>CM055121.1:575668542-576268542 GCA_029206835.1 Rana muscosa
GACGTTGGTTCAGAAATATTATAACAGGTGAGTGAATATTGGTGACTTTGCGCTTGAACACCCAAGGAAAAGTGAAGTGTAAATATAGACAAAGATCCTCCACCTTCAATATCGAATCTCGTTACCAGCTAGTATGGATCCCTGGTAAGAGAGATCAAAAACACCTGTGGCTATTTCCCCCGCCTAGGGTCTTTCTAAAGATTATCTTCCTCCACACTCCAGGCTCCTCAGTATGGTCCCCGGATAAATGATTCCATAAGAAACATAAAGGCCACCATAGTGAAGTACTTCAAAAACAGTTTAATCAAAAAAGGTAAAATACACTTACAGAAATGTAGTGATACAAAAGCGTGTGTAAAATCATTCATAAGCCGGCCGGCTTGAACTATATCCGCCCGTCCTTCCGGGATAGCGCTGTTTGTTCGTTGGTGACGTCAGCACGCCGCTACGCCCTACGCTGTTTCGTCAGATGACGTCTTCCAGGGGCACTAAACACGGTTGACTGATAATAAATGTCTTCAGCCAAACACTAACCATGAGTGAAAGAAACGTTTTTTGTGTTCTCATTTCTATCAGAAAAATGGCCAAGAAATCATAAATTCTGCCAGGGTATGTATGAGAGAGAGAGACTCTCTTATATAGCACCGTCAATTTACACAGCGCTTTACATATACATTGTACATTCACATCAGTCCCTACCCTCAAGGAGCTTACAACCTAAGGTCCCTAACGCAAATTCATACATATCGTAGGGCCAATTTAAACAGAATCTGATTAACCTACCTGTGTGTGTGTGTGTAATAATATATATGTTTTTTTTTAATATATATATATATATAGTGTGTGTATGTCAAAAAACAGATTACTTTCTAGTAAATTATCTTTTTATTGGAGTTTTTACATTTTCTGTGAAAAAAAAAAAAGTAACTCCATGCTGTAGATATGATCCAGTTCAGCCAAACTGAAGCCGAACTACAGTTTATCCAGTTATTGGAAAAATGACAGAACGACCATCAGATGGCTGAATTAAAATAAAAATTTTTATAAACGCACTTATATTTCTCTTAAATCCCATGATGCAAATCTAACAACTGTTTTGAAACGCATGGGCATCTTAAGGAGAATAAGTGCCAACTGGGTCTTTGTTATAATAGAAGAGATACCCATATTTATTTTGTCTGAGCTTGGCACTTTATCACCCTATTAATTTCAGTTTTTGTCCTGTTAACGTGCCTAACCTCACACACTGCACACACCTAAGATGGAAAACGTGTGGAGTCAGACAGTCCAGCAATTGTCGGGCTTCAGGTGGTCTCTGACCTTCTAATTGCCTCAGTAATGGCAGCTTTCATATTTGTATTTTGAGTAATGGAACTCCTGAATGTACCATACTGCAGTCCATCTAGTAAGGTTTAGTCTCTTATTTTTGGGAGGAATCTACACCTCACCCTATGATCATATTTGCCCTCGAGTACAATGTTGAAGAACAATGGGTGCTGTTGGAAGAAAGGCATTTGGCCTGCTAAAAATAGGATTTTTATAACAGCTTACCTGTAAAATCCTTTTCTTGGAGTACATCACGGGACACAGAGCGACATAGTCATTACTAATGGGTTATATAGATACCGTCAGGTGCTGGCACTGGCAACTTCCAAAACCGGAAGTACCCTCCCCTATATAAGCCCCTCCCATCCGGGAGCACCTCAGTTTTGTAGCAAAGCAATAAGTGTCCCCAAAGAGGGGCGGGAGCTCTGTGTCCCGTGATGTACTCCAAGAAAAGGATTTTACAGGTAAGCTGTTATAAAAATCCTATTTTCTTTCTCGTACATCACGGGACACAGAGCGACATAGTCATTACTAATGGGATGTCCTAAAGCAATGCCAAATGAGGGGGGGGATACACCATATATAAGCTGAGCGCTATCAGACATGAGGATCTTTTGCGGCCTGCAACACACTGCGCCCAAAGGCGACATCCTCCTGACTTCTAACGTCCACCTGGTAGAACCTAGTAAACGTGTGTACTGAAGACCATGTTGCGGCCTTACAGACTTGAGCCAGGGAGGCCTGGTGATGCACTGCCCATGAAGTTCCAACTGCTCTCGTGGAGTGCGCCCTAACTTTGAACGGAGGCGGTCTACTTCTCAAGCTATAGGCTTGTATTATGACCTGTCGAATCCACTTGGCTAAAGTAGATTTTGACGCTGCCTGACCCTTTCTGGGGCCTTCCGGCAGAATAAACAAAGTATCCGTTCTGCGAATCTGAGCAGTGGCTTTTAGATAAGCTTTAACTGCTCTTACTACATCCAAAGAATGCAATAACTTTTCCTCTACCGAAGTAGGCTTGGGGAAAAAAGAAGGAAGAACCACATCTTGGTTCAAATGAAAACTCGATACCACCTTAGGAAGAAAGGCTGGATGAGGACGTAACACTACTCTGTCCTTATGGATAACCAGATATGGCTCCTTACAGGACATAGCTGCTAATTCCGATACTCTTTTAGCCGAACAAATGGCTACTAGAAAAAACAATTTCCTGGTGAGAAGCACTAAGGAAATATGCTGTAATGGTTCAAATGGTTGTTTCTGTAGAACCGACAGAACCAAGTTTAGATCCCATGGACATATGGGAATATTAACCGGAGGACTAATACGCATCACTCCTTGTATAAAGGCTTTGACTAGTGAATGCGAAGCCAAGGGCCTTTGAAAAAATATTGACAAGGCCGAAATCTGACCTTTGATAGTACTCAAGGCAAGCTTCCTATCTACAGCCCATTGTAGGAAGTCCAGAATTCTACCTATTACGTATTTACGTGGATGCCATTTCCTGGCCTCACACCAGGCGATGTACGCCTTCCAGATTCTATAGTAGATCTGCCTGGATACCGGTTTCCTGGCATTGATCATGGTAGACACCACAGCATTAGAGAGCCCTCTCCTTTTTAGAATGTGGGCTTCAATAGCCAGGCCGTCAAACCTAGGGCTGGTAAGGAAGGGTGGTATATCGGTCCCTGCGAAAGCAGGTCCGGACGATGTGGGAGGGTCCAAGGACTCCCCACAGACATTTTTACAATCTCCGCGTACCATGCTCTTCGGGGCCACGCTGGAGCCACCAGAATCACTGGTTTCTTTTCTACCCTGATTCTGCGGAGTAATCGAGGTAACAATTGTGGCGGTGGGAATGCATATATCAGCTTGAACTGATCCCAAGGGAACACTAGGGCATCCGAGCCGCACGCTAGGGGATCCCTTGTCCAAGAGACAAACCTGTCCACTTTCGTGTTGAACCTGGATGCTAGCAGATCTACATCCGGTGTTCCCCACCGCTGACATATTGTCCGGAAAACCTCGGGATGAAGGGACCATTCCCCTGGGCATAATTGTTGGCGACTTAGAAAGTCCGCCTTCCAATTCTCCACCCCTGGAATGAATACCGCAGATATGGCTGGGACATATCTTTCTGCCCATCTCAGGATGTAATTTACTTCCCTTTGGGCTGCACGACTCCTGGTGCCCCCCTGACGATTGATATATGCCACTGCTGTGGCATTGTCTGACTGAACTCTGACAGGGGACCCTTGGAGTTTGGATGTCCATGCCACTAGGGCATACCGGGCTGCTCGTATCTCTAAGAGATTGATGGGCAGGGCCTTTTCCGCATCCGACCATCTGCCCTGGAGAGACCATTGCTCCAGTACTGCTCCCCGGCCTAAAAGGCTGGCATCTGTAGTGACCACCTTCCAAGAAATCGGACTGAAGGATTTCCCTCTTTCCAGATTCCGGGGAACCAACCACCAACGGAGGCTTCTGCGAACGGAAGGGGACAAGGACATTGGTACGTCCAGAGCCTGAACTTTTTTGTTCCAGGCTGACAGTATGGCCCCTTGCAACTTCCTTGAATGGAATTGACCGTAGGGTACTGCTTCGAATGATGCCACCATTTTTCCCAGCAGCCTCATGCACAGGCGTATGGATGGCTGTCTTTTTGAACCCACTAAGTGGATCAAATCTCTCAAAGACGACCCCTTTTCTCGAGACAAGAAAATTTTTCTCTGGTCTGAATCCAGCCTTAGCCCCAAGTATTCCAGACTTTTGACTGGTTTTAGGGCTGACTTGTCTCGGTTGATAATCCAACCGTGATATTCCAGATACTTGATTGTCTCGTGAACAACCACTTCTAGTTTTTCCACTGAGTGGTCTATCAGCAACAAGTCGTCTAGATATGCCATTATCGTTACACCTCGTGTTCTTAGATTGGCCAATAATGGGGCCAGAATTTTTGTGAACACTCTTGGTGCTGTGGCCAGACCGAAGGGTAAGGCTCTGAACTGAAAATGGCGCCCTTCTACTGCAAAGCGTAGAAATTTTTGGTGGACTGGAAAGATGGGAATGTGCAAATAAGCATCTTTGATGTCGATCGTGGCTAACCAATCCTCCCCTTGTAGGGCATCGGATCGACTCCATCGGAAAGTCCTGATATACAGGAATTTGTATAGCCCTTTTAGAATTAATATGGGCCTCCCGTCCGCGTTTGCTTCGGGACTGTAAAGAGGTTTGAGTAAAACCCGAACCCTCATTCTTCCAGGGGAACCTCCATAATTACTCTTTGGAGCAATAGTTGTTCTAGTGCCAACAGGAGGGACTCTCTCTTCCGGGGATCCCTTGGCACGTTTGACCTCAAAAATGGGAAGGAGGAGAGTCTTTTAACTCCAAACTGTATCCCAAACCTACTGCGGAGAGCACCTATCTGTCTTGATCGTGTCCCGCCAGGTCTCTTTGCGAACAACTGGAGTCCTCCCCCCACCCGACTGAGTGGGGACTTCAATGAATTTAACTTTGGGGGAGGTTTTGTACCTCCCCTGACCCAGGGTTTCTCATTACCCTGCTACTGTCCCTGTTTTTTACCCCCGGGATTTGACCGAGGAGGCCGTCGGAACTGTTACACAGCCGATGCCCCAGGGACTGGAGAAGCAGGCCTCTTAAAGAGGGACCTCTAACTCTGCTTTTTAACCGGCAAGAGCGTATTTTTACCGCTGGAAATTTTCTGGATATATTTGTCCAGGTTTTCCCTGAATAAGCGTTCACCATGAAATGGGACGCTAACCAGCCATTCTTTACAGGGAGCTTCAGCAGACCAGTTTCTGAGCCATAGGAGCCTACGCATATGTACTATAGACAGCGTAAGGCGGGAGGCCTGATGGACTGAATCCTCTATGGCGTCAACCGCAAAGCCTAAGGCTCTAGGTCAGGGTTTCTCAACTCCAGTCCTCAAGGCGCCCCAACAGGTCATGTTTTCAGGCTTTCCATTATTTTGCACAGGGGATGTAATCAGTTTCACTGCCTCAGTAATTACCACAGCTGTTTCATCTGAGGGAAATCCTGAAAACATGACCTGTTGGTGCGCCTTGAGGACTGGAGTTGAGAAACACTGCTCTAGGTAGATCAGCTAGGGCAAAGCCTGCTGATCTGTCAAGTCCCTCAAGACCTGTTTCAACTGATCCTTCACTGCTTAGCAGACCCCAATAGCTGCTACTGCTGGTTGTATCACCAAGCAGATTTTCATAAGGACTCCAATCTTTTATCTATTGGGTTCTTGAACATTTGGACATTATCCACTGGACATGTCAGTGATTTATACATACAAGAGATGGCTGCGTCCACTGTAGGGACCTTCCATTTATTTTTTTTATTTTTTTTGATGAACTTATCCTCCATGGGATAGACCACCGGAAATCTCTTGGGGGAATAAATATTTTCTCAGGACGTTCCCAATCCTGGTAAATGAGCCCTTTCAGTAAAGGGTGAAGTGGAAAAGAACAAACAGTCTGGGGGCTTCTAGCGACCCCAACGAGGATACAGTAGTGGTTGATGGTTCCGCAAGGTGCATTTTTAAATGCTGATCGGACCATGTTAGTCAGAGACTGAACCCATAATCTTTCAGCTTGAGATGCTGAGAAAAGGTTCCCCCACTGTTGATTCCTCTATAACAGAATCAACCTCATCCTGATCCCCTTCAGGCAGGTCGATCCCTGTATGGGACTGTTGCTCTGCTAACAGGCACTCTGAAGGAGGAGACGGAGATCGGGCGTGCTTTCCCTGACAGGGAGGCAGCGATAAATTTTGACAATCTCTCTCTAATCCTCCCAGAGCTGAGGAAAAAACCTCCTCTGTTACATACACAGGAGCAGGTGACTGAGGACAGCCACAGTACCAAGTACCCCTGCGGGGTCTCTACGGTCACTTACCTCTGAACTTCAGGGGAGACTGGTGCAGCAGGAGTATGCCCAAGATCCTCAGAGCCCGATGAGACCCCCTTCGCTTCCTGGAAGATTCAGTTCCGGAGCTACTGGACGGCATATTCCTAAGCCTAAAGCTGAGGTATTCCAGCCGTAATACACCACTTTTACTGAGAATAGTCTAGCACAATTGCTGCTATATCACAGTTGGTGTCTACTAACGTGCCTTTCTAGGGGATGCCTGTATCAACCGCTTGCTGTATGCCTTTAAATGTTGCCAGCTCTGTCTCTGTACTTCATAGCCAGCTTACTGCAATAATGTGGCTTTTTAAAAACCTGCTGGGACGCCCGCACATGCGCAGAAGCGCTGCGGCGCGCACAGAGCGTCATCCCCCAGGCCCCGCCCCTTTTTCCGGCCACCTCTATATATAGAGGCGCGTGCACGCGCACGCGCGCGGCCACGTGCGCCTCAGCGCTAATTTTCAAACATGGAAACCAGGGACAGGAGCCAGGGCCCCCTTTGCCGCAGGCCGGGGGATAGACGAACACTGCAACATGGCAGAGGAAACAGTTTCCTGTAGGAGAACTCACCAGCTGCCTGGACTTCGCTCTCTGAGAAGAAACTAGTCCATATGACAAGAAAAACATTCCACAGCGGCCTCTAGTGGACAAACACAGGTACCGCAGTTTAATATACTAAACATATATAAAAAAACATTTTATTTTTTTTTTTCTTGACCACCATTAAAAATTATTACATTTTTTTTTTTAGTAGTTACAGGCATGCACAGATATTAGCGGGAATACCGTTAGGTAACAGACAGAAAGACAAATTAGGCTTGGGGGTCCCCCAATAGAACCAAGTTCCTGGGGGCCCCCACTTACCTGTTCCCCGCCGCAGGACTTTGTTTGGTCCACAAAAGCCCAAACTTCACCTATCACGGCAGGCATTGTAATCAAACCTTCAGGGACCGGGTTCCCAAGGATTCCACTCCCCTGGACCTGTATAGCACCCTGCACAGAAAACATCTTGGTCGTGGGTATGACCAGAGCTCTGGATCCCAGGGTCCAGCTCTCCTAAGAGAAGCATTACAGGCAGAACCTTGCTCTTCTCTGCAAGGCCCGGGTACCGACCGTTTAGCTATGAAGCTTTTTTGGTCGGATCCGGAATAGCTTACTGAGGCCCGAAAGAACCTGTACGCAAGCTCAGTGAAAAACACATGTTTCTTCTTGGCCAACACCTTAGACACTGGCAAAAAACTGAGGTGCTCCCGGATGGGAGGGGCTTATATAGGGGAGGGTACTTCCGGTTTTGGAAGTTGCCAGTGCCAGCACCTGACGGTAACTATATAACCCATTAGTAATGACTATGTCGCTCTGTGTCCCGTGATGTACGAGAAAGAAAAAACATCCATCCAACTCCTTTTTGAGTGCTCAGCATGACAAACAAAGTATTGTTTTCAATAAATAGGCTTTCGGTCCAGTGGGCAAGCCACTTAATCATTTAGATGATCCTTCATGTTTGACAATGGCTAATTCATATTTTCTTTCTGATCAGGGTGTTGGTAGTGAAACTAATTTACAGCAATGTCTTGAATAAAAATCAATCCTGTCCCTGGTAGGAAAAAGTCTAGCTCAGTTTTTGCTTTATTTCATTTTGATGTATGGCATTTTGTAGGATAGCAAGATTGAAATTTGATGTAGTGATTCTGTAATTTCCCTACTTAGGGCTCTGGGATTAACTGCTGCTTTTTGATTCCAAATGCTCGAGCAGCGTGGAATTTTATCAAAGCATTAAATAAACAGTTATAAATATTTATATCTACTGACTAAGAGGAGGCATTCTGCAAAGTGCAGAATCCAGATAATGTCTGCAGAGAATGAAAACCAAAAGAGCAAGAGTGATAAGTTCTCCTTTGCCTAAGCCTTCGTCAGGAAAACATTAGCAGGAAACTCATTTCTTCAAGTTTTAAAATAACAAGGCCTACAGTGTGCATTGTATGAAAGCGAAAATAACTTGCCAATGTAAATCTCCGGAATCGATTTTATGCCTTCATTTATGAGCTGTACAATAGGAAAAAAATGTATCTGTGTTATAAAGAATATTTTGTGTTGAAGAAAACCACTGAACTGAGGCTTGTTCTAATGAAATCTGGGCAGGTTTACTGTCAGATGTAATAAAGATGAATAAAGCCAATGTATTATTGGGTAGTCTGCACCATTTTCAAGCGCACCTGTCACTTTTGCACTGCAGCACATTTTATACATACTGTATCTATATTACTATTGGCCTTATTCTATAAAGAGTTCTTGTTCATAAGTGTAGCAACCAATCGGAATTGACTTTTCTGAAGTTGAAATATTACAAAGGCAATTCAGACTGGGTATATGATACTACAAAAGTAGAGGTTGCCCTCAGTGAAAATTGCTGCCTAAAAATTTCAGACATGAATAAACCGCTCTGCTTTTATTTGCAAAGTTTGATTCTTCATAGGAAATCAAGCTCAGCATGTTTCCCTTCAAACTTCGGAATCACTGTGTGTGTTAGTGGAGAAAAAATGTTTACAAAACAAATCCCCTTCTGCGCATGCGTGTGATAGTATGGTAGCGGTTCTTCATAGGTGCCTGTTCTACAACCCAAGGTTAATACGTCAGGCCTTGCTACCCTCTAACGACTGGGAGAATCACAAAACTAACTGTAAGGGCCAGTTCACACTGCAGCGATGTGGGAGCCCTGCGAGTCCACTGCGGGTTCCCGCATTGCATGTCTCCCAGCAGCATTACACACTGCCCTATGTGAACTGCTGGGAGTGTCAATTAAAAGTTAATGACGCCCCCCAAATTAGTTTGCATATCACAGTGCAATCTGCAAATTCGGACAGGAATCGGATTGCATGGGTGTGAACACCGATGCGATCCGATTCTGCTGCGGACCACAAAAAGGGATCCTGTGCGAGTTTGTGATTTGCACAAGTGAGTGTGTGATTTGCAGTGCGGTGCGAATCGCATGTGATCTCGCACCACGCAGCCATGTGAACCGGCCCAAAAACACAAACCCAAGAGGGCACACCAGCCTACTGATTTATCCTATGAATCATTTATTTATTATCCACATAAAATATACTCACAAGCCATATAAATGAAACATATTGAGCTACACATCTGTAGCACAGTCCTACAGTACATAGGACTCCTAATCCAGATCCCAAGAGGACTTCACCAGGGTCCTAGCTGGCTTACGTGTTTCAAAGGCTGTACCTTCCTCCTCAGAACCTAAGGCTACGGATGTGTAGCTCGATATGCTATTTCCTTTATACGGCTTGTGAGTATATTTTATGTGGATAATCAATAAATGTTTCATAGGATAATGCATCAGGATGGTACACCCTCTTTTTCGTTTGTGTTTTATACAAAGGAATTGTCCAGGGGTAGGGCCAGAATCCAATTAAAAAAAGTTAAATACAATTTCAGCCTTCTATGCAGTTTCTGCATCTACTGACCATTTTGAAATGCATTTTTTTTAAAGCTGAGCTTGGCTTGGTACACTCCCAACTTTTGAGCCTCCGTGCTCATCAATGGACAATGGGGTATTGGCCTGCAGTCAGGCCAGACTCAACTTTAAAAAATTTGCATGCATCTTCAGCTGTCTATGCAATTTCTGGATCTACTGATCATTTTGAAATGCAGTTTACAAATTGTAACTGTTATAAGTGTAGCACTACCCCCGTAGGAGCTGCTAGTTATTATTTTGGGTCTTTGCCGTCACCCCTACCCACAGTTCACCAGGTTAGAAACTTAGAGTCTATACTGGGCCTTGCGCTCACAGATGTATGCACAGTCACTTAGTTCTTTTTCCAATGCTTTTTATTGAACAACTTAGTAGAGGGATTGAGGGTTAGGGGAAGGTTCAGATACCTGGTGCAGATCACTGAGGAATTTGAGATCCCGGAGACAAGCACACGTCAGTCAACGGATCTTGCTCACCCGGATAGGCCTCTCTCACTGACCTAGCAGCCGGAATGATGCACGGAACAAAAGCCTCTGCCACAGACTTGATGAGAACGATGATAGTTGAACAATCCTCTGCCACAGGATATTAATAGCGAACACAGCAACACAGTACCAAAGTTCCTTTAAGCCATCCGGCAGTACTGTGAGGTAGATTGGTTAGGATGCATCCTCCAATTGAGTCACCAGGCACTTCTTGAGACACCAGAATGGCGCTTGGTCCTCTCCAAGATGAGTCCTCCCCCGGATCTTTCAATTGCTCTGCTTCTTCCCGCAGGACAGACAGCACAGGACCACCTCTGAACCAGTAGGGCCCCAGACAGCTTCTGGGCCCACTTGCAGCCACGTAGCCTCGGCCAGCAGGCCCTGATGCAGAAGAGAAGTTGTCACATACCTTAGGCCAGGCAGGCCATGAGGTGATAGAGCGAGAAAAATGGCGTCTGCCCCTTAAGTATTCTCTCCCAGAATGCACAGCGGGGAGACCACTCCCACTGGGCTGCTTCTGGGGAAAAGGACACCCAATACACCTTTAGCCTGTTGCCCTTCCATCACTGGCCTGTGGTGACGACACCTACAGGCGACAGTGTGGAACTGCATGCAACACAGCCAATGCTGGAGCAGAGGCTAATTTAGCCACAATTGAATCTGAACTATGTACAGAACAGGTAACCAACTAAATTTACATGCGAGCGCCTGGTCAACAGGAGCAGGGCGCTACATAAGGTTAAGCTTGGCTTGGTCCACCTTCTGAGACTTCATGCTGGTCAGTGGACAATAGGGAATTTTGCTGCACTCAAGGCCAGACTTGGCTATATGGGGAAAAAAATCAAAAGGTGCATTAAACTTCACTGGCCTAGTGACTGTATAAAAATGCAGTTCACACTAAAGGTTACATCTGCATTTTTTTATCATATGCTTTTTGATAGGTTTACCTTGATAACAATCTTTTAATTGTCTAATTAACACTGACAAGATTCTAATGTTGCTATTTATATAATACTTTGGCTGTGTTGCTAACCACATGTGAATATATTTAGCCTTAAAAATGACTGCTGATCTTTGTAAACATAAATGCAAACATACATTATCTCTGTAAAGTGCTGAGCAGGCCTTATATTCATCGTCTCTAGCCAGATGGTACTTAAAATCTGCTGTGAACTAATAATGCATTTTTAATTAGTATGATTTAGTCTGCTGAGTCCATCATATGGTTGACCCATTCTGTACATATCAGAATTCATAATTGTTTGATATTTTGGTGTTTAGAGAATTGGTTTTGAATTCCTTGTCTTATATTACCTCTGTTGGTGATCTGCATTACCTACATTACCTCTGGTGCTTGAATCCCTTTGTAATCTCTTCAAGCTGTGAATTGACACTGGACACTTTGTCCTGGAAAAAAAATATTCAAATTTCTACACGTAATGACCTTCATGCTAAAAAATATATTGTAGTGCGGGGATATGCAATTAGCGGACCTCCAGCTGTTGCAGAACTACAAGTCCCATGAAGCATAGCAAGACTCTGACAGCCACAAGCATGACACCCAGAGGCAGAGGCATGATGGGAATTGTAGTTTTGCAACAGCTGGATGTCCGCTAATTGCATATCCCTGTTGTAGTGCATGGCTTTTTTTTTTTTTTTTTAACTGCTTACTATGTGTTGGGTATCATACATGTCAAGGTCAGCCACTGATCTACAGTAAGGGATTTAATCATTCTTATTCTATGGTGACAGATTGATGCAATTTGCTGTTGACCAGTCATGAATCGGAGGATCGGTAGTGATGCAAAAATCAGTTTGCAAATTTAGGTGTTTATAGCTGACCTTTCTGCTCATCAGTTTTTACTGTACTTTGTTTAGCAAATCGAACACATTATAGATTGTCTCCCATTATTGGATGGGCATATAGTGTGACGTTTTCATTCTTAAGAAATTTTTATTTATTTTACAAGCCTGTTCAATACCAAATGTTTTAGTCTAAATATAACAGTAATAAATGTGCAGTGCCTTAATACAGCAACAACAAATTAAATAATCAAGTAAACAATAAATTTTAAAACCTCCACTATATATCATCTGCATAAAAACATGAAAGTGAAAGTCGCACACAAAAAATGCATTATTAAACAAACGAAGTCCTTTTAACTCCAGAAATGTGCGAATATTGCTTCCACCATCCAAAAAAGGGGATAGCATGTGCAAATAAAGGGGTTGTAAAGGTACATGTTTTTATAACTTAATGCATTCTATGTATTAAGGTGAAAAAAACATCTGAGCATTAGCGCCCCCCCACCCGAGCCCCCCTTTACTTACCAGACCCCTCGAAAGTCCCGCGCCGCTAACGCGCAGGCTTCTCGGTCGGCTTCTCGGCTCATTCATTGGTTGATTGATTGAAAGCAGCACAGCCATTGGCTCACGTTGCTGTCAATTATATCCAATGACATGGCACGCCGGGGGGGGGGGGGGCGAGTGATACAGTGAGCGGCTATCGCCGCAGGCTGTATCACAGGAGTGCGCCCACAAGAACTTTACACCATGCGAGCTCGCTTGCATGAAGGAGGACATTTCTTGCGGGGGGGGAGCCGAGACAGCCGCCGAGGGACCCCAGAAGACCAGGTTTGGGGCCACTCTGTGCAAAATGAGCTGCACAGTGGAGGTAAGTATAACATGTTTGTTATTAAAAAAAAAAATGAAGCTTTAGTGTTTAGTTTAAGGGTAAGACAAGGCCAAGTCGACCTGTCTTTGGCTACAGCAGAAAAAAGTGAAGGTTCTGGAGTGGCCATCTCAGTCTCCTGACCTCAATATCATTGAGCCACTCTGGCGAGATCTCAAACGTGCAGTTGATGCAAGACAGCCCAAGAATTTCCAGGGACTGGAGGCTTTTTGCCAAGAGGAATGGGCGGCTTTACCATCTGAGAAGATAAAGAGCCTCATCCACAAATACCACAAAAGACTTCGAGCTGTCATTGATATTAAAGGGGGCAATACACAGTATTAAGGACTGGGATATGTAGACTTTTGATCAGGGCAATTTGGGTAGTTTCTGTTGTAATTATGATTTAAAAAGAGTAAACACAGTTGATTGATAATAAATGGCTTCATCCAAACACTAACCATGAGTCAAAGAAAAGTGTTTGTGTTATCATTCATTTTCTCTGAAAAATAGCCAAGAAATAATAAATTCTGCCAGGGTATGTAAATTTATGAGCACAACTGTATCCATGGCTAAGGGGTAGCAAACATTTTTTTCTTGCAAACAAATTTCTTTTAAAGTAGAGCGGTTTTTGTTTTGTATTTTTATACAGTACAAAAGGGACAGATCCACCACTTTCTTACCATTATGTTTATAAGATGAGTTACACACAAGACGTAGGCCAAAGTGTGTAGAAAATTGCACGGATTCATTGATGGGCAAATGTCAGTCTTATCACTGTAATACTGCAGTGTATGGTGACTGTAATGTGGAACTAAGCCCCCCTATCCTATACAGCCAAGGAACCTGCCATCTTAGCCTCTGTTTGATCTGCAGTTGCCATGGTGCTGCACATGTGATCAGCTAAGACACCAGTGATTTAATGGCTTGACAGTCCAACTGAGAGCTTAAGTAGGCTTGCTGCCAACTGTGAGAGTTGTTAGAGGCCTGCCTTGATTCTAACTGGTTTCGGCAATCATTAAATCAGCATGTTTAGTTGTGCTTTAATACTAGTCGCTCCTGAAATTCTGATATATCATTGGTGGAAAGAGAGAGAAAATGTAACACTTTTTCAGAGACACAACTCTGGAAAATTTGTCAAAAGGAAACAAAACATTTTAAAGTGATTCTATAGGTAAGACCTTTTTTACCTTTATGGCATTCCCTGCATTAAAGTACAAAAAATGTTTTGCCACTTGCATTCAATTGCTCCCCTTTTAAATACTTACTGGAGTCCTCTATTGATCTAGCACTGTGCCCATGTGTCGTCTTCTCTCCTGTCTCCCTGCTCTCACAAGCTTGGCTTTGGCTCCTGCTTGCCTTGGCCACTGATTCCTTTTGCTGTCAATAAAATCCTGTGAGCAGAGAGCCCATATTCTGTGAAGGGCAGACACAGGAGGAGCCGAGAGCTCCAGAGGGGGACTCCAGAAGAGGAGGTTCAGGGCTGCTCTGTGCAAAACCATTGCATAGAGCGCGTGAATATCACATTTATTAACTTAAAGTGGTTGTAAAGGCAGAAGGTTTATCCTAATGCATTCTATGCATACATTTCTGTTCCTAGTTTTTAGTGCAATGTTCTCACTTTATTCACACACACACGCACCTGTTTTTCTAGGGCAGCTTCAGCCATACAAGTATGTTTATTGCCTGTGGGGAAGAAAGGGGAGCACCAGGAGTTGAACGTGTGTGTGTGTGTGTGTGTGTGTATCAGCAATGTTCAGTATTCTCAGTAGATTGTATTTGTGCTCAGTTGCCTATATCATGGTGGAAACATTTTAACAGAACACTGCTTTGATCTTGGATAACTTGTCTTGCAGGTTCAAAGTTGAGGAGACAGTCAATCTGAAGGATGTGCTGACAAGACTTGGCATCGTAGAGATATTCGGAAGAAAAGCTGATCTGTCTGCAATATCCGGTATGATACCGCTTTGGTATTTGTAACTTCCATTTTCCTGCTCATTTTGTTGTCACTGTACTTTATAGCTTGCATTTATCTTTATTATTTATTATATGACACAGCGCATTAATAATGTACTGAGTAATCTCCACACAGGTCTTATTTGTTTTGTATGCTTCAGAATAGATCAAAGTAAATTTGTTCTTTTGCATGTGTGCAAGTTACAAACCGTGTGGTGTGTAAGAGTAACTGCTTTAATTTATCTAGGCTTCATTATACAATCATTGTCGAAGTAATTCCCCTCAAAGTGTTAAAAGGGACCATTAATATTCTGAGCTGCTGTACAAGAAAACGCAGTTATTACTTTATTAAAATTGCTTAAATTCAGAAAGAAAAATGACCACTACTGTATACTATTTTTGAAGGCTAAGTGTTTTTTTTTTTTTTTTTTTTTTTTTTTTTTTACTGTCCAGTAGTTGGTATTAAAGTAGTCTGTCCTGGCCACATGAAGCCCCAATTTAAGGTTTCAGAGAAAAAATATATATATATTTTAATTGAGGATGCATAAAAACGTTGTTGCTACTCATACACACATAGCAGCAATTCCTCTCTAATGCCTGGAGATAAGGATATTGGATTAACGCTGAAGCTCTGGTTTGAAGAAAAAATAAAATTACAGTGAGACCACATTTTAATGCTTTTTATGCAGCTTCAGTTGATGCAATTATTTTTTTGCTGGTATTTTAAGGGCCCATTTATAGTAACAGTAGCGCACTTGTGTTACCACCGAGTGCAATAAAGGATAAGTTCACCTTTAAAAAGAAAAAAAAAAAATCCCCGTTTTTTTTTGGCGTTCATTTACTATATACTATAAGTAACCACTTAAGCCCCGGACCATTTCGCTGGCCAAAGTCCAGAGCACTTTTTGCGATTCGGCACTGCGTCGCTTTAACTGACAATTGTGCAGTCGTGCGACGTGGCTCCCAAACAAAATTGACGTCCTTTTTTTCCCACAAATAGAGCTTTCTTTCGGTGGTATTTGATCACCTCTGCGGTTTTTATTTTTTGCGCTATAAACAAAAATAGAGCGACAATTTTGAAAAAAAGTCTATTTTTTACTTTTTGCTATAATATCCCCAAAAAAATCTATAAAAAAATAAATAAAATTTTCCAGTTTTTAGGCCTAGAAGTATTCTTCTAAATATTTTTGGTAAAATCGCAATAAGCGTATATTGATTAGTTCGCGCAAAAGTTATAGCATCTACAAAATGGGGGATAGTTTTATGGCATTTTTATTATTATTATTTTTTTACTAGTAATAGCGGCGATCTGCGATTTTTATTGTGACTGCGACTTTATGGCGGATACATCGGACACTTTTGACAAATTTTTGGGACCATTGTAATTTTTGCAGCAATCAGTGATATAACAATGCACTGATTACTGTGGAAATGACACTGGCAGTGAACGGGTTAACCACTAGGTGGCGCTGAAGGGGTTAAGTATGTCCTAGGGAGAGCTTCTAACTGTAGGGGGATGGGCTGTGTGTGACACGACACTGATCACCGCTTCCGATTACAGGAAGCTGTGATCAGTGTCCTGTCACTAGGAAGATTGGGGAAATGCTTCTTTACAATAGTATTTCCCCTTTCTTCCTCTCCGTGAGACGATCGCGAGTATACCCGTGGACATCGAGTCCGCGGGACCCGCGTTCGGACTCACGGAGCTCACGCGTCCACAATGCCGCCTCTTAAAGGGGACGTATATATACTTCCATCTGCCTGCCCGTGCCATTCTGCCGACGTATATCGTCGTGCGATGGTCGTCAAGCGGTATAATCAGGGTCCCCAGAGAGCCTCCCCCTTACATCAGGGTGAGAGAGAGGGGGGTGGTTAAAAAGGGGTGAAAGAGAGAGAGGGGGTGGCAGAAGAGAGTGGTGAACGAGGGTGAGAGAGAGGGGAGGTGGCTGAGAGGTGGTGAGAGAGAGAGGGGGGGTTGGAAAGAGAGACCCCCTAGCCCTGCCTGCAGTCCCTACTGTCCCAGCCCCTGTCTGTGTGGGTAGGCGTGTGTGATCCATCCGTCCTTGGTCAGCCTGTTTTCAGCCGGTTTTCTTCCTGTTCCAGTCACAGTGGGCTGAGAGAGGAGGTTGGCGAAGAAGTGTAGGCTCTGGGAGGCGCCGGGGATGCTGCAATGAGCACAACCCCTCCAATTCTGAGGTTCCCTATTGAACCTTCAGAGCCTGTGTTAACTGGCTTTAGGATTATGTCAATCACATCATTTTGATATAATTTTAAAATGCTTCGGAGATCTTTAAAAATTAACAAGTGACAAAGACCTTCTTCTGACCTTCATTTTACCTGCTTCAAGCATGTTTTGCATTTCCTTAACCTTGTATAGAAATTCAAAAACCTGTTTGATATGTACAAAAATCTGTTGACATAAAACCTTAAAGTGGAACTAAAGTCTGCAGTATTTACAACTGCTCCAGCAGCCCAATGTCTGTGGGTTCCTCCACTAGAGCCAGCATCTTTTCCTTGGCCTGCTCTAAGTGACAATCTTTAGCAGTTGTGATTGGTCGGCGTGGGAAGATGCAAATTCTGCGAATGCGCAGATGTTCAGTCATCCTGGCATACAGGCACCACGGCGGGAATGTAAACTAAGCTGCATATGCACGCTTCAGTTTTACATTTAATGAAGACTACGAGCAGGCAGATGTTTATTTTATTGCAGAAGAAACAGTGGGGGAGATTTACTAAAACTGGTGCACTCTAAATCTGGTGCAGTTGTGCATGGTAGCCAATCGGCTTCTAAATTCAGCTTGTTCAATCAAGCTTTGGCAATAAAACCTGGAAGCTCATTCGTTTCTATGCAGAGTTGCATCAGATTTTGTACTTTACAGTTTTAGTAAATAACCTCCATTGTGTGTCTCTTCTGCAATAAGGAGTCTGCCTGCTTGCATTTTTTTTTTATTTTTATTATTTTAGACTTCAGTTGTAATTTTAATGTGAGGAGCAGCATCATTAAAAGTGTTTTGTTACCCTAAAAAAATAAAAATAAATTGTAATGTTGCCCCTGTAACATATAAAGTACCTGGCTGATTCTGCCCTCCCCCCTGTAAACTGACCACAGTTTATCATGGCTGCTGAGCCCTGACACCGTGGTCCGTTTATGTGCCTCCGTCATCTGCAGCTCTCCTGTGTCCTACCCCACCCCTGCCTGTCATCTAGTGACAGTGCCACTCTGTCACTCTGTTCCCCTTCCCTTCCTGCTGCTAAAAAAAACCTGATACGATCATACAATCCCCTCTGTTAAACAAGGACATGTGCCCCACTGCATGTGTTTTATTAAACAAATGCTGATTTCTGCCTTATTTCACAGCGCTTCCCGGCACTCACGTGACTGCTAGCCTCTCTGCTCCTCTCCTCCCCTCTTCCCGGCTGACATTGAGTTCTCGATCCCTCCCACTGTAGCTGTCTGCCCAGGAGAGGAGAGAGGCGAGCAGTCACGTGAGTGCCGTCTCTGGATCTGCTAACCATTTTGCCATGCACTGAAAGAAAATGTATGTGTATGCATTTTCTTCATTACTATGATTCTCCCAGGTTTACTTTAAATTTTCTTTTCATGGGTGAAACTTATTTTGCTAATCTCTACTCCAAAAATGTAATCTATGTTTTGGACATTCACTCTCACTCTCTCCATTTTTGTTTAATACATACCTGAACAAGAGGAAAGTAAAGAGAAAGCTAACCCGTTTTACCTGTATGCTTATTTCCAGAACACAAGGACCTTTACGTGGACAAAGCTGTTCACAAGTCTTATTTGGAGGTTAATGAAGAGGGAGCTGAAGCTGCTGCAACCTCTGGTACGGTATTGCATGGTGGTCTTTCAGTGTAGTGATGACTATGCAATTCAAGTTCTAATCTAAAAATCCGCTTTAGAAATTTGTTCACTCACAGCTATCCAGCTACATTTTCCAGTAAGTCTCTTGGGTTCACTGCACCTGTAGATGTGTTGCAGCAAGTGCCCTGAATGCTTTCTGGATTTGAATGGCTCTTGCCAATTCATTTAGCTATGGACAGTGAGTTATAGAAAACTTCTCCTGTTGCCTGCATTAAAGACAAACAACCTCCTTTTGGTACTGCAGTAAAATCAGGACAAGCTTAATAGTGAGCATGGGAAATGCAGTGTGTCTTTCAGGTTCAAATTGTTTAACTATCACTGTCTAATGGATAACTTGTTTTGGTAAATTAGGCTTTTTTATTTTTATTGGGCAATTATGAATCTAGTGTACATACTTCATCCTGGTATGTGATGGTAAGTACTCTTTGTCTTGGTAAAGTGTGTATAAAGAATGGACTCTTCTGTATTTAATGTATCCCAAGATGATTGTAAAGCTCACAGTGGGAGACTTCTCATTTATTTAAAATGCTGCTTTAATTAGCATTTTTAAAAGATTGTCAATTAAGTGTTTGTTCCTGCTGTTTGACTTGGGTAGAAATTACATTAGTTTTGCATTACTGCATATACAGTAAACCTTGCTATTTAGAACATACAGAAAGATGAACCCAAACATGTTTAAAGGGCAACACTATTTAAAGCTGACATTTCCATTTTCCTTGGATATGTTAATTTGAATCGCATCCTGGCTACATTTCTGCCAGTGACTCCAGTAGTGAAATCTTCCCAGTAGACTAGCTAGTTATTCCCAAGTCCTGCAAAGCTTAAAAAAACTAAGACTGTGTCCAAATTCCTGTAAATCACAGGGAGTCCAACTGCAAAAGGTGACACCATTTATAGTCTTGTGGGAAAGGGCCTTGACATAAACTTATGGCAAAATCTTGCTACTGGTCTCTGTGAGGTGTAAGAAACTGGCAGGATTTCTTTATAATTTGTTAGGTGACGGGGTTGATTTTGATAAAAGATACTGTTCCTACAGTGGGGCGGCACAGTGGTGTAGTGGGTAGCACTGTGTAGGGTCGCTGGTTCGAATCCCAACCACGACACTACCTGCCTGGAGTTTGCATGTTCTCCCTGTGCCTGCGTGGGTTTCCTCCGGGTGCTCCGGTTTCCTCCCACACTCCAAAGACATGCTGGTAGGTTAATTGGATTTTGTCCAAAATTGGCCATAGTATATGAATGTGAGTTGGGGACCTTGGATTGTGTGGGCTCCTTGAGGGTAGGGACCGATGTGAGTGTGCGATGTATGCGTAAATTGACGGCGCTATATGGGTACCTTAAATACATAATAATACAATATACAGGGATAGGAAGAATTGTAGACACGCACTGGTGTCTTTATTCAACCTTACTAACTATGTAACTATACAGGAGATTGAACACTAGCAAACAATGCTGTTAGCAAGGTATACAGTAACTGCTCCCACTCACGTCAACCTTAAGTTTTTTACTAGTGTCTAAGAGAATGGAGGTT
Organism: Rana muscosa; assembly: GCA_029206835.1. Lineage (NCBI taxonomy): Eukaryota > Metazoa > Chordata > Amphibia > Anura > Ranidae > Rana > Rana muscosa. The sequence continues at coordinate 575,688,813 of CM055121.1, forward strand.
GTGCAAAACCTTTTCCATAAGATGACTTCCATTTCTATCAAGATCACCTTGTTTTGCTATCAAGATCCTTTAGTTTTTGGGATTTGTTGATCCTCAATGTAGTGTTGGAAGCTGTACCTGGACATTGCCCCAGAGCAATGGGCTGTGCTGTGGGCCCTCTCCATGGCACATGGTGTACTGTGGGAGTCAGCTTTAGAGTGTTTTAAAGGTCCAGGGCCATGGTAAACCTACTGGTAAAACCTTATCCCTTAAGACTCTTTATAGACCATGCTTGTTAGAGGGGGTGAAAACTGTCTGTATCCAGCTTGGCACTTTCCAGCTTCTCTGCATTGTGGGGGGTGAAGGGCATCTTCTGGACCACTCCCACCTCAATTTGAGGGTCTTGCTCTTTAAGGGAGACTAATGCATGCTTGGTACTATTGCTCCAGTTGCATCCCCATTGAAGTTAACACTGGAGCTCAGGTGGCAACACTTTATGTTTGCAGGTTGCTAGCAGGAGCAAGGCATTACACCATTTTTGAATTTGGCGTTCAGTGTCAACTCTTCTGAGTCTGTGCAGGCCATTTTGAAATCTGCACCTGCTCTGTAGAGCTTGCTTGCACCTCCCTTGTGTCGCTGCACTATGCATATGTGCCCCACATCCTACATGTGCACACACACTCGGCCCTTCTTCCGATGGACTGGACTGACTTTTTTTCATCATTTTCTAGGGTTCCCAGAAGGGGCCCTTGCCCCACTATTGCTAAGTGGCTTAGGCAGCTCATCATTCAAGCCCATAGGCTTGAGGACAAGGTTTCACCTATCAAGCTTTGTTCCATTAAATCATTGAGTGTCTCTTGGACATTTCAGAACTAGGCATGTGCGTCTCAGAATTGCATCATTATTATTATTATTATTATTATTATACAGGATTTATATAGCGCCAACAGTTTGCGCAGTGCTTTACAACATGAGGGCAGACAGTACACTTGCAATACAAATCAATACAGGAGGGATCAGAATGCCCTGCTCGTTAGAGCTTACAATCTAGAAGGGAGGGTCAAGTGGAACAAAAGGTAATAACTGTGGGGGGTAAGCTGATGGAGAAAATGAAAATACAGTTGTTCGGTGTGGGTAGGGTAGGCATCTCTGAAGAGAAGGGTTTTCAGGGATCGTCTAAAAGCTAATAGAGTAAGAGATAAGCGGACAGATTGGGGTAAGGCATTCCGTAGGATTGGAGAGGCTCTGGAAAAGTCCTGGAGGCGAGCATGGGAGAAGGTGACGAGGGAGCTAGAGAGCAGGAGGTCTTGAGAGGAATGAAGAGAATGAGTAGGTTGGTATTTAGAGACTAGGCTAGTGATGTAGCTGGGGGATAAACTGTGGATGGCTTTATAAGTAGTTAGTATTTTGAATTTAATGCGTTGGGTGAGCGGAAACCAGTGGAGGGATTGACAGAGAGGAGTAGCAGACACAGAGCGATTTGGTAAGGTGGATGAGTCTGGCAGCAGTATTCATGATGGATTGAAGGCGGGATAGACTATGTTGAGGTAAGCCAATGAAAAGGGAGTTGCAGTAGTCAAGGCGAGAGATGACCAGCGAGTGAATTAAGAGCTTTTTTGTGTCATTGGTTAGAAAGGGGCGTATTTTGGAGATGTTGCGGAGGTTGAGGCGGCAAGCTTTGGACAGTGATTGGACGTCATGCTTAAAGGAGAGTTCAGAGTCCAGGACTACACCTACAACCTTGGCATGCAGGGATGGGCTTATGGTTGTACCGTTTGATTTTGACAGAGAGATCAGGGGACGGGACACATTGGGAGGAAGAATTCTAAGTTTGGTTTTGAATAGATTGAGTTTGAGGAAGTGGTGTGACATCCAGACTGATATATCTGATAGTAAATTAGTGATACCTGAGGAGACCGATGGTGTGAGCTGAGAGGTAGAGAAATATATTTGGGTGTCGTCAGCGTAGAGGTGGTATTGGAAGCCATGGGAGGCTATCAGCTGACCCAGGGAGGAGGTGTAGATTGAAAATAGGAGAGGTCCAAGAACAGAACCTTGGGTGACCCCAACAGAGAAAGGGAGAGGAGGAAGTAGAGTTGTAAGAAACGCTAAGGCTACTTTCACACTGGGGCGCGGGTGGCGTTGGCGGTAAAGCTCCACTATATGCGGCGCTTTACCGTCGTTTTTGCGTGGATATTTGGATGCTAGCGGGGCAATTTTAACCCCCGCTAGCGGGCAAAAAAGTGTTAAAACTGCCTGCAAAGCGGCATTTCGGCGGCGCTGCCAATTAATTTCAATGAGCAGAGGAGATGGGGCATAGGTTGTTAAGATTGGATGGGTCCAGTGAGGGCTTTATAAGTATGGTGCTGACAAGTGCATGTTTTGGAGAGTTGGGGAAGATGCCAGAAGAGAGGGAGAGATTGAAGATGTGGGTTAGAGAGTGTAGAATAGAGCCAGAGGGTAAACGTAGCATTTGCGAGGGAACAGGATCCAGAGGGCAGGTGGTAAGGTGGGCGTTACCAAGTAGTTTAGCAACCTTGTCTATAGTGGTGGGGTTGAAAGAGGGAAGTAATGGTTGTACCTGTGGGCATGAAGTGTAAAGTGTGGAGGGTATCTGAACAGTAGAGATCGCCTCGCGAATTGTATCAATCTTTTGTTTGAAGTGATTGGCGATCTCCTGGGCAGTGAGTGAGTTGGCGGGTGGAGGATGAAGTAGAGAGTTGAAGGTAGAGAAGAGTTGATGGGGACGGGATAATAAGTTGCTAATGAGAGTGATAATCTTCTGTTCATCGCTAAATTGTACCAGGTGAATGCTTAGGCCTTTTCTGATGCCCACTTCCTCAAGCCGCTATTTGAGTTGCAAGCTTCCCCAATTGTACACTGTTTTGGAGGGCTTGTTGGCATTTTGTTTGCTGTGTTGCCTGCCCCTCAGATGGACTGCTTTTTGGCCATCATTTTGCATCAGAATTAATCCTGTGTCCACTAATGAAAGATAAAGAAACAGGATTTTTGTCCTTACCATAAAATCCTTTTCATGGAGTTCATTTGAGGACACAGATCCAACCAATCTGTTCTTTGATCCACTCCTACTACTACTTTTTCAGAAATCTGCAGCTTGATGGAAGTGGGAGCATTATATCTGGCTGTCTAACAGCATTGTTTGCTAGTGTCCGGTCTGCTGTAGGCAGCAGTATACTCCTGTTTGTATCAGAATAAACCCAAGAAGATGATTTTACTGAAAATTCCTTACAACCTACTAGTACCCTTTCAGAGTAATTACATGTTATACTGTATACAGTCAGTGTTGGTATTTAAAATACACCAGTATTTAGAGTTACATAGAAACATAGAAAAGTAATGACAGAAAAAAGACTGAGTAGTCCATCGAGTCTGCCCGTTTTTTCTTTTTCTTCCTTTTTCTTCCTTTTTTTTATTTTTTCTGTACTTTTTTGTCTGAGTATAGGTCTATGTCTATCCCAAGCATATTTTGAAGCCATTTACTGTTGACTGACTAACTACCTCTTCTGGAAGTATATTCCAAGCATCAACTAACCTTTCAGTAAAATAATAATTTCTAAGATTAGTTTTGAATTTTCCTTCAGTTAGTTTAAGGTCATGTCCCTGTGTTCTTGATTTTGGTTCCTTATTGAAAAAACTGCCCACCTGAACCTTATTCAACCTCTTGATGCATTTAAAGGTTTCAACCATGTATTCCCTTCCCATTCTTTCCTCCAGACTGTATATATTAGTTCCTAAAGTCACTCTTGATATGTTTTATCCCCCACACCTTTCACCATTTTGTTACCCATCTCTGAACTCGTTCTATATTATCAATATATTTTTGTAAGTGGGGTCTTCAGAACTGGATACAGCTCCTCATGCTGGTGATCCCTCAAGTGATGCATCCTAGAATTCTATTTGCTTTTCCCACTGCCTGTTCACGCTGCTCATTTTGCAATCATCTGAAATAGGAGGCCCCAAATTTTTTTCCTCTGTAGGGCTGACAAACACTGTACCCCAATGTTGTATTCTCTCAAGGGATTATTGTTCCCTAGGTGCATTATTAGAAACTTTTGAACTGCAGTTTCCACTGACTTCCACTGTTTTCTTGACCAATCTTCCAGTAATGCCAAATCATGTTAACAAAAATAGTTAAGCTTCACCTTGCTAACGCAAGATGGATACCTCCCTGATGCTGATAACTAGTAGTGTCTTTACAATGACTGCTTCAGGACACCCTTAGGATCACCTTTCTAAAGCTGGCCATAGATGAGTTGTTGTGGGGTTTTTTTTTTTTTGTTTTTTTTATTCAACTGACTTTTTTCCCAGCAAGGTGGTTGAACAGAAGTCGATCGTAGATTGACATCTATTCAACCACAGTGGCCATACATGGATTAAAATCAACAGACTTTTCCCTTGTGCTTGTTATGGTCACGCAATCTTCTGCACCAACCACAGCAAAGGGGTAAGGTTTAGTGGAAGGAGCTGGGTTTTATATAGGCACATTAAAGGAAACCCGTATAAAGAAAATACATAGGCTGCCACGCTGAACTCTCCATTTGAAAATGCTAGTTGCCTTAAAATTATGCCAAAACCAGGCATTAGTCCATTGATTCACAACAACTATGAAGGTGTTCTGATAGTGCCCTAATTTAACTGTCTTACAAGCCTTTTTTTGGCCAGTGATGATATTGCGGTATTGGGGATCCAGACAGCTAGCATTGTCAGGAGGTCAGCAATGGCACTCTTTTTTTGTATTTTATTTTTTATTTTTTTCAGTTTTCTTTAATTAAATGTCACTAAGCATTTTATTTATGATGGCTCTAAAACAGAACCCAAAGGGCTGCAACAAATATATGCAGCGACTCTGAAATGAAGAAAGTGTCATATGAAGCGTCACTAATGTGGCATAATGTAGGTTTAATGCCTTCTGTTGTGTTGTTATAGGAATGAATGCCAATAGCAGAATGGCAGTGCTGTACCCCCAGGTTATTTTTGACCATCCATTCTTCTTCGTGATTAAAAACCGCAAAACTGGTGAGTTGTATCCTTATCTTCATGTGACCTTGTACTGTGCTCCCCTATAGTGTATGTAGTGCTGCCAAATGCAATGCACTTTTTACTGTTCCCATTGCATGATGTAGAGTTTTCTAAATTTTAAAGGAGCCTCTACAGTGGGTGCTGGCGAGTTTGTATTTCCAGCGCAATGGAATTGTGCTGGAAATCGGCACTGCGAGGCTGTGCTTTTAGTGCTCGCCGCCCCCACAAGATGCAGCGTATACATAGGAATCTCCTGGGGACGGCGAGTGGGAGGAGCGACAGAGCTCGGCGCTGGCTCGTGCGACGGGGGTCGCAGAGTGCGAATATCGCTGATGCCGAGCCGCTGATATCTACAATATCGCGGTCACCTACTGCAGGTGTGAAAAAATACTGAATTACTTTGTAGCTTTATATTTAACGCTATTGGGCTTATTCAATGGGGAAGTTAGAAAAATGTCGATGATATATAAAATTTAAAGTTAAAGATGAGTCGCTGTAGAATATCTTGAATATCTTATCTTATTCTCCAGTATATGCACATTTTGTCTGCACCAATTCCCATGAATAATGAATGGTGTAATTATTCAGATCAGATAAGCATATTAAGGTGAAGCAAAAAAGTCTCAATTGACTCAAACTAAGATTCATACATTTACTATTAGATTTTAACAGTAACTGTAGCAACCAGTCAGCTTTTAGTTTGGAGTCTGGTCAGGGACAATTGGATTTGGAATACCCATGTTGTGCTAGGAAATGTTTTAACTCTTGGGTCTCATTTACATGGGCATGCACCTGCGATCAATTGATCAACTTTGGTGCAGTCAGCCTGCCCATGCATGGTTCGAATTTCGTCCAGGTCCTACTGAACAAGCCGAGATTTGAACAGTCTATGGATGGCTTTATTCCCAAATAGAAGCCATGGATTTCTTAGATAATATACTACAAAATCATTACCACATATGTTCAAAGCCATACAGCCTTATATTTGTATTTTATAAGTTAATGTATGTGCAATAAGATTTAAACCCTCTTTATGTTACACATCATTATAGTTCACATCACCCCCAGTACAATCAAACACTTAATTGGATGTTTATGAAATGTTTTACCTGCCAAATTATTTTAAATTCTGTTTAGTCTGCTCATCCAGGTAGCAAAGCCTAACATTGTTTTTCTAGACAGCAGGTAATCGGTGCCCTGATTATCAGTGCTGCCACTCGGTACCCATCAGTGCTGCCACTCGGTACCCATCAGTGCTGCCACTCGGTACCCATCAGTGCTGCCACTCGGTTCCGCCCCATCAGCACACATCAGTGGGGGAGAGAAATTGCTTATTTACAAAATGTTATAACAGAAACTAAGAAAGTTTTTGTTTAAAAAAAATAAAAATAAAATGTATTTGTTTAGCAAACAATTTATAACCCAGTGGTGATTAAATACCACCAAAAGAAAGCTCTATATGTCTCAAAAAAGATAAAGATTTCCTATGAGTTCTGCGTTGCATGACCGCGCAATTGTCATTTACAGTGCGAAAGCGCTGAAAGCTGAAAATTGGCCTGGGCAGGAAGGGGGTGAAAGTGCCCTATATTGAAGTGGTTAAAAAAATCACAACTACAAATAGGAGTTCCTACAGGAGGAGAGGTGAAGAAGAGACGGAACACACACACACACACACACACACACACACACACAGCAAAAGGGACTGATCCAAAAATTATCACTGTCACCCTTATCTGTAGATCTGGTAGTATTGTAGCCACTAATACTCTGAGGTGGTATGTAGACATCATTAAAAAGATTAAGTAGACGTTTGTTAGGAGGTAGAGTTGCTTTTTCCAGAAAAAATAGCTGCAGGATCAGTTAATGGAAGCAGAGCAGCTAAATGGTATTCAAGTCCCCAAAGGACAAAAGGGCTGGCTGCGCATAAATTGCATTATTGGTAGGTGGTGGTCATCATAACTGCTTTGGGGGGGAAGCACTTTTTCTATTTTGATTGGAGTCTTTTGTTTAATATTGCCAGCACATCTGTTCTCCTATGTAGTGCCTCGTACATTGTCCCCAGGGCACTTTTGTTTCGTTTTGCCTACTTCATCCCATCCACACGCCAAGTGAACATGCAATCCTGTTATATAACGTCCTTTCCTGAAGCAGTTTTGCATGTTTATCACCTCTTCCCAGCTTCTGCTTGACACATTTTAACAAATTGAAATAAGGCATGTCCTACAAATCCATTGTAATCTGTTTTTGCTTCTATTTTAGGCTGTGTCTTGTTTATGGGAAGAGTCATGCATCCAGAGGCATTGAATTCTGGAGGCCACGATTCTGAAGAGCTTTAGTACTTTCTGTACACATTCGGGAAATAATATATAAGCACATTGTTTCCTATTAATATCATTGATGTTTGTTGTATAATTTGTTCTTTCTTTTTTCATGTTTAAACGTTTCAGGATTTTGTGTTTTACACAGTAAGTGAACTACGAGTGGGGCTTCCGTTATTTTTGAAATTGAGAACCAGGAGATCTGCTAGATCTTTTTTACTGGCTGTCCGATGCGGTAATCCAGTTTTAGGACCTTGGCATTACTATTTCTGATAGACTGTTTGCTCATTTATAACATTTAGAACAAACAAAAATGTGGGTCTTGGCAGCCCATCAGATTGCAGGAGAGGTTTTATTTTTCTAGTGTAGCTGAAAAAATTTAAGATTAATTGCCATGAGCAAAACAATTTCTTGTTTCTTTGCAAAAGTTTGTATTAAAGATTTGTTGAGTCTGAGTCATTTCAGTTGCAGATTCCTGTTTGAAAACACTGGAATGGTCCCGAGGATACTTAAGTACGTGGAAGCCCTTCATTTAGGCATATCGCCTACAGTGTTACATTTAATGTGTTCTGTGGATCTTGTGACTGCCTGCCAAATAAAGTTGTATACATGTGAAAATATATTTTTAATTTGGAGCATAAGTGTATGATATCTGATTTAATATATGTCAGTCTGGGGTCAAGTGAGTGCAATATTTGTTGTGTTTTGTTGTGCTATAAAGTTGGTGTTTTGGAAATATTAAGATTGTTGTATTTTCATTATTTCATTACATGTTGACCACTTAAACCTTGCCTTTCAAATGGAGAAAAACAGATATTCTAACAATTTGTGGAAGGGTTAAAACTCCTGTCCAGTTTTTTTTTTTTTTCTATTAATAATGTTTATTGCCATTTAAAATAACAGCAGGAACACAGATCCGTAATGTAGTACATGCAAGGCAACAGTGTAGGACCTCTTGAACATATACAGATGGTTAAAGTAACAGAAGCGCTAATACATTCATGGGTGTTCATAGTTGAGTACAGAATACATAACCAATATACCCCAAACATAATGAATTCAGTGACAAATTGCCTCTATTGGCAGACACTGCAACTGGGAGAGTCAGTCCGAGCCCATTGTAGGGATAGAGAGGCACTAGACAACTTTAAGGCACCATAAAGAGAGGAGGGTATCCTACTGTAAGTGGGGGCCATCCAAGAACATCATGGATGTGGGAGAGGTTGGAGCAGAGAGAAAGCAGATAAGATGAGTATGAGAAAACAGAGGAGGAGAAGGAGAAATAGAGAGGGAGAGGGGAAAAAAAGAAGGGGGGTGGGGAGGCTCTCAACCCGTGGTTCGACCAGGCACCCAACACAGCCCAGCCAGAAGTGGGTTGTCGTAGAAATGGCAAAGTTTGGAGGACGCAGAAAAGTCAATCCAAGTGAATTATAGTTGTACAAATTGAGAATACTTATTAAGTAGACTGGCATTTAATTCCTCCAGTTCCTCAACCCATCCCTTGATGGAGGGGTCAGTAGTCGATTTTCAATGTCTAGGGATGAGTGCACAGCTTGTGGCAATGAGGAAGCGGAAGATACTCTTTTTTTAAGGCGGGCAATAGACCTAGGCATGATGGAAAGTAGTGCCCCCTCAGGAGTTTCCGGCCATGAACGACCCATGATTAAATGGCTTAACCTAAAACTGAATGTCCAAAAATGGCCTAAGAGGGGAGCAGGACCCCTGTCCAGTGTCTTTTATCTTCTAATTATTTATTTATTTATTTTGCTGTATGTTCCCTAGGACAAAAACAGGACATAAGCATGAAGCTCTCACAAGAAATCTCTCTGAGACAGTTGTCCCCAGAACAAGTGTCCCTTCCCATTAAAAGATTTTCTCTCACCTCCAGTTCCTGTGACAACTGTTTGAATCGCAAATCACTTCTGCTCCTGTAACAATGGTGACCAAGAAAAACAGACAGGGTGAATAGAGACCACACTCTCTCCAAAATTAAAAAACAGAAAAAAAATAAAAAATAGATTTTTGTTTCACATAAACTTTGATTATATTAGAAAGATTTGTGAGACTCTGACCAAGTTTTACATATCCAGAAAAATCTTCTACGTGTCACGGCATTGTTACTCTAGCTACCAGAATAATATTTTGGCCACTACACATTTTCCAAAGACATCTTCTAAAGTCTCTGCTTGGAAGAATACACAGCTGCACTTGTACTATAAACCCTTAAAATCTGCTGAGACTTTTTCATATTTTACCTACACATCCCCTTTAAGTTGTGTTTTAGTTATACTTACACACATAGATGTGTTCTTTATTTGCAATGGTCGTAAAACAGTAAACCAGCACAAAATGGAATAATCATGTAAAATAAGAGTCCATGATACTGTACATTTGAGATCATAAATACTGTACATTAACCTCTTGCGGTCTGGGACATTTTTAAAAATGTTCACACACATTAAAATCCGTATTGGTTTAAAAAAAAATTACTTCAACCCCCCAAATGTTATGCATTTTTTTTAAAGCATAGATCCTGGAGAATAAAATGGTGACTATTTTACATTTTTTATGTCACACGATATTAGCAAAAAATCTGAGGAACAAAAAACAAAATTAATTTTAGTCCATACAAACACAATGCAATGCCCAATTTTTGATAACATATATATGATGATGTATCCAGGACATAATAATACACCTATAGGAAAACATTGTATTCGATTTTTGCACCTTTTACTTGTATATATCACTTCCGTGGACAGACGGGCAGCGGAGCTGAGTGGTCCTGAGCTGTGTCGGTAAGTCCCCTGGGTAACCCCCCCCCCCAACAGTCAGTGCAGAAGGAGGGTGGACTTTTTCTTTCTTGACTAAGTCACAGAGGGGGTGTGTTTTTCTATGGAGTCAGTATCACCTGCTTCTGCTACCATGTCTGAGGCAACTGGCGGTGCCCATGCACCTGCGGTCTCCATGGAGGCAGTCCTGGATACCAGGAGGGAAGCGGCGTGCGAGAGCAAGGGGGGTTAAAAGCGCCCCCTTCCCCCGCATCTCCTGGGGAGTGCTCTGATTCAGATATGGGCCTTACTGTGGCACAGTACCCTAGCTCTGCGCTTTTGTTTGTTTTTTGACCAGGACATTCCTTGTGAGGAAGCCTCCTTCTGGTTCAGTATAATGACAGGGCACTTGTTAGTGAACTCATTGATGCTGTGAGGGACACTCTCAAGCTGGATGCTGCGGCTGAGGAGCCCGTGGTGGAGTCAGTCTCCTTTTTGGTTCCTTCAGGGCTAACCCTTCTAAGAAGGTTTTTCCCCTATACGCCTTTCTTTGACAGGTTCATAGACCAGGTATGGGAAACCCCGCATAAGAACTTTGCGGTCTATCAGCGTCTGGAGATTAGGTACCCTTTTGAGGAGAGCCTGATTAAAAAATGGGCCTCTCCTTCGGTTGTCGACCCCCCCCCCCCCGGTCGCTGGGTTGAACAAGGCAACAACTCTCCCGGTCAAGGGGACTCCTGCTTTTAAGGATCCTCCTGATAGGAGGTCCGAAGTGGTAAGCAGGGCCATGTTCACCATGCTGGGGTCCGCGCTGCAGCCTATTGTAACAGCGACCCTGGTGTCTCAGACACTCAAGGAATGGGCGAAAAAATTTGCACCAGACTGTGCAGGAGCATAACCTTCCTCTGGATTGTATCAAACTGGCCGACCTAATGGTGCAGGCCTGGTATATGTTTGTGATGCCACTATTGACGCAGCCCCCTTAATATCTAGGGCTTCAGTGTCTGCGGTGGTATTGCGTCGCCTTATCTGGCTCCTGCCGGATTTACCTTTTAAGGGCAGAAGACTGTTTGGTGCTTCCCTGGATGACATTTTTAATACTGTCAAGGGAGGCAAGGGCACCCTTCTTCCTCAGCCTACTAAGGGGAAGGAGCCACGCTGTAATCCGGGTCCTTTTCCCACACAGGATAGTTTTTTTTGTCAGAGCACAGAAAATTCTCCCAGACTGACAAGAGTGCGGCTGGAGGACAGAAGCGTCCCTGGGTGCGTAACCCTAACAAGCTGGCACACAAGCCCGCCACCGCATGGAGTCTTGCCCCCGCCCGACTCTGGGGTGGGGGGATGACTTTGCAGGTTCACGGATCGGTGGACCTCCCGGTTCTCTGATCGGTGGGTATGCAAGGTGTTTACCTCGGGGTACAGGATAGAGTTTCTTTCCTGGCCACCAGACGGATTCTTTCCCTCAAATCTCTCTCCTTCCAGCATGTCGGGCTGCCCTATTGGGGGCAGTGTAGGACTTGCTGGGGTACGGGTGCTTTTGCCAGTACTGTCAAAGGAGAGGTTTCGGGGATTTTATTCAAATCTTTTTGTGGTCCCAAAGAAGGACGGAGTCCGTCCAATTCTGGACCTCAAGGCCCTAATTGCCTTTGTCAAGGTTCGAAAATTCCGTATGGAATCCATTCGCTTGGTGATTGCTGCGCTCCACCCGGGGGATTTTCTGGCATCCTTGGACATCAAGGATGCCTACTTGCATGTCCCAATCTGCACGGGTCACCAGAAGTTTATGCGCTTTGCGATAGGCGAAGTCCACTATCAACCAGTGGCTCTTCCCTTCGGTTTGGCGTCAGCACCGCGGGTTTTCACCAAGGTGCTTGCCCCGATTCTGGCTTTGCTGAGTCAGCGAGGCATTGCTATCGTGGGCTATCTGGACAATATTCTTCTGAGAGCAGATGTGTTGATAGCCAGTCAGGCCCTCCAAGAATTCGGTTGGCTGCTGAACATTCAGAAGTCGGTCCTGGTTCCGACTTGGCGTGGAGTACCTAGGATTGATCCTAGTCTCCTCGGAGGCAAGGGTCTTTCTACCCTTGGAAAAATTACAGACTCTTCAATCTGCGGTAAGGGTGCTGACGTGCCGCAAATGGTCGTCACTCCGTTTTTGCATGAGGGTCCTGGGTCTCATGGTGGCTTCCTTCGAGGCTGTACCGTGTGCCAAATTCCACATTCGGGCCTTCTAAAAGGAGATCCTATCCAGCTGGGACAGGTCTCCATTATCACTTGATCGTCAGATCCAGGTGAGTCACCTGGTCAGGGCATCCCTGACATAGTGGCTGAGATCCCCGGCCCTTTGGTCAGGGAAGTCATTCCTTCCTATCCAGTAGACTGTGATCATGTTGGACACAAGTCTTCCGGGCTGGGGCATTGTCTGGGGGGTTCTATCAGCCCAAGGGCTTTGGACTCCGGACGAATCCCGTCTGCCAATCAATGCCCTGGAACTCCGGGCGTTCAGACTGTGTCTCTTCTTGTGGTCACTGAGACTACAGGGGCACTCAGTCAGGATCCAGTCAGACAACGCCACGGCTGTGGCTTATGTCAACCATCAGGGGGGAACGCGGAGCTCGGCTGCAGCGTCCGAGGCCACTCACATCCTGTAATGGGCGAAAAGAAGCGTGCCGGCTCGGTCGGCCGTTTACATTCCAGGTGTAGACATCTTGCAGGCAGACTATCTGAGCCACCAGCTGTTGGGCCAGGGAAAATGGTCCTTACATCTGGAGATGTTTCAACTCCTTTGCCGGAGGTGGGGCACACCGGATGTGGACCTACTGGCCAATCGACTCAATGGCAAGGTGTCGAGATTTGTGGCCAGGTCCAGGGATCCCTGGGCAGATGCGTTAGTGGCCCCGTGGGGTCAGTATCCGCTGATTTATGCCTATCCTCCACTGAAGTTGCTTCCTCGACTTCTTCGCAGGGTAGAGGCCGAGGTCCTGGTGATCCTAATTGCTCCAGGTTGGTCTCTGCACCCTTGGTACGCCGATCTTGTGTGCCTGGTGGCGGACGTTCCATAGCGACTACCGCTGCGGGAGGACCTTCTGTCTCAAGGTCCCATTCTTCATCCTGTTTTACAGTCGCTGGCTTTGACGGCATGGCTATTGAAGCCAGGTGCTGAGGGACCGAGGTCTCTCGGATTCGGTCATCTCGACCATGCTGAGGTCATGGAAATCTTCCTCCCAGGAAGATATACTACTGTACCTAGACGGCCTACATCTCTATGTGCGAGGTGCTGGATTGGCGTCCACGGACGTAGTCCGTTTCCAGGATCCTGCTGTTTTTACAGCGTGGTGTGGACCAAAAGCTTGCTTTAAGCACCATTAAGGGTCAGATTTCAGCTTTAGCTGTTTTCTTTCTGCGGCCGCTAGCGGGCCGTCCTTTGATTAGTATCTTCATACAGGGGATCCACCATGTGCTCCCCCCTATTAAACCACCTCTTCCTCGTTGGGATTTGAATTTGGTGCTCTCGGTTCTTCAAGAAGCACCTTTTGAAAACTCAGAAGGTGGCTTTTCTAGTAGCCATTACTTCTGTCAGGAGGGTTCCGAATTGGCGGCTTTGTCTTGCACACCGCCATACTTTGGTCCTCCATACGGATAAGGCGGTGCTACGCCCACCGCCTTCTTTTCTCCCGAAGGTGGTCTCGGCCTTCCGCCTTAATGAGGACATGTAGTTCCGTCTTTATGTCCTCATCCATCGCATTCCAGAGAGTATGCGCTTCACTCTTTAGACGTGGTACGTGCTTTGCGGGTGTACCTGGGTCTCATGGTGGCTTCCTTCGAGGCTGTACCGTGTGCCCAATTCCACACTCGAGCCTTATAAAAGGAGATCCTATCCAGCTGGGACAGGTCTCCATTATCACTGGATCGTCAGATCCCGGTTTTCGTGTGCCACCATTTCTCAGTGGATCAGGCAGACCGTCATACAGGCCTATGCCCTTAAGGGGCGGGTGCCTCCCTTTCCAGTTATGGCGCACTGAACCAGGGCACTTGGTGCTTCCTGGGCTTTCCGACATCAAGCGTATGTTTCACACGTGTGCAAGGCGGCGACCTGATCGTCCGCACATACCTTTCAAAGTTTTATAAGGTTCACGTGGAGGCATCTTCTGATGCTTCCTTCGACCACAAGGTTTTGCAGGTGGCTGTTTTAAGTTGCAACTCCTCCGTTGAGGAGCTCTGCTTGTTTGGGGTGACGTTTTTTTTTCTTTCCTTGAAGCTGTTCCCACCCCTCGTTCTTTGACACTGCTTTGGGATGTCCCACTTTGTCAAGATTGAAGATGCTGTGTCAGTCCATGGACGGTAAGAGAAAATAGGATTTTTTTGTACTCACCGTACGTTTAGGTTGTACTGCTTTGTTACGAACTGAGGCAGCTGGCTGCAGGGAGGAGGGTTATGTCCGGAGGGACTGCCCCCTGGGCGGGGCTGTTCAGCTCTGGTAATGTAATGTATGTTAAAACATCTAACATTCTGCCTAGTCTTCTCCTATGAGCAGGAACATAACCCACTTTGTCAAGATTGAAGATGCTGTGTCAGTCCATGGACGTCAGAGAAAAGGATTTTACGGTGAGTACAAAAAAAATCCTATATTTTTTTTTTTTTGTGTTATAATCTTACATTTGGTAAATAAAAGAAAATATATCTTCCTGTCTCCATTCTGTAATTGGAGTGGTTTATCTTGTTTTCCACTGAAGATATGTCCTTTTTAAAAGCCACTCTACAAGAACTTTTGTAAATATGATGTCCTTGGTTAGATCTCCTTTCTCTTGTGTACAATTGTGTTCTTGTTTTCATGGCAAGGTAAGTGAATGAGAAAGACATTGCGCTTGTGATGCACAAAGGCGACCACACCTTCCTATTAAAGCTTGGCTAAATAAATAGTAGGTGCTTGTGTTGAATAATTCCTACCATTGAGCCTGCAGTAGGTTAATATGTTTCCTAGCAATGCTAGAACTGTATAGGTTTTGCTATTTACATAAGAAAAAATTAAGTGGACAAGCTACATGAATGGCATTTTTTCAGAGCCCAGCACGTCCTCTTGATTAAATAGAGTAATGGTAAAGCGTGTGTATTTATATAAGTAAAAGTGAAAAGCCCAAAGTTCAACGTATCTGTTATTAATGAGGGTCTGCTTGCAAAGCATGGAACTTCTATTTGTGCTAGTGATTTGTCAGAAATAGAAACATTATATATAAGCTAGTGAGTTATTTCCCTATGCAACCATGCATTTCTGGTCTGTCAGAATAGGAGTATATTTAACGTTTTAGAGGCTCATTTATGAAAACTCACATATTGTCTTTGAAAATGGAATAATGAATATGGTTTCTCTGGTCAACAGCCTAAAGCCCTGTACACATGGGCTTTTAACATCAGGAGACAGCTGGTTAAATAAGGACCGGTCACCATTTAGCCGTGTGTATGTCAGCCAGTCCAACAGAAGCTGGCCATTTAAAACCAACTCCTGATCAGCTGGGCGCGCTGACCAGAGTGCCCCGGCGGGGGGGGGGGGGGCATTCCACTGTTAGAACACAACGGTGACTCCGCCCAGAGCCGTCAGGTTTTTTTTTTTTTTTTTCCGTTCAACCCAAAACCGTAAGTGTGTACCAGGCTTTACTTTGTTCCAGTTTAAAAAAAATTGACATATAGCATTGAATACTAATATATGTGGCGCTTACTCAATAAACAGTAAATAATGTGATAAATCTTCAATGAACAGTAAATAATGGGATAAGTCTTCAAACACAGTGTATAGTGCAAATATGCAAAAAGTGACAGTGCACAAAAATAACATTTCTTCCCACACAATAAAAGGTATATAATATATGATGTTTTTTCACCCACCATAAAGGTGCAACAGTTTCAAAGTGATAAACGTGCCCAGTCCAAAAGTTCATAAATAAAGTGCTTGTGCAACATAAGTAGAATCCAATAAATCCAAATGCTTCCACCATCTGTAGTGCGCCAGTGATTTGCCCTAGCCTCTCACCTCAGTCAAAGACCCCTACAGGTCTAGTTAAGCTTTTGTTTATGCATGACTCCAAGCGCCAAAGCAATGAAATCCTTCTCCTGAGACATTTAGCCATATTGATTATAAGGCTTCCACTGGTGCTGATATTCTCCTTCTAAATCCTCACTCCCCTCCATATACTGTTCACATGTAACATAAGAAAATCTCCATGGTGCAGTAATCCAATAAAGTATTTTATTAAAACAGCAGACTTAACGTGATTGTAGCCGTATTAGTGCAATTGTGACAGAAAATTGAGTACTGTCCGTGATACTTTTTTTATTTGCACTAACTAAAAATTGTTAGTTAGTGCAAATAAAAAAAGTATCAAGGACAGTACTCAATTTTCTCTATTAAAACAGCAGCAAACTTACAGTTAAAATAGCGATAATCAGCTTCACAAACAACAGGACTTCCGTCTGCGACCGGACGTGACGTCGCCTGGCTCCTCCCGCTGACTTGCGTCACAGTTCCCGTGACTTTATCCAGCCATATAGCATTAACACTGTTCAGTCCATCTGGCAGTTGTTTTTAAGAACACAGTGGGGTGATTTTTGAAACTGGAACCAAAGTGGAGCTGTTCTCAATAGCAAGTGTAGCGGGTATACACTTTTCTGTGTATTTAAAACTGGCAGAGACACCAGTGATGTGCAGTTCCCTGCAGCCCAGCGGGTGGCGCTGTCGCCTTGGGCTGGGGTTGAACCATTGCTGTGTGCCGTGCTCCCTTTTTGTCCTCCCTCGGCAGTGGTATGGTGGGGCGGGGAACCCGCCGTGCTTGCTGGGAGAGGGTATAAAGGGGCCGGCCATCCTTGTCACGGGGTCGAGTCCCAGGCACCTTCAGCCTGAGGGCGGTGGTCGGATGGAGATTCTAGGTGGCCTAGGCCTAGAGGTCGTTCGGAGGTCGTGTTCCATCCCAGGCACCTTTAGCTTGGGGTGAGGTACTCGGATGGAGGTCTGGAGCTCAGTGCCCAACACTGAGTTCCGCGAGGGAAGGAGATCCTAGGGGACCCTGGGAGTGGGTACCCAAATCCGGAGGGTGTAATGGACTGGTAGGAAACACTTGCTTGAAGACCCGGTGCAGCATATTGCCAGTGACAGGTGAGCCTTCCATCGGAGACCGCCTGGAAGGAAATTCCCCCTCGCTCGGAGACCGCAGCCCACGTTCAGGAAGGAAAGTGGAGAGTTCGTTGTGTCTGGGCCTACTCGCATCCACCCCCCTCTGTCTGTTCTACTCATTGAGGGAGTCCAACTGTTGGTGTATTACTCTGTTATCGGAAGAATAAAGGAGTGTTGGACTTTACTGGTGTGGGGCTCATTTTCTGGCAGACATTGTTCAAGGAAACCATCAGGAGGAGGCTCCAGATGCAGAACACCGACCCGAAGGTAAAATAAGAACTTTGCTCACACCACACAACTGCCTGCGGTGAAGGCTTGGCATGGTGACTCCGCTCTCTCCTCTCTAAGATACCCCTAGACAAGAGACAGACGAGCTGATGATAGAGAGGAGAGGGGAGGCCGCTACACAAGCAAGCAAGCAACCAATGTATTTTGTTTTCCCAGAGAATGAAAATGAACTGTGGTTATTTGCTAGAAAAAACAACATTTACCATTTTATGCATTACAGTACATAAAAATGAAAATAAAATAACCTTCCAGTTGCTGTTCCTTCCTTCTCCCCCCACAATACTTACCTGAGTCCTGTACTGATCTAGTGCTGTGCCCATCTGCAGGTCTTCTCTCCCCTCACACAGACTCCTGCAAGCTTGGCAGAGAGCGGCAGGAGCCATTGGCTCCTGCTGCTGTCAGTCAAATCCTTTGAGGAGGAATTTGGGGGGTGACACTCAACATGTGCCTATGGATGCACACAGCATGCCCACATGTGGCTCCTTACGGTGGTACATGGAGAAGAGGAGGAGTCGGGAGCTCCAGCGAGAGACCCCAGAAAAGGAGGAAGGGGGCTGTTCTGTGCAATATGCTTGCAGAGAGCAGGTAAGTATAAACCTGTTAATTATTTTAGAAAAATTAACTTTACAAGCTATTTAATTTCCCATGTTAGCGGTGTCTTTTTTTTTTTTTTTTTTTTAAAGGTTCGTTTACTATACTTTTATTTAGGTAGTGGAGAATCCAGTCTCTAAAATCTCATATAAAAACAAGGTGGAAACTGTACTTTATGGTGATATATATGCCATTTGATTTTGATACACGTGTGCGTCATATGTGCTTTAGCAAACAATATATCACATTACCGTTTACACTTTAAAATCATTCATCTTAGGTTTACAGCATGGTTTGTAGAAAACAGGCTTTCCGCTTTCTAGAATATATACTGTAGCTAATAAGTCTAAAAAAAGCTCTGTTACCAAAAGTACCACTTTCCTGGCTCGAAACCTGTGATTTCTCTGGGTACTCTAGTTCATAGCCATTGGCTACTAGGAATAGTATTTTCCAACATGACATCCTGTTGTAGCTGAAACTTACAAGAAGACAAGAAAAGGCATATTGTCAAAATTATGCTTTATTACAAATAATCTTTACTTAAATTTATTCTAAAGACAATTTTTTTTAAATTAAAATAAGATGTTCAATAATATTGCAGAGTGGTCTCTTACCTCTTCTTTGTCAGTCCCCCACCGGTGCTGTCCCCTCCTTCTTCTGATTGCCCCTCTCAGCAAGAGGACGTTGCTCTACAGCAGTGGTTCTCAACTCCAGTCCTCAGGACCCACTAACAGGCCAGGTTTGCAAGATAACTGAAATGCATCACAGGTGATATAATTTGCTGCTCAGGGATTGCAGGATTTTAGTCTGCATCTCCCCAAGGTAATACTTAAAATCTGGCCTGTTAGTGGGTCCTGAGGACAGGAGTTGAGAACCACTGCTCTACAGCATCTGTTGGCCACTCTCTCCTCACAAGAGTTTGACAGCAGCAGGAGCCTATGGCTTCACTGGCTAGTGCACCAACAGCGCTGGATCAGTGACAGGACTCAAGTAAGTGTTTAGGGATAAGGGGACAGGTAGTAGCATTTTTTTTAACTTAAAGTAGAAGTCCATCCTAACACTCAAATTCTCCCCTGCAATCATTTATGTGAACTAAGTTCAGCCTTATGCCTGAAAATGAAAAAATCCTAGTTTTTACCTTTATTTTGCAGTATCCAGTGCTGTCACATGACTTCAATTCTACTTCCTTCTGAGTCTAAAAGCAGCAAGTGGGTGTGGTTACTGAAAGCTAGTGACATCACTTCCAGGGAGGGACACTGTTCCTGTGTAGCCAGTGGGCGTATACCAGATGGGAGGAGCTGATCATAGGTTCCTGCCCAGTGTTCTCTCTTTGTGCATCCTAATTCATGACAAAATGAAGCGGCCAAGCCGTTTTGAAAAGGTGACAGCAAGTGCAAGGAGAAGGATCCCTGCCTGCTGTCACAGGGAGGGGAAGAGGGGGCAGGATCTGCAACATGTTGCATGCTCCACCCTAAATATGGGTGGAGCATGTAACATGTTCCAAAGGTGAACTCCTTTAACTATCATTTAAGTTTGCAAGCAGTTACTATAATCACAAGGCAGGATGGTCAAATATAAAATCCAAGTGACCTATGTATAGAAAATTTACATGATACAAACAAAAGTGCTAAAGTGCAAATAATGTGCAACACAAGAAAGAAACAATTAGCACAAGCTGATGATGAGAAACATTATTATAAATGTGAATCAAACAAATATGCAATGCGCCAGGCTCAGGGCTCAGGTGGTGAATGAACAACAGTCCCAAAAGGTGAATGAATGCTTCTATTTTGGTGACAAAAAAATCAAACGGTCCAAAAGCTGATAAATCTGTGAAATTCTCTTCACCGTAACCGTGAAGTAAAAAATGCCGATGCCAGGCCAATCAACTGTAGTGCACCTAAATGTGCACTAGCCCCTTACCTTACTGCTGTAAGGTTACAGCATAAACTGGATATAATGCCTCAGATCAGGGTCTTCAGAGGATCCTTCTTTCATTTCCAGCATACCACCCCTCCGCCCAATCATTATTAAAAAAATAAAAAAATCCTCAAATACATTTCATTGAAAAAGTGTAAAAAATCCAGATGTTCTCGAGCCAGTGCATTGATGTAATTACCGTATATACTCGAGTATAAGCCGAGTTTTTCAGCGCATTTTTTTGGTGCTGAAAATGCCCCTCTCGGCTTATACTCGAGTCTGGGTCCGACTTCAACTTTGTGCGCCTGATCCCGGCGAGCCGTAGGTCTCCTGGACCTTGGCACACATATAGCCCCACTCTTCCTCTACAAGTGTGCAAAGTTTGGTGTCCGGGGGACCTACGGCCGGGAAGCACCAATTTTCCAAATGTTAAATGGTCATTTCTCTGGTGATTTTGGGGACCCGGTACCGGCCGGCCCTAGTTCTCTTGGACCTCAAACTTGGCACACATGTAGCCCCACTCTTCATCTACAACTGTGCAAAGTTTGTTGTCAAGGGGACCTACGACCGGGGAGCAATGATTTTTCAAAGCTGGGCACCCCTTCCATAGACTCCCATGTTAAAAGTCTGTCTAGTCACACAGCGCCGGAGATCAGGTAGGGAGATTGGGCACAGTGACAGTGAGTCATGCACATGGACACAGTGAGGCATGCAGATGGACACCCTAGGCTTATACTCGAGTCAATACGTTTTCCCAGTTTTTTATGGTAAAATGAGGTGCCTCAGCTTATATTCGGGTCGGCATATACTCAAGTATATACAGTAATCCTTCATCTTCAGCTCTGGTATTTGGTCGTTTTGCAGCACAGAATGGCACTCATGATGCCCAGACCAGCATGATGCATCCCCAGGGGATGTGTCTATGAGAGTGTGGCCCCACTAGAAGCTGATTGAACGATGCTGGACATCATTCAACCCAGAAGGGGCCTTCCATGTACTGGAGAAGAGGACTTTCTGTGAAGGACAACACCAGAGTCGAGGTGAGCATTGTTTTTTCATTGCTGGGCAAAAGACTCGATAAAAGACTTTTAATGACCACCAGGAATTTTGATATGAATGGAGCATACTGGGTCTTTAAAAGAGTGTACAACTGAACCACATTCACAATTTGTATTTCCCAAGGAAAATAACTGTCAATCCTAAAGGTAGTCTGCTGAGAAAATCTCCAAGTGTCTGGTGACTTACCGGCTTGACCCTTTGCAACTACCACGAAGAAAGAAGACATTTTATGGTACTGTCAATGTATTTTTCAAATTGAAGGTAAGCTAACCTGCAGCTAACTTCACACAATAAGATGACAGAAGGAAGAATAACGCCATCTGGCAGGTCGCCCATGTCTCCTATATGAGCTTAAATGTACAGCTTTCATGACTGACTGCTGATTGACTGGGAGAAAATAGTCTAGTCAGATGTAACCAAAATTGAACTCTTTGGATGCCATAATACACACCATGTTTGGAGGTCAAATGACATCACCCCAAAAACACCCCCATACCAACAGTAAAGTTTGGAGGTGGGAACATCATGGTGTGGGCTGTTTTTCAGCATATGATACAGGAAAACTTCATATCATTGAAGGAAGGATGAATGGAAAAATGTACCAAGACATTCTTGATAAAAATATGCTGCCATCTACCAGGATGATGAAGATGAAACAAGGGTGGACATTTCAGCAGGACAATGATCCCAAACACAAAAGAAAGGAAACTCTCAATTGGTTTCAAAGAAAGAACAGAAAGCAGCTAAAAGGGCCGAGCCAGCGGACTTGAATCCAATAGAAAATCTATGGAAAGAAATCAAGATCAGAGTTCATATAAGAGGCCTAAAAACCTTCAAGATTTGACGACTGTGTGGAAGAATGGACCAAAATCACACCTGAGCAATGCATGCGACTAGTTTCTCCATACAGGAGGCGTCTTGAAGCTGTCATTACCAACAAAGGATTTTGTACCAAGTATTAAATACAATTCAGTTAGTGTGTTCAATACCTTTTCCCTGTGTCTTTCCATGTTATTATATGTAAGTTAATTTCTGAACTTTATTTGTTTTGGTTTCTTTGTATGTATGGGTTGTTACCAACATGTAGGTAAAATTTCATGCCAATAGCACCTTTTAGAAATATATTTACCAAGAAAAATGGTGACATGTTCCATACTTATTTTACCCGCTGTTTTATTAATAGCACTGGTGCCTTTGATTTCTATGTACTCTGCATCTTTGCATATTCATTAATTATTATGGTGATGTAGGAGTGTCCAGTTTAGACACTCTAGCCCCAGTGCCAGATTTTTATCCCAATATGCTACTTCTCCCTCTGTAAATGGCATCAGATTTTTTTTCTTTCTTATCTTCAGAGCAAGTGGAAATCCTCTCCTTAGCCTGTAGGACATTGTATGAGGAGCAACAAAGCTTAATGTTCCCTGGAGCTAAGATAATGGATTAAAGTGGGTGTGCTGGGTCTAATCCTCCAGATTGAGATCACCCATTAGATTTAATTTCTCAAGAGCACTGTGCCTATAGGTAGGCCCATCGTAAATGCAGGCAGTGCAGCAGACATTGAGTAGTAGGCTTATCAGTGGTGACAGCGTAACCAGCGCTAGTGTTGGGTGACAACACTGCAATTAATTCACTACAGGCTATTCCGTGCTGAATAGGAGTAAGGCGGATTCACTGACAGGACCACCTGAACAGAATAGATAACCGCTGTGGGCTTGATCCCGAGCCGGGCTGTATGCATCCATTGACACGCAGCTTTGGTAGGCCCCACCCCCCCACTCCCTCAGGATTTGATTGACAGCAGTAGGAACCAATGGCTCCCGCTGTCTCAGCAAGGCCTGTAGGAGCAGGCAGAGGGGAGAGAGCTGCTACAGACAGGCACAGAGCTTGACCGAGTAAGAATTCAGGTAAGTATTTAGCTGGATGAAGGGACGATATTATCACTGGGATATGTTTTACCTTAATGCAGGGAATGTATTAAGGTAAAACTGTCTAGCCTTTAGAACCACATTAATTAGTATGTTTACTGTTTGGTATAATTTGCTGTGTTTATATTTCAGAGACCCAAGAAAAAAAAATGTTATATCCATACTCAATTCTCTGCATTGCCAGTTGTGTCATAGTAGCAGAACTGTTAAAATATTTAATTACAATGTAAAAATTATTATTCATTGTATGTTGCTTACACCATTGCAACCTGACTCTTTAGGTGACTCTGTAATATGCATGGAGCAGAAAACCTGTCTAGCAATATAGTATATCAAATATATAGAGAAAAACATATTTTAATGACTAGGATGAAATGCTAACTGTAGTTCCAAAGAAACGTACAGGCTTGGAATAGTTACAGCAATTACTACATTATAGCTGATATAATTAGGTAATACATTACTGAGCTTAGTACATAATAACAGGTGCAGATCATTGTTTCCATCTGCTCTACCAGCAAGGGGGACATAATAATTGACAGCTGGTCTATAATAAAGCTGAACTATGGTGGCTTATAAAAATATATATATGTGCGGCAGCAATTCATTCTAATTGCATCTGCAGTTACAATTTTCTCTTAATCCCCCTGCGAAGTCCGATAAATACCTGTGGAGACTGACAGTAAGATCCACCTAATGGAGCTTCCTGTGATGGTGTGACAATGGTGCTGCAGTGCTCCTGAATTCAGAGTAGAATTTGCACTATCATGTAGTTTGAGCCTGATGGCAGTACAGTCAGATGAATAAATGTCCAGGGGGAGCTCTGTTGACATTGTCACTAATGACTCGGAAGCCTGGAGCTTGTCATTCACCCCCTGGATGCATCTAGACCAGGGATATGCAATTAGCGGACATCCAGCTGTTGCAAAACTACAAGTCCCATCATGCCTCTGCCTCTGGGTGTCATGCTTTCTGCTGTCAGAGTCTCGCTATGCCTCATGGGACTTGTAGTTTGGCAACAGCTGGAGGTCCGCTAATTGCATATCCCTGATCTAGACCTACCTACTGCTTTCTGGATTTACAGTACTTCTGCCTTCTTCCCATCGTACAGTGCAGTGTCTGGGAATGGGAGCATATGAGACACAAAAAAACAAAAACAAAACAAAAAAAAAACAAACAGGAGGGCGCACCGACCTAGTGTATTACCAGATAAAATCTTTATTAAAATGTATAAAAACAGCAATGGTCCTACTCACAAGCAGAGCGTTAAAATGAGCTTTTTCTAGTGACCAGCCTGAATCATAGGACGACTGAAGTTAAAACTCGATGACCAGGGAGATAGATGGTACCTCAAATGTGCTGGACGGCTGACGCGTTTCCGGGGCGCACCCCTTTCTTCAGAGCCTACACAGCATATGAGACACAAAAGAGGAAATCCGGAAATGTTTTGTTTACTTTATGAGGCTTGTACATCACATGGGAAGTTTATATGTACCTTAAACTCCCTGGTGTTATGATTATGTCAGATTTTAGGTGCTGAAAGCGGTACAATTATTTTGCATGAAAATTTGGCGTTTTATATTCTAGGCCTGTAATTCTTAGGAATATTGCACTTAAATCTGTCCAAACAAGAGTCTACTAGACATCCCAGCAGGGCCAATCCTGGACGGGGTGCAGGGGGTGCTGCAGAGGGGGGGGCGCCGAAGTGCTTCCCCAAGTTCCCCTCCTTCCTCCTCTCCTTGTGTGCGGTGGCGTCGCCAGGGACGCTGATAGGGGAGGACCCGGACAATGAGGCAGATCAGTGTGGTGTGACAAGTAGAACAGGACCGGTGACATGTGGGATGTGTGTCTCTCTCCCTCCGGCAGCTGAATGCTGGAGGGGGAGACACACATGTCATCGTTCGTTCCTGTACTTGTCACAAGTTTCATCCTGTCCACTGGTTGCTAGAGCTGCTTGGCATGTAGCAACCAGTGACATCACGGCTGCAGTGCTCCCCGCCTTCCCTCCATGTTCAGTGTTGAAAGCGAGGGAGGATTTCACTTCCTCCTCCTCCGCGCTACTGCTCCTGGGAGTCTGGGATCCAACGCAGCTGAGCTCCGAGTCCGAGGCCGCCCACCTTGTCATACCAGAGAGGGACAGTCTCGCTGGTCCGGTGGTGGCGGGGTGCAGGCCAGGGCAGTCAATAGCAGCAGCAACAGAGATTGGCGGCCCCGGTGAGCAGCAGGAAGCTGGCTGGAAGGAACAGCGCGAGAGGGAGTGAGAGAAGACCTCACCGCTACCCTGACCTGAGCAGCAGTGAGCGCAGCATCCCCGGCACCTCCAGAGCCTGCACACCTTCTCCAACGTCGGCTCCAGCTGTTAACGTGCCCAAGTAGAAATATAGGCGCCTGACCGAGGGCCCAGAGGACGAGGATGGGCGGGAGGTAGGTGCATCACACACACCTACCCACAGACTGGGACAGGGGGCACAGGAAGGACTGCAGGCCAGCCTAGGGGGTAAATTTCACTCACCCCCCTCTCTCTCCCATCCCCCTCTCTCTCTCCCATCCCCCTCTCTCTCTCCCATCCCCCCTCTCTCTCCCATCCCCCTCTCTCTCTCTCTCCCATCCCCCTCTCTCTCTCCCACCCCCCCCTCTCTCTCTCTCTATCTCTCATCCACCCCCCTCTCTCTCTCTCTCTCGTCCACCCCCCCTCTCTCTCTCATCCACCCCCCTCTCTCTCATCCACCCCCTCTCTCTCTCTCTCATCCACCCCCTCTCTCTCTCTCTCATCCACCCCCTCTCTCATCCACCCCTCTCTCTCTCTCCCACCCCCCTTCTCTATCTCCCACCCACCCTCTCTCTCTCTCCTACCCCCTCTCTCTCTCCCACCCCCCTCTCTCTCTCTCCCCCACCCCCTTCTCTCTCTCTCTCCCCCACCCCCTTCTCTCTCTCTCCCCCACCCCCTTCTCTCTCTCCCACCCACCCTCTTCTCTCTCTCTCCCACCCCCCTCTCTCTCTCCCATCAACCCCCTCTCTCTCTCTCCCATCAACCCTCTCTCTCTCTCCCACCCCCTTCTCTCTCCCATCTCCACCCTCTCTCTCTCTCCCACCTCCACCCTCTCTCTCTCCCATCTCCACCCTCTCTCTCTCTCCCATCTCTACCCTCTCTCTCTCTCCACCCTCTCTCTCTCCACCCGCTCTCTCTCTCTCTCCACCCTCTCTCTCTTTCTCCACCCTCTCTCTCCACCCCTCTCTCTATCTCTCTCTCTATCCACCCCTCTCACTCTCCATCCTCTCTCTCTCTACCCACTTTCTCTCTCTCTCTCTCTCTCTCTCTCTCTCACCCATCCCCCTCTCTCCCCCTCCCCCCTCTCTCTCCCCCCCTCCCCCCCCTCTCTCTCCCCCCACCCCTCTCTCTCTCCCCACCCCCTTCTCTCTACCCATATCCCCTTCTCTCTCTCCCCCACCCCTTCTCTCTCTCTCCCCCCACCCCCTTCTTTCTCTCTCTCTCCCCACCCCCCTTCTCTCTCTCTCCCCCCACCCCTTCTCTCTCTCTCCCTCCCCACCCCTTCTCTCTCTCTCTCCCCCCACCCCCTTCTCTCTCTCCCCACTCCCTTCTTTCTCTCTCTCCCCCCCACTCCCCTCTCTCTCTCTCTCTCCCCCACCCCCTTCTCTCTCTCTCTCTCCCCCCACCCCCTTCTCTCTTACCCTCACCCACCCCCCTCACCAAGCCCCTCTCCCCTCCCAAGTGGACACTGACTAACAGGTGACAGCAAGTTAGAGTTAGTGATACCATCCCTTCCCAAGCACTGTCACTTAACCCATCCCCCCAGCACTGCCGGTCTGCCACTGACCTCATCCTCCTAATGAAGGACCACAGGTCCCAGCATGAGCCCCTCAGAGCTGAAGATGTGACACCCCCCCCCAATGGAGGGGGTAAGAATCAGGTAGGTCAGTGCAGTTATCAGTTAGGTCAGTGTAGGAATCAACCTCTGCAGGGGAAGGTAGAGGGGGATATGTCATTCCAATTTTTATTTAGCACAGTGACAGCCTGCCAGAATAGGTGGGATCTGTAACGGCAACTTCCCTGAGCAGCTCTGCTTGAGGAGACCATATCTGTATAATACATTACTGCCCCTTTACTGTACTCCCCTGACCCCTGTACTAGGTCTGCTTACCCTCCCCCTGTACTGTATCATGTCTGCAGTCTCTGACCTTCTCCTGTATCATGTCTGCAGTCTCTGACCTTCTCCTGTATCATGTCTGCAGTCTCTGACCATCTCTAGTATCATGTCTGCAGTCTCTGACCATCTCTAGTATCATGTCTGCAGTCTCTGACCATCCCTTTTATCATGTCTGCAGTCTCTGACCATCTCTTGTATCATGTTTGCAGTCTCTGACCTTCTTTTGTATCATGTCTGCAGTCTCTGACCATCTCTTGTATCATGTCTGCAATCTCTGACCATCTCTTGTATCATGTCTGCAGTCTCTGACTATCTCCTGTACTATGTCTTGGGGCTCTTTCTAACAGACTCTCTAACAGAAGCCCTCTCTGTGTCCATTAGAGAGACCCCCTCCAGGTCCCATTAGTGTATTCTCTTCCTGTATTTTGTTTATTGTTAAAAGATCGTGGGAGGATCCCAGGGTAACGAAGACTCCTTAGAGGAGCATCTCTGTGTTTAAATCATTGCCATAGAAATATTTGTAAAGGGGAGGGGTTAGTAAGATGACCACGCCCATGTGGGGGCGCCAGAAATATTTCTGCACCCAGGCGTCTGTGATCCTAGGATCGGCCCTGGGGATGTGTGTCTCTCTCCCTCCGGCAGCTGAATGCAGGAGGGGGAGACACACATGGCATCGTTCGTTCCTGTACTTGTCACAAGTTTCATTCTGTCCACTGGTTGCTAGACCTGCTTGGCATGTAGCAACCAGTGACATCACGGCTGCAGTGCTATCCGCCCTCCCTTTATGTTCAGTGTTGAAAGCGAGGGATTTCACTTCCTCCTCCTCCACGCTACTGCTCCTGGGAGTCTGGGATCCAACGCAGCTGAGCTCCGAGTCCGAGGCCGCCCCCTTGTCATACCAGAGACGGACAGTCTCGCTGGTCCGGTGGTGGCGGGGTGCAGGCCAGGGCAGTCAACAGCAGCAGCAACAGAGAGTGGCGGCCCCGGTGAGCAGCAGGAGGCTGGCTGGAAGGAACAGCGCGAGAGGGAGTGAGAGAAGACCTCACCGCCACCCTGACCTGAGCAGCAGTGAGCGCAGCATCCCCGGCACCTCCAGAGTCTGCACACCTTCTCCAACGTTGGCTCTAGCTGTGACCGTGCCCAAGAAGAAATATAGGCGCCTGACTGAGGGCCCAGAGGACGAGGATGGGCGGGAGGTAGGTGCATCACAGACAGGGACTGGGACAGGGGGGCACAGGAAGGACTGCAGGCCAGCCTAGGGGGTCAATTTCACTCACCCCTCTCTCTCTCCCACCCCCTCTCTCTCTCCCATCCCCCCTCTCTCTCTCCCATCCCCCTCTCTCTCCCATCCCCCCTCCCTCTCTCCCATCCCCCTCTCTCTCCCATCCCCCCTCACTCTCTCCCATCCCCCCTCGCTCTCTCCCATCCCCCCTCCCTCTCTCCCATCCCCCTCTCTCTCCCGTCCCCCCTCTCTCTCTCCCATCCCCCCTCTCTCTCCCATCCCCCCTCTCTGTCTCCCCCCCCTCTCTCTCTCTCTCTCATCCACCCTCCCTCTCTCTCATCCACCCCCCTCTCTCATCCACCCCCCTCTCTCTCTCATCCCCCCTCTCTCTCTCACTCTCTCACCCCCTTCTCTCTCTCTCTCCCACCCCTTCTCTCTCTCTCTCCCACCCCCTCTCTCTCTCCCACCCCCCTCTCTCTCTCTCCCATCAACCCTCTCTCTCTCTCCCATCAACCCTCTCTCTCTCTGCCATCAACCCCCTCTCTCTCTCTGCCATCAACCCTCTCTCTCTCCCATCCCCCTCTCTCTCTCTCCCATCCCCCTTCTCTCTCTCCCACCCACCCTTCTCTCTCTCCCACCCCACCCCCTTCTCTCTCTCTCCCTCTCTCTCTCCCTCTCTCTCTCTCCTCTCTCTCTCCACCCTCTCTCTCTCCCTCCACCCACTCTCCACCCCCTCTCTCTATCTCTATCTATCTATCTCTCCGCCCCTCTCTTTCTCTACCGACCCCCTCTCTCACACAAAATCATAAATTATAATATAATGAATAACTATAAATAATTATAACAAATAATAATATAATAATAATAAAAATTATTCAATAATGTAATCAAATCAAAAACACTGAAATTTTCTCAGTTGCAGAATTGTCGCTGTCATTAGATTTAGTGTTTGATGACGAATTTCCCCACAAATCGCTATCGCTCAATTCTAATTTATTATCACTGTTTTCTAGCTGGTCTAAAACCACTTTTGATGTAAACGGACACTTTTTGGTTGCTATGGACAATCTCCAGTTTCCAGGCAGAAAGAACAGTTTTTATAATATAAAACTGCATGCAGGGCACTGGACAGACCACTGGGGACAAAGGGGATGTGTAATTATTTTATACAGTACTGTAATCAGTAAGTTTACAGTGTACTGTATGTATTGTGTGTTTTTCACTTTTTTGAGTTTGGCGCCGTGCTCCATCCCCGTGTGTGACAGTGACCGGAGCTCGGCACTGTAAATCGAGCGAGATGACCGCTCGCAGACACAGCGGGGAAACATCGTAGGATCCAGGGGACAAGGTAAGTAACTTTGCCTGGATACTCCGATGTGATCCCGAGTCTGACTCGGGGTTACCGCTAATGGTACTGAAATCTCACCCCGAGCCTGACTCGGGAATACCGCTAGGCAGGTTAAAGTGATTGTAAAGTCTCCATTTTTTTAAAATAACAAACATGTTATACTTACCTGCCCTGTGCAGTGGATTTGCACAGGGCAGCCTGGTACCTCCCCTTCTTGGGTCCCTCTTCCCTGCTCCTGGCCCCTACCTCCTGTCGAGTGCTTCCACAGCAAGCAGCTTGCTAGGGGGGCACCTGAGCTGAGCTACAGCTCCGTGTGTCCATTCATTCCTTCATTCACTGGCACCGCTGCTGTGTCTCAGCCAATCAGGAGGGAGAGTCCTAGACGGCTGAGGGACACGTGGACATCGCTGGATAGAGATGGGACTCAGGTAAGTATTAGGGGGCTGCTGCACACTAAAGGTTTTTATCTTAATGCATAGAATAATTAAGATAAAAAACCTTCTGCCTTTACAACCACTTTAAAGAATAATTATAATTCCTGTGTCAGCTAATAACAACACAGGGGAAAAATGTAAACAAAGATTTTATAAATCAGTTTATACACAAGGCAAACTTCCCCAGCTTTTATCCCAACAAACAGGACCTAATTAATGTGTGTTAAACCCTAACAAGGAACTTCTAGTATTTTCTTCCTTTTGGTCTGTTAAAGGGGTTGTAAAGGTAAAAAAAAAATCACCTTAATGCATTCTATGCATTAAGGTGAAAAAACATCCGACAATACCGGCTCCAGCTGGCCCCCCGTTTAGCTTACCTGACCCATCGAAATTCCCGCACTCGCCCCCGACATCCTCTTCGTCGCTCAGCCTGGCCATTGATTGGTTACAGTGGATGGATTGAAAACAGCGCAGCCATTGGCTCGCGCTGCTGTCAATCACATCCATTGACACGCCGCGCCGGGGGGGGCGAGTGATACAGTGAGCGGCTATAGCTTTTTAGTGTTCCTTTTAAATATACCACCGAAAAGTATTGTTATATATGTTCCATATACCTGTTGACATTTAGGGATAAGGTTTGGGTTTGCCATGACTTCATAGTGGATCCAGCATGTTCAAAATTTGTGGTCCCGGTGCAAATTGCCAGGCCAAATTCTTTGGAACTATAGGGCCCCTTGCACAAGGGCATCGACATGTGCTAATATTTACTCAGGAACTTGTAACGCCCATGTGCAAGGGGCCAAAAACTGTGTGTCAAGATCTGAGTAATGTTGAGCATAGGTGAGTAAAGGTGCATATAGAGCGTATAGTCCAGGGATCTCCAAACTGCGGCCCTTTGCTTGCCTTTATCCAGCAATTGGGGCGCTATTCCTTCAACTGACACCAACAATGGGGAATCTTTCTTGTTGCTGATACCAACAATGGGGTACTATTCCTCCAACTGACACCAAAGATATGGTATTGTTTACTCCCACTGGACACCTTAACATTTTGTACTCCCAATGGCCCTAGTCTAGCCCCCCTAAAGTCTGAAGGGCAGTAAAATGGCCCTTTGATTTAGAAAGTTTGGAGACCCCTGGTATAGACGAGTAAAAATGTGAATTACTGCACTCAAATTAAACATTTTCTATTATAGTTTTAATGCTCTGTACTCAACGCTGTATTAGACCCCTTTCAAACTGGGGCGCTTTGCAGGCGCTATAACGCTAAAAATAGCGCCTGCAAAGCGCACTGAAAGAGCCGCTGCTGTCTCTCCAGTGTGAAAGGGCTTTCACAATGGAGCGGTACTAGCAGCATCTTTGGATCGGTGAAGGAGCGGTGTGCATACCGCTCCTCCACTGCTCCTGCCCGTTGAAATCAATGGGCACCGCCGCTATACCACAGCAGCGCTTTGCGTGTGGTTTTAACCCTTTTTCGGCCACTAGCGGGGGTTAAAAGAGCCCCGCTAGCGGCCGACTACCCCCGCAAATACGACGGCAAAGTGCCGCTAAAAATAGCGGCGCTTTACCGCCGACGCCCCAGTGTGAAAGGGGCCTTACTGATCTTTACTCAGCTGTGTGCATTGTTCCATAAACAGCAATGCATCTCATTTCATATCAGTAACATTTTTCACTCCCATGTGCAAGGGGCCTAATCCACCACTGCCTTTGAACTGAGGTCCGCGGAGTTACAATGGTCAATAATTGCAGCTTTGTTTTGTGCTAACCCCTTCACTATAAAAAAGATGATTTCCTAGCAGAAGTTTGTCACTTTGTTTAGGGAACGTTAGTTGTAGTAAATATACTCTGCTATATTGCACTAAATGTCTGTAGATTGCAGTGTGTTCACATTTCAGAGACCCAACAGTCCTTATAACTACTTGACCTCTGGAAAGTTTTACTCCCTTTATGACCAGCCCATTTTTTGCTGTTCACACTGTGCTATTTTAACTGCCAATTGGGTCATTATGCAACACTGTACGCAAATGAAATTTGCATAATTTTTCTTTCACACAATTAGAGCTTTCTTTTGGTGATATAATTGATCACCACTGGGGTTTTTTATTTTTTGCTATATAAATGAAAAAAGAGCGAAAATATAAAAAGAAAAAAAAACATGTTTTCTAATTTCTGTTAGAAACATATCCAATAAAATCAAATTTCTTAATAAATTTAGGCTAAAATATATTCTGTTACATGTCTCTGGTAAACAGAATCCCAGTAAGTGTATACTAATTGGTTTGTGTGAAAGTTATACCATCTATAAACTATGGTATATATATTTGAAAATGTATCAATCCTGATGTGCTGACGACCTATTCAATTTCTTGCGGTCCTTAACCTCTTCCAAACCGGCTGTCGCAGTTTCACTGCGGCAGGTTGGCTCCCCTGGGCGAAACAACGTTGCCTTGCATCGCTTTACCTTTTTGCCACTAGGGGGCGTGTACACGCCGCCGGAGGCACACGCCCGCGGCTCGCCGCCGGAGCCAATGCGAGTGCCCAGTGGGCGTGATGACCGCCAGGTACCCGCGATCCTTTGTGGCAGAGCAAGAACCGGGATCTCTCTCTGTGTGTGTGTGTGTGTGTAAACACACAGATCCTGGTTCTCTAAGGGAAGAGGAGACTGATCGTGTGTTCATACTTAGTATGAACACTGATCTCTCTCTCCTCCTAGTAAGTCCCATCCCCCCCACAGTTAAAACACACCTAGGGAACACAGTTAACCCCTTCCCCGCTCCCTAGTGTTAACCCCTTCCCTGCCAGTGACATTTATACATTAATCAGTGCATTTTTATAGCACTAATCGCTGTATAATTGTCACTGGTCCCAAAAATGTGTCAAAAGTGTCCGATCTGTCCTCCGCAATATCGCAGTCCCGATAAAAATCACCGATGACCGCCATTACTAGTAAAAAAAAAAAATAATAATACAAAAAATTCCATAAATCTATCCCCTATTTTGTAGATGCTATAACTTTTGCGCAAACCAATCAATATTTTTATCAAAAATATGTAGAAGAATACATATCGGCCTAAACTAAGGAAAACATTTTTATTTTTTATTTTTAAATTGGGGATATTTATTATAGCAAAAAGTAAAAGATGTTGTGTTTTTTTCAAAATCGTCGCTATTCTTTTGTTTATAGCGCAAAAAATAAAAATTTCAGAGGTGATAAAATACAACCAAAAGAAAGCTCTATTTGTGGGGGAAAAAACGATGTCAATTTTGTTTGGGTACAACATCGCACGACCGCGCAATTGTCAGTTAAAGCGATGCAGTGCCGTATCGCAAAAAATGGCCTGGTCATTGAGCAGCCCAATCTTCTGGGGCTGAAGTGGTTAAAATGTCTTACAAATCCCCCCAAATTACCCAATTTTGGAAAGTAGACAGTCTGAGTTATTAAGAGTCATGGTGATTTTTTGGACGTTGCAATTTTTGGGAAAATTTAAAATGTTACTTATGAAGTGCTCTTCAGTTGACTTTTCTTTAAAAGCATTATTCATTTTTATATGTTCTAAGGTTGGTACTTTCAACTCCCATGGCTACAAGGGTGCCTTCTTACCCTTATG
This sequence comes from Rana muscosa, assembly GCA_029206835.1. Lineage (NCBI taxonomy): Eukaryota > Metazoa > Chordata > Amphibia > Anura > Ranidae > Rana > Rana muscosa. The sequence continues at coordinate 575,722,643 of CM055121.1, forward strand.
TTTGAAATTGTATGTGAGCGAGACCTTGGTCGCTATCAAAATGTTGATTTGACCTAATTTTCTATTTTGGAATTTAATATTATTGCTGTTTCATTCTGCTGTTCTTTTTTTCCTCTGCATTGTGTTTATAGGCCTCTGCTATGAAATTGTCAGTAGTATTATGAAGAATTATTTCCCCACAGTCACAAATCAGATTCATACAGTTCAATTCAGACTGAATTTGATGTGTGCCCATGGGAATCATCTTCTATATTAATGTAGAAACTTTGATACATCAAGTCCCATGTTTTGTCGAAGCAGTATAAGGTTGCCAGTCTATACTTGTGTAGCACTACCCCCGTAGGAGCTGTTGACTTTGATTTTGGGCTTTGCACGTTACCTCTAGGTTCGTTGTGAGGGGAAGAAAGTATGTAGGAACTGCAATGTCCTGTGGATTTATTTTTGCTGCAGTAACTTGTAGAGAAAGTAGAAGGTATGAGAAGAGAGGGGAAGGTTCAGGTACACGTTGCAGAACACACAAAAATGTCTAAAGTCATTCACCACTCTCCCTTTTGAGTGCATGGTTGCTTACCCGGATAGACCCCTCTCACCTGGCCTAGCAGCCGGGATGATGCACGAACCAGTATGAGAACAGTCCCTGCCACAGACCGTTTTGAGAACAAATATGGATAGCCTGGAATCCTCTGCCACAGGATTTCAGTCCCGAACTTCCAGCCGTGCAGTAAAAAAACCTTCAAGCCAAACCGGCAAACTGTTGGGCTTTTAAAGTAGTGGATCCCTTCTTAACAAGGTCACCAGGCCAATGCCGAGACATTAGCATTTTGCTGGTCTCCTCCAGGGCAGGTCCTCCCCCGGTTTCCTTTGTTAAGCAGCTTCCTCCCTCTTGGTGGACAGCTTGGGATCCCCTTTAGAATTGTAGGCCCCAGTCATCATAACAGGGCCTGCTCGCTAGAGATGCAGCCTCGGGCCAACGTGGCCCCGGGCTGAGAACACACACACACATGCCTCGCGCCAGGAGGGCCACAAGGTGAAGAAGAGCCACGCACAATGGCATCTGCCCCTTAAGTATACCTCCCCAGCATGCACAGCGGGGCACCACTCCCATTGAACTGCTGCCGAGAAGGGACACCCAATACACCATGTTCTGCCTGCGTTCCAACATGGACCTGAGGTGGTACCGCCACCTTTAGGCAACAAGGGAAAATACTACCAGGCACCACCTTAGCCAGGACAGAAGCAATTTGTATATAATTACATAAGTCTGAGCCCAACTATTGGCTCAGACACCCCCTAAATTTACAATAGCGCCCCAATCATCGGGGGCAGGACGCTACACTTGAATGAAACTTGTATGAAGGGAAATGTGTAAGTTGCTGATCAATTTTCAAAAATGCTAGCTGCTTGATTTGCATAGTTGTTTCTGTCTGGGAAACCAATCAGGGCCCTTTTAGATTTGTGTGATCCGAGATGATGTGTAGTAAGGCAGGTCATTGTTACCACAAGATATAGATCTGAAAGGGGCCTTAGTAATACAGATAGGCAACAAGCAGAAGCAGAGGTCAGCATTGGCCACCTATTTAGTTTAGAACTTCTTTTTTTTTTTTTATTCAATGGAAATTACACACTGGACCTAACCGCCCAGAATGAAAATTGAGCATTGATTAAGTAAACTTACATTTCGACAAATACTTTTTCTGACTGACTGCTGTGCCCAATGAGTGTGCGGCATTTACTTCACATGGCACTTGTCTCTTTGAGTATCTTCTCCATTTCATGTGCAGAATTCAGCCATAAGGAAAAAATGCCAATTCTTGGATCCATGTGCCAAGGTCAGCTATGATTCACTATAGCTGGACCTTAGGCATGTGTAAGTTGCTGGATGGCAGCCTGCAGGACCCACATGAAGTAAACACTGTCATTGGACAAGCCAGACAGTAAGAAGAAGTCTGCATCTAAGATTTGTTTATCTATATACCATGCACAATGAAGGTTTTTAAGAATCAGTAGTAAGATGTCAAAATAGATTTAAAACTTTACAGCAAATTGTCAGGCATTGGGCTGCCGCAGAGACTCATGGGTGGGGTATAAAAGAGGGCGAGGCTAAGCTTGGCCTCTTTGGACACCTCGCGGCTGGCAAGAGGACTTCCTGTGCGGACCTGCTGCGAGTGCAAGGCCCAAGGCCTGGGCCTTGCGCAACTCCAGAGAGCCTTCCACCTTGCTGCGGAGCCTGTGCGGCTGCAGACATCTACCTACTTCAGGGACGTCAGTGAACCGGAGAACAGGTGGTGGCAGATACTGTGTGTGTGTGTGTGGACACAGCGGTGGTAGTCCCGGACTGGGATCGAGTCCGGAGGGGTGAGAGAGCACCTGCTCACAACTATAATCGAGTACATTATTAGGCCTATAGACTGCCTTGGCCCATCGGGTTATATTTACCTTTTTCCTGTCAGGAGACTAGTTGTGGGACTGAGTTACATAGTCTCCGGGGAGTTGCTTACATTGCCTCCAGCCATTATTGGATTACAAATATTGTTCCTGTATGTGCACCACCGATCATCTTGCATGCAAAGATTCCTTGTCTAAAAGACTGAGCTTTAACTGAGTCAGGCCTGACTGGGAGTTGATAGTATTGCTGGGCGCCATATTGCTAACGGGACTCTAGATAAATGTTAGTGTGAAATAGAACTGTTTGAGCACTAAAGTTAACTAGTGCTAGTATTACTGCAGGGCTCTACATGCATGTGTTATATGTGATATTGATCGTTAATTCCTTTATTCACAAGTAAACCCTTTTTACAGTTGATCAACCTGGTATTGGAGTCTATTAATCTATCTTATCACTGTTAGAACAGTATTGGGGGGATTGTACATAAACTGGTATAGAGCTATACAAAAACACCACCCCTAGACTAGCTGTGCCAGAGAAGGGTTGAGTAGATTGCCGGGGGTTGACTGTGCTGTGTACAGGGCCCAAAAGCAAACCAGCGGCTCCCTTAGTTTGGGGGTATTGCTACATATACATTGTTATTTGTGCTTCTTGTCGTCCTATTAAAAAATCTGGGCAAGTCCATCTTTGTTATCCTGCTTGATCTACCAGCAAAAGTTTGTCCATTCAGAAAATCGAATGAACCACGATTGCCTTTTCCAGAATAGAACATTTGCACAACAAATTCCAAAATTTGGGAACTTCATTCATAGTTAGCTTTTCCTGCCCGAGTGTGGGCTGCAGTCCTTGCAATAATTAACAGCTGAGAGACCAGATTTATTGAGTGAAAGATCACTGTTTTTTTTTTAGTTGCCAGAATCAAATACAGTGCCTTGAAAAAGTATTCACACCACTTGAAAATTTCCACATTTTGTCATGTTACAAGCAAAAATGTAAATGTATTTTATTAGGATTTTATGTGATGGACCAACACAAAGTGGCGCATAATTATGAAGTGGAAGAAAAATAATAAATATTTTTTACAAATAAATATGTGAAAAGTGTGGCGTGCATTTATATTCAGCCCCCTTTACTCTAAAACACCTAACTAAAATCTAGTAGAACCAATCGCCTTCAGAAGTCACCTAATTAGTAAATAGAGTCTACCTGTGTGTAATTGTCAGAAGCTATGAATCAGACCGAGACAGAAGTACAGTTAAATCACACTTGTTTAATAATACTAAAAGTAGATAGAGCAAACGTAGTCAAAACATAGCCAAAGTTCGATAACCGGAATGGATAGTCAGACAAACCAGAAAGTCAAAGCCAGGGATCGTAGTGGAACAGCAAGCAGGATCTGGAACCAGAAGGAACGTTAGCCAAGCAAGTCTTTAACAGGCACACAGGAGAGAGTCTCTGTGATGTTGACCAGGCGAAGGCAGAGATAATCTGGGCTGGACGATTTAAGTAAGCAGGACTGATGAGCAGTATATCATCAACAGGTGAGTCACTGTGGAGAGATAGGAGCTGGCAATTAACTGACAGCTGAGTGGCCAGCTCAGAGAAGGAAGGGCTGAGCCCAGCCCTGACAGTAATTTTAGTCTCAGTATAAATACAGATGTTCTCTGAAGCCCTCATAGGTTTGTTAGAGAACCTTTGTGAACAAACAGCATCATGGAGGTCAAGGAACACACCAGCCAGGTCAGAAATAAAGTTTTGGAGAAGTTTAAAGCACGGTTATGTTATAAAAAAATATCCCAAGCTTTGAACATCTCACAGAGTACTGTTCAATCAATCATCCCAAAATGGAAAGAATGTTCTGTAGGATCCGCGCTTTAGGAAATGGATGGGCTGCTTCCTCCCCTTGAGGCCCTGATCCCAGGGACTGGTATAAATGTACTAATGATGGGGTGAGTGGCGCTGCCAAGGTATAGGGGGGTTGAATGAGAACAACGTGCTCTGTCCCCAAAAAAGATTACCTTAATATATAGGATGAGTAGGAAATAGCACAACACCAAAAAAACTAATTGATAGTCCTGTGATAAAGTGACTGTGTGCGTATACAATTAATAACAGTGAGGGGGGCCCCATGTGACAGGAGCTAACCCAGTGTAAATAGGTGCTAATGCCCAAAACTGAGATGTGCAAATGTGAAAGTGTTATACGACCAACGGAAGGTCAATAGTGGTACGGTGCTAATAAAAATTTAAATTAAATACAAATCCCACATATATAAACCTTCACAATGCCATATTCAAGTGCTGCCACCAGGTGCAGTGTACAAATAATGGAACTTGTATATCCAAATAGGCTGAGCAATTAAATGAAAACTATTAAATAATAAACATATAATAGGGATAGATGAGATGTAACTAGATTCCAGCACCAGGGGCAGTCACTAAAGCCCACTAATGTGGGTTCTCTACTCCAATGTCAGAGTGAGTGTCCATGGCAATTTGTTGTTTGAGGGTTAACAGCAGGGATGAGCCGAACACCCCCCTGTTCGGTTCGCACCAGAACCTGCGAACAGACAAAATGTTCGTGTGAACTTTAGAACCCTATTAAATATAATGGACTCGAACGTTCGAAATCTAAAGTGTTAATTATAAAGGCTAATATGCAAGTTATTGTCCTAAAAAGTGTTTGGGGACCCGGGTCTTGCCCCAGGGGACATGTATCAATGCAAAAAACAGTTTTAAAAACGTCCGTTTTTTCGGGAGCAGTGATTTTAATAATGCTTAAAATGAAAAAATAAAAGTGAAATATTCCTTTAAATTTCGTACCTGGGGGGTGTGTATGATATGCATGTGAAGTGGCGCATGTTTCCCGTGCTTAGAACTGTCCCTGCAAAAAATTTCATTTTTGAAAGAAAAAAAGTCATTTAAAACTCACTGGCGGCTATTAATGAATTGTCGGCTCCCGGCAATACATTCAAAAGTCATTGATAAAAAAAATAAAAAAAAAAAGCGTGGGGGTTCCCCAGAATTCAATTACCAGGCCCTTCAGGTCTGGAATGGATATTAAGGGGAACCCCGCCGCAAATTTAAAAAAAAAATTGACGTGGGGGTTCCCCAGAATTCAATTACCAGGCCCTTCAGATCTGGCATGGATTTTAAGGGGAACTCCACCCCAAATTTAAAAAAAAATGGCGTGGAGTCCCCCTAAAAATCCATACCAGACCCCTTATCCGAGCACGCAACCTGGCCGGCCGCAGGGGAAAAGGGGGGGACGAGAGAGCGGCCCCCCCTCCCTCCTGAACTGTACCAGGCCACATGCCCTCAACATGGGGAGGATGTCCCCATGTTGATGGGGACAAGGGCCTCATCCCCACAACCCTTGCCCGGTGGTTGTGGGGGTCTGCGGGCGGGGGGCTTATCGGAATCTGGAAGACCCCTTTAACAAAGGGGACCCCCAGATCCCGCCCCCCCCTATGTGAATTGGTAAGGGGTACATTGTACCCCTACCATTTCACGAAGAAAGCGTAAAAAAATGTTTAAAAAAACACACAAACGCCTTGCAAAAGTCCTTTATTTAAAAAAAAAACAAAAAAACATTCCAGCGGTGAAATCCAGTGTCCCGCGGCGATCCCGATGTCCAGCGCTGTCCTTCATTGGTTGTGCCTGAGCGGACCTGATGGGGAACTCCCTCTCAGTGTTTTAAATGTATAGACCCGCCCCTTCTAAAGTTCCCCATCAGGTCCGCTCAGCGGACCAGATGCGGAACATGAGAAGAGGCGGGTCTATACATGTATTACCAAAGTGAGAGCAGTTCCCCATCAGGTCCGCCCCCTCGGTATGTCGGACCCCGCCTACATCATTGGCTTGAGCGGGGAACTTCCTTCACTATGTAAATTTAAATTACACAGTGAAGGAAGTTCCCCGCTCAAGCCAATGACGTAGGCGGGTCCGACATACCGAGGGGGCGGACCTGATGGGGAACTGCTCTCACTTTGGTAATACATGTATAGACCCGTCCCTTCTCATGTTCCGCATCTGGTCCGCTGAGCGGACCTGATGGGGAACTTTAGAAGGGGCGGGTCTATACATTTAAAACACTGAGAGGGAGTTCCCCATCAGGTCCGCTCAGGCACTACCAATGAAGGACAGCGCTGGACATCGGGATCGCCGCGGGACACTGGATTTCACCGCTGGAATGTTTTTTGTTTTTTTTTAAATAAAGGACTTTTTCAAGGTGTTTGTGTGTTTTTTTTAAACATTTTTTTACGCTTTCTTCGTGAAATGGTAGGGGTACAATGTACCCCTTACCAATTCACATAGGGGGGGGCCGGGATCTGGGGGTCTTCTAGATTCCGATAAGCCCCCCGTCCGCAGACCCCCACAACCACCGGGCAAGGGTTGTGGGGATGAGGCCCTTGTCCCCATCAACATGGGGACATCCTCCCCATGTTGAGGGCATGTGGCCTGGTACGGTTCAGGAGGGAGGGGGGGCCGCTCTCTCGTCCGCCCCTTTTCCCCTGCGGCCGGCCAGGTTGCGTGCTTGGATAAGGGGTCTGGTATGGATTTTTAGGGGGACTCCACGTCATTTTTTTTTTAATTTGGGGTGGAGTTCCCCTTAAAATCCATGCCAGATCTGAAGGGCCTGGAATGGATATTTGGGGGAACCCCACGTCAATTTTTTTTAAATTTGCGGCGGGGTTCCCCTTAATATCCATTCCAGACCTGAAGGGCCTGGTAATTGAATTCTGGGGAACCCCCACGCTTTTTTTTTTTCTTTTTTATCAATGACTTTTGTATGTATTGCCGGGAGCCGACAATTCATTAATAGCCGCGAGTGAGTTTTAAATGACTTTTTTTCTTTCAAAAATGACATTTTTTGCAGGGACAGTTCTAAGCACGGGAAACATGCGCCACTTTACATGCATATCATACACACCCCCCAGGTACGAAAAGGAATATTTCACTTTTATTTTTTCATTTTAAGCATTATTAAAATCACTGCTCCCGAAAAAACGTCCGTTTTTAAAACTTATTTTTGCATTGATACATGTCCCCTGGGGCAGGATCCGGGTCCCCAAACACTTTTTAGGACAATAACTTGCATATAAGCCTTTATAATTAGCACTTTAGATTTCTCCCAAAGATTTTTTGAATTTGCCGCGAACACCCCAATTTGTTCGCTGTTCGGCGAACGGGCGAACAGGCAATGTTCGAGTCGAACATGAGTTCGACTCGAACTCGAAGCTCATCCCTAGTTAACAGTTCATAGATTTCTCTGAGACCGTTCAAGCATTAATAATGAGTTGGGGAAAAAAGACTGGAAAAAAGAGAGTTGTTCTATTTTCTACTCATCATATATATTAAGGTAATCTTTTTTTGGGGACAGAGCACGTTCTTCTCATTCAACCACCCTATACCTTGGCAGCGCCACCCAACCCATTATTAGGCCAAAATGGAAAGAGTTTGGCACAACTGAAAACCTACCAAGACATGGGTGCCCACCTAAACTGACAGACTAGGCAAGGAGAGCATTAATCAGAGAAGCAGCCAAGAGGCCCATGGTAACTCTGGAGGAGCTGCAGAGATCCACAGCTCAGGTGGGGGAATCTGTCCACAGGACAACTATTAGTCGTGTACAAATCTGGCCATTATGGAAGAGTGGCAAGAAGAAAGCCATTGTTTAAAGAAAGCCATAAGAAGTCCTGTTAGCAGTTTGCGAGAAGTCATGTGGGGGACACAGCAAGCGTGGAAGAAGGTGCTCTGGTCAGATGAGAATATTTTTTAACTTTTTGGCCTAAAAGAAAAATGCTATGCGTGGTGGAAAACGAACACTGCACAACACCCTGAACACACCATCCCCCACCGTGAAACAGGGAGGTGGCAGCATCATGTTGTGAGGATGCTTTTCTTCAGCAGGGACAGGGAAGCTGGTCAGAGTTGATGGGAAGATAGATGGAGCCAAATACAGGGCAATCTTAGAAGAAATTCTGTTAGACTGCAAAACATTTAAGACTGGGGCGGAGGTTCATCTTCCTGCAAGATAATGACCTGAAACATAAAGCCAGAGCTACAATGGAATGGTTTAGAACTTTAGATCAAAGCATATTCATGTGTTAGAATGGCCCAGGCAAAGTCCAGATCTAAATCCAATTGAGAATCTGTGGCAAGACTTGAAAATTGCTGTTCACAGACGCTCTGCATCCAATCTGACAGAGCTTGAGCAATTTTGCAAAGAAGAATGGGCAAAAATGTCACTCTCTAGATGTACAAGGCTGGTAGAGACATACCCAAAAAGACTTGCAGCTGTAATTGCAGCAAAAGGTGATTCTACAAAGTATTGACTCAGGGGGGCTGAATACAAATGCACACCACACTTTTCAGAAAATTTGTAAAAAAAATTGAAAACTATTTATAATTTTCCTTCCACTTCACAATTATGTGCTACTTTGTGTTGATATATCATATAAAATACATTCACGATTTTGGTTGTAGCATGACAAAATGTGGGAAATTTTAATGGGGTATGAATACTTTTTTCTTTCTTTTTCAAATATTTTATTGTAGATAATAATACATATTTTATAAATTTTTTGTATAATAGTGATATATCGTATATTACGTTTTTAATTCTGGAATAAAATAAGATGAACATAAGACATCTAAGAGCTTCTAAAAAATTTCACAAAAATTTTGCAAAAGTAACATCTGATGTTTCAATAAGCATGGATTAAAAGTTTGGGGCAAATAAAAGGTAACATAAGTGGTGTTCATATTGTTGTTAAATGATATATTTCTAACAGGGGCCAAGATCCTGCTTTGTGGCTTGGCGTGTCCTGTCGATGGGGGAAAATAAAAATAAAAAAATGGAACCAGACATAAAAATAATCTTATTACTCCTAAAATCAGCTTATAGAGAGAATAACTATTTGTATAGTAGTAATGAATACTTTTTCAAGGCACTGTAGATCTAGTAAGGAATGAAGACACAATGGGAGCTGTAATATGTAGGAAATTAGGAGTAGTAAAATGGCACATAGGGGTTCCCCATTAAAAAGCAGGACCTCCCTTTTAAAGAGACTATCCAAGCTACCTCTATGACCCACCCTCCTGTTCAGTCAGAGCCCTCACTCTGTTGCTTTACTGGGGGCAGGGATTCTGGTATGGAGGAGCACGTGACTTCCTCACTCCATAAGACAGTCTTTAAGCCTGATTGGCCAATTACCAAACCAAATACTGTCATGGGGGATGGCAGTAAAATCATCCACTAGGATGAGCTCCATGCAACACCAGAGCTTACCTACCTGTGGACTGCACCAGGGCGGCAGTGAGAAAGTATGGATTGATAAATATATCTTGCTTAATGGTCTGAGAATCTGCTATGTTCATTAACACTGGGGGTCCTCTCCAATTTGCTATAAGAAAAAGTCAAGATTTAATTAAACTGATTTTTATTTCAATTTCCACTTCTAACAGCATTAAAAGTAAGATGTTATGCCGTGTACACACGACCGTTTTTCTCGTCGAGAAAAACGAAATTTTTTCCTTTTGACGAGAAAAATGATCGTCTGTGGGCATTTTGTCGTTTTTCTCGACGAGAAAAACGGCATTAAAAACAACGAGAAAAATTAAAACATGTTCTAATTTTTCTCGTCGTTTTTTCCGACATTTTTTCCGCTGCAGTTTTCCCATAGGAAAACACTGCCGTGGAGCCCACAGACGGTCGTTTTTTTTTGACAAGAGAAAAAATGACGTGAAAAACGACCGTGTGTGGGGAACAAGCCGTTCCCTCGTTTTTAATGTCATTATTCACGGCGGTTTTTTAACCGCCGTGAATAATGATCCTGTGTACGCGGCATTAGATCTTCACTACTGAATGAACCTAGAGTGAGAACTTAAGCTGGGCAAAGATGGTTGGGGTTTTTTTTTGGGGGGGGAAGGAACAGATTCCTCCACCAACACAAGTGAGGTGGAAGGAGGAATCCCCCGCAGGGACATTGTATTCTGACAGCAGCCAATCGACAAAAGTTTGCCATTGCGTTTGTTCAACAGAAGTCACTCTATTGATCGTCTGCTGTTAAACAGGGAGGGCCACACACCGATCAAAATTCAGCTGGTCCTTGCTGAACCAGATGAATTTCACACTGTCTATGCCCCATTTCAGAGGGTTGGGTCCCCCAAGTAAAACTGGATCTGGTACCAATTAAGTGTGTTCACATCCCTGTCATGTTTCTTTATAATCTTCATCTGTTGTGATACATTTCATGACACCACAGTGATTAGATTAGGGTAACTTGAGTTAATTGTGCGGATATAAATGCAGGGGTATGGGTCCCCACGCTCAGGAAGTGAACTGAATTGAAGAAGCCCCTTGGATGAGTGATGAAATGTATTCAACATTATAGAACACGTCTAGTTGAATGTAACTAATTTCTTTCTATGAATCAAGTGTATCTTTTCAAATGTTGATTATTACTACAAATAACAGATTTTTTTTTATCCAGTTGTTTTTGCTCCAGGTTTCATAAATTGCTCTTTTTTTGTTGCTATACAGAAGGTTGTCCATTTTAGTTAACAGTACAAAATCCTGTAATAAATGTCACTGTTTTATAATTTATTGGAGTCTTTAATAAAACATATTCAATTCAAGATGAATTTCCTGTATTTAGTAGTTTTTTTTTTATAAGGATGGCGTGATCACAGCCTACATAAGCACAAATTGCTGAACAATTTATGGTTTTGGAGATACAGTTTTAATCTGAGCAGTAATGCCTGGCAGCTTTTTATTAGCAAGAGGGTTATACAGTAAAAGACAGATGTATGTGTGTATTACTGTATTGTGCTGTCTCAAGACATTCTACAAAGAGGATGGATAGCTGTAATGAAATGAATAGCACATAGAACACTTACATAAAATGGCCTTGTGATGATCTTTCTTTTTTCTCCATCTGCAGTCTCTTCCATTAAAGGCCGATACATGCAGCATAAAGTCAGGATTATAGTGTACAAAATGTACAGGAAAGTGTACAGCAGAAAGTATTTATATCCAAATGTAGACCATTTGTATTGAATCAGCTCCTTTTAAGGGTGTTATTACTAAGAGATTTAAGGCCTAAAGTTGAGAAGAAACACAACTACAGGTTAGTTGTTGGAGAGTGAAACTTTTTGAGGATTTCCTTACTGTGCTTTGTGTTCTTTTTATTTAGACATAACTTTACAAACCACTCTTAGGCTTACTAAAACCTTAACCTTTAACTCTTGAATTAACCTAGTTGAAGAAAGCTCATGTAAAGTGGGGTATACACTATGAGAAAATCGGAAGAAAAATTCAGTATGAGGCACAATTCGATTTTCGTAGAGTGTGTACACAGTTTTCGACATCCGATTCAGACATTCCAAGTGAAAATTTCCTAGGGGGGAAAACTCCAAAAATTTTCTCGTACATGAACAGAACTAATGTGAACTCATTAATGTGTTTTTGTATGAGAAAAATCAGATACAAAAGACTGGTCATGATCAGATACATTAAACAAACAAAAAAAAAAAGCCTTTGTTGTACAAAAATTTCCGGACATTAGTTATATCCTCGGTTTTGACCTGCTGTGAAACAGCGAGGAAAACTGGACGATCGTTTGCCAGATTTTCTTACAGCGTGTACTGGGCTTAACTTGAAACTCTTTTAGCAGTTGTACTAATTATAGGTTTGAATGTGAGAAACCAAATAATCTAAAACAAAGACCTACATAAACACAACACAATTTCTGCAATATATAGTAATATAATACAAGCGGTGGTAAGCTACCCATACAATGACTGATTTTGGACTGCTTGATTGTAATGCCAGTGATAGTTGGACAGTGAAGGAGATAATGCCAGAGGGATAAAAAAAAACACACACAAGTATTGGAAGTGCTTGTTAGCGATTTGTGGGATTATCTAATATATTGCCCACAAACAATTGTTCCCTTTGCTCATTATAAGAAAGACATGCCTATCTATGACCAAATTCTACCCTGTTATAGGAAAGATGTTTCTGTCTAATGTCACCTTCTTCCACCATGCAAGAAAAATCTCTTTGTCCAAGGCCACATTTTACCACTGTATAGTAAATATCTGCCGATCTAAATCCATCTTCTACCATCTTATGGAAAAGATTTGCCTGTCAATGGCCATTTCTTTCTCGTACATCACGGGACACAGAGCGACATAGTCATTACTAATGGGTTATATAGATACCGTCAGGTGCTGGCACTGGCAACTTCCAAAACCGGAAGTACCCTCCCCTATATAAGCCCCTCCCATCCGGGAGCACCTCAGTTTTTTGCCAGTGTCTAAGGTGTTGGCCAAGAAGAAACATGTGTTTTTCACTGAGCTTGCGTACAGGTTCTTTTGGGCCTCAGTAAGCTATTCCGGATCCGACCAAAAAAGCTTCATAGCTAAACGGTCGGTACCCGGGCCTTGCAGAGAAGAGCAAGGTTTTGCCTGTAATGCTTCTCTTAGGAGAGCTGGACCCTGGGATCCAGAGCTCTGGTCATACCCACGACCAAGATGTTTTCTGTGCAGGGTGCTATACAGGTCCAGGGGAGTGGAATCCTTGGGAACCCGGTCCCTGAAGGTTTGATTACAATGCCTGCCGTGATAGGTGAAGTTTGGGCTTTTGTGGACCAAACAAAGTCCTGCGGCGGGGAACAGGTAAGTGGGGGCCCCCAGGAACTTGGTTCTATTGGGGGACCCCCAAGCCTAATTTGTCTTTCTGTCTGTTACCTAATGGTATTCCCGCAAAATTCTGTGCATGCCTGTAACTACTAAAAAAATTTAATAATTTTTAATGGTGGTCAAGAAAAAAAATAAATAATTTTTTATATATATATATTTAATATATTAGACTGCGGTACCTGTGTTTGTCCACTAGAGGCCGCTGTGGAACGTTTCTTGTCATGTGGACTAGTTTCTTCTCATCAGAGCGAGTCCAGGCAGATGGTGAGTTCTCTTATGGGAAACTGCTTCCTCTGCCATGTTGCAATGCTCGTCCATCCCCCGGCCTGCGGCAAAGGGGCCCTGGCTCTTGTCCCTGGTTTCCATTTTCGAAATTAGCGCCGAAGGCACACGTGGCCGCGCGCGTGCACACGCCTCTATATATAGAGGTGAGCCGGGAAAGGGGGCGGAGCCTGGGGGATGACGCTCTGTGCGCGCCGCAGCGCTTCTGCGCATGTGCGGGCGTCCCAGCATGTTAAAAACCACAATTTTGTGTGGTGAGCTGGCTATGAAGTACAGAGACAGAGCTGGCAACATTTAAAGAAGGCATACAGCAAGCGGTTGATACAGGCATCCCCTAGAAAGGCACATTAGTAGACACCAACTGTTTCTTATAGCAGCATTTATGCTAGACTATTGTCAGTAACTGGTGTATTTCGGCTGGAATACCTCAGCTTTGTGGCTTAGGAATATGCCGTCTAAAAACTCCGGGACTAGAAATTCCAGGAGGAATAGGGGGTCTCCATCGGGCTCTGAGGATCTTGGGCATGCTTCGGCTGCACCAGTCTCCCCTGAAGAATCAGAGGTTAGTGACCGTAGAGCACCCTCAGGAGTACCTGGTACTGTGGCTGTCCTCAGTTCACCTGCTCCTGTGTATGTAACAGAGGAGGTTTTTTCCTCAGCTCTGGGAGGGCTGGAAGAGAGATTGTCAGCATTGATCGCGGCTTCCCTGTCACAGGAGAAAAGCGCCCGATCTCCGTCTCCTCCCTCAGAGTGCCTGTTAACAGAGCAACAGTCCCATACAGGGATCGACCTACCTGAAGGGGATCAGGATGAGGTCGATTCGGTTGTAGAGGAATCAACAGTGGAAGAGCCGTTCTCAGCATCACATGCTGAAAGATTATGGGTTCAGTCCCTGACTAATATGGTCCGATCAGCATTTAAAATGCCACTTGCGGAGCCATCATCCACTTCTGTCTCCTCGTTGGGGTCGCTAAAAGCTCCCCAGACTGTTTGTTCCTTTCCGATCCATCCTTTACTGGAAGGGCTCATTTACCAGGATTGGGAGCATCCTGACAAAATATTTACTCCCCCCAAGAGATCTCCGGTAGTCTATCCCATGGAGGATAAGTTCATCAGAAAATGGAGGGTCCCTACAGTGGACGCAGCCATCTCTTGTGTGAATAAATCACTGACATGTCCGGTGGATAATGTCCAAATGTTCAAGGACCCAATAGATAAAAAATTGGAGTCCTTATTAAAATCTGCTTTTTCTACAGCAGGATTGGTGACACAACCAGCAGTGGCAGCTATTAGGGTCTGCCAAGCAGTGAAAGATCAGTTGAAACAGGTCTTCAGGGACCTGCCAGATCAGCAGGCCCTTGCCCTAGCTGATCTACCTAGAGCCTTATGCTTTGCGGTGGACGCTATAAAGGATTCAATCCATCAGGCCTCCCGCCTTACGCTGTCTGTAGTACATATGCGCAGGCTTCTATGGCTCAAAAACTGGTCTGCTGAAGCTCCCTGTAAAAAATTGCTGGTCAGCTTCCCATTTCATGGTGAACGCTTATTCGGGGAAGACCTGGACAAATATATCCAGAGAATTTCCAGCGGTAAAAGTACACTTTTGCCGGTTAAAAATAGAGTTAGAGGTCCCTCTTTTAAGAGGCCTGCTTCTCCAGTCCCTAGGACATCGGCTGTGAAACAGTTCCGACGGCCTCCTCGGTCAAATCCCGGAGGTAAAAATCAGGGACAATTGCAGGCTAACAAGAAGCCCTGGAGCAGGAGAGGTACAAAACCTCCCCCAAAGTCAAATGCATGAAGGGTTGCCCCACCCAATCGGGTGGGGGGAAGACTTCAGTTGTTCACAGAGACCTGGCGGGACACGATCCGAGACAGATGGGTGCTCTCTGCAGTAAATCTGGGATACAAATTGGAGTTAAAAAACTCCCCTCCTTCCCGCTTTATAAGGTCAAACGTGCCAAGGGATCCCCAGAAGAGAGGATCCCTCCTGTTGGCACTAGAACAATTATTGCTCCAAGCAGTAATTATAGAGGTTCCCCTGGAAGAATGGGGGTTCGGGTTTTACTCAAACCTCTTTACAGTCCCGAAGCCAAACGGGGACGTGAGGCCCATATTAAATCTAAAAGGGCTAAACAAATTCCTACATATCAGGACTTTCCGGATGGAGTCGATCCGATCGGTAGCCACTGCCCTACAAGGGGAGGAATGGTTAGCCTCGATCGACATCAAAGATGCTAATTTGCACATTCCCATCTTTCCAGCCCACAAAAAATTTCTACGCTTTGCGGTAGAAGGGCGCCATTTTCAGTTCAGAGCCTTACCCTTCGGTCTGGCCACAGCACCAAGAGTGTTCACAAAAATTCTGGCCCCATTATTGGCCAATCTAAGAACACGAGGTGTAACGATAATGGCATATCTAGACGACTTGTTGCTGATAGACCACTCAGTGGAAAAACTAGAAGTGGTTGTTCACGAGACAATCAAGTATCTGGAATATCACGGTTGGATTATCAACCGAGACAAGTCAGCCCTAAAACCAGTCAAAAGTCTGGAATACTTGGGGCTAAGGCTGGATTCAGACCAGAGAAAAATTTTCTTGCCTCAAGAAAAGGGGTCGTCTTTGAGAGATTTGATCCACTTAGTGGGTTCAAAAAGACAGCCATCCATACGCCTGTGCATGAGGCTGCTGGGAAAAATGGTGGCATCATTCGAAGCAGTACCCTACGGTCAATTCCATTCAAGGAAGTTGCAAAGGGCCATACTGTCAGCCTGGAACAAAAAAGTTCAGGCTCTGGACTTACCAATGTCCTTGTCCCCTTCCGTTCGCAAGAGCCTCCGCTGGTGGTTGGTTCCCCAGAATCTGGAAAGAGGGAAATCCTTCAGTCCGATTTCCTGGAAGGTGGTCACTACAGATGCCAGCCTTATAGGCTGGGGAGCAGTACTGGAGCAATGGTCTCTCCAGGGCAGATGGTCGGATGCGGAAAAGGCCCTGCCCATCAATCTCTTAGAGATACGAGCAGCCCGGTATGCCCTAGTAGCATGGACATCCAAACTCCAAGGGTCCCCTGTCAGAATTCAATCAGACAATGCCACAGCAGTGGCATATATCAATCATCAGGGGGGCACCAGGAGTCGTGCAGCCCAAAGGGAAGTAAATTACATCCTGAGATGGGCAGAAAGATATGTCCCAGCCATATCTGCGGTATTCATTCCAGGAGTGGAGAATTGGAAGGCGGACTTTCTAAGTCGCCAACAATTATGCCCAGGGGAATGGTCCCTTCATCCCGAGGTTTTCCGGACAATATGTCAGCGGTGGGGAACACCGGATGTAGATCTGCTAGCACCCAGATTCAACGCAAAAGTGGACAGGTTTGTCTCTTGGACAAGGGATCCCCTAGCTTGCGGCTCGGATGCCCTAGTGTTCCCTTGGGATCAGTTCAAGCTGATATATGCATTCCCACCGCCACAATTGTTACCTCGATTACTCCGCAGAATCAGGGTAGAAAAGAAACCAGTGATTCTGGTGGCTCCAGCGTGGCCCCGAAGAGCATGGTACGCGGAGATTGTAAAAATGTCTGTGGGGAGTCCTTGGACCCTCCCACATCGTCCGGACCTGCTTTCGCAAGGACCGATATACCACCCTTCCTTACCAGCCCTAGGTTTGACGGCCTGGCTATTGAAGCCCACATTCTAAAAAAGAGAGGGCTCTCTAATGCTGTGGTATCTACCATGATCAATGCCAGGAAGCCGGTATCCAGGCAGATCTACTATAGAATCTGGAAGGCGTACATCGCCTGGTGTGAGGCCAAGAAATGGCATCCACGTAAATACGTAATAGGTAGGATTCTGGACTTCCTACAATGGGCTGTAGATAGGAAGCTTGCCTTGAGTACTATCAAGGGTCAGATTTCGGCCTTGTCAATATTTTTTCAAAGGCCCTTGGCTTCGCATTCACTAGTCAAAGCCTTTATACAAGGAGTGATGCGTATTAGTCCTCCGGTTAATATTCCCATATGTCCATGGGATCTAAACTTGGTTCTGTCGGTTTTACAGAAACAACCATTTGAACCATTACAGCATATTTCTTTGGTGCTTCTCACCAGGAAATTGATTTTTCTAGTAGCCATTTGTTCGGCTAAAAGAGTGTCGGAATTAGCAGCTATGTCCTGTAAAGAGCCATATCTGGTTATCCATAAGGACAGAGTAGTATTACGTCCTCAGCCAGCCTTTCTTCCTAAGGTGGTATCGAGGTTTCATTTGAACCAAGATGTGGTTCTTCCTTCTTTTTTCCCCAAACCTACTTCGGTAGAGGAAAAGTTATTGCATTCTTTGGATGTAGTAAGAGCAGTTAAAGCTTATCTAAAAGCCACTGCTCAGATTCGCAGAACGGATACTTTGTTTATTCTGCCGGAAGGCCCCAGAAAGGGTCAGGCAGCATCAAAATCTGCTTTAGCCAGGTGGATTCGACAGGTCATAATACAAGCCTATGGCTTGAGAAGGAGACCGCCTCCGTTCAAAGTTAGAGCGCACTCCACGAGAGCAGTTGGAACTTCATGGGCAGTGCATCACCAGGCCTCCCTGGCTCAAATCTGTAAGGCCGCAACATGGTCTTCAGTACACACGTTTACTAGGTTCTACCAGGTGGACGTTAGAAGTCAGGAGGATGTCGCCTTTGGGCGCAGTGTGTTGCAGGCCGCAAAAGATCCTCATGTCTGATAGCGCTCAGCTTATATATGGTGTATCCCCCCCCCTCATTTGGCATTGCTTTAGGACATCCCATTAGTAATGACTATGTCGCTCTGTGTCCCGTGATGTACGAGAAAGAAAATAGGATTTTTATAACAGCTTACCTGTAAAATCCTTTTCTTGGAGTACATCACGGGACACAGAGCTCCCGCCCCTCTTTGGGGACACTTATTGCTTTGCTACAAAACTGAGGTGCTCCCGGATGGGAGGGGCTTATATAGGGGAGGGTACTTCCGGTTTTGGAAGTTGCCAGTGCCAGCACCTGACGGTATCTATATAACCCATTAGTAATGACTATGTCGCTCTGTGTCCCGTGATGTACTCCAAGAAAAGGATTTTACAGGTAAGCTGTTATAAAAATCCTATTTTTCTACCATCATATTAGGGATGTGTCTGTACAAGACCACCTCTTATAACTCTAAAAGATTAATGTTGCTGTCTAAGGTGACCTTCTACCATGTTTTATAGGAAACATATGTTGTCTGTGGCCACCTTTTACCACTGCATAGGAACAATTTGCCTGTCTAAGGCCACCTTCTACCACCTTACAGAAATGACATACTAGTGATGTCTAGCACTTCTCTTTACTGGTACACATATGAAGGACACATGCACTTAAAGGAGCCCACGGAACAATACTCATGACCAGGGCCGCTGATAAGGCAGTACAACCAGCCTTGTTGTACTGGGCCCGGGCCTCATCAGCAAGAAAGGGGGGCCCGGGCAACTTCATTGTTCATTCCTGCCTATAATAATAAATTGATTTTAGTAGCCCACACTTTCACTTCTACTTACAACACAGGGCTGGAGCAGAGCATGAACTTTTTTTGCATTTTCGGGCGTAGGTACATTAAGTGCGGCCGCAATACCTGCTGCGCGCTATAGTTCCGGCTGGCCGCCCACTGCCTATGCTATGTCCTCCACGGCGGAGTGATTCTTTGTACCTCCGCTCCCTCAGCAGGTGCCATGGAGTGAGGGATAGGCTTGTGTGAGGTGACAGAGGGCGCAGATCGGTAATCCCAGCGGCGGGTGGCGGTGCGCAGGCAAGCAACACACAGTGACAGGCAGGATGCCTTAATGGAAGGTACAGTGCCCAGACTCCGCATGGTGTGCTAATTGACATTATTATTATTATAATGAAGACAGGACAGCAGGTCCCCCTGGCTCTGTGTCACATGGCTGTTGGGTATTGACTTTGCTATAGCTGTACAGTGTTAGTCTGAAACACTTAGGACAGCCATAACAAAGCCAGTACCCAACAGCCATGTGACACTGACACAGAGCCAGGGAGGACCTGCTGTCCTGTCTTCATTATAACAAGGATGCTTATTAGCAGGGGATGCTAGTTTACACTTGTGTTGGGGGGGCAGTAAAGATGTGGCTAAGCTAATTTTTTTTTTTGGCACTCCACTCATGGAATATCCTAATGAGCGGAATGGCTCAGTATGAAAGAGCCCTTATGATGCAAATGCAGTGGACAATGCATGCCACAAACACTATGGGGATCATTTTTTGCTGCACAGAAAGCAATGTCACCACCCACCATTTTGTCTGCTAAGCACAATCCCGTTCAACCTATTTTAGGGTTTTTAAGTGGTTATACAAGGTGGTGAGGAGGTGATGCAACACACTACCTGCCAAATGTTCTCTGCAGAGCAATCCAGGTGCAGATCATTCTTCAGAGAGCAATAGTGTGAACTAGCCCATAAAGACTGCGTGGGGGCAGCAGTTGACTAGGGGTGCCAATGTATAGGTGGGAATTTGGGGATGGGGCCCCATCAGGAAGACTGTACGGGGCCCCGTGATCTCTAACAGCAGCCATGCTCATGACAGGCAACTGTGACAATAGTTGGAATATTCTCAGTGAATTTTGCCTCCACAATTCTCTCGTCTCCACGAAAATGAAATGGCAGCCTGAGTACTAAGATTTTTATTAGTGGAGTAAATGTCGAAGTACCTATCCCCCCCCCCCTCCCCAACTGGATGCTTAAAGAGAAAGAAAAGCTGGTCTACAATGGTTTTTGCACAGCGCTCATAATGTTGAGAATGATGCCCTACCCTATGTCTCTATAACACTAGCCCCCCTTGTAACTTCAACCTTCATACTAATCCTCTCTATATCAACTTAAAGCTGAACTCCAAAAACCTAAAAATCCTCCTTTGCAGTAGGACTGTGCCTGCACTGCAAGGGTCAACTGCTTGATTCAGCGACTATGTGATGTGGAAAAACAGTTTTCTCTTACCTGATCCTGCTGCTGCAGGCTCCTGTGCACTCCTAGACCAGTCCCTGCAGCCTTATCTTCCCTATGCACCAGTGGTCCAAGGTCCTCTGTAGTGATGAGCCGAACACCCCCGGGTTCGGTTCGCACCAGAACCCGCGAACGGACCGAAAGTTCGCACAAACTTTAGAACCCTATTAAATACAATGGATGCGAACGTTCGAAATCTAAAGTGCTAATTATAACGACTATTATGCATGTTATTGTCCTAAAAAGGGTTTGGGAACCCGGGATCTGCACCAGGGGACATGTATCAATGCAAAAAGAAGTTTTAAAAACTGCCGTTTTTCTGGAGCAGTCATTTTAATGATGCATAAAGTGAAAAAAAAAAGTCAAATATTCCTTTAAATATCGTACCTGGGGGGTGTCTAAAGTATGCCTATGAAGTGCCACGTGTTTCCTGTGTTTAGAACTGTCCCTGCACAAAATTACATTTCTAAAGGAAAAAAAGCCATTAAAACTGCTTGCGGCTTTAATGTAATGTCTGGTCCCGGTAATATGGATGAAAATCTTTAAGAAAAATGGCATAGCTACCCCATCACACACCCCCCCCACCCCAGCCCATTACCAGCCCCTTTGGGTCTTGTATGGATATTAAGGGGAACCCCGCACACAAAATAAAAAAGGCCCTATATACTCTGAACAGCCGTATACAGGCGGTGCATACAAGACAGGGACTGTAGGTTTGTTCTTATGTAGAATCTGTTTGTAATTTTGAACAGGTACATTGTTTAAGTATAGCTCCAGCCAAAAAATCTATTTTTAAGCTTTTTGGAAAACATAGGGAAGGGTTATCACCCCTGTAACATTTGTTTTGCTGTCTGTGCAGTGTGCACCTGTTCAGAACAGTTCACCTCACTTTCCGTCCTAATGACAAATGTTTTTTGAAAATTTGGGGTTTTTATTGAAACAAGAATTGGTGATAAATCATCAGTGGAGAGGAGACACTTTTTTTCCCATATTAACTCTTACAGGAGAGAATTTGCCTTCCTAGGGGTATATTTCCTCTCACTTCCTGTTGTATCCTTCCGTTTGCAAGGAGGAGTCGTTTGTAAGTTGGATGTTTGAAAGTAGGGGCCTGCCGTATATACTCAGCTGAAATTTGCCCCTTACATGTTGGTGTTGCCACAACACTGTGAGCCCTCACAGTTACTCTTGGTGGGCGCATGAATGGGCCCTGCTGTGAATTATTAGATCAAGAATTGTAATTGCATGCCCCTGTTGAACAGGGGCTGAAAAATTGGGCCTTTGGTGGTGGTGGTGTTGACACAACACTGTAAGGCCTCACAGTTAGTCTTGGTGGGCGCAGGAATGGGCCCTGCTGTGAATTATTAGATCAAGAATTGTAATTACATGCCCTTGTTAAACAGGGGCAGAAAAATTGGGCCTTAGGCACTGGTGCCACAACACTGCAACCCCTCACAGATACTGTACTTGGAGCACAGCAATGAGCCCTGTTGCAAAGTATTGCATCAAAAATTGTAATTACACGCCCCTGTTAAACAGGGGCTGAAAAATTGGGCCTTTGGTGGTGGTGATGGTGGTGGTGGTGTTGACACAACACTCTAAGGCCTCACAGTTAGTCTTGGTGGGCGCAGGAATGGGCCCTGCTGTGAATTATTAGATCAAGAATTGTAATTACATGCCCCTGTTAAACAGGGGCAGAAAAATTGGGACTTAGGCACTGGTGCCACAACACTGCAACCCCTCACAGATACTGTACTTGGAGCACAGCAATGAGCCCTGTTGCAAAGTATTGCATCAAAAATTGTAATTACACGCCCCTGTTAAACAGGGGCTGAAAAATTGGGCCTTAGCCACTGGTGCTGGTGCCACGACACTGCAACCACTCCCAGGTACTCTAGTTGGAGTGCAGGAATGAGCCCTGCTGCAAAGCATTGCATAATAAATTGTAATAACACACCCCTGTTAAACAGGGGCTGAAAAAATTGGGCCTTAGCCACTGGTGGCGGCACCCAGAAACAAAAATGTTCTTCCAAGCTATCATCGTCAATCGGATCATTGAGGAGGAGGAGGATAGTCAGTCAACATAACAGGACAGTCTCTCAGCATCAGCATCAGTCTTGAAGGGATGTGACATTTGAAAATAAATTAGTCTGTTATATCAGCTTCAGGTGTTTGGTAGCTGGTGGTGATCCAAGACTGGTTCATCTTTATGAAGGTCAGTCGATCAACAGAGTCGGTGGACAGGCGCACCCTGTGATCCGTGACAAATCCTCCAGCAGCACTGAATGTGCGTTCTGAAAGAACGCTGGATGCAGGACAGGCCAGTAGCTCAATTGCATACTGTGCAAGCTCTGACCAGTGATCCATCCTCAAGACCCAGTAAGCCAGAGGATTTTCGGTGGGGAAGGTGTCCAAGTCTGACCTTGCGCCTAGGTATTCCTGCACCATGTATATCAGACGCTGGCGATGGTTGCTGGAACGGATCATACCTTGGGGCTGCGGACTAAAGAATTGTCTGAACGCTTCGGTCAGACGGCCACCTTCCCCACCGCTCCTTCTTTGACTGACCGAAGCCTCAGCAACTCGTTGTCCAGGACCAGGAGTTTGTAACCTCCCAGTCTCTGGGAACGCATTGCACAGACCTTTCTGCAAGGCCTCCCGGAGTTGTCTCATCCTCTGCTTCCTCTGCGACGGTAAGATAAGGTCCGCAACCTTACCCTTGTACCGTGGATCAAGGAGAGTGGCCAGCCAGTAATGGTCCCTCTCCTTGATCCGAAGAATACGAGGATCCTTCCGCAGACTTTGCAGGATCAGGGAGGCCATGCAGCGTAGGTTAGCTGAGGCATTCGGTCCGGAGTCCTCTGGGTCACTAAGGACGACATGATCCGCAGCCACCTCCTCCCAGCCACGTACAAGTCCACTGGTTTCTTGGGACTGTAAATCATCCCTAAAAGACTGCTGCTGATGATGCTGAGTGCCAGGCTCCACCTCCATGCTGACACAATCCTCCTCCTCCTCCTCCTCTTCTTCCTGTGCGATGGGTGGGACAGAAGGAACACTGTCTGGGTAAAGGGGGCCTTGAGAGGCAAGGAAGTCCTCCTCTTCCTGCCTCTGTTCTGCCTCAAGTGCCCTGTCCATTATTCCACGCAGCGTATGTTCCAACAGGTGGACAAGAGGTACAGTGTCACTGATGCATGCACTGTCACTGCTCACCATCCTCGTGGCCTCCTCAAATGGTGCCAGGACAGTGCATGCATCCCTGATCATGCCCCACTGGCGTGGTGAAAAAAACCCGAGCTCCCCTGACCCTGTCCTGGTGCCGTAGTCGCACAGGTACTCATTGATGGCCCTCTGCTGCGTGTGCAGCCGCTGCAGCATGGCCAACGTTGAGTTCCACCTGGTGGGCATGTCACATATAAGGCGGTTCTTGGGCAGGTTCAACTCCTTTTGCAGCTCAGCCAGGCGAGCACTGGCATTATAAGATCTGCGGAAATGCACACAGACTTTCCTGGCCTGCCTCAGGACATCCTGTAAGCCCGGGTACCTGCCCAAGAACCGCTGCACCACCAGGTTAAGGACGTGAGCCACACAGGGCACATGGGTCAGTTGTCCCTGTCGGAGAGCGGAGAGGAGGTTGGTGCCATTGTCGCAAACTACCATTCCTGGCTTAAGCTGGCGTGGCGTCAACCACCTCTCGGCCTGCCCCTGCAGACCAGACAGAACCTCTGCCCCAGTGTGGCTCCTGTCCCCCAAACACACCAGCGCAAGCACGGCAAGGCATCTTTTTGCCTGCGTACTTGCGTAGCCCCTTGAACGCCTACGGAGCACCGCTGGTTCCGAGGACAAAGCACAGGAAGAGGCCACGGAGGAAGAAGAAGAGGAGGGGGTGGAGGACAGAGGTGTGTCACAACCAGTAGTAGCATTGTGGAGGCGTGGCGGTGGAACAACCTCCAACACTACTGCACCTTGTCCTGCATCCTTCCCAGCTGCCAAAAGAGTGACCCAATGGGCCGTGAAAGAAAGGTAACGTCCCTGTCCATGCCTGCTGGACCATGAGTCAGCGGTAATATGCACCTTACCGCTGACCGCCCTGTCCAGCGAGGCCAAGACATTGCCTTCTACATGCCGGTAGAGAGCCGGAATCGCCTTCCGTGAGAAAAAGTGGCATTTGGGAACCTGCCACTGAGGAACCGCACATTGCACAAACTCACGGAAGGGGGCCGAGTCTACCAACTGAAAAGGCAGCAGTTGAAGCGCTAGCAATTTAGCCAAGCTAGCATTCAACCGCTGGGCATGTGGATGGCTGGGAGTGAACTTCTTTCGACGGTCCAGCAGCTGGGGCAGGGAAATTTGCCTGCTAGAATCGGACGTCGGTGTACTGCTAGCAGAGTGCCCGCAAGTACTTGGCTGTGACACACCTAATTCTACACCTTCATTTCTCTCAGAGCAGGTTTCAGAGAGGACTGAAGGTATAGTGGGGTTGGAGATACCAGCTGATGCGGTGCAAGAAGAGGTCCGCTTTGTTCTTTGGTGTGGGTCTTTAAGGTAGGCTTGCCAACGAGCTGCATGGCAGGTCAACATATGTCTGGTCAAGCATGTGGTGCCCAAGCGGGTGATTTTTGGCCACGCGATATACGCTTGAGACATATGTTGCAAACAGCAGCTGTGCGATCTGATGCACTCGACTCAAAAAAGGCCCACACCAAAGAACTTTTTGAATAACGGGCAGAGGCAGCGCCCTGCACAGGCGGAGCTCTGCGGTGTGATTCCGTCGGTGTGCTGCCCTTACGCTGGCCCCCCGAGGGCATACTGCCTCGTTGGAGATGTGCCTCCTCCTCATCCTCCTCCTCCTCCTCTCTCCTATTAGGCACCCACGTGGAGTCAGTGACCTTCATCATCCCCTCCCTCCTCATCACTGGAGCCAATCTGGCAGTATGCTGCAGCTGCTGGAACATGACTGCCAGATTGGTGTCCTTCTTGAGCATCCCCTCTCTCTGCTCTCACGCTACTGCCTTCCTCTAGCTGGGTATCATCATCAGACCCTTCGAAACGCTGGGCATCCTCCTGGAGCATGTACCCAACACTGTGCTCAAACAGTTCGGGGGACTCCTCAGGAGGACATGGTTGGTCTAGGGAAGGAGTGACTGATGATGACATTGATACCAGGGAAGAGGACGCTTTGGCAGCTGCTTTGCCAGTACCCTGAGCCTGGGTGAGAGAGGATGAGGAGGATGAGGAGGGCTTGGTCATCCACTCTACCAAGTCTTCGGCATGATGCGGCTCAACACGTCCAGCTGCCGAAAAGAAGAACAAGCGTGTCCCATGGCCACGTGCTGATGGCGATGCACCGCGTCCACGACCAGCACTGTTGTCTCTAGACACAGAGCCTGCTTGCCCTCTTTTATTGGGTCCTGACTGTCTGCCTCTCCTTGTTTGCCTTCCAGACATTCTAATGGCCTGCAGGGAAATGGGAAAAGCAGCAATACAGGCTAAGTTAAGGTGTAATATGGTCAGGAGGCACACTCCGCCCGCTGTAAGTGCTGCAAAATCCTGTTGGTGTAACACACCAGGAAAAAGCAGCAATACAGGCTAAGTTAAGGTGTAATATGGTCAGGAGGCACACTCCGCCCGCTGTAAGTGCCGCAAAATCATGTTGGTGTAACACACCAGGAAAAAGCAGCAATACAGGCTAAGTTAAGGTGTAATATGGTCAGGAGGCACACTCCGCCCAATGTAAGTGCCGCAAAATCCTGTTGGTGTAACACACCAGGAAAAAGCAGCAATACAGGCTAAGTTAAGGTGTAATATGGTCAGGAGGTACACTCTGCCCGCTGTAAGTGCCGCAAAATCCTGTTGGTGTAACACACCAGGAAAAAGCAGCAATACAGGCTAAGTTATGGTGTAATATGGTCAGGAGGCACACTCGGCCCGCTGTAAGTGCCGCAAAATCCTGTTGGTGTAACACACCAGGAAAAAGCAGCAATACAGGCTAAGTTAAGGTGTAATATGGTCAGGAGGTACATTCCGCCCGCTGTAAGTGCCGCAAAATCCTGTTGGTGTAACACACCAGGAAAAAGCAGCAATACAGGCTAAGTTAAGGTGTAATATGGTCAGGAGGCACACTCCGCCCACTGTAAGTGCCGCAAAATCCTGTTGGTGTAACACACCAGGAAAAAGCAGCAATACAGGCTAAGTTAAGGTGTAATATGGTCAGGAGGTACACTCCGCCCGCTGTAAGTGCCGCAAAATCCTGTTGGTGTAACACACCAGGAAAAAGCAGCAATACAGGCTAAGTTAAGGTGTAATATGGTCAGGAGGCACACTCCGTCCGCTGTAAATGCCGCAAAATCCTGTTGGTGTAACACACCAGGAAAAAGCAGCAATACAGGCTAAGTTAAGGTGTAATATGGTCAGGAGGCACACTCCGCCCGCTGTAAGTGCCGCAAAATCCTGTTGGTGTAACACACCAGGTAAAAGCAGCAATACGGGCTAACTTCAGGTGTATAATGTGCAGGAGGCTTAGCAACAATGACACTGACACTGTCCCCTGCCTATCCTTCTCTCTCCCTGCACACAAGGTTTATCAAAGTATATGACACTGACACTCTCCCTGCCTATCCTTCTCTCTCCCTGCACACAAGGTTTAGCAAAGAATATGACACTGACACTGTCCCCTGCCTATCCTTCTCTCTCCCTGCACACAAGGTTTATCAAAGTATATGACACTGACACTCTCCCTGCCTATCCTTCTCTCTCCCTACACACAAGGTTTAGCAAAGAATATAACACTGACACTCTCCCTGCCTATCCTTCTCTGTCCCTACACACAAGGTTTAGCAAAGAATAGATTTGACAAGATTTGACACTGTCCCTGCCTATCCTTCACTTTCCCTGCTCCGGAACACACTACACAAGGCCGCCGCGCTGGCGGCCTTTTATAGTGTGGGGCGTGTACTAAACCCCCTCAGCTATAATTGGCCACAGGCATCCTGCCTGTGGCCAATCATTGCTCTCCTCGCTGCTGGCGCTGTGATTGGCCAAGCATGCAGGGTCACAGTGCATGCTTGGCCAATCACAGCGCCGGGATTACACTGCGATGGCGCAGTGTATTGTGGGCCGTTCGCGTCACTCGAATTTGGCGCGAACGGCCCAAATCGTTCGTTGTTCGCCGAACGCGCGAACAGCCGATGTTCGAGTCGAACCTATGTTCGACTCGAACATCGAGCTCATCCCTAGTCCTCTGACATCATCAAACTGATGCAGGCAACATAGCCCTGCATTTAATGTGAGGATGCAGAGGAGAGAGGAACAGTCCAAAATGGAAGAATGGGGTAGCCTTTCCATACCCTAGACATAAATGAGCAGGGTTTTTAGGTTTCCTGGAGTTGTGCTTTAACCGCTTGTTTGCTTGCTCACTTCACCTGCACACAGGATCTTAGGGACAGACTCTACTGTACTGAAAAAGCTGTTCCTATTCGCTAGGGATTATGAGGGGATGCTAGAACTGTGTGAAGTCATCTTCCTAAACATCATAGCAAATGCAACAGCAAAATGGCTCAAATTGCAACTGAATAGATCAGTAATTACGCAGATTGCTCATCCCTAGTTGTAAGTGTAAAGCCTAAAAAACACTATGAGTTTCAACCGAGCAGGCTGAACAAAATAAAACTCACGCTCAGGAGGAGATCCTGTACTAACAAGCCGATGTTAGTACAGCGATCTACCCGCTGAGCTAAAACACACCGGTCAGCGCTCGCAGCCATTGGCTGAGAGTGGTGATCGGATGCCGATCAGCAGACCTTTTTTGGTCATGCCCCTTCAACAGAAGCTGGAAATGTGTGTGTATGGGGCTTAAAATGGTTGTAAACCCCATTCATTAAATCTGACCTAGGCACATATATCTGTAGTGTGTACTTATCTATCTCCAAATCTCTAAGTTCCATGTCTTTCTGCTGCTCCTTTCCTCTGTTGTCAGCAGAGTCACTTCTGACATGTTCTCTGACAAAGGCGATAACAGCAGCTGAAATTTTTGTGTGAGGAAGCTTAGAGGGAGATTAGCAGAGGGCTTGTCTATTCATGGTACATTTCTGCAAGTTCCTTCGTTCCTCTGCTTATGTGGAAGGGGGGGGGTGTGCCTTTCCTCCAATCAGCTCTCACACAGTGTGAGCCCAGACTCCACACCCAGTGTTGAATGAGGAAACAGGATTTGTAATATGATCTGCACTTTCTAAAGAATGTAGAAAGGGAAATACAGCAGATATATATGTAAAACTTATGTAGGGAGATTTTTTTCATCTTTGTGTATCATCGGAGGCTGTTCACTTCAATGGGAATAGGAGAGGGTTTACATCCACTTTAGAGCGGAGTTCCAGGCTTTTTATGTTTATTAAAAAAAGTGTAGCTGCGGACTTTTAATAAACAGACACTTACCTGTTCCACGGTCCAGCGATGCGGCCGCCCGGAGCATTGCTCCTCTCCCCCTCCTCTCCGCCGGCGCCTCCATTGCCACTCTGGGCACCCGGCCGTGACAGCTTTCAGCTTCACGGCCGGGCACGCACTGCGCATGCATGAGTCGTGCTGCGCTCCCGGAGTTGACAGGCGATCTTCTGGAACCTGTCACGTGTCCCAGAAGATCGCCTAGAGGGAGGGGCCATCTAGGTGGAGAGGAGGAGTTGCCTAGGCGACCCGTAGGCAGAAGGAGGAAGTGGGACAGGAAATCCCACTCCTAATGAAGCCCCCCCTCCCTCCCCCCAAAAAATGACATGCCAAATGTGGCATGTAAGGGGGCGAGGAGTGCTTAAAGCAGAAGTTCCACATTTGGGTGTGTAACGACACCCCACATATGAAAGGGGGTTAACGCCGCTTAAGCGATTCCCTCTCCTGGACACACATTCGCTACCGATACTCCACAGTCAGGTGACCACTTCCCATAGGATTAATCCTTCCGGAAGAACGAGACAACGCGCTCTGTATCTTCCCAAGATAGGCTCTCTTTTTATTGAAAAAACATTGCAACTTTTATACCCATAGAGGGGAGTTTCTTATTTTCTTCTCACCATACATCTTTGACCAGAGCTAATTTCCATGATCTACCTAACTACAGCTTGATGACTCAGACATATGACCTTTTAGGCTAGCTTTTGTCTCCCAATCCACATTTCAGTTTAAATGATTATGCATGACCTTTTAGGCTAGCCGTACTGTCTCCCATTTCTCAAAAGACTTCACACAATAGATACATAACGAGCTCCCAATACACATCTCACAATGAAAGGATCTGTAGCATAATTGAGGTTCATTAACATTACACAAGCAGACAGGTGACACATCAGCATCTCTTAATTTAACCTGTTGAGTTCAGGATCAACAAAATAGTTATTTACAGATCCTGGGAAATATTGTGGAATAATATTACAGACCCATTTTAAAACAATCCAATACATATTCTCAATGTCCATTATTTCCTGGCTCACCCTGTGCCCAAAATGACCCCTGTCACAACAACGTATATACAGCATTGGATCTGATTAGTACAGATAATAGTGGGGTTTTCATTCACCCTGTGCCCCTAATGAGACACAAAGTGGTTTACACATAAGAGGCATTGGGGAAGCTGAAGCAAGGGTATCTCATACTTTCTAAGAGATTCTGGGTTCCCCGGGCCCTCCCGTTACAGGGTGGAACTCCGCTTTAAGTATACATATAACCTGAAATGCTGGTTGCTTAGGATGGCATGGGAAAGAGTTCTAATTTCTGTTAGACTGTTATCTTTATCTGTGGAACCCAAAGGTAAGCTTTTCCTTCACATCTTGCCCCTGTGACACCAAAACAAGAAATAATGGAAGTGGTTGACACCGGGAATGCACAGACAGCAATCAACACATCCTACCCTTTCCACACGCTTTTGTTTTTGACTGTGGCCAATTTTCTTACCGGAAGTGTGGGGGAATGTTCCCTCAGGGATCATATACAGCAATAAAACCTGTCAAAAGTTATAGCTCTGTCCAAATCAAAACAATACATATTGGCTGCAGTTGGCCTTTAAAGTGGGAGTAAACTTCCATACATGAATTGTACCTATTGGTAAGCCTATAATAAGGCTTACCTATAGATATTGTAAATATCTCCTAAACGTGCACTGTTTAGGAGCTATGTACTGTAAATGCACCTGGTGATGTCACCGTCACATGCGCGCTAAAGGAACGGCCACCTGGGCCATTCCTTCAAAGTCCTGTGCTGTAAACGGTGGCTCCCGCTCACATGCGCAGCAGTGACATCATCACGGCTCCGGCCACTTGCACGGCCGGAGTCTGCGAACCCGGAAGGAAGACCGGGTATAGATGGGGAACGCCCTCAGTGGTGACAGCACATCACTGGAAGGATTCGTTTTCTGGTAAGATTCACATAATGTGCTAGTATGCGATGCACATGCTAACATTGCCTTTCAGGGTTTTTTTTTTTTTTAAATATCCAGCATCTTAGTACCAGGGCCGCACAGTGGTGTGGTGGTTAGCACTTTCACCTAGCAGCAAAAGGGTCGCTGGTTCAAATCCCGACCACGTCACCATCAGCCTGGAGTTTGCATGTTCTCCCTGTGTCTGCGTGTGTTTCCTCCGGGTATTCCGATTTCCTCCCACACTCCAAAGACATTCTGGTAGGTTAATTGAATCTTGTCCAAATTGGCCCAGTATATATGTGTACGAATGTGTGTCCCAAGAGCGTCAAGATCCTACATGGTAAATGACCGCACCAGCCAAGCAGACACTGGCTGCAAAAAGCGCCTTGAGGCAATTCAGTTCGCAGTTGTAGCGCTATACAAGTCATTCATTCATTCAGTACCACTTTAAACTAAACCTTACTTTCTAGTCTTCATGATTTATGTTTATCTCCATCCCTATTTTTATAGCAGTAGATATGGTGAATCATGCTGGAACACACATCCAACCTAGAACTGATTTTTTTTTTAATTTCACATAAAAATTTCTATACCACGGCTATCAACTGGAAACTATACAATGTTTGTAATTAGACTACAGTCATTTTCTCAGTAGCAATCCAGATGGCGTTAATTATCTTTTACAATTTCAGAGGTTATTATTTTCTTCTTTCTTTTGCAATTGAACAAAGAAAGTCAGTTTTTGATTTTGTTCAAGTACAGCGTACTTACAGCATTCTTGTTGCAGGTACATATAGTATCAATGACTGACATTTGTCTTTCCACCAGTGGATATGTGGTAAATCATACAGTGTGGACTTGAGGCGGCCAAAAGACCAGCGTACATTTTTTTATTTTTCCATGAAATAATTAAACATATGTGAACGACATAGTTATTCATTATTACTGTAATGCAATTTTAAAGAATGTGCAATCTAGTTATTGGAAAAACTTGTATTGTAAGAGACATTTCAAATTACACATAAAAAAGAACAGAAAGTCTTTAGAGTTCTATACAGATTGAGGCCTGGTTCACACTGGGGCGACAAACGCTCCGACATTAGGAGCTCATGTCGCATGACGTGTGAAAATCAATGTTTCCCTATGGGAGCCGTCTTAACTGGTCCGACACATGTCGGTCCGACATTAAAAATGCTCCCTGTACTACTTCTGTCCGACTTTGATCCGACTTCAGCCCATTGAATATCATTAATGTCGGATCAAAGTAGGATCCTTGTCCTAACCATCCGACATTTGACATCCGACATGTGATTACAGCAGCAGTAAAAGGAATTTATCTCACCCTGGGATTGTTTTGATTGGTCAAAGGACAAGTCAGACTAGCACAAAGTCGGATCAAAGTAGTATCCTGTTCATGAATGTCGGACGGATGTCGGACAGATGTCGGACCAATGTCGGACCAATGTAGGACAGATGTCGCAGAGCAAAGTAGGATGAAAGTCGTGTCGTATAGTGTGAACCCAGCATGACCAGGAACTGAATGAAATAGGAAAGCTGTTTCCACCTGGGGAAGCAATTAGTGAGAGTGAATGATTTAATTAATGCTATTTGTACAGAGAAAAATTAAAACGATCCTGCATAGTACATTTGTAAATTAAATATTTTATTTCCTTTGCCCCTTCAGTTATTCCTATGTGAGGAGAGTTGCCAAAACAACCTTATAGTTACAAATGAAGTGCCCAAATCAAGTACATTTTGCAACAACTGGGTGACTGCTGGTCTGTGTAGGGATTTTCTTAGATGACAATGAACCACAACTACACCAACACAGGAGGAATTCAATAAAACTGCTGCACCACTTTTCTGACTTTAATTGCTCTTGTTGTAACAGTGACTTGTGCGTCAAGTTCAAGTAGCTCTAATCTACTCCACTTCTGTATTGTGGGGCAACACTTATAACAAACCAGACCCTTATCCAAACATGCAGCCTGGCAGGCACCACCCTCTTGTGACTTGACCGACCGAGGGCATGCTGGGTCCGTGAAGTCACAAGGGGGCTTAGTTATTTAATAGCTGGCAGATGACAGGAGCTTTCTTTGGGACCAGATTTTTTATTTTTTTTGGGGTCGGCGGTGGCGGCAGGCATCGTGAAACAGCGGAGGACGTTTTTCTCATTTTTGACACAAAAACTTGTGATAGGTTTTTATTTACTTATTACATTTTTTTGGTGAATGTACTATGTACCCCATACTCATTCACATAGGGTGGGCCAGAAGGGGGGGTGTTAAAAAAATAAAATAAAAAATAAATCTTATTTATTAGATGCTTGCTTTTATCCACAGTGGGGCGAATCAGCACTTCATGGTGAGCATTTGACCAATGTGAATTGGCCCTAATTCACTCATCAGTAGAGAATACATTTAGACAATGCAAATTTATGAAGGAAAGCAAAGTTGGTTATCTTAGCAACCATGTAGATATTTAGAGTTATTTTTCCAATGAAGCTGTGCTGACCTCAAACATCCAGTCATGTGTAGGAAATATCACATTTTTAAAACAAAATTTCCTTGCATATGATTGGATATTTTATGCAAAGTCAATTCTTGTTTGACCCCATTTACTTACGTGCACATTCTCTTGGAAAGTTAATATGCTCTATTCTTTTAGTAAATTGGGGTCATTACGTTTACAGACTGTGCTAAATACAAACTTTTGCCCTTGACATAAATGATCACTTATCAGTTTTTGGAGAACTTCTAGGGAATGTGGTCTCTACAGATGTATTGTGGTGTTTTTTACTATTCTAGCGCACCCACCTTTCCCCCAGCCTGCATTTAAACTCGGCTCCTCGCAGCCCGTACCCTCTTGTGCAAAAGATTGAGTGGTGTTATTGTTGGGTCTTGTCTGCAGCCCGGCCAGAATCCTCCCGAGAATGATTCTCGGCTCTACCGTGAGTAGTGGCAAAGCCTTAACTTCCCCAGTAACGTGAATGTCCACACCAGCTGAAACTCCAACCTAAGATTTATTCTCGCTTTACAATATACAGTCTCTTGGATAGGAAAAAGGTTGGAGCAAAGGAACAGAACAGCTCAAGGTGTGGAGGAGGTCCAGGCACAAACGTAGCTCTTCACTGTACTACTCAGATTCTCAAGCAGTATACTAGGCGCACAGTCTCTGCCACAGACCGTGAGTTTGGTCTCTGCCACAGAACTGGTGAATAAAACCACTGCCACTGACCTGTTGAATTAGTCTCTGCCACAGACTTGGTGAATATGAATATCATTCTTAGAACATGGCCCCTATCAAGGAGAAGATGTCCCCCTAGAGAGTCAACAGACCCTTCCTTCACTGTGACTCCCACATCGGTCCTTCGGAATGAATCCTCCCTTTTCTGAGAGTGCGGGTCCCCTCGCAAGGCAGCACCCTGGATTCCTCAAACCTTGTTGGACCCCAGCCGAAGGTGCTGGGCCCCGGGCCTTCTCCACATCCCCTGGGTCTTTATACCCAGGCGAACAGAACAGCAGGGTAGTACCTCATCCCAGGCTAAAGGTGCCTGAGATGGAACAGGAACACAGCCTTCCGGGCCTAGGGCACCCGGAGATCAACCGCACTCACTCCCAGGCTGAAGGTGCCTGGGGGTGGACCCCGATCAGGAGATGTCTGCCCCTTTTATATCCTCTCCCGGCATGCACAGCAGGTTCCCCGCCCCAGTGTAGGCTGCCGAGAGGGGACACAAAAGGCACAGCACTACGCTCGTGGTTCAACCCCGGCCCAGAATGGCAGCGCCACCCGCAGGCCACAGGGAATTCATCACCAGCATTATCCCCTGAAGACAAAAATGGTCTGAAGCCACTAACAAATCAAGGTATCTGAGCCTAATTACCACTCAGAGACTCCCCCTAAATTGACCACCCCGCTACACATTCCCCCTACTAATGGACACTGGTTGCCAGTGTCGGGATCAAACCCATGCCTCCCGAACCGAGTCAGCATAGGCCTATTCCAAAGACTAAAAAAACAAAAACAAATTTAAAAGCTGCTTGTTTGTGCCGGAACCTAACATGGGGGAAAAGGGAGTTAAATATAGAAATGAAAAAGGAGCAATAGAAACACATGTGCGCATTACAGTCTCAAATGTCACATAAACACATCTCCAACATTTACATTTCCCTCCCTCCCATCTGCACTAGCAAAATCTACCCCATTCTCAGTAACTTGCTTGTTGTTCACCTGCAGAGGGAGAAAGCACATAAAAAACCCAACACATTAACAGCAGAAGTGGAAAGATTCTCCCCGGAGGAACAATCCTTCCCTTCCAAAGTAAAACACACATATATTTTTTGGACGGTGCAACACCCCCACCTAGTGGACATGCCACCGTCAAGACATCTGTTCCAGCAACTTTCTCTTGAGGGTAAATCTTCCTCTTCTTATTTACTGTGGCCCTGAACTATCTATACCCCAAAGTCCTTGTGTCTTTGTAGTGCTGAGAGAGGGGAGAAAAAAAAACTGCTCCCGCTCTTCCAACAAGTAAAATACCCAGCTGCAAGGGCAAAAGTTCTTGGGCTCCAGAGAGTACACTCCGGAAACAAAAGCAACATAAGAAGTCTGGTCTCTCAGAGATAATATTGTGGATGCGGCAACACCAGTGGCTTCCAATGTCTGTCAAAAGTGTTGAGGTGGTATTCGACATTGTCTGTGTCCTTTCGGCAAATAACCACCTTATCCGCATGTATGTGCCGACCAAGCATCCAGGCTTTCCTACAGTCTTTGTACCACTTGGTAGCTGTAGCAGAATATGAATAGTACCTACGGGCCTGGGGTACCTTGATATGTGTCCAAACAAAGTCCGCATACCACCGGTGTCTATAGGCCTCTACTTCAAACAGAAGCTCCTTTGACAAATACGGGTACTCCCACCCGTATTCACTGGCAACCTTCTGGTTAACCACTTAACGACTGCTCACTGTATATATATGTCGGCAAAATGGCACGGACAGGCACAATCACGTACCTGTACGTGACTGCCTTCGTATGGGTGGGGGGTCCGATCGGACCCCCCTCCGGTACAGTGAGCGGTCAGTATCGCTCCGGGAGCGATCAGTGATGAGGGGGCGGCCATTGGTGTCTGGCCACCCCCTCACGATCGCTCCCGGCGAATGAGATGCTTCCTCTGCCTGTGTAATGTAAACACAGGCAGAGGAAGTGATGTCATCTCTCCCTGCGGCGCTCACACATACCGGAGCGCCGTGGAGAGAAGATGTCAGGTTAGTGCACAAACACTACACTGACACCAGCACACATAGGAACACGATCGCCCCCCCAGTCACCCCCAGATCACCCCCCAGATCACCCCCCAGCCCCCAGTCACAGTGTCACTGATTGCAGTGATTATTTATCTACTGATCACTGCAAACAGTGACATTTGTAACTGTAAAAGTGTCAGGGCAGTTAGTGTAGGTCCCTTTAGGTCCAGGGTAGCCCCCTAACCCCTTGATCGCCCCCCAGGTAACCCTTTCACCCCCTAGCACCACTGTCACTAAGCGATCATTTTTCTGATCGCTGTATTAGCGTCGGTGATGCCGCTAGGTAGTCAATTATTTTTTAGGTTCGCTGCCAGGTTTTTATAGCGTCAGGTACCCCCATATATTACCTAATAAAGGTTTAACCCCTTGATCGCACCCCAGGTAACCCGTTTAACCCCCTTTTGCCAGTGTCACTAAGTGATCGTTTTTCTGATCGCTGTATTAGGTATGCTGGTGCCGCTAGGTAGTCTGTTATTTTTTTAGGTTCGCCGCCAGGTTATTATAGCGTCAGGTACCCCTATATATTATCTAATAAAGGTTTTAACCCCCTGATTGCCCCTAGAGTTAACCCTTTCACCAGTGATCACCGTATAATTGTCACTGGTGACACTGGTTAGCCAGTTAGTTATTTCGTTATTTAGGCTCCCGTCAGGTTTTTATATAGCGTCAGGTACCCCCATATATTACCTAATAAAGGTTTTAACCCCCTGATTGCCCCTAGTTAACCCTTTCACCAGTGATCACCGTATAAGTGTTACGGGTGACGCTGGTTAGTTAGTTTGCTTTTTATAGTGTCAGGGCACCAGCCGTATATAACCCAATAAAGGTTTAACCCCCTGATCGCCCGGCAGGTGATATCAATTAGGTTTTAGCATCAGAGAGGGTCTGCGTCACACCCCAGGCAGCGTCAGGTTAGTGCCAGTAGCGCTAACACCCACGCGTGAAGCATACACCTCCCTTAGTGGTATAGTATCTGAACAGATCAATATCTGATCTGATCAGATCTATACTAGCGTCCCCAGCAGTTTAGGGTTCCCAAAAATGCAGTGTTAGTGGGATCAGCCCAGATACCTGCTAGCACCTGCGTTTTGCCCCTCCGTCCAGCCCAGGCCACCCAAGTGCAGTATCGATTGATCACTGTCACTTACAAAACACAACACACATAACTGCAGCGTTCGCAGAGACAGGCCTGATCCCTGCGACTCCAGTGCTGTAGGAGGTGATTTCACCACCACAGTTAAAAAAAAGAGCATGTATGCTGAAGCATGGGGGCAGCAGGGGCGGAGGAGCGATTTTTCTCCTAATTCCTTGTACATATGGTCGAAATTCCGACGGAGGCTTGCCCGTGGAAAAGTCCGACCGTGTGTACGCGGCATAACTTTTGCGGGAGGATGCCCCCATGCTTCGGCATATATAAATGGTGCATGTATGCCCATCATTAGAAGAGGGTGAATGAAGTGAGGTATTCTAATGGTGGGCATGAATAAAGAAACTAAATGGTGGGACTTTATATGAAGCACACTACTGAATTATATGAACCAATTTTATTAAAAATAGTTTATTCATTACAAAAAGGCATGGCATACACATAAAGGATGGTATCATAGTATTGATAAGTAACAATGATTGGAGTCTAGATATTACATGATTATAACAAAGTGTTCCAACGTAACATACATGGTAATGCATGATAATCACTAGTATCAGTAATTAATTTCTAGACAAACCAAAATAGCATAGAACATAATTCTCTTAAGGTAGCATAACAGTATAAAACCTTGGGTATGTGGACCGCAATTGTAGGGATAGCATGTAGACAGAATAATAAAAATAATTGGTTCATTAAAATACTATCCCATAGGCTCCTAAAAAGTCCCACACATGTGGTATCCCCGTACTCAGGAGAAGCAGCAAAAACGTATTTTGGGGTGCAATTCCACATATAACCATGGCATGTGTGAGCAATATATCATTTAGCCTTGGTTCACACTGGTGCGATTTCAGGTGCGATTTCAGGTGCGACATGCGATTTCAAAATCGTACCTGAAGTCGCACCTTATGGATTTCAATGAAAATGTGCTAATTGGTGCGACACAAGACACTAGCGATTTCCAAAAGGTTTTTGTATTACTTTTTTGCGATTTCAGGTCGATTTAACATCCATAGAGTGCTATGTAAATCGACCTGAAATCGCAGTACTGTTTATATTAGTGCGATTTGGAGCAGTCTTTTTTTTTTTGGTGATGTCATTGCAGCTTCAGCTGATCTTTCCCCTCCCCTTGCAGGTGTTTTCGTGAGGAGTTTGGAGCAGGACTTTTTTTTAACCCGGTCAGCGCTGCTATGTGTATGAAAACAGCTGACCTGTCCCCTCCCCTAGAAGGTGTTACAGTGAGGAGTTTGGAGCAAGACGTTTTTTTTTTTTTTTTTTTTCACAGCCAGCGCTGCTATCTTTATTAAGTCACAAATCAGCCTGCTTTTCATTGGAATAAGTACAAATCATACTATCTGCAAATCGCAAGTAGGCTCCAGAAATCGCAAACAAATACAAAATAAATCGGAACAAAATCAGAAGTGACTGGGAAAGAAATCGGAGTGCCAAATCGCACTCAAAACATGAGATTTGTAAATCGCACCAGTGTGAACCAGGGCTTAGTGACAACTTTTAGTAATTTTTATTTTTTTGTCATTATTCAATCACTTGGGACAAAAAAATAAAATATTCAATGGGCTCAACATGCCTCTCAGCAATTTCCTTGGGGTGTCTACTTTCCAAAATGGGGTCATTTGGGGGGGGGGGGGGGGGTTTGTGCTATTTTGGCATTTTATGGCCTTCGAAACTGTGATAGGTAGTGAGGAGTGAAATCAAATTTTTGCGCCCCTAGAAAACCTGATGGCGGTGCTTGCTTTTCGGGGTCCCGTACGCGGCTAGGCTCCTAAAAAGTCCCACACATGCGGTATCCCCATACTCAGGAGAAGCAGCAAAATGTATTTTGGGGTGCAATTCCACATATAACCATGGCATGTGTGAGCAATATATCATTTAGTGACAACTTTTTGTATATTTTTTTTTTTTTTGGCATTATTCAATCACTTGGGACAAAAAAAAAAATATTTAATGGGCTCAACATGCCTCTCAGCAATTTCCTTGGGGTGTCTACTTTCCAAAATGGGGTCATTTGGGGGGGTTTGTACTGCCCTGCCATTTTACCACCTCAAGAAATTAGATAGGCAGTCATAAATTAAAAGCTGTGTAAATTCCCGAAAATGTACCCTAGTTTGTAGACGCTATAACTTTTGCGCAAACCAATAAATATACGCTTAGTGACATTTTTTTTACTAAAGACATGTGGCTGAATACATTTTGGCCTAAATGTATGACTAAAATTGAGTTTATTCAATTTCTCTTATAACAAAAAGTAGAAAATATAATATTTTTTCAAAATTTTTGGTCTTTTTCCGTTTATATCACAAAAAAAAAAAATCGCAGAGGCAATCAAATACCATTAAAAGAAAGCTCTATTTGTGGGAAGAAAAGGACGCAAATTTCGTTTGGGTACAACATTGCATGTCCGCACAATTTCCAGTTAAAGCAGCGCAGTGCCAAATTGTAAAAACACCTCTGGTCATTAAGCTGCGTAATGGTCCGGGGCTTAAGTGGTTAAA
The DNA here is from genome assembly GCA_029206835.1 of Rana muscosa. Classification (NCBI taxonomy): domain Eukaryota; kingdom Metazoa; phylum Chordata; class Amphibia; order Anura; family Ranidae; genus Rana; species Rana muscosa. Next base: position 575,762,377 of record CM055121.1, read on the forward strand.
TAACCTCTGCAAACGGGACAAAGGTGGAATGGTTAAGCGATTTCCCATACCAGGCAGGACTATGACGTCCGGGTGTTGAGGTACTTTCACTACCTCAGGACCAGACACAGGGGCCCGCAATGACACTCGCTCCATCCCAACAACAGATCCAGGTATCTCCAACGGTGGAAGGGCAGGCAATGGGACAGACCCCTCCTCAGGCTCTGGGGCCTCCACCCGGGGTGTGCTCTCCCCCAGTGGACATGGGTGGGTCCCTATTCCTACGGGACAAGGACAGGGGCATCTTATCCCAACCCTTCCGCTCAAATACTTCATCAATATCTGCGTCGTCTCCTGGATGAGAGACTGACTCCAGGTCAGAGGTATCACACTCTTCCGCAGGCAAGTAACTCCAGGTAGAAGACAAAGCACCCCCTCTAACCAGTTCAAGGGCCCTGGGATCCCTGACCTAAGCATCCCCGACACTTCGGACCTCAGACAGAGTCTCTTTTCCCGGCTTACCTCGGCTTGTAGCTGAGCCAGGACGTCCGGAACTTTTTCCTACGGATGCATCCGCTCCGAGTAAGTGCTGGGGCGTAACTCCACCACGTCCGCAGGAAGCCTTCACGAAACCAATCTTCCTCTTGGGCGGTGGGAGTAAGCTTCCTCCGGTCTCTCCGACTCCGGTTCCGGAACATCTCTGCTCGCGACTGCCTCCGAAGTCTCAACAGTGCGCTTAGGGGTGGCTGTAAAAGCTCTGGCTCCTTCCTCCAAAGTAGTGGCGCCCGTAAGGCAGTTGAGGCGGAAAGCCCGAGGCTTTTCTGTGGGTTGCTCCACCTCAAATAGAAACTTCTTACATTGCTCGCATCTGCCGAAGGGCTTGAGATGCACCACCAGTCCCGAGCAGCCGGGACAAACCACTCCGAGGGCCTCCACATTTCTGTACATTGTGGCAGAGCGAGGCTCTGTCCCAGTGAAAAAAGGGTTAAAGTGGACACAGAGTCTGCATATCGGCTGAGTGCAGAGCTACAGAGCGTAAATTTAAAAAAAACAGAGAAAACTGCTCTGGCAGTTTTCTCAGATTTTGCTATTTCTACATGGGGCTTCTGTGGCTTGGAGATCCTTCAGAGTCTTGGGTGGGATGGGATCTCCAACCCTGTGTCCGGGTCTTGTGGACAGCCAGCATGGTGTGTGCTCAGGTGCACACAACCAATATAATGAGGGGCTGGTGAGAGTGAAGGAGAGTGAAGGATGGTGAGCAGCTTGCTTACTGCTGTAGCTGCTAGTGAGTGTCTCTGTGTGAGGATAAACGCTGTGTGCGTTGAAGGGCTTTAAGCTGGGTGCGTCCAAGGAGCCAGAAGCTGTGTGCATTAAGGGACTTCAAGCTGTGTACGTTTAGGATGCCCAAAGATGTGTACATCCAAGACTGTGAGACTTGAAGATCTGGTGGTTTAAAGGTATCAGTACCTAAAGCAAGCAGAGGAACTGCTAACAAGAGAGCCAGGAGGCTTGGTATGTTTTTCTTATTTTTGGACTGCTAAATGAAGTTAAACCCCTGCGTGGGAATCCTGAAGGGACAGTTTGCTTTTGTTTTTCTGTTTCAATAAACGTGGGCTACCAGGCCCTTAACTAGAATGCCTGTCTGATATGGACTCACTGCATAAAAACGCATCTATCCACTTGAGCTAAAACACCCCAATATCCCAGTGGTGGATTCAGCGGGCAACACTACGGTGGAATCCGGGTCCTTGCTCCACAGTGAGTTCAGGTCAGGAACTGTTGGCTGAGTGTGGAAGTGCAGCCAGGCGAAAGGCATTGTGTGTTGCAGGTGGTGTACCTGTGAACCAAAAGTCAATTTTTTCTCTGCGATGAACTGCTGCTAGCTGTGTGTGGCAGCCAGGCGAACATCATTGCACAGAAGTTTGATGGACTGTGTTGCATGCAGGTTGTGTACCTGTGAAAGGAGAATCACATTTTCTTCCCTCTGCTGTGAACTGTGTTACTGGTTGCTGTGTACAACACCGCAAGGATGGGGCGGTCAAAGCAGAAAAAGGAGGCGATCCTTGCTGAAGCAAGAGAAAGGCTACTGTGGCTAGAGGGTATTTCACCACATGCCCCAGCCAAACCAGAGAATTTGACTGAGTGTGAAATCTCTGTGATCTGGGGTAAGTTACTCATGTCACCCCCAGTTAAAAGTGTAGTGAAAGAGGTTGTCCCTGGCAACAGGAAGCCGGGTGGACAACAGCGGGTGGAAAAGAGGAGAATGGTCGTCCGTGGAAGCAACGTCCAGGCCAGCAGGGATGTTGGGGATCCAAGGAGTCTGTCTGCTGATGGTCATGACCAGTGGAGTCCTCAAGAGTGGTATCCCATGGCAACAAAGAGCCAGGCATTGAGGAGATGCCAAGAAATTAAATTTCAGCATCCAGTACCGTGCTTGGAATGTGGTCAAATGGGGCATGGGATCTTTACTTGCCCAAGGTTCTGGAACACCGATGAAGAGTCTGGAAAGGCTGCAGTGTCGCCATATGGCCCCAAAGAGACAGTAGCTGGTATGGATGCAGCTGAGAGACAGCGCACTCAAGTGAAGGCTATGATGCCAGCCGCTGAAAATGGTAAGACTGTTCCAGTTTATGGTACTGAACCCAGTGAAGTGGGAGTAGATCCAGTGGGGAGATCCGCAGTGCCAATGGACATAGACTTGCGGCAGTGTGCTACCCAGAGCAGTGGGGAGGCACAGAATAAAGCCCAACTAGCCGCAGGGCTAAAGACTGGAAAGGACATGGGGACTCTGCATGTGCCTGCTATAGTCCAGCAGGTGGCTGGGAAAATAGAGTTAGGGGTGACCAAAACAGTGCTTGTGCCATGTTCCCTAGTGACAAGTACTGCAGGGTTGCCCAGGGAGACTTCCAAGAAGCCCGCAGTGACGGAGCAGAGCGTTTCCCAGGTCAACTTTGGAGCTGCCCATGTAGGAAAGGGTGCCCCTTTAAAAATGGAGGGCGCTGTGAGGAGTCACTCAGAGGCTTTGGTGGGTAATAGACAATCCACAAAAGTAGCAGTTATGTCTACACGTAGTGAAAATTCTGATGGTTATGCTGACAAAAGTGTTACTGTTGGCAAATGTGATGGTATTGGTGATCATGACATTGAAAAATGTGTTTCCTTTAGTGTCATGTCTGAAAATGTTGGAAATGTGTTTACTACCAATGATGGGAGTAGGATATCTCCCATGACAACCAGAAGCGCAGGATTGTCCATGGAACTCTCATGGGGCCTCCATGTGTTGGAGCCAGAGGTTTTCCAGGATTGCTGTGGTGCTACTCTGGTGAAACAAGGGAAGACTATTACATAGTGAGTGTGTGTGTGGGCGCAGCCCCACAACCCTAAGTGTAACCCAGTTGTCAAGGGGTTAGATCAGCCTGCAAAAGCTGAAAGTGAAGAGCTGTATGTGTCTGTAGCGCCACCAAAGCAAGGTGTTCAAAATAAGGTATTGCACCTTGCCTTGGTTGAGGATGCAATCTCCCAGTGTGATGTGAGAAAAAAAATATTGTCACAATGTGAGGTAGATAGAAGCGACAAGTGTGTTGTTTTGGCTAGTGAATCCCAGGTTCCTGTTGGGCCTTCTAGAGCAGGTGATGCAGTGCTGTGGAGCACCAGTGATGGAACCACAGGAGACTGGGATGATTGGTGCAAGGAAGCAGTTGCGGCACTAGGCCAAGTGACAAGGAATTACGAAGCAATGATGTGTGACAGAGTTGTGGACAGAACACCTGCTGTGCCCAGTGGAGGGATCGCAGAATGGCCAGTGCTCAAGGGCACGCCAGCCCCTGCAAAGGCTGATGCCCTCCAGTCTGAAGGAACAGTTCTGGGCGCAGGCATGGCAGATGGGTTGTCCACGGCCCAGCAACTAAATAATGGCATGTGTCAAGTTGACAATGTGACTAATGTTGACTCGCAGAGGCTCATTGGTGTAGCGTTAGAGGTGAAGAGGAGACATGTGTCTGACAGCGCTCCAGGGGAGCAACAGGCGGGGATGAGGGGTACCTTCAAGGAAATGGTGGTCTCTTCAAATGTCTCAACCTCACAAGCTGCAATGGATGAGCCCCTCCATGTCTCGGACAGGGGAAAGGTTCCCAAAAAGGTCACGCATTTAGACATTGGTTGCATAGAGTTGACAAAAACTTTATTAGAAATGCTGGAGTTGGTAAAAGTGCCCTCACTGTACACTTGGGTGTCTCCACCGCAGTCGGACCAGGTGGTGTTGCGTGGTACCAATAGGTGGAGCCAGGTGGTACAGGCTGTGCTGGGAAGCTTGTTAACAGTGTGGCAAATAGTTCTGAGGTTCTCTAAGGGGGTGCTCCCAGTTACTGAGTTGTCTGGAAGGCGCTCAGAACTGTTGGAGTCATCAAAGGTCTCTCCGGCTGGTGTAGTGACTGGAAACATCTCTGCTGGTGTGCTCCAAGGTGCAGCTGAGCAGTGGTCAGTAGAGGGCGCAGATACTGTCTCGGCAGCTAAATCTCATGAGAAGGAAGGGCCCAGAATAAAGGGAAGGGGAAGGGGGTACTATGGACAAGTTGGGGACTTTATATGGCGCACGCAGTCAAGGGGAAAAGGAAACAACCATCAATATAATTATAAATATCAATATTTTAATTAGGTACAAGTAAACAATAATTACATTGAATTAATAATAATTAGTAGTAGTGTAGACCATAAATATATAAAAAGAAACAGTATTTGATGGTGTTGATATTAATAAAATTCCCATGATTTTTGTATCAACGCATAGATAATTGATATTACAGTACAGACATCACACAAAACGGCAACACATTTGGACAAAGCCTCCAACCTCCCTGATCAGCAGGGTATGATTTTGAAAGAGATCCTCAGGTGATAGCATTTCAATCTAGGTGCCACAAAATTAAATTGGATATCACGTAAATTTTATCGAGAGCATATGGGTGCAAACACGGCTTAACATTGGCTCTACGCGTTTCGTGGTTTGATATTACCACTCATCAGGAGCAGGCACGTGATGCATATCTAATTTAGGATACAAAAAAACAAATAAGTAAGGGTCCATAATTAACATATGACAGAGGAATTACTGCATATAGAATGATATGAGAACCAATCCTATAGTAAACTTACAAACAGGCATGCTGTGTAACAGGACATAATGTGGCCCATGGAACCAAAGAGTCCACCAGTAGTGTCAGTCGTGGGAACTGAGGGAGCGTGTGCCAGCAACGTGTAGCCCCACATAGCCCCCCAGGTGTGTGGGGTCCTATCCATGACCGCTGGAACCCAAGAAGAGTGGTAGCAAATGTGGTATACACAAAGGACCATCTGGTAGGGGCTCCTGTAAAAAATATTAATAATAATAAAAAAATTGTATATAACTCCATAATCCACGGAATATAGTAAATTCACACTTGGGATATGGAGGTTTGAAATATGTAATATGGTATAATATAACATAACATAGAAAGGCCCCAATGATCAGATAGTGTATAAGTCCAGGTAGGGTATAATTACCTTGTGTAGGAGCATGAAAATGGGTTCCTTGGAAAAGGTTGTCTAGGGACTGCGAGCCGATTGTGAGGCCAGCACAAGATGGGCTAATGTAGACACGGTCCGAGCACACCCCCCCCAACGTCACGCTGCATGCGTCAAGCTAGGGAGACGTCCCCGCCTGAGCGTCATGGATACCCGGCGGTTGGCGCAAAAACCGACCTAATGAGATGCATGCAGATCGAGAAAACCCCAACACAGTAGAGCCCTGTGCAGGACTCCACACGTGTGGAGGAGTAGGCGTGACGTCGATGTGCAGCGCAAGTCACCCGCCCACCCCACGTCAGAGGGGAGGGGAGGTGACCAGCGGTGCACATCGCAGTTCCCGAGGCAGACAAGGAAACCGGATGGACACAGTACCAGCGCACACACTGCCTGTAAATACCACAGCACATAAATAATAGCCATATAGTCTGTAAGGCAGGACGGGTTGAAAACATCTCATCTATAACGGTGCCTCAATTGTGTACCAGCAGAAAAGGGGGTATAGATAGGAGGAATTGTAGCCAATGTGTAGAAGTTTCCTTACAATAAAAGATTGTGTTAGTTAGCATAATGCATGCGTTACTGATAATAATATTATTAGTTATTATTTTCACTTGATAGGGACGGAGGTACATGTCCCCTACTGGCCATGACCTCATACAAAATCCCAAGATGTTTCTTCTTTCTTTTTTCTCAAGGGCCCAGAATAGATGCAGCACTAGCAGAGATGCTTTCTATCACTCAGAAAGAGGTACAACTTAAAGTACCCGGAGACACTGTGAGAAAAAGTGCTATAGGTGGATGCTGCAACAATGTAATGTGTACATCAGAAAGAAGTAGTTTGTGCCTAGATCAGTGTCATCTGTTAGATCAGTTACCCATGGAGTGTTGGACAACAGGTGAGGTAGAACTTGGCTTTAGTCCTGTGGGATTTAATCTCTCGCCTATGTGTGGTCCCTCCTCAGGTCTGGTACTAACAAGCACTGAGATGGACAGCACTGATTGCGTTGGAAAGTGTGACATTAAAATATATGATTTAATGATTGGCGCTGTTAAAAAGCAATGTGGTTGCCCTGAGTAACAAGAGAGAGGTTTTTGAACCTGAAAGACCTGTGGTGAAAGATAAAACTTATTTACGTAAGCTGAAAGGTAGGATCAGGGTAGGCAGAGTTCCCTTAAGAGAGGAGAGTATGCTCAGGGACCCAAAGAGAAGAGAGGGAAGGCAGAGTATACGGAATTATAGGACCCTGTTAAGATCCAAGCCGGGACGTACCTGGAAGCACACCCGAAAAAAGGGTTGGGCCTACGTGGCTGATGGCCAGCACAGAGGTGTCCCAACTACTATGATGGGTGCAGGTGTTTCTCCCTCTGGATCAAAACAAGAGGGGGGGGGTATGTGGCAGAGCGAGGCTCTGTCCCAGTGAAAAAAGGGTTAAAGTGGACACAGAGTCTGCATATCGGCTGAGTGCAGAGCTACAGAGCGTAAATTTAAAAAAAACAGAGAAAACTGCTCTGGCAGTTTTCTCAGATTTTGCTATTTCTACATGGGGCTTCTATGGCTTGGAGATCCTTCAGAGTCTTGGGTGGGATGGGATCTCCAACCCTGTGTCCGGGTCTTGTGGACAGCCAGCATGGTGTGTGCTCAGGTGCACACAACCAATATAATGAGGGGCTGGTGAGAGTGAAGGAGAGTGAAGGATGGTGAGCAGCTTGCTTACTGCTGTAGCTGCTAGTGAGTGTCTCTGTGTGAGGATAAACGCTGTGTGCGTTGAAGGGCTTTAAGCTGGGTGCGTCCAAGGAGCCAGAAGCTGTGTGCATTAAGGGACTTCAAGCTGTGTATGTTTAGGAAGCCCAAAGCTGTGTGCATCCAAGACTGTGAGACTTGAAGATCTGGTGGTTTAAAGGTATCAGTACCTAAAGCAAGCAGAGGAACTGCTAACAAGAGAGCCAGGAGGCTTGGTATGTTTTTCTTATTTTTGGACTGCTAAATGAAGTTAAACCCCTGCGTGGGAATCCTGAAGGGACAGTTTGCTTTTGTTTTTCTGTTTCAATAAACGTGGGCTACCAGGCCCTTAACTAGAATGCCTGTCTGATATGGACTCACTGCATAAAAACGCATCTATCCACTTGAGCTAAAACACCCCAATATCACAACATGTAGAGAGCAAAACGTCCCCGGGGCTTAAGCCGAATCCCCGTATCAGTCACGGAAGCAGCAAACGAGGTCACATTCATGGTGGTAGTGGCCGGAGTCCATGAGGCATAAGACGCCATGTTTCCCGCTTGCTGTTCCATTGCGCACTGTCCTTTTCGCGCCAAAGTCCCCACGTGCAACTCCTCACATGGCCAGACTCCTCCCATCTTCTGCACTGTTTGCGGGCTTTCTCTATAGGCACGCCCACGAACTACGCAGTCAGGGTTCTCCTCGTGGTGCAGTTCTCAATATGGCCGACCTCCACAGAACTTTCACTGGGGAATAAAGTTCAAACTCTGGGGGGTCTCCACACTTTTCAGCCGCAGACAAATCCCAGACTCGAGCCCCCACATCTAGCGCACCCACCTTTCCCCCAGCCTGCATTTAAACTCGGCTCCTCGCAGGGGGGATGAAGGCACACCGTGCTATCAGCCCGTACCCTCTTGTGCAAAAGGTTGAGCGGTGTTATTGTTGGGTCTTGTCTGCAGCCAAGCCAGAATCCTCCCGAGAATGATTCTCGCCTCTTCCGTGAGTAGAGGCAAGGCCTTAACTTCCCCAGTAACATGAATGTCCACACCAGCTGAAACTCCAACCTAAGATCTATTCTTGCTTTACAATACACAGTCTCTTGGATAGGAAAAAGGTTGGAGCAAAGGAACAGAACAGCTCAAGGTGTGGAAGAGGTCCAGGCACAAACGTAGCTCTTCACTGTACTACTCAGATTCTCAAGCAGTATACTAGGCGCACAGTCTCTGCCACAGACCGTGAGTTTGGTCTCTGCCACAGAACTGGTGAATAAGGCCACTGCCACTGACCTGTTGAATTAGTCTCTGCCACAGACTTGGTGAATATGAATTTCCTTCTTAGAACATGGCCCCTATCAAGGAGAAGATGTCCCCCTAGAGAGTCAACAGACCTTTCCTTCACTGTGACTCCCGCATCGGTCCTTCGGAACGAATCCTCCCTTCTCTGAGAGTGCGTGTCCCCTCGCAAGGCGACACCCTGGACTCCTCAATCCTTGGTGGACCCCAGCCGAAGGTGCTGGGCCCCGGGCCTTCTCCGCATCCCCAGGGTCTTCATACCCAGGCGAACAGAACAGCAGGGTAGTACCTTATCCCAGGCTAAAGGTGCCTTAGATGGAACAGGAACACAGCCTCCGGGCCTAGGGCACCCGGAGATCAACCACACTCACTCCCAGGCTGAAGGTGCCTGGGGGTGGACCCCGATCAGGAGACGTCTGCCCCTTTTATATCCTCTCCCAGAATGCACAGCAGATTCCCCGCCCCACTGCATGGCTGCCGAGAGAACACAAAAGGCACAGCACTACGCTTGTGGTTCAAGCCAGGCCCAGAATGGCAGCACCACCCGCAGGCCACAGGGAACTCATCACCAGCATTATCCCCTGAAGACAAAAATGGTCCATAGCCACTAACAAATCAAGGTATCTGAGCCTAATTACCACTCAGAGACTCCCCCTAAATTGACCACCCCGCTACACTATTGTAACACTATATGAAGCAGTGATAAAATTGATTGTAAATATTAACCTTGACTTTCCTGGGCATCTAAAGGTGCTCCTTTCTCAACCAATAACCAGATAATATATTTATTACCCACACAAGCAGCAAATGCAATTACATATTCTCCTAAAATAAAAACACAGATACAGTATTGTACAGGATTATTATTTATATACACTCATCTGTATTCACATAATCAGAGTTTAAACAGTTTTTAGAATAAATCTGTCATGAGAGAAATCTAGGGCTGCCATTGGTGACCTCTTTCTGAAGTTTTAAGCTTGTTATTCTGACCTATTGGTCTTAATACTTTGAGTTAGTGACCTGGAAGAAGTATGCAAGGCACAGAAATGTCAATCGTCTTTATCAACATACTTATTCTGGGCCAGTGACTCCGAGTATTGAAGGAAGAGGGTCAGCATAACAACCAGAAGGAGGCTTTTTTTTCATATGGGTTTCTTTTAAACTTAAACTTTGTCAGCACATCTATTTTCACTGTTATAGTTAGCTGTAATCTTTTATGTTTAATCAATTTTATTTAGTATTTGCAGATAATACAGACTTGCTGTACAAATACAAATTTTGCCTGAACAAATGCATCCAAACTTTTACAACCCAGATATGATAATCAAAATACAATGCAAAACAAAAAAATTGTGTTAAACAATGGTTATGAGACACAGATAGCAAGTATAAAATCAAAACCTTCAGTACATCAAAAGCCAGTGGACTATATTGAAGAAACAGCAGATGTAAAAGAAAAGGTATGCATCATTTGGGATACCAAATAGCAACTTCCCAGTTCAACTAGGTGTATGATATCCAAGTTAGCAGCCAACGCGGTAAAATTGGCAAATAAAGTATACAAAAAATAGCAGAAGTAGTAAAAAGAAGGAAGAGAAAAAGGGTAGAGGGAGATAGAGAAAGAAGGGAAAAAAGGGGTGGGGGAGGGGATAATGAAACTGGGCCATGGAAGGTGCCCGTAAGCAATAGGAACTTCAGGCGTTAGTAGAGATCAAGGAGTCAAAGTCAGAGGAATATCTGAAATTAGATCATACTGTCCACATAAGTTTGTATCAGTCAGATTTGTCCACATACAATGCGATCATACGTTCCACATCATGAATCTTGTCCATATCGCAAGCCCATTCAGCCATTGATGGAGCCTCTGCCTTTTGCCAACACCTGGCTATCACTGAACAAACTGCTGTGATAAAGTGCCTAAATAAGTTTCTTTTAATTTGCCTATAAGATCCTAGCAACATAGACAATACAGTAATCTGAGGTTCATTAGAGATTTTATCTCAAACCAGCTTGTGAAATAAGTTAAAAAAAAAATTTCCCAGAATGGGAGAATTTTCAGACAGATGCTCCAAATATGGGTCATGGTGCCAGACTCCTGTAAGCATTGCCAGTAAGTATCAGGATTCAGGAATAGATGGATAATTTTTTTGGAGAAGTGTAGGGCAACGGTACCACCTAGGTAAGATCCAATAAGTACGCTCATGCGCATGAGAGCATACAGATAGATTGCATGAAACTGCCAGTATTTTGTCCCAATCCATATCAACCGTCGATACTTGCAATTCCAATTTTGAAAGAAACGGAGGCGGGTCTGGGTATGACTCCCACAAGATCTGGTGTATCTGCAAAATCGTGTGGTCCGAACTGGAAGATTGTGATAGCAGAGATTTGAAAGGTTAAGTCTATCAAGGACCATGTATTCAAATAATGTTCTACCTGTGTATACTCTAATCATGCATGTAATGGGCTATGACAGGAGGGGAGTATCCTCTAGAGGGGAACAAGAGTCTGACCACTAAGGGTATGACTCAAAAGAGGGCAGTCACTGCCAATTAAGAAATTTTGAGCTTGTTAAAGTTGGCAAAAAGGAGGGTAGCCCAAACATTTTGACCAAAGGACTCGGTCTGGAAGAAAGTAAGCCCTTACGTAAGTATACCTGTAAGGTTGCATTAACCGTGAGGGGAGCTGTAATCTTTTTCAAACTGTGTATCTGCTTGATGAAGCACCACTGTAATGGGTTCTTATTAAAGTATATCTAAACCCAAGAGCAACAATGAAAAAAGCTTGCACCTTGCCAGTCCTTATATGTGGGAGCTGCATTCGTTTTTACAGCAAAACTGTATGTGCTTGTAAGCTCCAGTGAGCTGAGCAGAAATTTCAAACAATGTTATCAGCTTTTACCAGTACTCTTCTGTGACATGTTATAGAAAGGGGAGGTTTTTGTTGTCCAAATCGGGAGCACAGCCTAGCATGACAATGCTGCTCCTCCAAAGATATAGTAAAGTAAGTAAGCATTGTCACCCTAGAAGAGAAAGTCTGTTACTAGGAATCAGCAGGTGGAAATAAAGGATGAAAGACTTGAAGAAAGAAAATGAATGCTGCCACAACATGTAGACCTGGTAACATACAAACTATTTTTATTTTGTTCCTGGGTTTAGATACACCTTAAAGCGGTAGTAAACCCGAAGAGTTTTAAAAAAAAAAAATTTAAACCTGTAAGGCAAAGGGCATAATGAGCTAATATGCACCGCATACTATCTCATTATTAAATAATTACCTTAGAACGAGGCGTCGGCAGGTGATCTTGGTCCACTCCGAGGGAGCGGACATTTTCCCTTGGTGTGTCTTCCGGGTATCGCGGATCCGGCGCTGTGAGTGGCCGGAGCCGAGATGTCGTCACTCCCGCGCATGCGCGTGGGAGACTTCTTTCCGGCAAGGTCCGGCGTCCGCCGGACCTTACAGCCGGGAACTCAGAGCGCATGCGCCACTGAAGTCAGCAGCTGCATGCAAGGGGAATATCTCCTAAACCGTACAGGTACCATACAGGTACCGTACAGCTGTTTGCTTTGGGGGCACCTAGAAGGAGGGAGAGGCCAGGAGCGCCAGCAAGGGACCCTAGAAGAGGAGGATCGGGGCTGCTCTGTGAAAAACCATTACATAGAGCAGGTATGTATAACATGTTTGTTATTTAAAAAAACAAAACAAGACTTTAACTACTTAAAGCGGAGTTCCACCCAAAAATGGAACTTCCGATAATCGGATTCCTCCCCCCCTCCGGTGCCACAACTGGCATCTTTCGGGGGGAGGGGGGACAGGATACCTGTCTTTGACAGGAATCCTTTCTCACTTCCGGGAGTCCGGGCTGCGGCCCGTGACATCTGCGCCAGGCTCCCTCTCCCATAAGTTCGACTCGAACATCGGCTGTTCGACCGTTCGGCGAACATCGAACGATTTGGGCCGTTTGCGCCAAATTCGAGTGACGCGAACGGCCCACAATACACTGCGCCATCGCAGTGCAATCCCGGCGCTGTGATTGGCCAAGCATGCACTGTGACCCCGCATGCTTGGCCAATCACAGCGCTGGCAGCTAGGAGAGCCATAATTGGCCACAGGCAGGTTGCCTGTGGCCAATTATAGCTCAGGGGGTTTAGCACACGCCCCACACTATAAGAGGCCGCCAGCGCGGCGGCCTTGTGTAGTGTGTTCCGGCGCAGGGAAAGAGTTACATAGGCAGGGACAGTGTCAGTGCTATTTGTACCTCAAACTTGTGTGTAGGGAGAGAGAAGGATAGGCAGGGAGAGTGTCAGTGTCATATTCTTTGCTAAACCTTGTGTGCAGGGGGAGAGAGAAGGATAGGCAGGGAGAGTGTCAGTGTCATATACTTTGATAAACCTTGTGTGCAGGGAGAGAGAAGGATAGGCAGGGGACAGTGTCAGTGTCATATTCTTTGCTAAACCTTGTGTGCAGGGAGAGAGAAGGATAGGCAGGGGACAGTGTCAGTGTCATATTCTTTGCTAAACCTTGTGTGCAGGGAGAGAGAAGGATAGGCAGGGGACAGTGTCAGTGTCATTGTTGCTAAGCCTCCTGCACATTATACACCTGAAGTTAGCCTGTATTGCTGCTTTTCCCTGGTGTGTTACACCAACAGGCATTTGCGGCACTTACAGCGGGCGGAGTGTGCCTCCTGATCATATTACACCTGAAGTTAGCCTGTATTGCTGCTTTTTCCTGGTGTGTTACACCAACAGGCATTTGCGGCACTTACAGCGGGCGGAGTGTGCCTCCTGATCATATTACACCTGAAGTTAGCCTGTATTGCTGCTTTTTCCTGGTGTGTTACACCAACAGGCATTTGCGGCACTTACAGCAGGCGGAGTGTGCCTCCTGATCATATTACACCTGAAGTTAGCCTGTATTGCTGCTTTTTCCTGGTGTGTTACACCAACAGGCATTTGCGGCACTTACAGCGGGCGGAGTGTGCCTCCTGATCATATTACACCTGAAGTTAGCCTGTATTGCTGCTTTTTCCTGGTGTGTTACACCAAGAGGCATTTTCAGCACTTACAGCGGGCGGAGTGTGCCTCCTGATCATATTACACCTGAAGTTAGCCTGTATTGCTGCTTTTTCCTGGTGTGTTACACCAACAGGCATTTGCAGCACTTACAGCGGGCAGAGTGTGCCTCCTGATCATATTACACCTGAAGTTAGCCTGTATTGCTGCTATTTCCTGGTGTGTTACACCAACAGGCATTTGCAGCACTTACAGCGGGCGGAGTGTGCCTCCTGATCATGTTACACCTCAAGTTAGCCTGTATTGCTGCTTTTTCCTGGTGTGTTACACCAACAGCAGGCGTAGTGTGATTCCTGCAAAATATACTCCTGAAGCTAGGCCTTATTGCTGGTTTTCCCATTTCCCTGCAGGCCATTAGAATGTCTGGAAGGCAAACAAGGAGAGGCAGACAGTCAGGAGCCAATAAAAGAGGGCAAGCAGGCTCTGTGTCTAGAGACAACAGTGCTGGTCGTGGACGCGGTGCATCGCCATCAGAACGTGGCCATGGGACACGCTTGTCCTTCTTTTCGGCAGCTGGACGCTTTGAGCCGCATCATGCCGAAGACTTGGTAGAGTGGATGACCAAGCCCTCCTCATCCTCCTCATCCTCTCTCACCCAGGCTCAGGGTACTGGCAAAGCAGCTGCCAAAGCGTCCTCTTCCCTGGTATCAATGTCATCATCAGTCACTCCTTCCCTAGACCAACCATGTCCTTCTGAGGAGTCCCCCGAACTGTTTGAGCACAGTGTTGGGTACATGCTCCAGGAGGATGCCCAGCGTTTCGAAGGGTCTGATGATGATACCCAGCTAGAGGAAGGCAGTAGTGTGAGAGCAGAGAGAGGGGATGCTCAAGAAGGACACCAATCTGGCAGTCATGTTCCAGCAGCTGCAGCATACTGCCAGATTGGCTCCAGTGATGAGGAGGGAGGGGATGATGAGGTCACTGACTCCACGTGGGTGCCTAATAGGAGAGAGGAGGAGAAGGAGGAGGAGGATGAGGAGGAGGCACATCTCTAATGAGGCAGGATGCCCTCGGGGGCCAGCGTAAGGGCAGCACACCGACGGAATCACACCGCAGAGCTTCGCCTGTGCAGGGCGCTGCCTCTGCCCGTTATTCAAAAAGTTCTTTGGTGTGGGCCTTTTTTGAGTCGAGTGCATCAGATCGCACAGCTGCTGTTTGCAACATATGTCTCAAGCGTATATCGCGTGGCCAAAACATCACCCGCTTGGGCACCACATGCTTGACCAGACATATGTTGACCTGCCATGCAGCTCGTTGGCAAGCCTACCTTAAAGACCCACACCTAAGAACAAAGCGGACCTCTTCTTGCACCGCATCAGCTGGTATCTCCAACCCCACTATACCTTCAGTCCTCTCTGAAACCTGCTCTGAGAGGAATGAAGGTGTAGAATTAGGTGTGTCACAGCCAAGTACTTGCGGGCACTCTGCTAGCAGTACACCGACGTCCGATTCTAGCAGGCAAATTTCCCTGCCCCAGCTGCTGGACCGTCGAAAGAAGTTCACTACCAGCCATCCACATGCCCAGCGGTTGAATGTTAGCTTGGCTAAATTGCTAGCGCTTCAACTGCTGCCTTTTCAGTTGGTAGACTCGGCCCCCTTCCGTGAGTTTGTGCAATGTGCGGTTCCTCAGTGGCAGGTTCCCAAACGCCACTTTTTCTCACGGAAGGCGATTCCGGCTCTCTACCGGCATGTGGAAGGCAATGTCTTGGCCTCGCTGGACAGGGCGGTCAGCGGTAAGGTGCATATTACCGCTGACTCATGGTCCAGCAGGCATGGACAGGGACGTTACCTTTCTTTCACGGCCCATTGGGTCACTCTTTTGGCAGCTGGGAAGGATGCAGGACAAGGTGCAGTAGTGTTGGAGGTTGTTCCACCGCCACGCCTCCAAAATGCTACTACTGGTTGTGACACACCTCTGTCCTCCCCCCCTCCTCTTCTTCTTCCTCCATGGCCTCTTCCTGTGCTTTGTCCTCGGAACCAGCGGTGCTCCATAGGCGTTCAAGGGGCTACGCAAGTACGCAGGCAAAAAGATGCCATGCCGTGCTTGCGCTGGTGTGTTTGGGGGACAGGAGCCACACTGGGGCAGAGGTTCTGTCTGCTCTGCAGGGGCAGGCCGAGAGGTGGTTGACGCCACACCAGCTTAAGCCAGGAATGGTAGTTTGCGACAATGGCACCATCCGCTCTCCGACAGGGACAACTGACCCATGTGCCCTGTGTGGCTCACGTCCTTAACCTGGTGGTGCAGCGGTTCTTGGGCAGGTACCCGGGCTTACAGGATGTCCTGAGGCAGGCCAGGAAAGTCTGTGTGCATTTCCGCAGATCTTATAATGCCAGTGCTCGCCTGGCTGAGCTGCAAAAGGAGTTGAACCTGCCCAAGAACCGCCTTATATGTGACATGCCCACCAGGTGGAACTCAATGTTGGCCATGCTGCAGCGGCTGCACACGCAGCAGAGGGCCATCAATGAGTACCTGTGCGACTACGGCACCAGGACAGGGTCAGGGGAGCTCAGGTTTTTTTCACCACGCCAGTGGGGCATGATCAGGGATGCATGCACTGTCCTGGCACCATTTGAGGAGGCCACGAGGATGGTGAGCAGTGACAGTGCATGCATCAGTGACACTGTACCTCTTGTCCACCTGTTGGAACATACGCTGCGTGGAATAATGGACAGGGCACTTGAGGCAGAACAGAGGCAGGAAGAGGAGGACTTCCTTGCCTCTCAAGGCCCCCTTTACCCAGACAGTGTTCCTTCTGTCCCACCCATCGCACAGGAAGAAGAGGAGGAGGAGGATTGTGTCAGCATGGAGGTGGAGCCTTGCACTCAGCATCATCAGCAGCAGTCTTTTAGGGATGATTTACAGTCCCAAGAACCCAGTGGACTTGTACGTGGCTGGGAGGAGGTGGCTGCGGATCATGTCGCCCTTAGTGACCCAGAGGACTCCAGACCGAATGCCTCAGCTAACCTATGCTGCATGGCCTCCCTGTTCCTGCAAAGTCTGCGGAAGGATCCTCGTATTCTTCGGATCAAGGAGAGGGACCATTACTGGCTGGCCACTCTCCTTGATCCATGGTACAAGGGTAAGGTTGCGGACCTTATCTTACCGTCGCAGAGGGAGCAGAGGATGAGACAACTCCGGGAGGCCTTGCAGAAAGGTCTGTGCAACGCGTTCCCAGAGACTGGGAGGTTACAAACTCCTGGTCCTGGACAACGAGTTGCTGAGGCTTCGGTCAGTCAAAGAAGGAGCGGTGGGGAAGGTGGCCGTCTGACCGATGCGTTCAGACAATTCTTTAGTCGGCAGCCCCAAGGTATGATCGGTTCCAGCAACCATCGCCAGCGTCTGAAATACATGGTGCAGGAATAACTAGGGGCAAGGTCAGACTTGGACACCTTCCCCACCGAAAATCCTCTGGCTTACTGGGTCTTGAGGATGGATCACTGGTCAGAGCTTGCACAGTATGCAATTGAGCTACTGGCCTGTCCTGCATCCAGCGTTCTTTTAGAACGCACATTCAGTGCTGCTGGAGGATTTGTCACGGATCACAGGGTGCGCCTGTCCACCGACTCGGTTGATCGACTGACCTTCATAAAGATGAACCAGTCTTGGATCACCACCAGCTACCAAACACCTGAAGCTGATATAACAGACTAATTTATTTTCAAATGTCACATCCCTTCAAGACTGATGCTGATGCTGAGAGACTGTCCTGTTATGTTGACTGACTATCCTCCTCCTCAATTATCCGATTGATGATGATAGCTTGGAAGAACATTTTTGTTTCTGGGTGCCGCCACCAGTGGCTAAGGCCCAATTTTTCAGCCCCTGTTTAACAGGGGCATGTAATTACAATTTTTTATGCAATGCTTTGCAGCATGGCTCATTCCTGCACTCCAACTAGAGTATCTGGGAGAGGTTGCAGTGTCATGGCACCAGCACCAGTGGCTAAGGCCCAATTTTTCAGCCCCTGTTTAACAGGGGCGTGTAATTACAATTTTTTATGCAATGCTTTGCAGCAGGGCTCATTCCTGCACACCAACTAGAGTATCTGGGAGAGGTTGCAGTGTCATGGCACCAGCACCAGTGGCTAAGGCCCAATTTTTCAGCCCCTGTTTAACAGGGGCGTGTTATTACAATTTTTTTATGCAATGCTTTGCAGCAGGGCTCATTCCTGCACTCCAACTAGAGTATCTGGGAGAGGTTTCAGTGTCGTGGCACCAGCACCAGTGGCTAAGGCCCAATTTTTCAGCCCCTGTTTAACAGGGGCGTGTAATTACAATTTTTGATGCAATACTTTGCAACAGGGCTCATTGCTGTGCTCCAAGTACAGTATCTGTGAGGGGTTGCAGTGTTATGGCACCAGTGCCTAAGGCCCAATTTTTCTGCCCCTGTTTAACAGGGGCATGCAATTACAATTCTTGATCTAATAATTCACAGCAGGGCCCATTCCTGCGCCCACCAAGAGTAACTGTGAGGCCTTACAGTGTTGTGTCAACACCACCACCACCAAAGGCCCAATTTTTCAGCCCCTGTTCAACAGGGGCATGCAATTACAATTCTTGATCTAATAATTCACAGCAGGGCCCATTCCTGCGCCCACCAAGACTAACTGTGAGGCCTTACAGTGTTGTGTCAACACCAACATGTAAGGGGCAAATTTCAGCTGAGTATATACGGCAGGCCCCTACTTTCAAACATCCAACTTACAAACGACTCCTCCTTGCAAACGGAAGGATACAACAGGAAGTGAGAGGAAATCTACCCCTAGGAAGGCAAATTCTCTCCTGTAAGAGTTAATATGGGAAAAAAAGTGTCTCCTCTCCACTGATGCTTTATCACCAATTCTTGTTTCAATAAAAACCCCAAATTTTCAAAAAACATTTGTCATTAGGACGGAAAGTGAGGTGAACTGTTCTGAACAGGTGCACACTGCACAGACAGCAAAACAAATGTTACAGGGGTGATAACCCTTCCCTATGTTTTCCAAAAAGCTTAAAAATAGATTTTTTGGCTGGAGCTACACTTAAACAATGTACCTGTTCAAAATTACAAACAGATTCTACATAAGAACAAACCTACAGTCCCTGTCTTGTATGCACCGCCTGTATACGGCTGTTCAGAGTATATAGGGCCTTTTTTATTTTGTGTGCGGGGTTCCCCTTAATATCCATACAAGATCCAAAGGGGCTGGTAATGGGCTGGGGTAGGGGGGGGGGGGGGGCTGTGATGGGGTAGCTATGCCATTTTTCTTAAAGATTTTCATCCATATTACCGGGACCAGACATTACATTAAAGCCGCAAGCAGTTTTAAATGGCTTTTTTTCCTTTAGAAATGTAATTTTGTGCAGGGACAGTTCTAAACACGGGAAACACGTGGCACTTCACAGGCATACTTTAGACACCCCCCAGGTACGATATTTAAAGGAATATTTGACATTTTTTTTTTCACTTTATGCATCATTAAAATGACTGCTCCCGAAAAACGGCCGTTTTTAAAACTTTTTTTTGGATTGATACATGTCCCCTGGTGCAGAACCCGGGTTCCCAAACCCTTTTTAGGACAATAACATGCATATTAGTCGTTATAATTAGCACTTTAGATTTCGAACGTTCGCATCCATTGTATTTAATAGGGTTCTAAAGTTCGTGCGAACTTTCGGTCCGTTCGTGAGTTCTGGTGCGAACCGAACCCGGGGGTGTTCGGCTCATCACTAATCACAAGGAATAAACATCCCTTGTAATAGACAGGACCACCTAAATGTGAGATCTGGGGTCAAAAAGACCTCAGATCTCATATTTACACTAAAATGCAATTACAAAAAAAAGTTGCTTCCACCATCCAATGGTGTGGAGCCGAGCAGGGGCCATCTTTCCCTCACTCTGCATCTAGCCTGTGAGGGAAGAGGGCCCAATCGGCTCCGCCGCTACCGACGGCTTTTATCTAAAAGTGGACCGCCCGCTAAAGAAGAGGATACCGGGGTTATGGCAGTTATCTGCTGCCATAACAACGGTATTCCTCTTCAAACAGCTGACGGACAACTGCGGCTAGCAGTCCGTAAGTAGTTAATATCACTTTTAGGTTAGCTGTGTGTAGTAAAGGATATGCAATAGAACAGTTTTTTTTGATTAAAATTAGTGTACTGAGGTTTGTACTGTCTGTTACATACTCACTTGTGGTACAGTCATTAAAGCATATGGACATTTAAGCCCCTCCCACTGTTGATGCAATCTGACCACACCCACAGTTTTGGTGCGGCACTGCTATATTGCCACATACCATTTTAAAAAAAATTAGGAAAAATTACCAGCCCCGGCTGCCAGATGTGCTAGCTACACCGCTGGTTGAAAATGCTTAATACTCATGTTAACACATATATTTATATATACAATAATAATAATAATAATTGCAATGTATACATATACATTTTTTCTTTAGCACACTCATTAGATGTAGAGTAATAAAAACCTGGTTGATCCTGCCATTCAGTGCCTCTTCCTTCTTGTCTGTGTCCCCGCTGCAGCATCTGATCCTGTGAATAGCCCGTTGCCGCCCATATTGCACATGCTCCAGTTTCAGTAAACAAGAAGGCTGTTCACTTCCTCTTTTGCGTGAGTCTAGTCAGCTCACATGACTATAAGGGCTCTTTCACACGGGGCGGATCAGTCATGATCCGCCCCGTGAAGCTCCGCTTGCTCAGCGGGGATTGCTCCGTTGATCCCCGCTGAGCCGGCGGATGACTGGGCGGTCCCCGCACACTGTGCAGGGACCGCCCTGTCAGAGCGCCGCTCTCCCCTATGGGGAATCGGATGACGACGGACCGTAGAGTCCGTTGTCATCCGATCCGCTCCGCCGACGGAAGGAAAAATAGGATTTTCCTCCGTCACACTTTGGCGGAGCGGATGTCAGCGGACATGTCACCGCTGACATCCGTGCCTCCATAGGGCTACATGGAGAGTCCGTGCAGGTCCGCCTAAAAAACTGACAGGCGGACCTGAACGGACCCTCCGTGTGAAAGGGGCCTTAGTCATCCTTCTGGCCTGGGCATGTAAACGTTGATAAATGACAAGCCCCTCTCTCTCTTCTCCTCCAATGAAAAGCAAAAAAATACAAAGCACGGTCTTATTGCAGATGATGGCTAAACACAGAATGGAAGAAAATGCCAATCGGCTAAAACTATACCATTTTATTTAACACAAGTATATTTGTAAATATTAATTCCTTTGGAAAGTTAAAAAACTTTATTGAGATGTATTATGTATTTTTATTTTACATTACCTGTACAAATGTTGTTGTTTTTTTACTATGTCATGTGACCAAAACAGCTCTGTGCAGTCACTGGAAGCTAGTTCATCAGATTACTCCATGCTTCTCACCCCAATCTTTCCCTGCAGGTGGGAACAAGCATGGAAAGATCACATGACCACTGCAAAACAGATTACAACTAAGGTATCTGGAAGCTTTATTTTAATAAATGAAAAGCAGAAGGATGCTGTGTAAACTTATTTAGTAGGCCTCATTTCACTCACTGTAATTGTTTAGTTTGGTGTCACTTAAACGAATGTGGAAAGCAAAACAGTTTTTAGTCTATACCTAGTACAACCAAGTGCATGTATCCATAATGGCCCTGTACTGTAATGTGGCAGAAATAGAGGAAAATGTACATTTTTATTATTACTATTAAAGCAGAGGTCCACCCTGAAAAAAAATGTACATTAAAAATCCCCAAAAAAAAGAAAAAAATTAATAGAAAAATAAATAAAATTATACTGACCCTAAATGCCTGTTGCTTTGCGGAAGTCCCCTAATCTGTCTCTACTGTGCCTCTTCCTTGTGCTCGGATTGAGAACTTCCGTTTTCCTCTTCTGGTGAATGGGGCGCGCTGCCTTCTGGGAACTGTGGGTATCCCAGGAGGCAAGCCGCCCATTCACAAAGCGCCGTGCGAGTGGCGCATGCGCAGTAGGAAACGGGTAGTGAAGCCATAAGGCTTCACTGCCTGTTTCCCTTACTTAGGGTGGAGGAGCCCGGGACCTGCCAGCAGCGATCGATCGCCGTGGCGGGACCGACATCGCGGGCGAGTAGGACAGGTAAGTGTCCTTATTAAAAGTCAGCAGCTACACTGTTAGTAGCTGCTGACTTTTTTTTTTTTAAATGGCTGCACCTCCGCATTAATATTATCATTATTATTATAATTATTTTCTTATGGCATGGCCCAAGAGTGATGATCTTTCAAGAACAGTCCAAAAGTCTGTGCTTAATGGGCTAGCATTTTATAGTACCTCAATAAAATAAAAATATATATATATTTTAAAACATCTTCTACTTACCAAACTGCAATGTGGTTGATGTTAAAATCCAATAAAGGTGTAATAATAAAAAAAAGTCTTATGTATGAATGCATTCTTTATAGAAACTAAAGTTACCTAAGCCCTCAATCAGCAGCAAACATGCCCTAAAAGTTTGAGACTGATTGGTGGTTTTCAGGAAAACACATGTAGCCTGAATAAACTATTAAATATTTTGAAAACGTATTCATTTTTAATTTTTACAACGGTCTCAAGTAGCGAAGAAGGAGTAAGAGCTGACCGTTGCCACACATGCACCAGAAATACTCGAACTAGAGTGTCAACAAATTATTCCCCTACTTCTTTTTTCATTTACTCTACCATAAAAATAATGTCCCTTTTAGCTTGTTGCGAAACATGTCCCATGGCACGGGTATAGAAGAAAATATCCCTGTAGCCGCACATCAAAATGATCCCATTAATCTTGAGTGTATGGCAGCCTGAGCCTGGGCTCCAACCAGGCCATCGCTCCAACGTGTTTCACTCTGCCCCTCAGAGCTTAATCATGACCATAGAGCTCCATAGTCTTCAGAATTAGACCTGCATACACCTGACACTCTTTTTGTAATCCTGTGTGACAGCCGATGATGCATAAAATCCCCCCTCGCGATCTCCATCCCCATGATTAGTCTCCGAGGGGGAGGGGGGCTAAAGTTGCCATACACTCAAGATTAATGGGATAATTTTGATGTGCTGCTACAGGGAGATTTTCTTCTATACTTAGTGATGGAAGGAGCTGGGAAAAGCTCCCTCCCAAGCCAGCACTCACAGCAGTGGACACCTAGGACTTGCACCCCTTCTAAAGCCAGTATGGCTTACATACCGGGTTCCAATGGGAAGAGTGTTGAATATGTCCGCCTTCCTTTCAGTCAACTCTAACCATCTCTGTATTCTGGTTTATAGTTGCTATGTATAGAGCCATCTCCCCTGGGGACAAGGAGTGATAACAGACATGAGGTTACCAATAAAAACCTTAAAGGGGTTGTAAAGGTACAATTTTTTTTTTTCCTAAATAGCTTCCTTTACCTTAGTGCAGTCCTCATTCACTCACCTCATCCTTCGATTTTGCTTTTAAATGTCCTTATTTCTTCTGAGAAATCCTCACTTCCTGTTCTTCTGTCTGTAACTCCACACAGTAATGCAAGGATTTCTCCCTGGTGTGGAGTGTCGTGCTCGCCCCCTCCCTTGGACTACAGGAGAGTCAGGACTCTCTCTACGTTGCAGATAGAGAAAGGAGCTGTGTGTTAGTGGGCATCCTGACTCTCCTGTAGTCCAAGGGAGGGGGCGAGCACGACACTCCACACCAGGGAGAAATCCTTGCATTACTGTGTGGAGTTACAGACAGAAGAACAGGAAGTGAGGATTTCTCAGACGAAATAAGGACATTTACAAGCAAAATCGAAGGATGAGGTAAGTGAAGGAGGACGGCACTAAGGTAAAGGAAGCTATTTAGGAAAAAAGAATTGTAGCTTTACAACCCCTTTAACATTACTAAGAAAGTTCACATATACCAGGTACATTATATCTTATTAGACCAGTGAAATAATTGTCCATCTTCAAGCATAGATTTATTAAGCTCCATTATTTCATTTAATGACATATTAATCTGTGCAACCGTATAATGTGATGTTAATAGAGGGTAATGTTGCATTAACAGCAATGAATTGGGCACTTCAGAAATTGATGGTAATGATTTGCTATTAAGATAGAATCACCATCAGAATTTCTGGTGTGATGGCACCAACTAATGGATGGTATTTAAGATTTTAAACTATTATTATTTAAACTTGAATTGTGAATCTTAAAAATGTTAAATGTTAATAATCACTTGTAAATAAGCGGGTTATTACACGCAAGCAGCTCAATGAGAGCTTAAATTTCATTGGCCAAAATGTCTCATATTGCAGAATACATGGTTGAAGCTGAGGGTGGTTCACATATGTGTGAATATAAAATGCAGGAAAAAACTGATATGCAATCCCCTACGCTTACCTGTGTTTGTATGCACATTTTTTTAAACTCATAACACATTTACCTGCTTTTTTTTCTGTGAGTTTTAACTTTTAATGTGTCATCATTACCTTTTCACAAAAAAATAGAATAAAATAATTATTAACTGACACAAACACAACATAACTTACAAAATGGCTGCTAAATCTAAAAGATAAAACTGTATTGAGGTAATAAATAAAATGGATACAAAATAGTGCAGCGCTAGAATACCAGAAAAGTAGCTACTGAACGTAGCTCAAATATGTGATTTAACTGATGAACACAGTGAATATATAAATCAATCAAATGCATAGAGTTCATGAACAGTCCGTTCCTATGGGTGATCTCTGATATAAGCTATCTTCCATGGGGACTGAGGAACATACCCCTATGAGTGAATATAGAGTAAATGCAAAAATTATATATACAAAGAAATAGTCCAAATGACATGTGTGTGTTGGAACGAATGTCTATTCATGGACTACACCGCCACAGCATGGAAGGACCAAAGGACCCAATCATTGATGATGGAAACACAAAAGAAGAGCACAGTTGATATAGTTGGGTACTCTTACCGGAAACGGTGGACCCACCTGTCATACGACAGTGGGTCAATCGAGCTAAGTGGTCACCGTGACCAGAGGATGGAACTGGATATCCTGGATGTCTAAGACCGACTCCCGCAGGGTGGTGAATGATCCGCTCACACGATGGTAATCCCTTCAGTCGTATAGGCTCCAAATTGTTCCAAAAATAGACACAAGGGTGGGAGAAAAGAAAAACTCCAGATAGTGCAGGTCAATATAACCAATAAAGGTTTATTGAATAAATATTGTCTTTACAGACATATAAAAGTGATCACAAAAATAAAAAGTACTAAAATCTACACGTTATATTGAAAGGATATTGGCTAAACAGACAATATATGGTGATAATGATAGTAAGACACCAAAGTAACACAAATTACAAATAACCATTTCAAACATTCCCGCCATAGATACAAACCAATCCAATTGGACACACTTACACTATACACCTGTATTCCACATCGTTTGGGTCTCGAGGCAGTGGAGCTGTTTCTTACCAGAAGCTCCTCATTGTCCTTGATACAGAGGAATTTCATCATGGAGCTATTGGATTTTGCCACACGGCATAATTACTTTTGGTTCCAGGGAATATTCTTCTCCCAAATTAAAGGTGTAGCAATGGGGGCTAAATATGCCCCCAGTCTTGCAAATCTCTTTATGGCCCAGTGGGAGGAGGATGTCGTCTATGCCCTTAACAGACCTGAATTAGTTCTGTGGGCTAGATATATAGACGACATCCTCCTCCTATGGAGGGGCACGAGAGAATCTCTAGATACCTTCATGGCGGTCCTTAATGACAACGATCGGGGAATTGTATTAACGTATGAGGCTAGCTCCTCGTCCATACATTTCCTAGATTTGGAAATCATGACTGTTAATAACCATCTTGAATTTAAAACCTATTTCAAGCCAACAGATAGAAATGGTTATATTCCCGTAGACAGTTGTCATCACGATCAATGGCTGAAATCTGTCCCTCGGGGGCAGTTCCTCCGCCTCAGGAGGAACTGCACCCATGATGATGATTTTTGGCTCAATCCAACGTCCTGAAAGAGAGATTTCTGGATAGGGGCTACCCATCCATTGGGTTGGATAAAGACATTTCTTCCGTATTGGAAATTGAGAGGTCTTCTCTTCCTATCAACAAACAGAGAAATGTGAGAGAGGATAGATTCAAATGGTCCTTTTTCACTTCCTACTCTACTCAACATCTTGAAATAAAAAAGATTTTGAGTAGACATTGGAAAGTGTTATTAAGCGATAGAATTCTTGGACCTTCCCTTCCCGAACGGGCAGGTGTGACCTTTAGAGGTGTCCGTTCTATCCAGGATGAAACAGCTCCCAATACAATAGATCCTCCAAAAAAGATTTCCTTCTTTCCAGAGGCCAATGGCTATTACCCCTGTAGAAAATGTAATGTTTGCATGGTTAATGAGTTGGGTAGACGCAGAACGGTAACGTTCAGTTCTAGTGTCACGGGACGTAGTTATACTATGAAGCAATTTACCACCTGCGTCACTAGGTTTGTTGTGTACCTAATTACATGCCCATGCAAACTTCAATATGTAGGGCGCACGATTAGAAATTTTTCCATTCGTGTTAATGAACATTTAGCCAAAATTCGTAAGGGTTGTGATAAACATACTGTTTCACGACATTATTTAGAACACCATGCGAAGGATCCTAGAGGCACCCAATTCCAGGTGATAGATAGGTTTGTCCCCCACTGGAGGGGGGACTCCTCTCTGCGGGGTGTCTCTAGATTAGAGACTTACTGGATACATGAGCTCAGGTGTTACTCACCCCACGGTATGAACGTCGAATGGGACATTAATTGTTTCATCAACCGAGCGTGAGTACCCTGGGCTCTGGTATCCATGTTAGTCAGGATGGATGGTTTATGATTATTTATATTGCAACCCATCGCCCGTGTGCACTTTTTTAGGTGACATGTTGCGGTTGTCTTGCTTTATATGGATTCTAGTTCTCTTCCCCATTTTTAGTGTCATCATTTGGCCTTCATCTATGGAGTGTTTATGTGCATGTGCATCTATGCATATTTATATAGCATTCTTTGTTAATGGGGCCACAGGATGTGTTGGTAAATTATATATACTTTTTGTATGTGTTTCGAACTTTTCACATCCTGTTGGCATGTAGGATAGAGGTTTGGGCCTTTTTTTTCATAATAGATCTTTGCCTAATATACCTGCATGTTTTCATAAGGAGGGATCGCCACTTATTGAGGATTTTGCTGTATGGCGTTTTTGGGCTATTCAAGTATACACGCCTATCAGCTTATCTGTTAAATTTCTTTATTTTAATAGATATATTTCTTTTCCACAAGATGGCGCTTACTCCACGGTCTCGGACGTTACCATAGTGATGTGGCGTCCTGCAGTGAGACGTCGCCTTTACCATTAGCTGACGTCTTCTCACTGCTGTGTTGTGATGACGAGACGCAACAACGTCGTGACGTCACGACGCCGTTCTTTGGTGCGCGCGTGTGACGTTCACATGAACTACACGCATTGTACGTCCGCAGGCATGTTGCGCCGCGGCGCCACGCTACCATGGTGTCCCCAATTCATATTGCAGCAACATCTGAGTGATGTTGCTGCATTCAGAGGTTTACATGCGCCAGTTAGGAGGTACAGACATGCACTTAGATGCCCTCTTCTGGCGGTAAGGCTTACTGTGGACATCAGCACTTGGAGACATATGTGCTAGCACAGATGGTGTCATCAGTGTGTCCAATTGGATTGGTTTGTATCTATGGCGGGAATGTTTGAAATGGTTATTTGTAATTTGTGTTACTTTGGTGTCTTACTATCATTATCACCATATATTGTCTGTTTAGCCAATATCCTTTCAATATAACGTGTAGATTTGTAAATCAAGTTATAAATTTATATGGGTGATAATTTGATATTGTGGAATATTCTGTTATTTCCTGTTCTGATCCCGCCTCTCCAGGGCGGGTCAGATACTTCTCAGACCTTATATAAAGTTGGCAATGTGGGGGGTACAGCATTATGCCCCTGTTGAAGACTTTCGTAGTCGAAACGCGTAGGGCCTGCTATCGCTGTACCCCACATTGCTTTTAGTACTTTTTATTTTTGTGATCACTTTTATATGTCTGTAAAGACAATATTTATTCAATAAACCTTTATTGGTTATATTGACCTGCACTATCTGGAGTTTTTCTTTTCTCCCACCCTTGTGTCTATTTTTGGAACAATTTGGAGCCTATACGACTGAAGGGATTACCATCGTGTGAGCGGATCATTCACCACCCTGCAGGAGTCGGTCTTAGACATCCAGGATATCCAGTTCCATCCTCTGGTCACGGTGACCACTTAGCTCGATTGACCCACTGTCGTATGACAGGTGGGTCCACCGTTTCCGGTAAGAGTACCCGACTATATCAACTGTGCTCTTCTTTTGTGTTTCCATCATCAATGATTGGGTCCTTTGGTCCTTCCATGCTGTGGCGGTGTAGTCCATGAATAGACATTCGTTCCAACACACACATGTCATTTGGACTATTTCTTTGTATATATAATTTTTGCATTTACTCTATATTCACTCATAGGGGTATGTTCCTCAGTCCCCATGGAAGATAGCTTATATCAGAGATCACCCATAGGAATGGACTGTTCATGAACTCTATGCATTTGATTGATTTATATATTCACTGTGTTCATCAGTTAAATCACATATTTGAGCTACGTTCAGTAGCTACTTTTCTGGTATTCTAGCGCTGCACTATTTTGTATCCATTTTGTCTTTTGCTTTGCTTGTTTGAGTGTCAGCAGCTTTTATTATTATTTTGGTTTAGCGCAGTTTTTTCACTTATATACAGGTAATAAATAAAGTCTGTATGTGAATGAGGTCTGTATGTGCTGTGGCCTGTACAATGTGAACCAGATTTTTTTTTTTTTTTTTTTTATGTGGCTGGAGCTGTGTGCAGGCTGCTTATGGGGATGCATAAACCGTATAAACACAGTCGCAGGTCTTAATTTGACAGTTATTGCTAGTATGGCCCCAAACACAGACAGTGTGTGTATGGGGCCACTCACCTACACCTGTTAAATTAGGACCTGTGGCTGTGTTTGCACAGCTGCTGCGTTCCCATAGACTGACAGGTGGCGCCAGCCACACAAACAAGCCGCTCATTTACACTTTATGCACAAGAGAACCCATGTGCCCTTACATTTTTTAATATTTTTTAAATTTTGAATTATGTTTACATTTTTTATTGTTATTTAATGCAATTTTAATTTATTTTTTCACAATGCTTTTTTTTTTTTTTTGGGGGGGGGGGGTGGGTGTTCAGTGGATGGTGTCAGTAGGGCAGTCAACAAAGTCCAGTAGATTTTTTTATTTTATTTTTTACAAGACAGAGGCTCCTGTTCATTCACAAACTGAAGAATAATAAATGCAATTTACTATTAGTCAGTTATAAATGAACACAGTGAATGATCAGTACCGATCACTCGATGTGTTCATTTGGAAAAGAAAGAGGCAGGTAAATTACATATTTACTGGCTCCTTCCCTGCTCTTCGCCCTGAAAGCATCCCCTCAGCAGCTGGCGGGAGAGGAGGAAAGCGGGGTGATGGGGGGGCCAGGGGAGCACAGGGGGGAACTTGTCCAACAGGGGGAATCTGATAGACAGTTGAGTGTGATCGATATAATGGGGAGGGGGCAATTACAAGAACTGATCTCCCTGTATGGCTCTCCATGAAGCAGCTGCAAGCTGCTGGAGGGAGAGGGGGAGAAGCTGGCTTACCGCTGCTGCGCCATACAGGGAGATGGGTTCTTGTAATTGCCCCCCTCCCCACCACACTGTACACCCCTGACTGGCCATCAGATTCCTCCTGCTGTGGGTGTTTTCTGTGTGTTTTGGAACAGTTCACTCATGGAGTGGTGCAGAAAACTGAAGCAGTGTTTCAGTTTTCTGCACCGCTCTGCACTGCAGGTGACAGTTGCGGAGAAGTGTGAACAGGGCACATAGAAAACCATTGTTTTCTGTGTGCCCCTGCAGAGATGTGCGCTTTTCTTATTCAGAAAAATCCAACTCTCTGGTATAGTGTGAATGGGCTCTAAAACAACAGGCAGCAAATGGTAGCATCTAGTTGCACTAATTTGTTACTAACATTCAACTTTTTACAGTGGTCAAAATGATTTTCTTTTCTTTTATTTCATAAAGAAGTCAGAAACATAAAAAGCGTATAAATTAATAATATGTATAGTATTTAAATTCTTACTAAAAAAAAAAAGTCTTATGTATCCTTTACACTCAGTGGTCATGCAGTTGTAGAAACGGTAATTGTATTGCCTTCTGGTAGTCTACAGGTGGCATTGATACTTTATTTTCAACTACAGGACACTAATTTCAATGGATGGCACAGAATAGAAGCTTACCCTATGCTGATACATTAATGACTATTAATGACTATTTATTTTACTCATTTAGATAGCCCTGACATTTTGTCCATAGTCTTTTAACAAGAGTGATCTATTTACATTTTTAATTAATTGTGTATTATTATTTAATTGTGAGAAATTATTTATATGAGATAGTTGTAAATAATTATGTTTGCATTTTACATAGCTTACTGTTTTTCCAACTATGTTCTGTGAGATTTAGAATGTATAAAATAAAAGTAAAAAGAAGTTGCTGTCAACTGATAAATGTATATGTGATTTTAACATATTTTACAATTGCATTTTAACATTTTTGCATTTGTTGTAGAAGTAAAAGCCAGCTATACATGGGCCAGTTGTAAGCAACTTTATACCTACTTTCCAGTAGTTAACCCTTGTACCTCTGACATTCTCCCTAAAATATATTTTTCTAATAATCATTTTTTTCTAATATTTTTTTATAGTATTTTTTATATATTTTCTAAAATGTTTCTAAAACTATTTGTAAGTGAAATGTAGATTGTGATCATATGGTGGCCACACCTGCCCTTGCATGGGGTTATTGTTGTATTGTTTTCTTGGGAGTCTGCATGATATGGAAGATCCACTGATACAAATCATACTCTGTAATAGCTTTACTGGTGACCCACTTTATTCGGGGAACAATAATCATGAGTTACAGTATTTAAAGTACAACTAAGGGGAAAACTTTGTATTTGTATTGGACAGAGTGGAGATGGATTAGAACACCTGTTAGCATTTTTTAGCTACATCTGCCCCCATTAGGAAGATTCACCCTCTCTATTTGTCCTGTTATATGTGGAATTGCACCCCAAAATACATTTTGCTGCTTTTCCTGAGTACGGGGATACCACATGTGTGGGACTTTTTGGGAGCCTAGCCGCGTACGGGGCCCCGAAAACCAAGCACCGCCTTCAGGATTTCTAGGCACAAATTTTTGATTTTACTCCTCTCTACCTATCATAGTTTCGAAGGCCATAAAATGCCAAAATAGCACAAACCACCCCCAAATGACCCCATTTTGGAAAGTAGACACCCCAAGCTATTTGCTGAGAGGCATGGTGAGTATTTTACAGCTCTAATTTGTTTTTGAAAATGAAGAAAGAAAATCATTTTTTATTTTTTTTTCCAATTTTCAAAATTTTTTGATAAAAAGCGAGATCTGCAACATACTCACCATACCTCTCAGTAAATAGCTTGGGGTGTCTACTTTCCAAAATGGGGTCATTTGGGGGGGGGGGGGTTTGTGCCATCTGGGCATTCCATGGCCTCCGAAACTGTGATAGGCAGTGAGAAGTGAAATCAAAAATTTACACCCTTAGAAAGCCTGAAGGCGGTGATTGGTTTTTGGGGTCCCGTACGCGGCTAGGCTCCCAAAAAGTCTCACACATGTGGTATCCCCGTACTCAGGAGAAGCAACAGAATGTATTTTGGGGTGTAATTCCACATATGCCCATGGCATGTTTGAGCAATATATCATTTAGTAACAACTTTGTGCAGCAAAAAAAAGTTTTTATTTTTTATTTTTTCCGCAACTTGTGTCAACATATAAAATATTCCATGCACTCGACATGCCTCTCAGTATATAGCTTGGGGTGTCTACTTTCCAAAATGGGGTCATTTGGGGGGGTTTTGAACTGTCCTGGCATTTTATACACAACATTAGGAAGCTTACATCCACTCTTCTAACCACTTGAAGACAAAGCCCTTTCTGACACTTTTTGTTTACATGAAAACATATTTTTTTTTGCAAGAAAATTATGTTGAACCCCCAAACATTATATATATTTTTAAAGCAAAGGCCCTACAGATTAAAATGGTGGGTGTTGCATTTTTTTTCCACACAGTATTTGCGCAGCGATTTTTCAAACGCATTTTTTGGGGAAAAAATACACTTTTTTACATTTTAATGCACTAAAACACACTATATTGCCTAAATGTTTGATGAAATAAAAAAGATGATCTTAGGCCGAGTACATAGATACCAAACACGACATGCTTTAAAATTTCGCACAAACGCACATTGGCGACAAACTACATACATTTTTAAAAGCCTTTAAAAGCCTTTACAGGTTACCACGTTAGATTTACAGAGGAGGTCTACTGCTAAAATGACTGCCCTCGATCTGACCTTCGCGGTGATACCTCACATGCATGGTGCAATTGCTGTTTACATATGACGCCAGACCCACGCTTGCGTTCGCCATTGTGCAAGAGCAGGGCAGGACAGGGGTGCTTTTTTTTTTATTATTATTAATTTTGCTTTTTTATTTTATTTTTAAACTGTTCCTTCCATTTTTTTTATTTTTATAATTTTTATTGTTATCTCAGGGAATGTAAATATCCCCTATGATAGCAATAGGTAGTGACAGGTACTCTTTTTTTTAAAAAAAACTGGGGTCTATTAGACCCTAGATCTTTCCTCTGCCCTCAAAGCATCTGACCACACCAAGATCGGTGTGATAAAATGCTTTCCCAATTTCCCAATGGCGCTTTTTATATCCGGGGGGGGGGACATTCCCTCCCACTGCTTGTAAAAGCAGTCCAGAGGCTAATTAGCCACTAGGATTGCTTTTACATGAAAGCCGGCCGCTGGCTGAAAAGAATGATACCAAGATGATACCTAAACCCGCAGGCACCAATCTGGTATAAGCATTCAAAGTCCAGCAACATACCAGTATGTTGCTGGTCCTTGTTGGACATGTATTGTAATCTTTTTTTTCATGCAGCCTGTTGGCTGAACGAAAAAAAAAGATTGATCGGTGGGTATGCCCACCATTAGAATACCGCCCTTCATCCACCCACTTCTAATGATGGGCATACATGCACCATTTATATATGCCGAAGCATGGGGGCATCTTCCCGCAAAAGTTATGCCGCGTACACACGGTCAGACTTTTCCACGGGCAAGCCTCCGTCGGAATTTCGACCGTATGTACGCAGCATTAGGAGCAAAATCGCTCCTCCGCTCCTCCGCCCCTGCTGCCCCAATGCTTCGGCATATATGCTTTTTTTTTTTAACTGTGGTGGTGAAATCACCTCCTACAGCACTGGAGTCGGAGGGATCAGGCCTGTCTCTGCGAACGCTGCAGTTATGTGTGTTGTGTTTTGCAAGTGACAGTGATCGATCGATACTGCACTTGGGTGGCCTGGGCTGGACGGAGGGGCAAAACGCAGGTGCTAGCAGGTATCTGGGCTGATCCCGCTAACACTGCGTTTTTGGGGACGCTAGTATAGATCTGATCAGATCAGATATTGATCTGTTCAGATACTATACCACTAAGGGAGGTGTATGCTTCACGCGTGGGTGTTGGCATTACTGGCACTAACCTGACGCTGCCTGGGGTGTGACGCAGGGTTAACTTGGGGCAATTAGGGGGTTAAAACCTTTAAACCTTGGCTATCTATCGGCACCAGCATAACTAATACAGCGTTTAGAAAAACGATCGCTTAGTGACACTGGCAAAAGGGGGTGAAAGGGTTACCTGGGGGGGCGATCAAGGGGTTAAACCTTTATTAGGTAATATATGGGGGTACCCGACGCTATAAAAACCTGCGGCAAACCTAAAAAAAAATAACTGGCTACCTATCGGCATCACCGACAATAAAACAGCGATCAGAAAAACGATCGCTTAGCGACAGTGGTGCTAGGGGGTGAAAGGGTTATCTGGGGGGCGATCAAGGGGGTTAAACCTTTATTAGGTAATATATGGGGGTACCTGACGCTATAAAAACCTGCGGCGAACCTAAAAAAAATTACTGGCTACCGATCGGCATCACTGACAATAAAACAGCGATCAGAAAAACGATCGCTTAGCGACGACGGTGCTAGGGGGTGAAAGGGATATCTGGGGGGCGATCAGGGGGTTAAACATTTATTAGGGGGGGTTAGGGGGCTACACTGGACCTAAAACTAAACTGTAGTGACACTTTTACAGTCACAAATGTCACTGATTGCAGTGATCAGTAAATAAATGGTCACTGCAATCCGTGACACTGTGACTGGGGGCTGGGGGGTGTCTGGGGGGGCCTGGGGGGGCGATTTGTGTGCCTATGTGTCCTGGTGTCAATGTACTGTTTGTGCACTAACCTGTGTGTCTTCTCTTGTACGGCGCTCGGTATATGTGAGCGCCGCATTAGAGATGACATCACTTCCTCTGCCTGTGTAAACACTACACAGCAGAGGAAGCTTTCTCATTCGCCGGGAGCGATCGCGAGGGGGTGGCCATAATCGAACGGCCGTCCCCTCATCTCGGATCACTCCCCAACGGAAAACGACCGCTCACTGTATAGGAGGGGGGTCCGATCGGACCCCCCAACTATACAAAGGCAATCACGTAGATATACGTGACTTTGCCTGTCGGTGCCATTCTGCCAACGTATAACTACAGTGGGCGGTCGTTAAGTGGTTAAGCTAGTGCATTGTTGGTTCACTTACCTTTTCCTTCGATTTACCTTCTAAATGTTTTTTCTTTGTCTGAATTTCTCACTTCCTGTAAGCTTGTCCCCATCATCTGAGCCATTCTGGCTGGGGATTAGTCAGCGTGCTCGCAGGGACTACATCCCTGCGGGGAGACACTGTGAACGTTCACAGTGTCTCCCCGCAAGGATTTAGTCCCAAGGGAGGGGACGAGCAAGCTGACTAACCCCCAGCCAGAATGGCTCAGATGATGGGGGCAAGCTTACTGAGGAGGAACAGGAAGTGAGAAATTCAGACAAAGGAAAAAAAAACATTTAGAAGGGAAATCGAAGGAAAAGTTAAGTGAACCAAGCATAAAGGAACCTATTTAGAAAATAAAAAACAAACCTTTACAACCCCTTTCAGCTTCCTACACATCTCTTTCTGTTATATTTACTGACTGTGTTTCAACCCACATATGAAATTGATGATCATTAGCACCTGCTTCGTATAATTTATTAATCATACACCTGACTGTAATCCTACAAAATCCCTGACTTAGTGCAAGTGTACAATGTGTAAGAATTTATATTGTTTTTAAGGCAAAGGGTGATCACACCAAATATTAATTTGATTTGGATTCCTTTTCTGTTCATTTACTTTCAATTTTATACAATTAGTAGTTTTCAATTAGTTAATTTTGTTTGTTATGACTCATTAGTATAATACATTGAATCCTTATTAGGGATGAGCTCGGTGTTCGAGTCGAACGCATGTTCGACTCGAACATCGCCTGTTCGTCTGTTTGCCGAATTGCGAACATTATGGGCCGTTCGCGCCAAATTCGTGTGGCGCGAACGGCCCACAATGCACTGCGCCATCGGACTGCATTTCCGGCGCTGTGATTGGCCAAGCATGCACTGTGACCCCGCATGCTTGGCCAATCACAGCGCCGGCAGCGAGGAGAGCCATAATTGGCCACAGGCAGGATGCCTGTGGCCAATCATAGATCAGGGGGGTTAGTACACGCCCCACACTATAAAAGGCCGCCAGCGCGGCGGCCTCGTGCAGTGTGTTCCGGCGTGCAGGGAAAGAGATACATAGGCAGGGACAGTGTGTTCTATGTTCTATTCTTTTCTCAGGCATCTGCAGGAGTTAGTGGGTGTTGTGTGCCCCCCCCAGCACAGTATACACCTGTATATATCCGTCATTGCTGTTCTCTAATACAGGCATCTGCAGGAGTTAGTGGCACAGTGTACACCTGTATATACCCGTCATTGCTGTTCTATAATACAGGCATCTGCAGGAGTTAGTGGCACAGTATACACCTGTATATACCCGTCATTGCTGTTCCCTAATACAGGCATCTGCAGGAGTTAGTGGCACAGTATACACCTGTATATACCCATCATTGCTGTTCTCTAATACAGGCATCTGCAGGAGTTAGTGGCACAGTGTACACCTGTATATACCCGTTGTAACGGGAGGGCCCGGGGAACCCAGAAGCTCTTAGAAAGTATGAGATACCCTTGCGTCAGCTTCCCCAATGCCTCTTATGTGTAATCCACCCTGTGTCTCGCTTGGGGCACAGGGTGAATGAGAACCCCACCAAGATCTGTGATAGCTATATCCCATACTGTATATACATAGCAGATTGGATATATGCTGTGTGTGGGCTGTTTATGTAATACTTGCTGTGATGATGTGTGATTACATTCTATTGTCTATTGTGGCTTGTGGGAGTTAAGCCTGTAATTATAGGTTGTGGAACTAGCAGACAGACAGGTTAATTGAAGAGATGCTGATGTGTCACCTGTCTACTTGTGTAATGTTAATGAACCTCAAATATGCTACAGATCCTTTTATTCTGTGAAGTCTTTTGATAATGTGGATTGGGAGACAAAAGCTAAACACAAAAGGTCATGCATAACCATTTAAACTGAAATGTAAATTGGGTCTGGTCAGAGGTGTATGATGGGAGGAGGGTCAGAAGCTCTGTGTGTGTATAAGAGTTGTAGTACTTTTGCAATAAAGGGTCAGTTCATTTTGGAAAGATACAGAGCGTTTTGTCTCATTCTTTTGGAAGGATTAATTCCTATGGGAAGTGGTCGCCTGACTGTGGAGTGTCGCCAGTGGATGTGTGTTCGGAGAGGGAATATCGTAAACGGCGCTCACCTCTTTCATACTTGGGCAGTCGGTACATTGGTTGGCAGCGGTGGGATTTTCCCTCCAGTTCCTGGGACACTCCAAACCACCACAGTGAATGACCAGCTATGCAGCCTGCAGGAAAGCCACGCTGAAAGACCTACTTGAGAGCCGTGAAGGGACCAGTGGGACAAAGAACAAGGCCACCTTGATCAGGGAGCTAGCCGAGATGGATCAGAGGGATGGTGATGCAGGACCCCTTTCAGTTGAAGACTTGTTTCAGCAACGAGTTCGACAGCGGTTGGCATTATATGGTGCTAACCCATCAGAGACCGCCATACAGGAAGCCATTAAAGACATCCAGCTGCAGGATGTGCGACGAGAGAGAAGGACAGCGACAAGAGAGAGAACGAGAACGACAAAAGAGAGAACTAGAGCGGCAACATGAGCGGAGAATGGCGGAAATACGGCAATCGGAGATCGCCTACAGACAGCTGCTAGGTTCCTCAGTGGCAGGTTCCCAAACGCCACTTTTTCTCACGGAAGGCGATTCTGTCTCTCTACCGGCATGTGTAAGGCAATGTCCATGCCTCGCTGGACAGGGCGGTCAGCGGTAAGGTGCATATTACCGCTGACTCATGGTCCAGCAGGCATGGACAGGGACGTTACCTTTCTTTCATGGCCCATTGGGTCACTCTTTTGGCAGCTGGGAAGGATGCAGGACAAGGTGCAGTAGTGTTGGAGGTTGTTCCGCCGCCACGCCTCCAAAATGCTACTACTGGTTGTGACACACCTCTCTCCTCCACCCCCTCCTCTTCTTCTTCTTCCTCCATGGCCTCTTCCTGTGCTTTGTCCTCGGAACCAGCGGTGCTCCGTAGGCGTTCAAGGGGCTACGCAAGTACGCAGGCAAAAAGATGCCATGCCATGCCGTGCTTGCGCTGGTGTGTTTGGGGGACAGGAGCCACACTGGGGCAGAGGTTCTGTCAGCTCTGCAGGGGCAGGCCGAGAGGTGGTTGACGCCACGCCAGCTTAAGCCAGGAATGGTGGTTTGCGACAATGGCACCAACCTCCTCTCCGCCCTCCGACAGGGACAACTGACCCATGTGCCCTGTGTGGCTCACGTCCTTAACCTGGTGGTGCAGCGGTTCTTGGGCAGGTACCCGGGCTTACAGGATGTCCTGAGGCAGGCCAGGAAAGTCTGTGTGCATTTCCGCAGATCATATAATGCCAGTGCTCGGCTGGCTGAGCTGCAAAAGGAGTTGAACCTGCCCAAGAACCGCCTTATATGTGACTTGCCCACCAGGTGGAACTCAACGTTGGCCATGCTGCAGTGGCTGCACACGCAGCAGAGGGCCATCAATGAGTACCTGTGCGACTATGGCACCAGGACAGGGGAGCTCTGTTTTTTTCACCACGCCAGTGGGGCATGATCAGGGATGCATGCACTGTCCTAGCACCATTTGAGGAGGCCACGAGGATGGTGAGCAGTGACAGTGCATGCATCAGTGACACTGTACCTCTTGTCCACCTGTTGGAGCATACGCTGCATGGAATAATGGACAGGGCACTTGAGGCAGAACAGAGGCAGGAAGAGGAGGACTTCCTTGCCTCTCAAGGCCCCCTTTACCCAGACAGTGTTCCTTGTGTCCCACCCATCACACAGGAAGAGGACAAGGAGGAGGAGGATTGTGTCAGCATGGAGGTGGAGCATGGCACTCAGCATCAACAGTAGCAGTCTTTTAGGTATGAGTTACAGTCCCAACAAACCCGTGGACTTGTACGTGGCTGGGAGGAGGTGGCTGCGGATCATGTCATCCTTAGTGACCCAGAGGACTCCGGACCGAATGCCTCAGCTAACCTACGCTGCATGGCCTCCCTGATCCTGCAAAGTCTGCGGAAGGATCCTCGTATTCTTTGGATCAAGGAGAGGGACCATTACTGGCTGGCCACTCTCCTTGATCCACGGTACAAGGGTAAGTTTGCGGACCTTATCTTGCCGTCGCAGAGGGAGCAGAGGATGAGACAACTCGGGGAGGCCTTGCAGAAAGGTCTGTGCAACGCGTTCCCAGAGACTGGGAGGTTACAAACTCCTGGTCCTGGACAACGAGTTGCTGAGGCTTCGGTCAGTCAAAGAAGGAGCGGTGGAGAAGGTGGCCGTCTGACCGATGCGTTCAGACAATTTTTTAGTCCGCAGCCCCAAGGTATGATCAGTTCCAGCAACCATCACCAGCGTCTGATATACATGGTGCAGGAATACCTAGGGGCAAGGTCAGACTTGGACACCTTTCCCACCGAAAATCCTCTGGCTTACTGGGTCTTGAGGATGGATCACTGGCCAGAGCTTGC
Organism: Rana muscosa; assembly: GCA_029206835.1. Lineage (NCBI taxonomy): Eukaryota > Metazoa > Chordata > Amphibia > Anura > Ranidae > Rana > Rana muscosa. Next base: position 575,801,267 of record CM055121.1, read on the forward strand.
ACAGTATGCAATTGAGCTACTGGCCTGTCCTGTATCCAGCGTTCTTTCGGAACGCACATTCAGTGCTGCTGGAGGCTTTGTCACGGATCACAGGGTGCGCCTGTCCACCGACTCGGTTGATCGACTGACCTTCATAAAGATGAACCAGTCTTGGATCACCACCAGCTACCAAGCACCTGAAGCTGATATAACAGAATAATTTATTTTGAAATGTCACATCCCTTCAAGACTGCGTATGCTGATGCTGAGTGACTGTCCTGCTATGATGACTGACTATCCTCCTCCTCCTCAATGATCCGATTCATGATGATAGCTTGGAAGAACATTTTTGTTTCTGGGTGCCGCCACCAGTGGCTAAGGCCCAATTTTTCAGCCCCTGTTTAACAGGGGCATGTAATTACATATTTTCATGCAATGCTTTGCAGCAGGGCTCATTCCTGCACTCCAACTAGAGTATCTGGGAGAGGTTGCAGTGTCGTGGCACCAGCACCAGTGCCTAAGGCCCAATTTTTCAGCCCCTGTTTAACAGGGGCGTGTAATTACAATTTTTGATGCTATACTTTGCAACAGGGCTCATTGCTGTGCTCCAAGTACAGTATCTGTGAGGGGTTGCAGTGTTGTGACACCAGTGCCTAATGCCCAATTTTTCTGCCCCTGTTCAACAGGGGCATGTAATTACAATTCTTGATCTAATAATTTACAGTAGGGCCCATTCATGCGCCCACCAAGAGTAACTGTGAGGGCTGACAGTTTTGTAGCACCAGCACCACCACCAAAGGCCCAATTTTTCCTACCACTGTTCAACAATGGCATGTAATTACAATTCCTGATATAATAGTTCACAGCAGGGCGTTCCAGTGCCCACCAAGAGTAACTGTGAGGGCTTACAGTGTTGTGGCAACACCGACACCTCAAGCCTCGCACACACGACCGAGTTTCTCGGCAAGAACCAGCAAGAAACTTGCTGGCAGAGATTTCTTGCCGAGAAATGTGTTCGTGTGTATGGTTTCTCGTCAAGAAAACCGACTAGAATCTCAACGAGAAAATAGAGAACCTGCTCTCTATTTTCTCGTTGAGATTCTCGTCAGCCTGTTTCTCGACGAGAAAATTGTGTGTGTGTGTGTGTGTACACTTACCTGTCCTCCGGGAAGCCTGCGCATGCTCGAAATGACTTTGAAGCATGCGCGGTAGCTTCCTAGGCATAGGATAGGGTGTACAAAGATGGCGGCGCCGGCATCGAATGTGACGAGCGCATGCTCGTCATATTCAATTACGTCACCGCGTTCGCTCCATTCAAAGAACCGCGGGTTCTTTGAAATGAGTGTGTGTACACTCGGCCGGGACAAGTTTCTTGTCCAAGGATCTCGTCGAAAAAAACGACGTGTTTTTTACGGCGAGATTCTCGGCCGTGTGTACGAGGCTTAAGGGGCAAATTTCTGCAGAGTATATACGGCAGGCCCCTACTTTCAAACATCCAACTAACAAACGACTCCTACTTGCAAACGGAAGGAGACAACAGGAAGTGAGAGGAAATCTACCCCTAGGAAGCCAAATTCTCTCCTGTAAAAGTTAATATGGGAAAAAGGTGTCTCCTCTCTACTGATGCTTTATCACCAATCCTTATTTCAATAAAAACCCCACTTTTCCAAAAACATTTGTCATTGGGACGGAAAGTGAGGTGAAATGTTCTGAACAGGTGCACAGACAGCAAAACAAATGTTACAGGGGTGATAACCCTTCCCTATGTTCTCCAAAAAGCTTAAAAATAGATTTTTTGGCTAGAGCTACACTTAAAAAATGTACCTGTTCCAAATTAGAAAAAGATTCTACTTAAGAACAAACATACAGTCCCTGTCTTGTTTGCACCGCCTGTATACTGCTGTTCAGAGTATATAGGGCCTTTTTTTAATTTTGGGTGCGGGGTTCCCCTTAATATCCATACAAGTGGGTTAGGGGGGGGGGGGGTACCCATGCCATTTTTCTCAATGATTATCATCCATATTGCCGGGACCAGACATTACATTAAAGCCGCAAGCAGTTTTAAATTACCATTTTTTCCTTTAGAAATTTCATTTTGTACAGGGACAGTTCTAAACACGGGAAACACGTGGCACTTCACAGGCATACTTTAGACACCCCCCAGGTACGATATTTAAAGGAATATTTCACTTTTTTTTTTTCACTTTATGCATCATTAAAATGACTGCTCCCAAAAAAACGACAGTTTTTAAAACTTTTTTTTTGCATTGATACATGTCCCCTGGGGCAGAACCCGGGTCCCCAAACCCTTTTTAGGACAATGACTTGCATATTATCCGTTATAATTAGCACTTTTGATTTCGAACGTTCGCATCCATTGTATTTAATAGGGTTCTAAAGTTTGCGTGAACTTTCGGTCCGTTCGCAAGTTCTGGTGCGAACCGAACCGGGGGGTGTTCGGCTCATCCCTAATCCTTATTCTCTCTTTTGTGAGGTTTGTAGGTAGCCTGTCATAGAAACATACTTCTATACTATACACTCCAAAACGCTATGTGATAAAAAAAAAAAATTGTAACAGAAATGTGCAGTGATGATGTTTCTGTTATTTATAAGACAAAAAGACAATTTTCTAAATATAATTATGTTTCAGAATCCTGACCCTTTTTACGGTGTCACCTTTGTTTTCTCTGTTTCCACCATCTGCATTGGCAAAAGGTATAATAAATGTTATTCAGGTTTAGGACATTTACAATTATATACTGTAAGTGAAAACGTGCATTGGTTTCTAAGATAATTTTTAGATCTGGAATTATGTTGGTTTGAGAGATTTGCGTTTTTTCACCTATAAAACCAGAAACATAATTGTATCACTGTATTTCCATACCTTTATAAATTTCACACATTTATAAATGTGTTGATTAGATAAGGGAAAGCATCCAGTAACACACATGCTTCCATATTGTTATACAGTGCTGCAACATGTATCACATTTTCCCCATAACACCTATAGAAAAAACACAGGTATAATAAAATACACATGGATATACAAGGATGGACTGAAAATAACAATGCTGGCCATATATTTTCTACAATAAGTGGAATAATGCTGCACATAGAGAGATGACAATTGTATAATGTGATCCAACCATGGAAAGGTTTTCTACCAGGCAATATTTATGTAAATACACACATTTATATCAGACAAGGTAATTTGAATAGTAGAAAAACCTGTAAAAAGTCTTATTCTGGGAAACAATGGGCTATGAACCATAAAAATCTATTCCGGTAAAAGCTCTTTCCACAACAAAATTCTTAAATGTTTCCTGGAGCAGATTATAGTTCAAAATGTAGGTAACAGATAAGGACCATGTAAAAACTTTGGCTACTCTAACATTAAAAAAATGTAAATAAAATTAAAAAAATCTTTTAAAGAAATAGGTGGTAAATCACATGACATAAACTACCAGTATTTAAAACATCTCAAATATGTTGCTGTCTCCATAGGGCATTCTGCAGTCCTTTGAAGAGTGGCTACGGTGCACATCAAAGGTTTTGTTAAAGGGTAACTCTACAAAAAATAGCACATGGAAAAATAATATAGCATAGACAATTGCTACACAAGCCATATAGAAATGTAATGTTATTTCAATTTACCTTTCTTTTTCAATCTGCAGCAGTACATTTCTGTAAAGTTGAATGCAATATGTCAATTTGAAGGTGTTTCCTACATGTCGGTGTACAGAACGCCTCCAAAAATGGAAATTCCTGCTTGTTTGTTTTTCGGTTCATTGATATACTCCTAAGTCTGCACTAAGATACAAATCAGATTTTAGGTGACATATTCCCTAAAGGTTAATTATTTCTAAATAACTGCAGACTACAGAACACTGAGAGGGGATAAGTTGAGTTGAGTTGATTTGAGTTGAAAGGTATCTTAATAAAGCGCGGTCTTACCCCGAAGGGTCCCGACGCGCATAAGGTGATTGTAATGAACTAGATCCTCCCATTCAGAATCAGTATCCATAAGACATGGTCAAAAACAGCTATTTCTTCGTAGCAGAAACAGGTATAAATCTGCAACAAAGTTTGTTAAAAGTTTAGATCACTTTTCCCCCAAAAAAAAAAACTATCTATGTTGGTAAGGACCACATGTAGATGAAAACTAACTGTAAATCTTTGATTAAAGTTGAATAATGTCCCAGCTGTATTTGTATTCCCTTTGCATACCTCCCGCAGGCTGGATATAAAACTCCCAGGAATGGTGTCCCCTATACTGCTATGTTGGACATTGCTAAGATTAAGCCTGCAATTACTGTTATCCCTCACTTTCACAGGAGTTAGCTCTCTCAGATTCAAATTCCTGCACATGCACATTCCCACTTCCCTGTTGCAATATCTCTGAGCTCAGTGCTACTACAACAGAGGAGACAGCAAACTGTTTGTGTGCAAAGATTTGATTCGGACAGATATTGCTAGAGCGCCCGCCTTCCCAGTAACTTTTATTACCTGTTAATTCTCCCAGTAAGTTCCTTTAACAGACTAACTTTTTTAGGAAAAGTGCCAGTTGGAGGGTTAAGATAAACCATTTGAATAGAGGTTCCTACAATGGTCAGTTTTTATTTATATAGGTAAAACCTTTATCCCAAAAAGGAAAAAACTTGCTGTAACTGCTTAAAAATCATTAGCTGGTGTCAGGCTTGAATTTGTTAGTCACTTATGTAAAGTCCATCTAAGTCTATTACCTGCACTGTTCTCTACAATGCTGCTGTCTAAGTATGGTTACTTTGCTGCTCCAGAGATACAGTGGGGGACTCAATGTAGCCCCCCAAGACTGGAAGTGTATTATATATAAAATGTTTGTGTAGCGGGGTCCTCAAATTGATGGGATACACCTGGGGAATAGTGTGACCCAGGTGTATAATTGTGTTAGGGTTCAGACCCCTTTTTGTTTCGTGGAGGATTGGAGGATGTAGTATTCTCCTTTGCCTGTGGGTGGCGGGGTACCCGCAGGCTTCAGGTAGAATCATCTCCTGCAGTGCTCCCTGTTTTGTCCCTTCCCGGAGATGGTATGGCTGGGGCGGGGAACCCGCCGGGCCGTTGATGGGAGGAGATAAAAGGGGGAGACGCCCTTACCACGAGGTCTTGCGGAGAAGGAGGTCCTCGGAGGAGGAGGGTTGCGGTCCGCACCCAGGCCCCTCAGGCCTGGGTGCTGGAGATCCAGGAGTCTGGTCCAGGTGCCCATGGCCTGGTCCGGAGTCATGTTGGCGTCCATCCCAGGCACCTTTAGCCTGGGGTGAGGTACTATCGAGGAGGCCTGGGGCCCAGTACCTTCGACTGGGTCCCACTAGGGTGGACTGTCCGAGGGTCCCTGAGCGGAGGGACTCGTATCTGAGGTGAGGAGGCCAGAGAGGTTACCCACTGGAGACCCAGAGCAGCACCAACCCGGTGACAGTGGGCCTCTGGGAACTCTCTTGGGAGGACACGTCCCCCTGATAGGGGCCACAGCGCATCGAAGAGGGCTCCATTGCTGTTCATAGGGGTTGCTGGAAGAGACCCCATCTTTCCTGTTCTGTAACAGCCGGATTGGCTTAGGCGCCGCTGGTCATAGTACAGTGGCATAGAACTTAAACTTTAGGAAGTGCCTCGATCTGCTCGCCCCACCGTTGGCAAGGTTATAGGTCCCAACCAGTTTGCTGCAAAAGAACTGTTTATTGTGCTTTGCGTATTGGAGTGTCAAATAAACAAGTGTTGGACCTTTCTCCGGTATGTGAACCCCAGTTACTGGAAGCAAATGGGAGGCTGGTGAGCTTGCAATTACAGACTCAGTGCATTCACAGAACACACCGGCCCGAGGAAACATCAGTAAGTGGCCTTCACCTCCCTACTACAATGGGGAGGACATGGGCCGTGGCGCATCTCACTCTCACAACCCAGGAACCCCTAGACATGAGTTGGTGAGTAACCGATGAAGATGGAGAGAGAGTGAGGCCGCTACATTTGTTTTGGGGTTTAGTTATGCTTTAGGTGACATAATTACAGGGAGTGGCATGGTAATGATTGTGGTGTCCTTTAATAGTGTACAGGATACGGATCAAGGGATTTGTTAAAAAAAAGGTTGAGTTATATAGTCTAGCAAGCAGTGTTTTTGGCAAAACAAAGGCACTGGGTTATTGGCCTGAACAGGAAGTTAGGATCAGACTGGATTTCTGGAAATTCTTTTTGTATCTGAGGAATTGTGCATGTAGTGGAGAGATGTACTAAATATGTTTAGCCTAATTATAGAGTACAGCAGTGGTTCTCAACCTCAGTCCTCAAGTACCCCCAACGGGCCATGTTTTGGGAACTTCCCTTAGATAAAATAGCTCTTATCAATACCATGTCATTGATATTGATTTAAAGAAGCTGTGCAAAGTACAGTAAAACCTGAAAACCTGGCCCGCTGGGGGTACTTGAGGACTGAGGTTGAAAATCACTGGAGTACAGGACACAGGCTGGATATTCCTAGAGCCTGGGTTATGGGCTGCTACTCTCAGGTGATTGGACACTGGCAAAGCTTTGCTAGACATGGCCCCCTGGGGGTAACCCTATATCCCTACCCCACTCTGTGATATTATTATTTTTTCTGGTGTCCTTTTGTGATGGGCCTCTTATTCCTTATGAAAAAAAAAACATTTTATGCTTAACTAGTTTATTATTTTACTTCAGATTCTCCAATCAGCTCTTCAATAAACTCAACACCTTAATCATCAATAGAAGCAGTACATCCAGATCAGTGCAAACTCTGTAAAACCTTGGAAACCGTACCCAGACCCCATGCTGTGAGGCCTAAAATGTTGCTTCAGGCACTGGATCCTGCTTGGGCGCACTTAGTGCAACAAGTGTAGTTAGCTTCAGAGTGATATACAGGTCCAGGACTGTGGTTCATCCCTATGGAACCCAAACCCTGAAGAAATCTGCAGGGGTTTGCCCACCATGTTGGGGGAAGCCTGGACCCTGATTAGAGCAGCAACATGGACAGGTAGGACAGGTTTACCCTGTATTGGATTGATACTATAACCCCATTGATTACAGGTTTTCTGAATAGTATTTGTTAAAACTATCAGGAAACCGGATATTATGTTTGAAAATGAATCACTTGCTTACCCTGTTTCCGCACACTGCTCTGTGGGTACCATCTCAGGCTCCGCTAAGGGCCCGCAAAACACTCAAACTGTGTCTGCTAGATGCTTCCCTAGAAGAAGACAGGACCCTATTTTACTACTGGTCTCTGCATCCAATTCTACCTATATCTCAGGCACAACAAAAGCTGCTTATCTGACAAAGGCGGATTTTCTGCGATTATGTCAGACTTTCTTGAATGATTAAAGGATTTAATAGAGCAATTACTGTTCAGAGCACAAAAGCACCACGATTCTTCTACACCCCTGCTATCTCTGCCAGAGTCGGAAAGTGAAATGCCTCCTCTAGAGGATGCAGGTATTGATGGAAATGAGGATGACCAAGAGGCAGTATTAGAGGAGGCCGAAGAAGATTTCTCACCCTCAGTATCTCATATACCTGATGATATTGCATAACACATTATGCTTACCAGTGTAGATAAGCTCACTTTTGCTGTGTACAAAAACCTTGGCATTGTCACACTTGATACTTCTCCATCTGAAGAAGCCTGAAGAGACCTGCTAAGTAAAAAAAAAAAATCATTCTCTATTCATTAACAAATACAACTAATGATGATTGGGTTAACCCTGAAGAGATTTTCACCCCTCTGAGAAAACTCAGAGAAAGTGGTCTTTCTGGTAGTAGACCCTGGTGTCTCCATCTTAAACTAACATCCTACTAATGTTCCTTCATTTAATTATTTCATACAGTCTATGCTTACAGAAAATCTGAGATGCTTTTAAAGGCTCCCTTTAACTTTGACTCAAGGTATTGTTTGTACTGTTGGCACAGTTGTTTATGCCTTGTTGCTGCCCTCTCTTCTTATTCATTGCTTTGGGTTGTCCCAGGGTCTGTAAATAGACCACCTTCACTTCTGTTCCTGTGTTCTTTGGCATTACTTGCTAAAAAACTGAAGTCTTACTTTTTTGCTTCTATCCCGAGAAGTGCTCCAGTCCCTGCTGCAGAGAAACACCCCCATAACAGATAAGACTAAAATTGAATTATTTGGCCTCAACACCAAACAATATGTCTGGCGGAAATCCAATAAAGCTCACTATCCATAAAACACAATTCCTACAGTAAAGCATGGAGGTGGTAATATCCTGTTATGGGGGTGTTTCTCTGCAGCAGAGACTGGATCACTTGTCAAGATAGAAGGAAAAATGGATGTGGCAAAATACCATCAAATTCTTGAGGGAAAGCTGCTGCCCTCTGCCAGAAAGTTGTCAATGAGAAGAAGGTTTACCTGTCAACGTGACAATGACCCAAAGCACACAACAAAAATGACCACACAGTGGATGGAGGAGAAAAGGGTGAATGTCCTTGCATGGCCTAGTCAGAGCCCAGACTTAAACCACATTGAAAATCTGTGGAATGAATTGAAAACTACAGTCCACAAACGGTCACCATCAAATTTAACTGAACTTGAGCAGTTCTGCAAAGAAGAGTGGGCAAATATTGCAAAGTCTGGATGTGCAAAGTAAGGAGAGACATATCCCGACAGACTAAATGCTGTAATTAAAGCAAACGTTAGTTCAACAAAATACTGATATAAGGGGGGTGATCCTTTTTCCAACTCAGTGGTTCTGTTTTGGAATTTTTTTCTGACATGTTGGTGTTATATCTTTCACTTGGATGTTATAGGTTGCGCTAGTAAATACAGCTGGATAAAACAAGAACTGTGTGCCTTTATTTCAGGGTGCAAAGCAACAATTCTTTTTAATACCCACTGTAGGTGCATGCAGCACGCCTCTCTCTCCTTTCCCCACAGTCCTATGCACAATTGCTTGAGGTGGTCATTCATGTTTAGAGATGTGCTGGCTAGCAGAGATGCCAGAGGGTAGTCAGACTTGGAGTGGTATCTATGACCAGCTTTACAAAGACCCCTGCTCTCAAAACAATATGTAAACACAACAATGTTTAAAAGATATAGATTTCTTGCAATTGGAGGCTAGAGATGCTGCAGCTGTAGTATACAGTAGATAGTGAGAATGCCACTTAACATATACTCGGATTCCCAGTCAAGCCTATTAAAACCTTCGGTCATGCCAGCTCTTTATACAAATGTCACTTTATAGAACCTTAAAGCTATGAACTAAAACAATGTTCTAAACTCATTAAAGTAAGTTAAAGTATCGTATATATTGTGGGGGGGGTTCGCTCGGCAGCGGGTGTGTGTGATCCCCTGGATGGGCTCCCCACACAAAAACAGGCCCAGCAGACGGAGGTTGTGGTTTTCAAGATCAAAAAGGTGCGGTTTATTTCTCTATTTACAGTGACAAAAAAACACAGCAAAGCAAAAAGAAACAAACAAAATAAACCCTGGTCAGCTTGACCTCTGACTAAACATGCAGGTTTCCTAACTAACAACTGGGATCAGCCTGGTGCTGTCCTAGTCCCTAAGTCCCTGGTTTAGTAAATGTCCAAACAAATAGCCACACAGGCTTTGTCTCACCGCACAGGGGTTCACTCTCCCTAGACAGTCCACACAGGTCTGGTTCCAGGCATGAGCAAACACCTAATGAAGCTGGGAGTTTTTATAGAGGCCTTAAACGAGCTGACAAGCTTCAGCTGGTCTCATCAACTCCCTGCCTGCACGACGCCCAGCACTCTCCCTAGAGGTATGAATCATCCATGAGCCCACTAGCCTCAGCTGGGCTTCATCAACTCCCTCCCTAGTTGTATAAGTCGGCATAAAGCCTGAATCTGGGAGAAATATATCTACCCCCCTGGATACAACCAGGTGACTTTACCTTCCTGCTGTCACAATATATATATATATTGTGCTGAAAATGCCCCCCTCGGCTTATACTCGGGTCACCTTTTTGCGCCTGATCTCCCGGATTTTGGGGACCCGGTACCGGCCGGCCGTAGGTTCTCTGGACCCCAATCTTGGCACACATGTAGCCCCACGCTTTATCTACAAGTGTGCAAAGTTTGTTGTCCGGGGAACCTATGGCCGGAGAGCACCGATTTTTCAAACCTGGCACCCCTTCCATAGACTCCCATGTTAAATGGTAATTTCGCTGGTGACTTTGGGGACCCAGTACTGGCCAGTCATAGGTCCCTTGGACCTGGAACTTGGCACACATGTAGCCCCTTTCATCTCTATAAGTCTGCAAAGTTTTTTGTCTGGGGGACCTACGGCCGGGGATGACCGATTTTTCAAATCCGGGCACCCCTTCCATAGACTCCCATGTTAAACGTCAGTCTAGAGGGCGTGGCTTGGCGCATGGAGAGGAAGGACGTGTGAGAGCTCAGCTCCCGCTCCAGCATCCATAAACGGCACACAGCAAGACCGCAAACAGACCCTGACACCCTCCACATGAGCAGGAGAGGTGCATACAACACTCCCCGTGCGGCGGGTCAGCAAAAACCGTCCGAGATCGGCGATTATTTCCGGCTGAAGGGATCGAGCAGCAAGGCCCCACCGGCTTCCAAGATGGCGGCGACACGCGCGGCGGCAGCACAAGCGGCCCAGGCGGCTGCTAAGGTACAGGCCTCGCAGCCATCACTATCCCCCCCCTCCTCACCCCGATCCCCGGGCTCAGATCACACAGCTCATGTAGAACCACCCCACTCAGGAAGCCCCTCATCAGAAATACAGGGCCAGAAAGCTCCATGGGATATGGAGAGTTACATTAAAGCCCTCCCAACTAAAGGAGACATTGATGCCTATGTAAGCAGGCTGGAAAGATCATACAAAAGGGAGATCTCTGACCTGCGCCGCGATATTGGCCAGCGTTTTGAGGAGGTAGAATCAGCTGTAGAGGAAAATACGTCCAGGATCACAGAACATGAGGACATACTGCAGCAACACACAATTCAGATACAACAATTGTTTTATGGTTTAGATGACCAAGAGAACAGAAGCCGCCGCAACAATATTCACATACGTGGAGTACCAGAAAAGGTAGAAAGTAAAGATTTATCTACAGCGGCCATTACCATGTTCAACAATGTTCTGAATAAGCCCATTGACGATCCCTTGGAAATTGATAGGATCCACAGATCCCTCGGTCCCCGTAATCCTAACCCTGCATACCCCAGAGACATAATTTGTCGCATACACTTTTTCAAAGTCAGAAATGACATAATGCAAGCTGCACGCAATCAGGGATACATTTTGTTTGACACCTACCCAGTCATGCTTCTGACTGACCTTTCAAAGCAAACACTAACCATGAGGAAAGCTCTAAAACCAATAACGGACGCTCTGCAAGCACAGCAAATTAAATACAGATGGGGATTTCCTTTTCACCTATTCGCTTCCCACAATGGTAAATCAGCGACCTTCCGCAACCTCGGAGATTTACCCAATTTTTTGGGCACATTTGAATTACCCCACATCAGGATCCCAGATTGGCCACTACATCCGGCAACCCCAGGCCTTCCCAGGAGACCAGGATGGGGAAAACATCCTAAAGAAAACAGATCCAGACCCGACGCCACTTCTACTCCTCCAGGATGAACACCTTAGATTACCACCGGCCGGTGGTGGCCCTGCCCAAGTTTCCTGGAACATTTAAGAAAAGCTGATCCACATCTAATTTGTCTTTCTTTTTTTTTCTTTTGTTGTTTTTTGATAGTACATTTTCTATACGGGCTGTTTCCCACTGTTGTTGAAATGCCTCACCTGACCTTCTGTACCCCTGACTCTAAATCTGCTGTCCAGGTCTAGCCTATCATAGGGGTACAGTATGATTATCGGAGATATCCAGGGAAACAGCCAAAGATTCCCCTGCTGTCAGGAAAACATACGCTTTGAATAAGAAGGTTTAAATGTTTTACATTCTATTGCTGTGTGCCTTGCTTTTACACACCTAGACAATCTCTATTTTAGGTTGGAGCGGAGCTCCTGTTCACAGACCAAACACGTTCCCCACATTAGGGTTTACAGAGTCTTAATTGCCTCTGTGGTGAATTCTTCTTTGAGCTAGGTTTCCTAGGTAGTGTCCAAGGTTTCTTATACACTTTGGACACTAGAGGGAGTAGCTTCCCTATAAGTTTGTAGCACTTACCAATTCACTAGGTGAATTGATAAACTGACACGAGATGCACAACACCAGTGACAACACAGTTTTTTCCCTGTGCCTGTCACCACACACAAAAGCCCTACCTCCTCGTGTCAGTACCTGTACACTTTTGTGTTTTGTTTGTTTTTGTTTTTCTTTTTCTTCTCTCGCTTTCTCCTTCTTTCTCTATCTATATCCCCCCCTCCTCCCTCAGCGTCTTTCCCCCTAATATTTTTCTTACTTTTTGCCCCTATCTCCCTTCCTCCTTCTCAATCCCACCCCACATTCCACCTCGCCTCTCTCTCCATATCTAGGGGGCGTAGCTCAACACAAGACATACATTCTAGCTGCAGGTGATCTGAAGCAAAAGGAACACACAATAACATACCGGTAACACTGACACCATGTCAGCTCCTCTAAGCATCAAGATATCCTCTCTCAACTGTAGAGGACTCAATATCCCTGAAAAACGTAGACGGATTCTCCATCACTTTCATAAAACCAAATCCCACATACTACTACTTCAAGAAACCCACTTTAAAACCGACAAGATTCCAACACTTCCAGATAAGCACTTCACCACATGGTTCCACAGCACCAATCCCCTGGCCAAAACAAAAGGGGTATCTATAGCATTTCACAGTTCATTCACACCAGAAATATTAGACACTTGCATTGACCCGAACAGTAGATATTTACTCTTGAAATTGCGGTGCTCCCAGGCTGTACTAACCCTTGCTAATATCTATCTCCCTAACCAGAACCAACAGCGATTCCTGTCCTCCGTGACGACCCGTCTACAAAACTTAGGGACAACCAACCTGATTATGGCGGGTGACCTGAACGCTCCACTTGTGCCGAGGATGGACTCATCCACTGGTAAGTCGCATATGCCACCATCCACACTAAGCGCCATGCGTGCCACCCTAAGGGACATGTCCTTGGTGTATGTATGGCGTTTTACACATCCCACGGAGAGAGATTACACATACTACTCCCCAGCCCATAAATCATACAGCAGAATTGATTATTTTCTTCTCTCACAAACACTCTTAGATTTTGACCTTAGCTGTGAAATTGGCCTGGGACTGTGGTCGGACCACGCACCGATACATTTAACAGTAGGGAAACTACCATACACCAACCGTCGCTCCTCATGGAGACTCAATGACAACCTACTGAATGACACAGTATGCTGTGCAGAGGTGACTAAAACAATTGCAGATTTCACACAAACACATATGCATGATGAGACTTCTAACTTAAACAAGTGGGAAACCCTTAAATGTGTCTTACGCGGGATCTTCATAAAACATGGATCTAGACTGAAAAAAGCACGGACTGCAGATATAAAACGCCTCTTTTCTCAAATAACTGCTCTCGAAGCTCGACACAAACGCACGTTAGATACAAAAACCCTGACTGAACTATCCAATGCCCGTAGAGACCTTCTACAGATCTTCACAGACAGAGCACTAATCGCTTGTAACAAAGGACGTCATGTCCATTACACTCAGGCAAACAAATGCGGGAAACACCTCGCACGGATCTTACATCCAAAACAAAAAAGACAGAACATCAACCACATTATATCCCCATCACAACAGAAAAGATCAAAAAATTCCGAAATCATCTCGGAATTCAGAGACTACTATTCCACACTTTATAATCTCCCAGCAGCTCATGACTCTCCCTCCTCACCCACAATGGCCTTACAACAGTACATGCAAGACACAGCCTTACCCACGATATCACAACCTGACATGGAAGCTTTAGAATTACCAATGGCTATATCTGAATTTCTAACAGCAATAAAAGGCCTTAAAAATGGTAAGAGCCCAGGCCCAGACGGATACACCCCCCAATTTTACAAAAAATTTGCTCAACAGCTTGCTCCATTCATGATGAAAGCTTTCAATGAGGTAGAAGACACACATCTCCCATCTCTCCAACTTCTACAAGCCCAAATAGTTGGGATCCCCAAACCGGGAAAAGACCCCTCACTATGCAGTAACTATCGCCCCATATCTTTACTGAACATTGACCTGAAACTTTACTCCAAAATTTTAGCCACCCGTATAACCCCCCTACTACCTGAGTTGATTCACGGTGACCAGGTAGGGTTTATACCGGGACGTGAAGCCAGGGACAATACAACAAAAACTCTTCATCTTATCGCACACGCGAAATCGCACAACATCCCGACCTGCCTGCTGGCTTGTGACGCAGAAAAAGCGTTCGATAGGGTCAGCTGGCCTTTTTTGCACGCGTCGTTACGACAAATAGGCATAGGACCACAGATGATCTCCAAAATCATGGCCCTATATTCGCATCCATCAGCAAAGGTGTCAGCTACCAGGGAATCATCGGACTCGTTTAACATTTCTAATGGCACGCGACAGGGATGCCCCCTTTCACCATTGTTATTTGCCATCACTGTGGAACATTTGGCTCAAGCCATCCGTAAAAACGAAAATATACATGGGATACCTACCCCCTCTGCCGAACACAAATTATCACTCTATGCCGATGATTTACTACTATATGTCACACAACCCCGAAAGAGCATCCAGGCCATCTTATCTGAACTCGACAGATTCGGGATGCATAGTAACTTTAAATTAAATGTCACTAAAACGGAAGCCCTGAATATATCTCTACCCCCCCCCCCCACCCCCGGAGCTACAATCTCTCAAACAGCGATTTCCCTTTAGATGGCAAACAAAATCAGTTACATACCTAGGCACCGAGATCCCCTCTGACGCACAAGACATTTACCCCCTGAACTACAGTCCGCTTCTAACTGATCAGACGTTCTCTAGAATCCTGGCATAACCTCAAGCTGACATGGTGGGGGAGAATGAACGTAATTAAAATGGACATCCTACCTAAAACACTCTATTTATTTCAGACACTACCAATTCTCCTTCCTAGGGCGTTCTTTCTCACCCTCCTAAGCAAATTCATTTGGCAACACCACCCACCCAGACTTCAGCATAAAGTACTATGCTCCCCCAAAAACAGGGGAGGTATAGGACTTCCTGAATTCCAAACATATCACAACTCCACGCTCTTCTCTAGACTCCTTGAATGGTTCCCGAGACCCCTGCTTAAACCATCAATCATTGTAGAAAAAGACATGGCGTGAATTGATCTAAGAGCCTTACTGTGGGGGTATAGTGCTACCTTTCGCTCGCTCCCAGGATTATCCCCACTGACATCCGCGGCCCTGACCCTATGGTACGATAAAGCCAGTAAACTTGGACTTACCACAGACCCAGGCCCTCTATCCCCCCTATTCGATAGCGCAGCCCTTCTTACCTCCCTAGCCAGGGGAAAGTTAGGGACATACCACCGAGAGCAATGGCCCACGGCCAATCAATTCGTCCACCCCTCTACAGGTCACTTCCGACCCACGTCGGATCCTCAGAATGACACTAAAATGGACTGGTTGTCTACACTCTCACTGAACCACATCAGCAGATCTCTACACCTCTCAGGACAGGTCCATAGACAACTCACTAATTTTGAATCAATGTGTGGTCTCTCTTCGACCCCTAGACACACTCTCTCCCTCATATATAAAGACATACAATCTCATCAATGTGAAACCCTCCCTACGTACACTCACAAATGGGCCCGTGACCTGGGGGTAGTAATAACCCCCGCCCAATGGAACACGTCTTTTATTCATACACACCAAGCATCTAGATCAGGTTTCACTCAGGAGAAGAACTTTAAGTTACTTTCAAGGTGGTACAGGGTCCCATCCTCGGTACACAGAATGTTCCCCGCCACGGCGGACACCTGCTGGAGATGTCGCGAAGGACGGGGATCGTACGTACACGTCTGGTGGGGCTGCATCAAGGTACGCCCATTCTGGGACAATGTATTTAAGAGTTACAATGACATGTACCAAACCACACTAACCCCCTCTCCCATGATTGCTCTCCTATCTATTGTTCCAGGGTCCATCAAATCGCAAAAAACAATGCCTCTTAAGGTTTATGCTCTCAGCGGCAAGACATAATATATCTCTATACTGGAAGAAGGACTCCACCCCCCCCCCCTATCGGGGTGGGTGAACATCCTTAATGATACCATGCTAATGGAAGAAATGCAAGCAAAAATGGATGATAGATATGATCAATTTAACATTTTGTGGTCAATATGGAGACACCACTCCACTTCAGTTAGATTCCTAAACAGTGTATAGTATGACAGTGTACTCTAGACGAGGAAGGAGAGTCCCAGATATACCATACCTGCCTGTCCAGAACGACTGTAATCTGAGCTACCCCCCCTTCTCATACCCTCGTGTCGCCATATTGCTTTTGAATAATACCCTTTACCAACATAGTCAATACTTACCAGAAGGGTTTGAAATATAACAGTAAACAAACCTTGGGCGGTGTCCGAAGAGAGATGACACTGCGCAGGGGCACCCCAGCTTGTTAATCAACAAACCTAACCCGTAGATAAATAGTTGAATTGGCATGGCACTAAGTTGTATATGCACCCTCACGAGAGCGACTTATAATCTGTTCTACACTACGATCCTATTACCCCTTACCCCTCCCTACCTTCCCAATGTTTCCCCCCAACCCCCCAGTCATAAGCTCTACTGTTTATGTTATGTAAACTTTGTTATACAGACGGAATGTATTGGATTTACATATATATGTATATATTGCTAATAAATATATATTCAACCATAAACGTCAGTCTAGTCATGGACACAGTGGGGCATGGGCACAGTGAGGCATGGACACAGTGAGGCATGGACATGGACACACTGAGGCAAAGTGAGGCACAGTGAGGCATGCAGATGGACACTCTAGGCTTATACTCGAGTCAATACGTTTTCCCAGTTTTTTTGTGGTAAAATTAGGTGCCTCGGCTTATATTCAGGTTGGCTTATACTCAAGTATATACGGTATATGTAAAACGGATCACTAAAATCTTATATAAGATCATAATCTAATAAAAGTAATTTTTAATATTTCAAACTTTGTAGCTTTCACTAAAATATCACTTGATAATTCTGCCATGAAGGTCCATGTGCAGACACTTCTTGTAAAAGAGTGAGGCCTCGTACACACGACCGTTTTTCTCGTCCAAAACAGTCAAGAAAAGTGCCGCGAGAGTTTTTTTGTCTAGAAAAACGTTCGTGTGTATGGTTTTACGACGAGAAAATTGCCGAGAATCTCGACGAGAAAATAGAGAACCTGCTCTCTATTTTCTCGTCAGGATTCCAGATTTCCTTGTCGTGTTTCTCGTCGGGCTGTTTTGTGACGAGAAAATGGTTCGTGTGTATGCTTTTACGACTCTTCCAAAAGCGCGCATGCTCACAAGCAACTATGAGACGGGAGCGCATCTTCTGGTAAAACAAGTCTTCGTAATGGAGAGAGCATATTCGTCACGCTCAAAAATATTTCATCGTTTAAATGTTCTGCATTCAAATCTTCGTTAGAATGTTACATTAATCAAAACGAGTGACCTTCTTTTACTGCTGATATTCACACAGAGTTATGCCTTATTTTTAACCTTTTTCATGCTGCTCTTTATAAGATTTATGTGTATTATATCGTGCAAGTTTTTAGGAATAATTTAAATGGTTAGATTTTTCAAAATGATATTAATTATAATTTCACAATGTTTTGATAGCGAACTCCCATTGAATTTTGGAATCTATATTATTTAAATTTCCCACCATGTTTTTGTGCTAATCAGATTTAGTTATTCTTTTGGGGGGGTGATATCTGTGCCTTTTATTGTCAGTCAAATGTATCTGCTTACTCCAAAGCTTGATTTTGTTTATTGAAAAATACACATAGTCAAGTATGAACTTAAACAAAAAACACATTTATTCATGTTTATAAATTAAATAAAGAGAAGGCAGCGCTGGAGAAACTGCTGCCATTTGTGCATCCCAGGGACCCCAGAGCACACAGCAACCCTGTGTGGACACTAAAATTGGGAGCTTGAGAAGGCCAACATTTCTGACCACAATCTGATGCTGGCCTCCCAGAGGTCAGGAACAGCAGCAGGTGATATATATGTCCCAAGTGTGTGGTACTACAACAGGCTGCCTTCTGTCCGACCACAATGAAGCAAGGCCATCACTTCCTCTTCTTCCTGGCAACCTTCCCTGCAGCCTTTCCTGAAGCCTTCCCTGCAGCCTTCCTTCTTCATTTGGCTGGAGGCTGGCTCACTGGAGGGGTACTCCTGTCAGGAGGAGGAGGTGGAGGTGTAGCAGAAGGGGGTGAGGCAGAAGAAGAAGGTGGAGGTGTAGCAGAAGGGGGTGGGGCAGAAGGTGGAGGTGTAGCAGAAGGGGGTGGGGCAGAAGGTGGAGGTGTAGCAGAAGGGGGTGGGGCAGAAGGTGGAGGTGTAGCAGAAGGGGGTGGGGCAGAAGGTGGAGGTGTAGCAGAAGGGGGTGGGGCAGAAGGTGGAGGTGTAGCAGAAGGGGGAGGTGTAGCAGAAGGGGGTGGGGCAGAAGAAGAAGGTGGAGGTGGAGGTTGAGGTTGGGTCAGTTGGGCCACCTCACATATGGCGGTATTGGGTGTAATTTTCTCCATCACCCCCTTGTTGAGCAAGGTGATGAGCAGGGGCTCGCATAGGAGGCATTGCTCCATGCTCATCACCTTGAACTTAGCCTCCACTAGGCCGGCAATGGCCTCTTCAGGGGATGTGGGCTCCTTGAGGGTGGCATGGGCCTCTTTAATAAGGGCCATTGCTGCCTCACTGGTGGTCCTGTCCCTCCTGCCTCTTTTGTGAAGCCGGATGGGAGGCACCTGGGTTCTGGTGCTTCTCCTTTGCCCTGCCACCTCCTGTCTGCCACTGGGCCCTGCCACCTCCTGTCTGCCACTGGGCCCTGCCACCTCCTGGCTGCCACTGGGCCCTGCCACCTCCTGGCTGCCACTGGGCCCTGCACCTCCTGGCTGCCACTCCTTCCTCCTCCTGCCTGACAGTTTCCAGACCCTCCTCCTGGCTGATTTCATCCTGTGTATGAAAAAGGAACATAGTTTAATATGTTGGTTTAATCTTTGCATCAAACTTTGTAATCCTGATTGAAGCAATTAGAATGTAAATGCATAAATCCTTGCTTTAAATTTACCACTACATCAGATTGACTATTTAGCACCCAATTAAGTGCAGAATAATGTCTACAGATCTTGATTTCACTTGTGGAATCCAAAATATTTTATGTTTGTCATCTTGACATATTTGTCAAACATTAATTTTATCCCAATACATTTTCAGTTAATACTATACCTGGCTCCAGATAGCCAAATCTGGATCATCCAGGATGGCTGCCTCCTCTTGCTCCAGAGAAGGCTCAGGTTGGCTGCAGGGAAGTCTGGGGGGAAGAGTGGAGAGTGATGGCCTTGTGTCAATGTGGTCATCCAGGAAGGACATCCTGTTGTAGTACCACAAAATCGGGACATAAACATCATCTGCTGCTGCTCATGACCTCTGAGAAGCCAGCACCTTAGAGCGTTCAGTCCTGTAGGTACCTCTCAAGCTCCCAATTTTAGTGTCCACTTGTTTTGCTGTGGCTGTGGGCACCTTGGTATGCACAAATGGGAGCAGCTTCTCCAGCGCTGCTTTTCTCACCCCTTTTTTTTATGGATGGGGTTTTTCGTCTCCCACAGAGCCGGCAGCTCCCTTAACCGGTCAATAAATTCCGCAAGGAACTCTTTGTCGCTAATAAAGACATTCATATTGTATCTGCAAGTTAAATAAATTATATTTAACTAATCTGAGGCAAACAGTCTAACCTCCTTAACATCCTAGTCACCATATATATCCTCCAACAATCTCAAGACAGTATAGGCCAACAATTTTTACAAGTCACAAAATCACATACCTTCGTTCGCACGTCCGTCACTTGAACTCCTCTCTCCGCACACCGAACGTACTATAGTCACATGTGTGTTTGCTATATACACACACCACGCATGCGTCAAAATTCGAACACGTCGCTCCGCACACGTCGCCCGCCCATGACGTTCTAACTAACATCTTTTCCCCGCCCCTTCTCTTTCGGCGCGCAGACAGATATGGCGGAGTTACAGCAGGTGTCTGATAATTCCGCAACTAGCGAGGAGACAAGCCCGGAGACCGAGGACACGTCACGATCAAGGAGGAGATTCAAGGCATCGAATATGTCTTTGGCGGAGATGGCGGAGATGGTGGACATCTTGGTCAAGGCTGATTATGATGCCAAGCATGGGCCGTATAGCAAACCAAATAGAAGGAAGGCCAAAATCCTCACTAAAGTTGTGAAGAGTCTGAGGGCGAAGTTTGGGGTGAAACGCTCAAATGAGCAGCTCAGAAAGAGGTGGTCAGACCTCAAACTGAGGGAGCCAGACCAGTTGAGGAGCATAAAGAGGATGCTCGCTAAAAGTAAGTAAAATGTCGACGTTTCTGCTATTAATCTTTTTATAAACTGACATGTTTTTTTTTTTTTTATCATATTGGACTCCCTTCCAAAATGTAATATTTTGAACTTGGTTGGGCACAGTAATCGTTCGTTACGTTACCGACACTTCGTTCGGCCACTATCCGCGGTTTTGGCTTATTTAAGAGCCACAAAAGTAATTAGACATCTGCCATTTTTGATCAACTATTGTGGATAATTTTTTAGTCTAGATGATGTGTTTGTAAAGAGAATGAAATGCAAACTTTTATCAGTGTAAAGGAGAGGACACTCAGCAGCTGCTTCCACATCTGTACTTTGGAGCACTATAGTGTGGGCCACCAGACCCGCCTTTTTTGGGTGTCCCACACAGGTGCATCAGAGAATTTTTGTGGTGCCTCCATGTCAAAAAAATTTCATCCAAATGTGAATACTAAACATATTTGGGGTCATAAATAATGCATTCTTCTTTAAATTCCGCACAAACACACACTTGTACCCCACTTCCAAGCAATTTAGCCTGTTTTTATTTTAACAATGAGATTTACAGTGTGATAAATAGACCTTTGGTTTTATTCTCATAGGGGAGAGAAGACTGGGAGGAGGACACTCCAGGGAGCACTTGCACCCCACAACTTCCAAGCAACCCCAAACTCCCAAAGACCCACAACTGAAAGATGTGCAGGAAGTTGAGGTGGAGGAAGGAGAAGTGCAGGAAGGAGAGGTGGATGACGTTGTGGATCTGGTCACCACAACAGGTCAGTATCTGACACCACAGCTTCAGGTAAGCGAGGTAGGCCTGCAGAGTTATAATACTTTTTTTTTTGGTTTTTAGGGGATGTAAATGTTGTGAAGGATAGTACATGGTTCTCTGCTGACAGTGCCCTCCGCCTCATCCAGCAAGTGATGGAATGTAGCACGGAACTGGACCTAATTAAACAAAGAATCCATGTGATGGAACAAACATTTAAAGACATTCTCGATGTTTTGGGGAGAATTCAATAAGCCATCCAAACACATTTGTTTTTACATGTTTTTTTTATAATTTTTTCTAATTTTTTGACTATCAAACCAGCCAAAAATTGAATATGCACACAGTGTGTCAACATGTGCTATCTGCCATCAGGGGATATCCATGTACGTCTTTTGTGGGTGCAACCCCTTCCTCGTATCAAAAGTCGGTGAACTGAGGAAGGGGATGCACCCCCAAAACACGTCCATTGATCACACCTGATGGCAGATAGCACATGTTGACAATAGGGATCAGGATTGTAAACTTCCTATATGAAAATAAAAACAAATGTGTGCATATTCAATTTTTGGCTGGGCAAGGGGTGGCAGGACCCCATATTAGGACGGGCACATAGAGACATAGTTTGTGTAAGTGAATGTCTCCGATTGCTCAGAGGTATCCAATGTTGTAATTTTTGAAATGCAACTGTTATTTTTGTATTTTCATAAGCCAAAAATTGCCGGGTTGGGGCCAGGCCAACCCCAAAGTAAAAAAAAAAAAAAAAAAATGAAGAGAATGTGCACAGAGTAAAATATTTGACCACAAACAACGTGTAGCTTCTTTTTATAATACCCTCTAAGCTTATTTGGTTCTTTTGTAAGGTTACATAGTGAAATGGTTGTTATTTACTAAAGTAAAATACACTTGCCACTACAAATGCACAAAGACAAACTAGGAGACAGGAAAGAACAAATAATTAAAGGTTTAAACAAGATTTTTATTGGGATACTTAGACATAGGCTGGCATAGGAATTGCCCCCCTACCCGTGAAATACTCCATGTATTTGTCCCGAACCACACAGGCATTTTGGGGGGGCAAGCCAAGACGGGCAGATTCCAGGCCCGGAAGGGGATTTGCAGGGGAAAGTCCAGCCTCTGGCAAAACTGAGGCCATATATGAATTAGATTTGCGGCAAAGAAAATTGTGTAGCACACAGCAGCATAACACTACATAGTTTATTTTGTAGTCCGCCAAGTGGATGGAAGTCATAAAAAGGCGGAACCGGCTGGCCATTATGCCGAAGGCATTTTCAACGACTCTTTGGCCCCTGGCCAGCCGGTAATTGAACACCCTCTTCTCTGGGGTCAGGGTCCTCTGTGGAAATGGCCTCATAAGATGCCGTCCGAGTCCGAAGGCTTCATCAGCCAAGAAAACAAAGGGGAGTCCTTCAATATTCCCTGCATCCGGTGGCAATGCAAGGTCGTCACTCTGGAGACGGAGGGCAAACTCCGTCTGGATGAAGGATCCCCCATCGGACATCCGGCCATTCTTCCCTACATCAACATAGAGGAATTCATACCGTGCTGACACCACCGCCATCAGCACAATGCTATGAAACCCCTTGTAGTTGTAGTAGTAGGACCCAGAACGGGGTGGCGGCACGATGCGGACGTGCTTCCCGTCTATGGCACCACTGCAGTTGGGGAAGTCCCACCGCGTGGCAAACTCCGATGCCACAGTCTGCCATTCCTGTGGCGTGGAAGGAAGCTGGGGAGTGAAACAAGATGAAATAATATTATAAAAACAAAGTCATACATTACAAGGAAATTCTATCCCAAAAAATTAGAGGCCAACATCAATCTAATTATACGTTTATTAAGGTGTGTAAAAAAGGATAATGAAAGGCTCATTTATCATATTCATCACCCCCTCTGATGGGCCATTACTAAATTATTTTGGGGGGGGGAGATGTGTTTGGCCACAGGATAGCATTGCAGTGGCGGTGCGTCCAGAGTGGGCGCTGGAGCACTGCCCCCTCTCTCCTGTGCCCATCACTCAGAACAATACATAGGTTCATGCGTTGCATGAACCTATGTATTGTCTATGCCGCACACTATTCAGGTGGATGGCCTCTTGTAAAGCGACCGACATATGAATCATTGCGGCATTTAGGGGGTTAAAATTGCATAGCAGAAACAGGTAGTAAAATAGTCTTGCAAATTACAACCTGAGGGATGTAATTGGCTTCCTAAAAGAAAATTTGGGGACGCAGGGGGGGGGGGCATTCCTTGGGTAAACACTGACAGGCTGCTCTGCCAATCATGTTCACCAAGTCTGTTTAATGGTAACATGATTGGCTGATGCAACATGAAGGGAAGGAGAAGACATCAAGGACAGAAGAAGGATGGCGCTGACCACAAGAAGGTAAGTGCAGGGCTGGGGGGAAACTGGCTGCATTAGAGGGGACTAAATGGCTGCATTGGAGGGAACAAAATGGCTGCATTGGAGGGGACAACTGGGGGCGTTTAATAGGCAACAGAGCAAAAAAGGAGGAAGTTTATTTCCTAAATTGGGGTTTGAACCCCCCAACATTTGGAGCAACAGGCGCCCCTGCTGGAAAAGTTAGTGAAGGGAAATATTTAGGGAGGAGAAAAAAGGGGCAATCTAAAGCTTCCAACATGCATGGGGACAAAGGGGACATTCTCAGCATTAGTGATGAGCCGAACACCCCCGGGTTCGGTTCGCACCAGAACCCGCGAACGGACCGAAAGTTCGAACGAACATTAGAACCCTATTAAATACAATGGATGCGAACGTTCGAATTCTAAAGTGCTAATTATAAAAACTATTATGCATGTTATTGTCCTAAAAAGGGTTTGGGAACCGGGTTCTGCACCAGGGGACATGTATCAATGCAAAAATAAGTTTTAAAAACGGTCGTTTTCCGGGAGCAGTCATTTTAATGATGCATAAAGTGAAAAAAAAAAAGTCAAATATTCCTTTAAATATCGTACCTGGGGGGTGTCCTAAAGTATGCCTGTGAAGTGCCACGTGTTTCCCGTGTTTAGAACTGTCCCTGCACAAAAATGACACTTCTAAAGGAAAAAAAAAGCCATTTAAAACTGCTTGCGGCTTAATGTAATGTCTGGTCCCGGTAATATGGATGAAAATCTTTAAGAAAAATGGCATAGCTACCCCATGACCCCCCCCCCTACCCCAGCCCATTACCAGCCCCTTTGGGTCTTGTATGGATATTAAGGGGAACCCCGCACATAAAATAAAAAAGGCCCTATATACTCTGAACAGCCGTATACAGGCGGTGCATACAAGACAGGGACTGTAGGTTTGTTCTTATGTAGAATCTGTTTGTAATTTTGAACAGGTACATTGTTGAAGTGTAGCTCCAGACCAAAAATCTATTTTTAAACTTTTTGGAAAACATAGGTAAGGGTTATCACCCCTGTAACATTTGTTTTGCTGTCTGTGCCCCTGTTCAGAACATTTCACCTCACTTTCCGTCCTAATGACAACTGTTTTTGAAATGTGGTGTTTTTCTTGAAACAAGGATTGCTGATAAAGCATCAGTACAGAGGAGACACCTTTCTCCCATATTTATTCTTACAGGAGAGAATTTTCCTTCCTAGTGGTAGATTTCCTCTCACTTCCTGTTGTCTTCTTGCGTTTGCAAGTAGGAGTCGTTTGTAAGTTGGATGTTTGAAAGTAGGGACCTGCCGTATATACTCTGCAGAAATAGGCCCCTTAGTTGTTGGTGTTGGCACAACACTGTAAGCACTCACAGTTACTCTTGGTTGGTGCTGGAACGCCCTGCTGTCAACTATTATATCAGGAATTTTAATTACATATAATTGTTGAACAGTGGTAGTAAAAATTGGGCCTTTGATGGTGGTGCTGGTGCCACAACACTGTAAGCCCTGACAGTTACTCTTGGTGGGTGCAGCAATGGGCCCTGCTGTGAATTATTAGATCAAGAATTGTAATTACATGCCCCTGTTGAACAGGGGCTGAAAAATTGGGCCTTAGGCACTGGTGGCACAACACTGCAACCCTTCACAGATACTGTACTTGGAGCACAGCAATGAGCCCTGTTGCAAAGTATTGCTTCAAAAATTGTAATGACACGCCCCTGTTAAACAGGGGCTGAAAAATTGGGCCTTAGGCACTGGTGGCACAACACTGCAACTCCTCACAGATACTGTACTTGGAGCACAGCAATGAGCCCTGTTGCAAAGTAATGCTTCAAAAATTGTAATTACACGCCCCTGTTAAACAGGGGCTGAAAAATTGGGCGTTAGGCACTGGTGGCGGCACCCATAAACAAAAATGATCTTCCAAGCTATCATCATCAATCGTATCATTGAGGACTCGGAGGAGGAGGATAGCCAGTCAACATAACAGCACAGGCACTCAGCATCAGCATCAGTCTTGAAGGGATGTGACATTTTAAAATCAATTAGTCTGTTATATCAGCATCAGGTGTGTGGTAGCTGGTGGTGATCCAAGACTGGTTCATCTTGATGAAAGTCAGTCGATCAACCGAGTCGGTGGACAGGCGCACCCTGTGATCCGTGACAAATCCTCCAGCAGCACTGAATGTGCGTTCCGAAAGAACGCTGGATGCAGGACAGGCCAGTAGCTCAATTGCATACTGTGCAAGCTCTGGCCAGTGATCCATCCTCAAGACCCAGTAAGCCAGAGGATTTTCGGTGGGGAAGGTGTCCAAGTCTGACCTTGCCCCTAGATATTCCTGCACCATGTTTATCAGACGCTGGCGATGGTTGCTGGAACCGATCATACTTTGGGGCTGCGGACTAAAGAATTGTCTGAACGCATCGGTCAGACGGCCACCTTCCCCACCGCTCCTTCTTTGACTGGCCGAAGCCTCAGCAACTCGTTGTCCAGGACCAGGAGTTTGCAACCTCCCAGTCTCTGGGAACGCGTTGCACAGACCTTTCTGCAAGGCCTCCCGGAGTTGTCTCATCCTCTGCTCCCTCTGCGACGGTAACATAAGGTCCGCAACCTTACCCTTGTACCGTGGATCAAGGAGAGTGGCCAGCCAGTAATGGTCCCTCTCCTTGATCCGAAGAATACGAGGATCCTTCCGCAGACTTTGCAGGATCAGGGAGGCCATGCAGCGTAGGTTTGCTGAGGCATTCGCTCCGGAGTCCTCTGGGTCACTAAGGACGACATGATCCGCAGCCACCTCCTCCCAGCCACGTACAAGTCCACTGGTTTCTTGGGACTGTAAATCATCCCTAAAAGGACTGCTGCTGATGATGCTGAGTGCCAGCCTCACCTCCATGCTGACACAATCCTCCTCCTCCTCCTCCTCCTCCTCCTCCTCCCTCCTCCTCTTCCTGTGCGATGGGTGGGACAGAAGGAACACTGTCTGGGTAAAGGGGGCCTTGAGAGGCAAGGAAGTCTCCTCTCTTCCTGCCTCTGTTCTGCCTCAAGTGCCCTGTCCATTATTCCACGCAGCGTGTGCTCCAACAGGTGGACAAGAGGTACAGTGTCACTGATGCATGCACTGTCACTGCTCACCATCCTCGTGGCCTCCTCAAATGGTGCCAGGACAGTGCATGCATCCCTGATCATGCCCCACTGGCGTGGAGAAAAAAAACCAAGCTCCCCTGACCCTGTCCTGGTGCCGTAGTCGCACAGGTACTCATTGATGGCCCTCTGCTGCGTGTGCAGCCGCTGCAGCATGGCCAACGTGAGTTCCACCTGGTGGGCATGTCACATATAAGGCGGTTCTTGGGCAGGTTCAACTCCTTTTGCAGCTCAGCCAGGCGAGCACTGGCATTATAAGATCTGCGGAAATGCACACAGACTTTCCTGGCCTGCCTCAGGACATCCTGTAAGCCCGGGTACCTGCCCAAGAAGCGCTGCACCACCAGGTTAAGGACGTGAGCCACACAGGGCACATGGGTCAGTTGTCCCTGTCGGAGGGCGGAGAGGAGGTTGGTGCCATTGTCGCAAACCACCATTCCTGGCTTAAGCTGGCGTGGCGTCAACCACCTCTCGGCCTGGCCCTGCAGAGCAGACAGGACCTCTGCCCCAGTGTGGCTTCTGTCCCCCAAACACACCAGCGCAAGCACGGCATGGCATCTTTTTGCCTGCGTACTTGCGTAGCCCCGTGAACGGCTACGGAGCACCGCTGGTTCATAGGACAAACCACAGGAAGAGGCCATGGAGGAAGAAGAAGAGGAGGGGGTGGAGGAGAGAGGTGTGTCACAACCAGTAGTAGCATTTTGGAGGCGTGGCGGTGGGACACACCTCCAACACTACTGCACCTTGTCCTGAATCCTTCCCAGCTGCCAAAAGAGTGACCCAATGGGCCGTGAAAGAAAGGTAACGTCCCTGTCCATGCCTGCTGGACCATGAGTCAGCGGTAATATGCACCTTACCGCTGACCGCCCTGTCCAGCGAGGCCAAGACATTGCCTTCACATGCCGGTAGAGAGCCGGAATAGCCTTCCGTGAGAAAAAGTGGCGTTTGGGAACCTGCCACTGAGGAAACCGCACATTGCACAAACTCACGGAAGGGGGCCGAGTCTACCAACTGAAAAGGCAGCAGTTGAAGCGCTAGCAATTTAGCCAAGCTAGCATTCAACCGCTGGGCATGTGG
This sequence comes from Rana muscosa, assembly GCA_029206835.1. Classification (NCBI taxonomy): domain Eukaryota; kingdom Metazoa; phylum Chordata; class Amphibia; order Anura; family Ranidae; genus Rana; species Rana muscosa. The sequence continues at coordinate 575,829,220 of CM055121.1, forward strand.
ATGGCTGGGAGTGAACTTCTTTCGACGGTCCAGCAGCTGGGGCAGGGAAATTTGCCTGCTAGAATCGGACGTCGGTGTACTGCTAGCAGAGTGGGCGCAAGTACTTGGCTGTGACACACCTAATTCTACACCTTCATTCCTCTCAGTGCATGTTTCAGAGAGGACTGAAGTTATAGTGGGGTTGGCGATCCCAGCTGATGCGGTGCAAGGAGAGGTCCGCTTGGTTCTTTGGTGTGGGTCTTTGAGGTAGGCTTGCCAACGAGCTGCATGGCAGGTCAACATATGTCTGGTCAGGCATGTGGTACCCAAGCGGCTGATGTTTTGGCCACGCGATATACGCTTGAGACATATGTTGCAAACAGCAGCTGTGCGATCTGATGCACTAGCCTCAAAAAAGGCCCACACCAAAGAACTTTTTGAATGACGGGCAGAGGCAGCGCCCTGCACAGGCGGAGCTCTGCGGTGTGATTCCGTCGGTGTACTGCCCTTACGCTGGCCACCAAAGGGCATCCTGCCTCGTTGGAGATGTGCCTCCTCCTCATCCTCCTCCTCCTCCTCTCTCCTATTAGGCACCCACGTGGAGTCATTGACCTCATCATCCCCTCCCTCCTCATCACTGGAGCCAATCTGGCAGTATGCTGCAGCTGCTGGAACATGACTGCCAGATTGGTGTCCTTCTTGAGCATCCCCTCTGTCTGCTCTCACGCTACTGCCTTCCTCTAGCTGGGTTTCATCATCAGACCCTTCGAAACGCTGGGCATCCTCCTGGAGCATGTACCCAACACTGTGCTGAAACAGTCGGGGGGACTCCTCAGGAGGAGGACATGGTGGGTCTAGGGAAGGAGTGACTGATGATTTGTCTGACATTGATACCAGGGAAGACGACGCTTTGGCAGCTGCTTTTCCAGTACCCTGAGCCTGGGTGAGAGAGGATGAGGAGGAGGAGGAGGGCTTGGTCATCCACTCTACCAAGTCTTCGGCATGATGTGGCTCAACATGTCCAGCTGCCGAAAAGAGGACAAGCGTGTCCCATGGCCATGTGCTGATGACAATGCACCGCGTCCACGACCAGCACTGTTGCCCCCAGACACAGAGCCTGCTTGCCCTCTTTTATTGCCTCACTGTCTGCCTCTCCTTGTTTGCCTTCCAGACATTCTAATAGATGGCCTGCAGGGAGATGGGAAAAAAGCAATAAGGGCTACCTTCAGGTGTCCTTCTCTGTCCCTTGAAACAAGGACTTTCACAGTGAAAGAAACTGACACTGTCCCTACCTAGAGTTTTCTGTCCCTAGAATAAATGTTTTTTTTAATCACAATATAGCACAAGGACAATTCACTCAATGTCTCTCCAGGTCCCTGGAAACAAGGACTTGCAGAGTGAAAGAAACTGACACTGTCCCTACCTAGAGTTTTCTGTCCCTAGAAAAAAAGTTTTTTTTAAGCACAATATAGCACAAGGACAATTAACTCACTGTCCTTACAGGTCCCTGGAAACAAGGACTTGCAGAGTGAAAGAAAAAAAACACTCTCCCTACCTACAGTTTTCTGTCCCTAGAAAAAATGTTTTTTTTAATCACAATATAGCACAAGGAAAATTAACTCACTGTCCTTACAGGTCCCTGGAAACAAGGACTTGCAGAGTGAAAGAAACTGACACTGTCCCTACCTAGAGTTTTCTGTCCCTAGAATAAATGTTTTTTTTAAGCACAATATAGCACAAGGACAATTAACTCACTGTCCTTACAGGTCCCTGGAAACAAGGACTTGCAGAGTGAAAAAAAAAAAACACTCTCCCTACCTACAGTTTTCTGTCCCTAGAAAAAATGTTTTTTTTAAGCACAATATAGCACAAGGACAATTAACTCACTGTCCTTACAGGTCCCTGGAAACAAGGACTTGCAGAGTGAAAGAAAAAAAACACTCTCCCTACCTAGAGTTTTCTGTCCCTAGAATAAATGTTTTTTTTAATCACAATATAGCACAAGGAAAATTAACTCACTGTCCTTACAGGTCCCTGGAAACAAGGACTTGCAGAGTGAAAGAAACTGACACTGTCCCTACCTAGAGTTTTCTGTCCCTAGAATAAATGTTTTTTTTAAGCACAATATAGCACAAGGACAATTAACTCACTGTCCTTACAGGTCCCTGGAAACAAGGACTTGCAGAGTGAAAGAAAAAAAACACTCTCCCTACCTACAGTTTTCTGTCCCTAGAAAAAATGTTTTTTTTAATCACAATATAGCACAAGGAAAATTAACTCACTGTCCTTACAGGTCCCTGGAAACAAGGACTTGCAGAGTGAAAGAAACTGACACTGTCCCTACCTAGAGTTTTCTGTCCCTAGAATAAATGTTTTTTTTAAGCACAATATAGCACAAGGACAATTAACTCACTGTCCTTACAGGTCCCTGGAAACAAGGACTTGCAGAGTGAAAGAAAAAAAACACTCTCCCTACCTACAGTTTTCTGTCCCTAGAAAAAATGTTTTTTTTAAGCACAATATAGCACAAGTAAAATTAACTCACTGTCCTTACAGGTCCCTGGAAACAAGGACTTGCAGAGTGAAAGAAAAAAAACACTCTCCCTACCTACAGTTTTCTGTCCCTAGAAAAAATGTTTTTTTTAATCACAATATAGCACAAGGAAAATTAACTCACTGTCCTTACAGGTCCCTGGAAACAAGGACTTGCAGAGTGAAAGAAACTGACACTGTCCCTACCTAGAGTTTTCTGTCCCTAGAATAAATGTTTTTTTTAATCACAATATAGCACAAGGAAAATTAACTCACTGTCCTTACAGGTCCCTGGAAACAAGGACTTGCAGAGTGAAAGAAAAAAAACACTCTCCCTACCTACAGTTTTCTGTCCCTAGAAAAAATGTTTTTTTTAATCACAATATAGCACAAGGAAAATTAACTCACTGTCCTTACAGGTCCCTGGAAACAAGGACTTGCAGAGTGAAAGAAACTGACACTGTCCCTACCTAGAGTTTTCTGTCCCTAGAATAAATGTTTTTTTTAATCACAATATAGCACAAGGAAAATTAACTCACTGTCCTTACAGGTCCCTGGAAACAAGGACTTGCAGAGTGAAAGAAACTGACACTGTCCCTACCTAGAGTTTTCTGTCCCTAGAATAAATGTTTTTTTTAAGCACAATATAGCACAAGGACAATTAACTCACTGTCCTTACAGGTCCCTGGAAACAAGGACTTGCAGAGTGAAAGAAAAAAAACACTCTCCCTACCTACAGTTTTCTGTCCCTAGAAAAAATGTTTTTTTTAATCACAATATAGCACAAGGAAAATTAACTCACTGTCCTTACAGGTCCCTGGAAACAAGGACTTGCAGAGTGAAAGAAACTGACACTGTCCCTACCTAGAGTTTTCTGTCCCTAGAATAAATGTTTTTTTTAATCACAATATAGCACAAGGAAAATTAACTCACTGTCCTTACAGGTCCCTGGAAACAAGGACTTGCAGAGTGAAAGAAACTGACACTGTCCCTACCTAGAGTTTTCTGTCCCTAGAATAAATGTTTTTTTTAAGCACAATATAGCACAAGGACAATTAACTCACTGTCCTTACAGGTCCCTGGAAACAAGGACTTGCAGAGTGAAAGAAACTGACACTGTCCCTACCTAGAGTTTTCTGTCCCTAGAATAAATGTTTTTTTTAAGCACAATATAGCACAAGGACAATTAACTCACTGTCCTTACAGGTCCCTGGAAACAAGGACTTGCAGAGTGAAAGAAAAAAAACACTCTCCCTACCTACAGTTTTCTGTCCCTAGAAAAAATGTTTTTTTTAATCACAATATAGCACAAGGAAAATTAACTCACTGTCCTTACAGGTCCCTGGAAACAAGGACTTGCAGAGTGAAAGAAACTGACACTGTCCCTACCTAGAGTTTTCTGTCCCTAGAATAAATGTTTTTTTTAATCACAATATAGCACAAGGACAATTAACTCACTGTCCTTACAGGTCCCTGGAAACAAGGACTTGCAGAGTGAAAGAAACTGACACTGTCCCTACCTAGAGTTTTCTGTCCCTAGAATAAATGTTTTTTTTAAGCACAATATAGCACAAGGACAATTAACTCACTGTCCTTACAGGTCCCTGGAAACAAGGACTTGCAGAGTGAAAGAAACTGACACTGTCCCTACCTAGAGTTTTCTGTCCCTAGAATAAATGTTTTTTTTAAGCACACTATAGCAGAAGCACAAAACACACTGACACTCTCCCTACCTATCCTTCTCTTTCCCTAAACTAAAGGAATCCAGGTTAAGCAAGAAAGAAATAACAGTCACTGTCCCTGCCTATGCTACTCTATCCCTGCTCCGGAACACACTACACTAGGCCGCCGTGCTGGCGGCCTTTTATAGTGTGGGGCGTGTACTAAACACCCTCAGCAATAATTGGCCACAGGCATCCTGCCTGTGGCCAATCATTGCTCTCCTCGCTGCCGGCGCTGTGATTGGCCAAGCATGCGGGGTCACAGTGCATGCTTGGCCAATCACAGCGCCTGGATGACACTGCGATGGCGTAGTGCATTGTGGGCCGTTCGCGTCACTCGAATTTGGCGCGAACGGCCCAAATCGTTCGATCTTCGTCGAACGATCGAACAGCCAATGTTCGAGTCGAACGTATGTTCGACTCGAACACGAAGCTCATCCCTACTCAGCATATTACAATCATGGTAAATAGGGAAGGATGAAAGAAATACAATACATTAGCATACATGTAATACCTAAAATGTGATGTTAAGGGAGCAAACTTACCCTAATATAGTCCTCCTGCAGGACTTGGATGATGGCAGAACAGGTGTCTGGGATTATGAGGCCCAGAGCCTGGGGGGAGATGCCTGTGGTGAACTTCAAGTCCTGAAGACTTCTCCCTGTCGCCAGGTAACGCAACATGGCGATGGGCCTCTGCTCAGCACTGATGGCTTCCCGCATAACGGTGTCCTTCCTGGTAATATAGGGGGACACCAAAGCCAACAGTTCCTGAAAAACGGGGTCAGACATCCTCAGAAAATTCCTGTAGTCCTCAGGATTATTCTCGACGATCTCCCGCAGCAGAGGCATGTGGCAGAATTGGTCCCGCTGGAGCAACCAATTCTTGGTCCATGAACTCCTCCTCACACCATTCATGGACTGGTCTTGGTCCAAAACAAGCAGACCAACACCAAGCGCACGCACAGCACGAACTCGACGACGAGAACGTCCAGGCGACATGGCTAAGAAACGGTCGTCTAATCAGAACGTACAGAACAGAACGCACTTTAGAACAGCAAGGCCTATGAATAACGAACTGAAAATCAGAAACGAACAGGCAAGAACGCACTGTAAAACAGATACGACCTGCCTAGACGCCCTGAAAGTCAAGATACGAACCCACAAGCACAAACTGAACGGCAGAAAACGATCTGAAAAGTTCGAAGACTGAAAAGCGCGAATCGTCTCTTCCCAAACTTTTACTTCACACGCGGTAACACGAGATCAGCAAAAGCAGCCCAAGGGGTGGCGCCAAGAAATAAGATCTTCCCCTTTATAGTGCCGTCGTACGCGCTGGACGTGAGCGCGGAGAACAACGAGGAAATTGGGAAATGACAGTGTGTACGCATAGAAAGCTTGACGAGAAAATCGACAAGCTTAACAAGAATCTCGTCGAAAAAAAACGACGTGTTTTTTACGACGAGAAACTCGGTCGTGTGTATGAGGCCTGAGGCTCCATGCACACTGGCATAAAAATCATTGTTTCTACAGTTTTGTGTTCTGCCTGTAGAAGTAGCTCAATGTTATCCTATGTGTTCATGTACATTAGGACGTTTACAGGCATATTCTAAGATCACGGTTTAGAGGCAGGAAAAAAAAAAACCCTTCTGGTTCATGTTCCTGATTGGAACTTACTGGCAGAAAAAAACATAAAACTCTCCTAAACTCGTCTAGACTTTGTACAAAAAATGCTCTATATAAGCGGTTTCTTTACTCCCAAGAGAACAGACATTTTTTTAAGCCCAGTGTGCATGGAGCCTAAGAATGCACTGGCCCTGTCTTCCAATTGTTTTCCTTTTCTGTCACCCTGTTGTCACACAGGCTTAAAACAGAGACTAAAATTGGCTTTTTTCGTACATCACGGGACACAGAGCGACATAGTCATTACTAATGGGTTATATAGATACCGTCAGGTGCTGGCACTGGCAACTTCCAAAACCGGAAGTACCCTCCCCTATATAAGCCCCTCCCATCCGGGAGCACCTCAGTTTTTTGCCAGTGTCTAAGGTGTTGGCCAAGAAGAAACATGTGTTTTTCACTGAGCTTGCGTACAGGTTCTTTTGGGGCCTCAGTAAGCTATTCCGGATCCGACCAAAAAAGCTTCATAGCTAAACGGTCGGTACCCGGGCCTTGCAGAGAAGAGCAAGGTTTTGCCTGTAATGCTTCTCTTAGGAGAGCTGGACCCTGGGATCCAGAGCTCTGGTCATACCCACGACCAAGATGTTTTCTGTGCAGGGTGCTATACAGGTCCAGGGGAGTGGAATCCTTGGGAACCCGGTCCCTGAAGGTTTGATTACAATGCCTGCCGTGATAGGTGAAGTTTGGGCTTTTGTGGACCAAACAAAGTCCTGCGGCGGGGAACAGGTAAGTGGGGGCCCCCAGGAACTTGGTTCTATTGGGGGACCCCCAAGCCTAATTTGTCTTTCTGTCTGTTACCTAATGGTATTCCCGCAAAATTCTGTGCATGCCTGTAACTACTAAAAAAATGTAATAATTTTTAATGGTGGTCAAGAAAAAAAAAAAAAAAAAATTTTTTTTATATATATATTTAATATATTAGACTGCGGTACCTGTGTTTGTCCACTAGAGGCCGCTGTGGAATGTTTTCTTGTCATGTGGACTAGCTTCTTCTCAGCAGAGCAAAGTCCAGGCAGATGGTGAGTTCTCTTATAGGAAACTGCTTCCTCTGCCATGTTGCAGTGCTCGTCCATCCCCCGGCCTGCGGCAAAGAGGGGCCCTGGCTCCTGTCCCTTGTTACCATATTTGAAATTAGCGCCGAAGGCGCGCGTGCGCGTGCCTCTATATATAGAGGTGAGCCGGAAAAGGGGGCGGAGCCTGGGGGATGACGCTCTGTGCGCGCCGCAGCGCTTCTGCGCATGTGCGGGCGTCCCAGCAGTTTTAAAAAAAAAAACACAATATTGTAGTGAGCTGGCTATGAAGTACAGAGACAGAGCTGGCAACATTTAAAGGCATACAGCAAGCGGTTGATACAGGCATCCCCTAGAAAGGCACATTAGTAGACACCAACTGTGATATAGCAGCAATTGTGCTAGACTATTCTCAGTAAAAGTGGTGTATTACGGCTGGAATACCTCAGCTTTAGGCTTAGGAATATGCCGTCCAGAAGCTCCGGAACTGAATCTTCCAGGAAGCGAAGGGGGTCTCATCGGGCTCGGAGGATCTTGGGCATACTCCTGCTGCACCAGTCTCCCCTGAAGTTCAGAGGTAAGTGACCGTAGAGACCCCGCAGGGGTACTTGGTACTGTGGCTGTCCTCAGTTCACCTGCTCCTGTGTATGTAACAGAGGAGGTTTTTTCCTCAGCTCTGGGAGGATTAGAGAGAGATTGTCAACATTTATCGCTGCCTCCCTGTCAGGGAAAGCACGCCCGATCTCCGTCTCCTCCTTCAGAGTGCCTGTTAGCAGAGCAACAGTCCCATACAGGGATCGACCTGCCTGAAGGGGATCAGGATGAGGTTGATTCTGTTATAGAGGAATCAACAGTGGGGGAACCTTTTCTCAGCATCTCAAGCTGAAAGATTATGGGTTCAGTCTCTGACTAACATGGTCCGATCAGCATTTAAAAATGCACCTTGCGGAACCATCAACCACTACTGTATCCTCGTTGGGGTCGCTAGAAGTCCCCAGACTGTTTGTTCTTTTCCACTTCACCCTTTACTGAAAGGGCTCATTTACCAGGATTGGGAACGTCCTGAGAAAATATTTATTCCCCCAAGAGATTTCCGGTGGTCTATCCCATGGAGGATAGGTTCATCAAAAAAAATAAAAAAAATGGAAGGTCCCTACAGTGGACGCAGCCATCTCTTGTATGTATAAATCACTGACATGTCCAGTGGATAATGTCCAAATGTTCAAGAACCCAATAAATAAAAGATTGGAGTCCTTATGAAAATCTGCTTGGTGATACAACCAGCAGTAGCAGCTATTGGGGTCTGCTAAGCAGTGAAGGATCAGTTGAAACAGGTCTTGAGGGACTTGACAGATCAGCAGGCCTTGCCCTAGCTGATCTACCTAGAGCCTTAGGCTTTGCGGTTGACGCCATAGAGGATTCAGTCCATCAGGCCTCCCGCCTTACGCTGTCTATAGTACATATGCATAGGCTCCTATGGCTCAAAAACTGGTCTGCTGAAGCTCCCTGTAAAGAATGGCTGGTTAGCGTCCCATTTCATGGTGAACGCTTATTCAGGGAAAACCTGGACAAATATATCCAGAAAATTTCCAGCGGTAAAAATACGCTCTTGCCGGTTAAAAGCAGAGTTAGAGGTCCCTCTTTAAGAGGCCTGCTTCTCCAGTCCCTGGGGCATCGGCTGTGTAACAGTTCCGACGGCCTCCTCGGTCAAATCCCGGGGGTAAAAAACAGGGACAGTAGCAGGGTAATGAGAAACCCTGGGTCAGGGGAGGTACAAAACCTCCCCCAAAGTTAAATTCATTGAAGCCCCCACTCAGTCGGGTGGGGGGAGGACTCCAGTTGTTCGCAAGAGACCTGGCGGGACACGATCAAGACAGATAGGTGCTCTCCGCAGTAGGTTTGGGATACAGTTTGGAGTTAAAAGACTCTCCTCCTTCCCATTTTTGAGGTCAAACGTGCCAAGGGATCCCCGGAAGAGAGAGTCCCTCCTGTTGGCACTAGAACAACTATTGCTCCAAGGAGTAATTATGGAGGTTCCCCTGGAAGAATGAGGGTTCGGGTTTTACTCAAACCTCTTTACAGTCCCAAAAACGCGGACGGGAGGCCCATATTCTAAAAGGGCTATACAAATTCCTGTATATCAGGACTTTCCGATGGAGTCGATCCGATCGGTGGCCACTGCCCTACAAGGGGAGGATTGGTTAGCCACGATCGACATCAAAGATGCTTATTTGCATATTCCCATCTTTCCAGTCCACCAAAAATTTCTACGCTTTGCAGTAGAAGGGCGCCATTTTCAGTTCAGAGCCTTACCCTTCGGTTTGGCCACAGCACCACGAGTGTTTACAAAAATTCTGGCCCTTTATTGGCCAATCTAAGAACACAAGGTGTAATGATAATGGCATATCTGGATGACTTGTTGCTGATAGACCACTCAGTGAAAAAACTAGACGTGGTCGTTCACAAGACGATCAAGTATCTGGAATCTCACGGTTGGATTATCAACCGAGACAAGTCAGCCCCAAAAAACCAGTCAAAAATCTGGAATACTTGGGGCTAAGGTTGGATTCAGGCCAGAGAAAAATATTCTTGCCTCGAGGAATGGTGTTGTCTTTGAAAGATTTGATCCACTTAGTGGGTACAAAAAAGACAGCCGTCCATACGCCTGTATATGAGGCTGCTGGGAAAAATGGTGGCATCATTCGAAGCAGTACCCTACGGTCAATTCCATTCAAGGAATTTGCAAGGGGCCATACTGTCAGCCTGGAACAAAAAAATTCAGGCCCTAGACTTACAATGTCCTTGTCCCCTTCCGTTCGCAAGAGCCTCCGTTGGTGGTTGGTTCCCCAGAATCTGGAAAAAAGGAAATCCTTCAGTCCGATTTCTTGGAAGGTGGTCACTACAGATGCCAGCCTTATAGGCTGGGGAGCAGTACTGGAGCAATAGTCTCTCCAGGGCAGATGGTCGGATGCAGAAAAGGCCCTGCCCATCAATCTCTTAGAGATACGAGCAGCCCGGTATGCCCTAGTAGCATGGACATCCAAACTCCAAGGGTCCCCTGTCAGAATTCAATCAGACAATGCCACAGCAGTGGCATATATCAATCATCAGGGGGGCACCAGGAGTCGTGCAGCCCAGAGGGAAGTAAATTACATCCTGAAATGGGCAGAAAAAATATGTCCCAGCCATATCTGCGGTATTCATTCCAGGAGTGGAGAATTGGAAGGCGGACTTTCTAAGTCGCCAGCAATTAGGCCCAGAGGAAGGGTCCCTTCACCCCGAGGTTTTCTGGACAATATGTCAGCGGTGGGGAACATCGGATGTAGATCTTCTAGCATCCAGATTCAACGCAAAGGGGGACAGGTTTGTCACTCGGACAAGGGATCCCCTAGCTTGCGGCTCGGATGCCCTAGTGTTCCCTTGGGATCAGTTCAAGCTGATATATGCATTCACACCGCCACAATGGTTACCTCGATTACTCCGCAGAATCAGGGTAGAAAAGAAACCAGTGATTCTGGTGGCTCCAGCGTGGCCCCGAAGAGCGTGGTACGTGGAGATTGTTAAATGTCAGTGGGGAGTCCTTGGACTCTCCCACATCGTCCGGACCTGCTTTCGCAAGGACCGATATACCATCCTTCCTTACCAGCCCTAGGTTTGACGGCCTGGCTATTGAAGCCCACATTCTAAAAAAGAGAGGGCTCTCTAATTCTGTGGTATCTACCATGATCAATGCCAGGAAGCCGGTATCCAGGCAGATCTACTATAGAATCTGGAAGGCGTACATCGCCTGGTGTGAAGCCAAGAAATGGCATCCACGTAAGTACGTAATAGGTAGGAGTCTGGACTTCCTACAATGGGCTGTAGATAGGAAGCTTGCCTTGAGTACTATCAAGGGTCAGATTTCGGCCTTGTCAATATTTTTTCAAAGGCCCTTGGCTTCGCATTCACTAGTCAAAGCCTTTATACAAGGAGTGATGCGTATTAGTCCTCCGGTTAATATTCCCATATGTCCATGGGATCTAAACTTGGTTCTGTCAGTTCTACAGAAACAACCATTTGAACCATTACAGCATATCTCCCTGGTTCTTCTCACCAGGAAATTGATTTTTCTAGTAGCCATTTGTTCGGCTAAAAGAGTGTCGGAATTAGCAGCTATGTCCTGTAAGGAGCCATATCTGGTTATCCATAAGGACAGAGTAGTGTTACGTCCTCATCCAGCCTTTCTTCCTAAGGTGGTATCGAGGTTTCATTTGAACCAAGATGTGGTTCTTCCTTCTTTTTTCCCCAAGCCTACTTCGGTAGAGGAAAAGTTATTGCATTCTTTGGATGTAGTAAGAGCAGTTAAAGCTTACCTAAAAGCCACTGCTCAGATTCGCAGAACGGATACTTTGTTTATTCTGCCGTAAGGCCCCAGAAGGGGTCAGGCAGCGTCAAAATCTACTTTAGCCAAGTGGATTCGACAGGTCATAATACAAGCCTATGGCTTGAGAAGTAGACCGCCTCCGTTCAAAGTTAGGGCGCACTCCACGAGAGCAGTTGGAACTTCATGGGCAGTGCATCACCAGGCCTCCCTGGCTCAAATCTGTAAGGCCGCAACATGGTCTTCAGTTCACACGTTTACTAGGTTCTACCAGGTGGACGTTAGAAGTCAGGAGGATGTCGCCTTTGGGCGCAGTGTGTTGCAGGCCGCAAAAGATCCTCATGTCTGATAGCGCTCAGCTTATATATGGTGTATCCCCCCCCCTCATTTGGCATTGCTTTAGGACATCCCATTAGTAATGACTATGTCGCTCTGTGTCCCGTGATGTACGAAAAAGAAAATAGGATTTTTATAACAGCTTACCTGTAAAATCCTTTTCTTGGAGTACATCACGGGACACAGAGCTCCCACCCCTCTTTGGGGACACTTATTGCTTTGCTACAAAACTGAGGTGCTCCCGGATGGGAGGGGCTTATATAGGGGAGGGTACTTCCGGTTTTGGAAGTTGCCAGTGCCAGCACCTGACGGTATCTATATAACCCATTAGTAATGACTATGTCGCTCTGTGTCCCGTGATGTACTCCAAGAAAAGGATTTTACAGGTAAGCTGTTATAAAAATCCTATTATTACGTTACACAGACATGTTTTACTGTTGTCCCCATCTGGAAACCCAACCTGAGAATTTCTATGCAGCAATTGTTTTTTTTTTTGCTTACAAACAATTTTTATTATAGAAAAGGTCAAGGTATAAACACAAATCACAATGATGGTACAGGTATATATATAAACATTGTACATATTGAGCATTGTACAGAGGAAGGAGAAAAGGTTCTTTTTTTTTTTTTTTTTTTTCTTTTTTTTTTCTTTCTTAATTTATTTATTTTTTATTTCTTAAGACTGGTATAGGAATGTATATTGTTCAAATAAAGTCAATCAAGAGCATTGTATTGGAGAGAGGGCTAAATGACGATTGTATATATTTTAAGAGTGGGAGGAAAAAAAAAAAAAAAAAAAACGGGAAGGTACTAGACCAGAGAGGTGGTATCCCAGAGAGTCCATTTTTTTTGGTAAAGGGGCATAGAATCATATAATGTGTGATGAATTCTTTCTGAAAGCTTAATGTTTGACATGCGGTTAAGAATTTGTGGCCAAGGTACCGTAGTGGAGCGCCAATTAAATGCTATGGCCCAGTGGATGGAACTAAGGAGTGTATGTATCAACCTTGTACTAGTCATTGGGATGTCCTGTATAGGGGTGAATAAAAGGCCTATTTGGGGTGTAAGAGAGATCTTTCTACAGGATATTTTATCTATTATAATATTTGCCTTATGCCAAGTGTCTTTAATGTGGGGGCAATCCCAAAATATATGTAAAAGTGTTCCCTGGGTGGGGCAACCCCTAAAGCAGAGTGGGGACACTGAGGGATAAAATGAATTGAGTTTAGCGGGAGTAAGATACCATCTATAAAGTAGTTTGATGGCCGATTCTCTAATCGAGGTTGTTCTGGTACATTTGTGGAGATTTGTAAAAATCGTATCCCATTGATCAAGAGTAAATGAGGTATTTAAATCTGATTCCCATTGTAGCATGGGATCTGATTTATCAGGCATGTTTGTCTCATTTAAATTTTTATATATTCTGGAGATTAAACCCCGGTCACGAGGGGAGGAGATACAAATTTGCTCAAATTGTGTATAAGGGGGGTGGAGTGTAAGTGAGTAATATTTCTCATAGAATTTTTTTATTTTCGCATAGATCTCTAGTTCGGTAGGAGAGATATTGTATTTTGTTTGTAGTCTGGTGAAAGTAAGAAATGCATTGTCTTGGGAGAGCGATTTTAAATGTATTAGATTATGTGACTTCCAATATGTTAGCAAATTCTCATCCTGAGCTCTATCTGGGGGGGGAAAAACGTGGGTCACCCATAAAGGAAGCTAAGGGGGGAACATCTGAGGATAACTTAAAATTAGAGATTTGTCTGTTCCATAGTTGAAGAGTGTGAGTGACGATGAGATTTAAGGGCCTTATTTTTTGTGGTGGGATGACATTGGACCAGAGAAGTCCTTGTAAATTGTAGGGTAGGATAGATTCTTCTTCGAACAGGAGCCAAGGGATTTGGGATGAAGGGGCATACCATTGGGCTAATTGGGTGAATCTGGCCGACAAGTAATATAGCCAAAGGTTTGGAATGCCGAGGCCTCCTTTTAAATGGGGTCTAAACATAAGGGAATAACTAAATCTGGGTTTCTTGTTTTGCCATATAAATTTATTGATTTCTCTCTGTAAAGATTCTAGTGTTTTTTTAGGTAGAATAAGTGGAAGGGTTCTGAAAAAGAATAGAAGTTTGGGTAATATCATCATTTTTGTGGCTACTATCCTGCCCGAGAAAGAAATCTGGTATGATGACCATAGTTTAAGTAGGTTTTTAATATTGTTAAATAAAGGAGGGTAGTTTGCTTGATATAACGTTTTATATGAAGATGTAATCTGAATACCTAGGTATCTAAACGAATCTACGTGCCAATTGAATGAGAATTTGTCTTTAAGTGAGGTAATTGTAGCCGTATTAGTGCAATTGTGACAGAGAAAATTAAGTACTGTCCGTGATACTTTTTTTATTTGCACTAACATAGAATTTTTCAGGACAAGCTTTCGGGGTATGTCCCCTTCTTCAAGGTCCAAGCAGTACTGATTCACAATTTTTTTAGCAGAATGTTGAAACAAAACAAGAAAAAAAAAAAAAATCTCAGAGGGAAAGGAAAAAAAACACATACAAATCAATGGTAATAAAGATAGCAGCAGAGTTAGTGAGATAAGACAGAGTTAGTGAGATAAGACAGAGGGAGAGCTATAGACTTGAGGGGGGAGATGCTAGTCACAGAGGGGGTCATAAAACCTTAGTATAATGGGTAAGGAAACCAATATCTAAATTTAGGCCATTCGTTTTTGTGTTAAAAAGAATTATCATTCTTAGTTCAAATGTTTTCCTTTCCTGGATAGTTCTGAAATTCCCTTTAAGAACTAAAACATTGAGGTCTTCTATAGTGTGGTCTGGTTGTGAGAAGTGATGTCCCACAGGTGTGCAGAAACTCTCTTCTTTATGTTCCTTGATGGTATGTCTGTGAAAATTCATCCTCGCTTGCAACTTCTGTCCTGTTTCACCAACATAAGATCCTTTGCCACACCTGTTGCATTGGATGAGGTACACAACATTACTGGAGGTACAGTTGTAAGATCCCATGATGGTGAAGGTCCCATTTGTGTGTGTGACACTTTTGGATGGATTGATCTGGTTGCACAGTTTGCAGCGTTTTTTATTGCAGGGTTTGCTTCCATTATTTGTGACTTCATAATCAGAGTGAAGTTTCCTGCTGATTAGTTTGTGTCTGAGGTTGGGTGGTTGTCTGAAAGCCAATAATGGGGGTTGTTGGAATATTTCTTTCAGAGTTTCATCCTCTGTTATAATGGGCTGTAAATCTTTGATTATCTTTTTGATCCCTTCTAGTGTTGGGTTGTATGTGGTGACAAATAAATAACAAATAAATAAACAAAACAAATAACCGAGTACCTCTAGTCACCACATACAACCCAACACTAGAAGGGATCAAAAAGATAATCAAAGATTTACAGCCCATTATAACAGAGGATGAAACTCTGAAAGAAATATTCCAACAACCCCCATTATTGGCTTTCAGACAACCACCCAACCTCAGACACAAACTAATCAGCAGGAAACTTCACTCTGATTATGAAGTCACAAATAATGGAAGCAAACCCTGCAATAAAAAACGCTGCAAACTGTGCAACCAGATCAATCCATCCAAAAGTGTCACACACACAAATGGGACCTTCACCATCATGGGATCTTACAACTGTACCTCCAGTAATGTTGTGTACCTCATCCAATGCAACAGGTGTGGCAAAGGATCTTATGTTGGTGAAACAGGACAGAAGTTGCAAGCGAGGATGAATTTTCACAGACATACCATCAAGGAACATAAAGAAGAGAGTTTCTGCACACCTGTGGGACATCACTTCTCACAACCAGACCACACTATAGAAGACCTCAATGTTTTAGTTCTTAAAGGGAATTTCAGAACTATCCAGGAAAGGAAAACATTTGAACTAAGAATGATAATTCTTTTTAACACAAAAACGAATGGCCTAAATTTAGATATTGGTTTCCTTACCCATTATACTAAGGTTTTATGACCCCCTCTGTGACTAGCATCTCCCCCCTCAAGTCTATAGCTCTCCCTCTGTCTTATCTCACTAACTCTGTCTTATCTCACTAACTCTGCTGCTATCTTTATTACCATTGATTTGTATGTGTTTTTTTTCCTTTCCCTCTGAGATTTTTTTTTTTTCTTGTTTTGTTTCAACATTCTGCTAAAAAAATTGTGAATCAGTACTGCTTGGACCTTGAAGAAGGGGACATACCCCGAAAGCTTGTCCTGAAAAATTCTATGTTAGTGCAAATAAAAAAAGTATCACGGACAGTACTTAATTTTCTCTTTAAGTGAGGATATTAATGCTGGGGGAATGTTGATTGGTAAAGCCGAGCACTTAGATAGGTTTACTCCCAGACCTGTCAAATCATGAAAGACGTCCAGGGTTTTAGTTAGATTAGGTAGGGAAATAAGAGGGTCAGTTATGAATAGAAGGACGTCATCCGCATAAAGACTCAGTTTGTATTCCTTGGATCCTTTAATATATCCTTTAATATTTGTATTGTTTCTGATTGCACAGGCGAGGGGTTCTATTGCGAGGGCAAAGAGTAGGGGGGAGAGTGGACAACCTTGTCTGGTACCTTTAGTCAGGGGAAAAAAGTCAGAATTGTTACCTGGGAGTTTAATACGTGTCTGTGGGTTGTGATAGAGAGCCTTAAAGCCATGTAGAAATTCATTGTTGATGCCATATTTTGGGAGAAGGGTGTCAAGATATGACCAGCAAACGCTGTCGAAAGCTTTGTGTATATCAAGACCAAGAAGCAGCGTGGATCTGGAATGAATGTTGGAGTCTTGAATGATATTTGTGGTAAGTCGTATGTTGTCTGTTATTTGTCTGTTGGGAATGAAGCCTGTTTGATCAGGATCAACTAATGGGGAGATAACGGCTGATAATCTGTCTGCTAATACACGGCCGAATATTTTTAGGTCGTTGTTAATAACTGATATTGGGCGGTAGTTTTGAGGGGTGGAATGATCTTTATTTGGTTTGGGAAGTAGGGACATATTAGCCAAAATCATCTCGGGTGGGAATTGGCCACCCTGTAAGATATTATTATACAGTTTAGTAAGGTGTGGTGTAATGGTAGAGGAAAATTTTTTATAGTAAGATGTGGAATAGCCGTCAGGGCCTGGGGCTGTGGATATTTTTAGTGTACCAATGATTTTGTTAACTTCCATCTCCGAGCAAGGGGCATTAAGAGATTCAATTTGATCTCTAGTAAGAGTGGGTAACGTAATGTTATTAAGCCAGTCTAAGGAGGACTGTTTCGGAGGTGTTTTTGGTGAGGTCAGGAGATTTTTATAGAAGTCCGAGAATAATTTCATGACTTCTTTGGGATGGGATACCAAATTACCAGAAGGGTTCCTTAATTTATAGGTGTGTGGGGGTTTCATAGATTGATTTAGTTTTTTAGCAAACATGGTGGAATAAGAATTACTGTTGAGTAAGAATCTAGCTTTAGACCATCTGAGAGCTTTTTCAGTATCTGATGTTAATAATGTGTCTAAGGTAGTGCGTTTCTCTTGTATCTGTTTAAGTAGGTCACTAGATGGGTTCTGATTGTTTCTATGATACAAGTGATCTAGATCTTTTGTTAGGGATCTAATGTCTGCAAGTTTGGATTTGTTGTTGATTGAGGCGATATTTATCAGATGACCTCTCATTACTGCTTTATGTGCCATCCATATAGTTGTAGGGGACATGTCTGGTGCTACATTTTGTGCAAAATATTGTTCAAGGTAGGATAGAATTTGTTGGTTGCTTGAGGGATCTGTGAGCAAGGAATCGTTTATTCGCCATGAGTGTGCTGTGTTGGCTAGACCTATATGTGAAGTATCAAAGGAGACTATGTGGTGATCAGACCAAGGACACGGATGGATATCTGCTCTAGAGGAATTGGCAAGTAGAATTGGGGTGCAAAAGATGTAGTCAAGACGAGCGAAGCAGTTGTGCGGATGGGAGTAGAATGTGTAAGATTTGGATCCTATGTTATGGGCTCTCCAAGTGTCTATTAATTGATGGTTATATAGTGATCTATTCAAGGATTTGGGGAAAGCTTTTGAGGATGGGACAACATTGCTTCTATCTAGAGCTGAATGAGCAGCTAAATTGAAATCCCCGCCCACTATTAAATGTGTGGAGTGATAATTGTCTAGAGTATCAAAAAATTTGGTGAAAAAGTTTGACTGGGCTTCGTTGGGAGCATAAATTGAGGCAATGGTGATAGAACGTCCTTTGATTGAACCTTTCAAGATCAAGTAACGACTGTCTGGATCTTTAAATATATTTTGAACCTCAAATAACACTGTGTTTCTAATGAATATAGCAGCACCTCTAGATTTTGTGTTATAAGTAGTGCAATAATATTGGCTGTAACTTTTGTCAAAAAATTTAGGGTGTTTATCTGTGGCAAAGTGCGTTTCCTGCATTAAGATTATATCAGCTCCTAATCTTTTATAATGGCGAAAGGCCTTCTTTCTCTTGTGAGGCGAATTAATACCCTGGGCGTTATGAGAAATCACTCTGAGACCCATTGTATTGGTATTAAGGGGCGATGGTGGTTATGAAGAAATGGCAGTGGGTCGTCAAGCCTAGGTTTGAGTATATAGCCAAATCGGAGTGGAGTTGATAATTTGATTATCGCCATTAAGATCGAAAGTGAAGCTACTTGAGATATAGGCGGAACTAGCCAACATCGTATTGCCATTTGTAACTGTGTATATATGTAATATATCAGGTTATACATTCGTATCCAGCTCAAATATTTCCTCGTTGACCTTTGTTTTTTGAATAACATTTTGTGCCTATACCACAGAACCATGAAGAACAGGGCTCTTGAACAGTGGCACATTAGAGCTAGTAAACTTATAGAAAATAACAGTACTGTATTGTACAATGACATTCCATAATAATGTTTTAATTGAGGTAAAGAGAGTTTGTTCGACCTTTTCGACATTTTGTAAATATAGAGTGTTTTAGTATGACTATGTGAAATAACTTTTATGATTAGGGGGTCAGGGTGAGAAGCACTTCCTGACCGAAAAAAGTATTGATTTGGACAATACTGTCCATTACTCACAAATAGACCCTCCACCACTAGAACGGAGGATAGCAGGATCAGTAGCGGAAAAATATCCACCAGTTGGACCATGCTTTTGGAGTCTTTTGTGAGCAGGGGGACAAACTAACGCAGGCGGAGCACATCAGCCTTAGCGAGGATGCTATAAAAAGAAAATTTTTTTATATAAGTGCATGCTGTTACATATAAAAAATTAGCATACGAAACAGTATAAAAAAGGAGCAAGAAGAAATGTTAGATATATAATGTCGTATAGAAGAAACTGTGGTAATGCCGACCCGGTACCATATAAACGTGTGGTACAGTTGTTTACTATAATCAGAAAAAACAACCTCAAACAATTCAAACTGTAAAAGTGGTATTTTGAACCTTGCAAAAAAATAAAAAAAAAATAAAAAAAAAAAAAAAAAAAAAAAAAAGAAAAGAAAGAAAAAAGAAGAAAAAGAAGAGAAAAGAAAAGAAAAAGAGGAAAAAAAAAGAAGAAAGAAAAAAGAAGAAAGAGAAAAAAAAAAAAAAAAGAGGGGGGAGGGGGTTGGGAGGAAAAGAGCAAGGTTTTTATAAAAGAAGGGGGGTAAGTTTTGGGCCACAAATGGGATCCATCTTTATCTTCAAGCGTTTAAATTTCTGAATGATGGTCGCCATCTCCTTTGATCACGGCGTGTGGCTGGGGTGGCCCAGATAGGTGAGGTGTGGGGAGTTGCTGGAGGTCCTGTATTTGTTCCCGGATCTAGAAGACCTAACTTCACAAGGAGATCCTTGCCTTCTGAGGTGTTGAATATTGTATAGGTTGTCCCGTTGTGTGGCACTGTTAACTTAAATGGAAAACCCCACCGGTATCTGATATGAGCTGATTGTAATACCGAAGTGATCTCCTTCATTTTGCGTCTTCTTTCCAGGGTAGCCTGTGAGATATCTGGAAAAATTTGGATTTTGGTGCCCTCCAATTCGATGTTATGCATATTTCTGGATGCTCTTAATATGTTTTCCTTAATGATGAAATCTTTCATGCATAGAATAATGTCACGAGGAGGTTTGTCTGGGGGAGGTTTAGGGCGCAGGGCCCTATGAATTCTATCACACGCAAATGAGGATGGGGGTGTGTCAGGGAGGAGACTGTGGAACAATTTAGACACTGCAGGCATCAGTTCAGTGACTGATTCTGGGATACCACGAATCCTTAGGTTGTTCCTTCTGTTGCGGTTGTCCAAATCTTCTACTTGCGATTGTAGGTACGTGTAGTTTTCAGCTAAAAGTTCAAAGTCCTTTCTAAGATCGTTGTGTGCAAGTGAGAGCTCGTCGTGTTTGGTTTCTAGAATATCGGTGCGACCTCCCAGGGTTGCTATTTCTTGTGTGAGTGTATTTGTTGTTTTTTGGAGTTCACACTGTATCTTGTCTACAAGTTTTTCGTAGATTTTGGTTAAGCTGAAGTCCAGATCTGATTTTGTGATCTGGGAGGAGAGATCACTATTGTTATGTGTGGAAGCAGATTTCTGCTAAGGAATATTGGAAGCTGTAGGAGACTGTACCGAAGGAGAACCAGCGCCCATATGGGCCATCTTTCTATGTTCCTTGTTGCGTAATGAGTATGTGACCAAAGAGTGCTGTTGCGCACGGCGATTGTACGCCTTCTTGCCCGACGGCATGCACTAGTATGAACTGCAAGGTGGATTTATAAAAAATATATGGTAGTTTGTGGAGGTTAAACAATGCAGTGTGGGTTAAATCCTCGCTGATCTGATGGAATGCTTAATTAAAGATGGTGATCTGCATCGCGCCGCGCATGCGTCCCCTCTAAGATTTGATTGTGACTTTTAGCTCATCCTGTCCCGTATGTCCCCGGTAAATGATTCATTACATGCCTGCAATGTTGGTATGTACTTCTTGATGAGGGGGCTGCGGGGCCATCAGATTAAGGGTTAAGCAATTAGGAGCCAGGGAGAGCTGGTTAATGGGGTGTGGGTGTAGCAAGATGGCCGCTCTTTGGAGTGATAAGTACAGCAGTGTCTCTTGAGGCAGAAAATATTGGGGACCTATGATGGGGACTATTGTTGATAGGTTGATTTGCTGGGTAGTACTAGGATTTCTGCAGAGTGTCTTATAGGAGCCTGTGGAGTCCTGGCTACACTGCTGTTGGGTGCAGCAAGATGGCCGCCACAATAGACTGTGGGGACAGGGTCCCGGCGATCCCCGGGGCAAACACTGGACCGAGGAGATCCCAAAACCCTGGCTGAGAACACCCCCTGTGTGGGCCAGATGATGCTGTAGTCCCGCAGGCTATCAAGGGGTGGGGAGGCTACTGTGGGCCCCGGGGGTGTAGCAAGATGGCCACCTCTCACCTGTGTTTCAGCTGCGATGTGCCTCACAAGTTGTCCCCGGTGGCTCTCCAGTTATTCAGCGCCGGTCTGCGTGGGGAGGGTCCTCCTCTGGTGTGGCGGATTGCCGTCGCCGCCCGCCGGGCGGACAGCAGCGCTCGAGCGCCGAGGATGCGGGGATCGCGTAGGCCGCAAGACGGCGGCGGGGCTCTTGTAGGCTGATGCGGTCGCAGGCCAACGGTGGCTCCCCGGCGACTCAGCGCCGGTCGGCACGGGGAAGGTCCTCCTCTGGAGTGGCGGAATGCCGTCGACGTCCGCCGGGTGGATCGCAGCACTCGAGGGCCGAGGATGCGGAGATCGCGCAGGCCGCAAGACGGCGGCGGGGCTCTGGCAGGCCGATGCAGTCGCGGGCCCACGGCGGCCCTCCGGCGACTCCGCGACCCCGCACCGGTCCGCGTGGGGAAGGTCCTCCACTGATGTGGAGGATTGCCGTCGCCGCCCGCCGGGCGGACCGCGAAGCTCAAGCGCCGGGGGTGTGGGGATAGTGTAGGCCGCAAGATGGCGGCGGGGCCCTGGCAAGCTGATGCGGTCGCGGGCCGTATAGCGGAGCTGTCCGGCGGTCAGGAAGACCAATTTGACGTTAGGCAGATGCAGGGGACACCCCGGAGCCTGGACAGCTGTTTTGGGGGTTTGGGCCGTGGCTAAATGCCATGGATGGCATTAGATAGGGATTGCTGATGGCGGAGCTCCTCAGAACCACGTCTTTCGCCGCTCACGTCCGGACACGCCCCCCTCTATGCAGCAATTGTTGGAATGTATAAATGTGTATGTAGCGGGGTCTCCTTTAAGGCCCTATGGACTACGTTACCCAGAACCCCGCTTGGCACCCAGGGTGCATTTGGCCACCGCAGAGACTTATGGGTGGGGCTATAAAAGGAAAGGGCGAGGCTAAGCTCGGCCTTCTTTTTGGACACCGCGCTGCAATCAAGGGGGCTCCCTGTGCGGATCTGTTGCAGTGCAAGGCCCGAGGCCTGGGCCTTGCATACCTCCCGAAGAGCCTTCCACCCCACTGCTGAGCCTGAGTGACACCTGACTTCTTTGAGTTGCTGACATCAGTTGGTCCAGAGACCTGATCGTTGCAGGCACTGTGTGTGGAAACACAGTGGTGGAAGTCCCGTACTGGGATTGCGTCCGGGAGGGTGAGCGAGCATCTGCTCACTTATTTAGCTTGTACTTTGATTAGGCCTAGTGACTGCCTTGGCCCATCGAGACTAGTGGCTGAACTGAGTTGTGTTGTCTCCGGTGAAGTGTTCCTCTTTTATTACCCATTTATGGATTACAAAAACTGTTCCTGAATGTGCACCACCATTCATCTGAATGCGAAGAGTTGTTTTCACAGAGACTGAGCTTTATCTGAGTCAGGCCTGACCAGGGGTTTAAAACGTTGTTGTTGCACCACATTGCACAAAGAGAAGATAGCTGCACGTGGCGTGTGATCACTCTGCACTATCACTATTAGTAGGTTTATTGCTGCAGGGCTCTGCATGTATGCTATGTGTTATCTTTAAAATATACCTTTATACCTAAGTAAATCAGATATAGTTTACCTATCCTGACTCAGTGTTTATCATTGCATATTAGACTTGTGCACAACGGAAAAATTCGTTCCGTTTCGGTTCGTTTCTTTCCGGTCCTGTTGATTCGTAATCATTCGTAATTTTGCTAGACGGGATTTTTCGTGTTCGGACTCATTCGTATTTTTGCAAGCGACATTTTTCGTTGAATTTTTTGTTGCTTTATAATTCGTACTTTCGGTAGAGTACGTTGTTTTTCGTTGATTCTGGACACAACTCCTACTTTCGTAACTTTTTTTGGGTTCATTGATTCGTAATTTTCCGTGTCTCTCTCACAACGACGCTGCCTATTATGCCTAATGTGCTTCGAATGGATTTGTACTTTTCTAAATACATAGCGGTTATTTGTAACGATTCGAAATCTTGTATTTTACTTTCGTTTTTTACATGCGGCTATAGGCTCCGCCCCTGTACACCATTTTGAGAGGGTTCAGCACGGTGAGGGAGAAGCAGAGAGCAGAGCAGAGTGAGTGTTATTGTGCTTCGAATGGATTTGAAATCTCGTATTTTACTTTCGTTTTTTCATGCGGCTATAGCCTCCGCCCCTGTACACCATTTTGAGAGGGAGTTCAGCATGGTGAGGGAGAAGCAGAGAGCAGAGTGAGTGTTATTGTGCTTCGAATGGATTCGTACATTCGTAACTTTTTTCATAACGAATTATGCCAAAGACCTTCGGGCATTCGCTATTTTGCGGTATAATTTATTTCGGATTCAGTTTTATTCGTAATTGCTCTGTTCGGAAATTCGAATGCTTCCGAATGTCCGAAAGTTGCTAAATTCGGACGAATTTTGATTCGTTACGAAACGAATTGCACAAGCCTATTGCATATTAACTGCCTATCCTGCTGTGAGATTGTGTATAACCAGTGTAAGATTGGGGGTTGTTAGCTCTTGTGGTGGATGCGTATTTCCAGTGATGCAAGCCAGTCAGCAACTCTGTTTAAGGGCCTGGTAGCCCATTTTTATTTAAAAAGCACGAAAGTTCACAAACACATCTGTAGTATTCACAGGGGGGTTCCACCATTCCTGTATCTTTCATACTAACAGTAGCCTCGTAGCTTTACCTTCTAGCGATCCAGGCCTTTAGCCTAGGCCTGACGGTCTGTTCCTCAGACCCAAACAGTGTCCAAGAGTTTCAGCTTTCTCCTAGCTTCTCCTGGTCAGCACCTTTGTTGCTGTATCACTAACGGTGTCTGCCTCCTGCGAGATAACTTTCCACAAAAGCAACCAACAGTGTAGCAACCAATTCTCATCAACATTGCTTAACAACGCATGTATCACCTGCGTCCACCGATTGGTATTATGCAGTACCATGTCGCCCTTCTGCTGTGGATACACGCAGGTGTATATTGGAAAGATTTTCACCAATTCCCACAACATCTCAGAAATTTCTAGACATGCCGTATCTAAACACAGAACTCTAGGAACTTGACCTTTACCAACGATGTGGAGGGACTCATTTGCTAAGGCGTGAGAGGCCGGGATACTTAAAAAGACCTCTACCTCAGAGGCAACTAACAAAATTTGCGGCTCCCACTGAGCACTGCCAGTCGCATGTGTCACACTCATCCTCTCACCTTCAGCAACACTGAGCCCTTTCAAATCGCTATCCACTACCTCATCAATCTGACATTCAACATTACTCATCTCTTTTGCTGTGGACAAAACCTCTGCTATGTATGCGCCCTTTTCAGATCCTTCCAACTGGAGAGGGTTAATTTCTGCAAAAGCCAACGCACCCGTGTCTACCGGCCCTGCAGCCTCTCTATTTAGCATAGCAGAAATTGTGTCCACTCCACTGTTACCCACTAAGCCTTCCTTGTTTAAATGCACTTGTGGCAAAACATTTTCAAACACAACAGGCTGCAATAACATAACTTCACCACTTTTCTCGGGTGGCGCTTCACTAAACCCATGAGGATTGTCAGCAGTGACAGACCGTAACTCCTTATCAGTACAAGAAATTTTAAACATTTGAGTTTTACCATTTTTTTCATCACCAAGGTCAAGTACCTTCTTATCTATCAGAGCGGCACCACGGTTGTCCCAGGCAACCTCTGGCTCCAACACACAGAGCTCCCTGGAGGTTTCTAAGGACACCTCTGCAGCCTTAGATACTGTTGCCAAGGGGAATCGCGTATCCTGCTTAGCGATCACCCCTACCTCATTAAGCATCACATTACCATCAGCACGTGTCATCAGCATTCATAAACATAGCAGTTTTATAAACTCTATCAAATTGTCCTTTGTCAAAACGCATGACACCCTGCATGCCACTCAGCACACCACCCTTCCTCTCCAAAGGAATTATTTTGCCCACTAGGGCGTCTTCACAGTTGTCCTGGGAAACCACTTGCCTCACCACTGCAGGCTCCTTGGTGGTTTCCCTTGGCAACTGCACAGCACCTGTCACTAGGGAACATGGCATACCAACTGCTTTGGTCACCCCTAGCACATCCTTTCCAGCACTCCGCTGGATTACCTTAGCTGTACCCAGAGTCCATATGTCCCTTTCAATTTTTGACCTCGCTGCAAGCAGGGTTTTAACCTGTGTCTCCGCACTGATCTGGGTAGCACACTGCAGCAAGTTCATTTTTTCACCTTCAGTGGATCTCCGCTCTGGGGTCACTTCCACTTCATTGTGAGCAACCGCACAGTCAGCCTTTCCCATGATTTTAACAGGAACAGTCTTACCATTCTCTTTAGCATGGGTTGAAGACTTCAATTGAGGGCGTTGTCCCTTCTTTGCCATGCTCTCACAAGATGACGCCCCCTCCTGGAAACAGGGTAACATTACATCCTTCTTGAATTTTCCATCATCGCTTGCAGTCAAAGCATTAAGCCCAACAACACGATCAGCAGCTGTATTCCACAAGCTTGGACAAGAAAAGATCCCTTGGCCCAGCTGACCATATTCCAAGCATGGCACTTGGCGACTTTCTCCAGTTGCTATGGGAGACCACCTTCTCCCTGCTGATCTCTTGTAGCGCTCTCTAGACTGGACTGCTCCTAGAAAATTATCTTAGTCATCTCGGTTACTATACATCCCACGGTACACCTCCTGGTACTCCTCGATCAGAAAAGGTTGCACCAACTCAACCCAGCGATTTCTGGGCCATCTTCTGTAGAAAGCAATCATCACAAACTCATCCAAAAAGTTCTCAACACATTCAGAAGGCAACATAGGCCGTATGAAGTCAGCTGTACGGATTTCTGCTTTGTTGCCATGGGCAACCACACCCATCTGCTCACTCTTTACACTCAGAGCAGGCTTTCTCATACCTTTGCTTTGGTAAAGCCTGGGACAAAGGGCATTTAGAAACTTCATGCCCCCACTCACTGCACCGCAAACAGCGCACTTGGCTCTAAACCCTTTGCACATTGATAGCTGGCCATCTTGCACCAGCGTTGCCAGGGGCAACATGTCCTTCCCCTTTAACTTAGTTCAGTGCGGCCAAGTGTCGCCTGCACCAATCCACTGCAGACTCAGACTTTGGTGAACTCTCCATACTTGCAGACACCTGTGCACTCCTTTCACCAGTGTTGCTAGGGACAACACCAGCTCTGTCTCTCATCTCAGCAAACATGGCTTCCTTTTTGAGTTTTAACCTCCCCATCTCTGCAGTCAGGCCAACAACGTTTTTTTTTTTTTTAACACAGTTCCATTTAACACAGGAAAATTTTGAAGTGCTGTCTCCAAGACTTGCAAACAGCACACTTTCACATGCAGACTTCACTCTCTGCTTGAGCTCACTTCCACAGGCACATCACCTGTATACAACACAGTCCATTAATTAAACTCATGTGCAATGCAGTTCGCCTGGCTGCCACACACAGCTAGCAGCAGTTCACCGCAGAAAACTTTTCCTTCAGATAGGCTGTTCATCACGGTATTGCTGTTAAACACACAGTTTCTTTTTACTCACTGTTTTTGGTATGCGAGGATCTGGAACTCTTCCAAAAACTGCCCAAAGCAATATCTCCACCACTTGTAAGATTGGGGGTTGTTAGCTCTTGTGGTGGATGCGTATTTCCAGTGATGCAAGCCAGTCAGCAACTCTGTTTAAGGGCCTGGTAGCCCATTTTTATTTAAAAAGCACGAAAGTTCACAAACACATCTGTAGTATTCACAGGGGGGGTTCCACCATTCCTGTATCTTTCATACTAACAGTAGCCTCGTAGCTTTACCTTCTAGCGATCCAGGCCTTTAGCCTAGGCCTGACGGTCTGTTCCTCAGACCCAAACAGTGCCCAAGAGTTTCAGCTTTCTCCTAGCTTCTCCTGGTCAGCACCTTTGTTGCTGTATCACTAACGGTGTCTGCCTCCTGCAGACATGCACCGCCTTCGACTCCACTTCAGAGGATGAGAGCCCACCTGGCTCTCATGCACACAGACTTCCTCTCTGTTGGGTGGAGCCCTGTTCCATAATCACCTCTGAACTAAATGGCCCAAGACACAGCTGTTCCATCAGCGTGTCTTTCTTTACCAAATCTGGCATAAACCAACCCTCTTGAAGGTCGCACAAAGTCGCACCCTCACACCAGGTATAGAATTATATGAAGGAAACATTCCCTAGACTAACTGTGCCATAGAGGGTTGAGTAGATTGCGGGGGATTGGCGGTGCTGTATACGGGGCTGGAAATAACTGAAAATCAGCGGCACTCTTAACTGGGGGTAGCGCTACACGTGGGGGCTTCGTCCGGGATCCTTATACAGCAAGTAATACGCCAAAAAGTACCGGCATGGACCCGCTGGAAGTAGGACAGTAGTGCACAGTGGCTGGCGTTAATTCAGCCACGGCAGTAGTTATTGAACTCCCGGGGATCTGGCAGGAAGGAGCGATATCGCCATGTCAGAAAGCATGGGTGACGGATGTAAGGTCAAATTCCTCGCTTACCCACGCATTCGTAGAATGGAAGAACGAAATTCCAGAGCATTTCAAAAGTCCAAACATACAAACAATGGACGATCAGACCTATAACTTGATACATGCGTTGCCACTCAAGGGAGAATGGTTCCAAACACCAAAACCATCACCTCCACGAATATCTCCACCGCCATCACCTAAAGCAGGAAAGCAGAAGGGTACAGAGAGTCCCGGATCACCACCGGCCACCCTCAGTGCAGAACTGTGCGCTGTCCTAGGGGAGATTGTAGCCCAGTGTAAGAAGGATCCTACAGATTACCCGATGTCGGGATACAGAAAACTCAGGATATTTTCTGGAAGGAAACCTGTACCTTCGGGAGAAGAGGGATTTGAGGAGTGGCTAGACGGCGCTACTCAGGCCCTAGAGGAATGGGAAGTCCCAGAACACCAAAAAAAACAGAGAATCACTGAGAGTTTGAAGGGGCCTGCTCTGGAGGCCATACGCAACCTTAAGCTGAGCAAGAAAGACTGTGATGCACAGAATTATCTAGACATTCTGCAGAATGTGTTCGGGGGAACGGAAAAAGTAACTGAGCTCACTTACCAGCTGGAGCACTGCTACCAAAAGACAGGAGAGAAACTGTCAGAGTTCATGAGACGTCTGGATAAGATCTTGCATAAGATTATACTAAAAAAGGGATCGACCCAAGGAGAGTGGATGAGGCCCGTGTCCAGCAGGTGTTGAGGGGAGCTCAGCCTCTGGATCCCATTGCATTAGCGCTATGCACCCGACAGGACGGGAAGAGCCTGGAATACCCCGACTTAATCCGAGTGGTCAGAGAAGAAGAGGCTATGTTGGAAGACAAGAGGAGGAGCCAACCAGTCGAACCAACCAACCCTCCGGCAGTGATGGTCAGGTCGGCCATGACCCCCGAAAGAGACTCAGAGGTGGATACCCTGAAGTCACAGATGTCCCAGGTGTTGGAGATACTGACCTCTTTGATGGCAAAGGATTCAGGGGTACCAGAAAGGGAAGGACCAAAGAAGGAACTGTTCCAAAATGCCTCAGCGCCCGCTTCCCTACAAGATTGGGGGGACACCATTTGTTTCAACTGCGGAGGAGTTGGCCATGTCGCAAAAGTGTGTTCCAGTCCCAAGAAAAAGAAGCTGAATAATCGCAAGCCGGCGGAAAACTTCAGAGGGCCCCGGTGAAGGAGTTAACCAGGTGCCCATCTTCCACAGTGAGCTCCAAACTGAATGAGAAGTACAGAAAAAGAGAGGATAAAACCCCCTAGAAGAAGCGCAGTGTTCCCCAGCGGGAATGTACACCAAAAAAAGAGAATAATGTTCCTCAGCGGGTATGTACACCCATTAAGAGGAGGGAAATCAATGCATACCGAGCCCAAGAGAGACTAAAGTCCAAAGAGAAATGGAAAAAAGTGAGTCCAAAGGGAAAGTGCAAGGGTCAAAGGAAAGAGACCCCTTCGAAGCAATATCCAGAGAAGCTGGTATGCCCCTCCCCCATAGTGCCGGTCCAAGTGGAGGGAGTCTACACAAGAGCCATATTGGACACTGGGGCGCAAGTGACCCTACTATACCGGGACTTCTATGATAAGCATCTAAGTCATCTACCCATCCAGAGGATTGAAGATTTGGAAATGTGGGGAATTGGAACCCAGAGGTTCCCGTATGATGGTTGCCTGCCCATAAAACTGACCTTCGACCCATCTGTGGCCGGGAAGGCTGAAGTGTTTGACACCCTGGCTGTGGTGTGCCCCCGACAGCCTGGAGCCAACAAGAGCTCCCTCATCGTAGGGACCAACACGGACTTGGTCCGGAGGCTCTTGGCCCCTCTAGTACGAGGGAAGAACCCCACAGTCACCAAACTCCACCCAATGCTGAAGACAGCCGACAAGTGGAAAGTTTTCCCCAAAGGTTTTTTTTTGGGCAGCAATGAATTGGAAATAGATAATAAGGTAAAAATCTTTAATTTTGGTGCATAATTCATTCAGATATACAATAGATTTACAATACAAACTCTGGTTGACGATACACACAACAACATGAAACATCGCTTAAGACAGGAATTTGTCCTAAAAAAACCATGGTTTGTCAATTGCGTTAACAACATGGTAATTTAATGGTCCACATAAATATTCAGAGTACCCCAATGCATTTCGACCCATTTTGTGTCTAGGTCTTCTTCAGGGGGGATTATGGTCTAAGGGAATATATTAAATAATTCTAGGTTAGGAAATTTACAAAGCATTGTTATAGATTCCAGTTTTGTAATATTTATTATCTCTATATATATTTCTGAGTATATTTACCATCCAAAGGATGAAGGAAGCGGGGTGCATCGCACAAACCAGAGGGTTTAAAAACGTTTGCGTTCAGTGGTCCCACCGTTTCCACTCGTACCTGCTGCATGCCCTGGGCGAGACCATGTCCCACCAGACTTGCAAGGGGCCACGCTTTTGGAATGAAAAGGAGGACGGGAGGCAAGGCACCTGCAACTAAATATATAGAAAAATCGCAATGAATGATTGACGGAGATTCCAAGAGTATTTCGTACTGCCCTGAGATCACAGACTGGCTAATGTTGAATCAAATATTTGGTTCGTTATAATTATTCTATTCATATTGTTGCATAGTTTGATTGGTTTAATTTGTAGATTAATTAATCTTATTATTAATAGAAATAGTTTGATAGAACTAAGAAGTTAGTTATTGAGATGTGATTGCTTAATTACTAAAAGTATAAAGTGAATGACAGTGGAGTGAGGTGGTGTAGCTCATAATAAGGTGATTGAAGATTTAAAAAATGTATTGGGTTTAAAAGAAAAAAACAGATAAGTGAAATAAAGTGTGAGGTGAACGAAAACAAAAATGTGTGACTCAGGGTAACGAGTGTTTTAAGTGTTTAAATAGTAAAGCCATGTCAGTATTAAATTAAATTAAAGATATAATTAAAAATATAACTGTATTAAAGCACATAATAAATTGGTATATATTGTCATGAATAATAAAAAAGTTTTGTACGTGTACATGATTGGGATGTTATGAATAATAAAAAAGTTTTGTACGTGTACATGATTGGGATGTTTCCACAAAGATGGATTAAGATTAAGTAACAGCCAGTCTGTTTGGCCTCAACGCTGAACTTACCCAGCACTCCAGTCCTTCTTGTGTAGGTTAGCAGCATTCCAGGGATCCATCAGGATCACCTGAAGCTGCGAACATATGTAGTGTATGCCTTAGTGGCATATGGTTAGCAGGTGTGCATCTCCTCCCCCCACCACCCCCTCAGGACCGTTCCCGCCGCCGATGGCGGCATGCGCGTGGCCTCCTCGGCGTTCTGGAAGGCTGAAGCCCCGGCATTAGCCGACACCCCCCACGTAAACACGCAACGTTGTGACATCACACGCGTGCGCAGTGTGCCCGCGCACCCACGTGACATCGCCACCAGTCCGGCGGTGATCACAGAATGCCGCCGGCATGGAAACGGGCTCCCCCCCAGTGGTCCTGGTAAGGGACGCAACTGCGGGAAACACGATGGCAGGGAGAACCGCAATAAATGTGTCTCCCCACCATGCCGGGGAGCCAGGTGGGAGGGAAGAAGGGTACCCACCCAGTACCGCAGAGCAGGGAAAAGTGGCACAAGTGGGATGGTCACCGAGGCAAAGAGTTACATTTAAAAGCCATGCAAAATTGATGTAGAATAATCTTTAGGTTTAATAAATCTTAACATTGATAGTGTTGGCTATAGTTTAACTTATCACAGAGCTGAGGATATATTGATATGCCCAATTTCATGAAAGGAAGAGAGGGAAATCTTGTCTTGTTTCACCTCAGAGAAATTTTCTCTATGCTTATATTAAGCCTTTTTAATACAGGTGCCTTTACACATTGGCAAACCTGATATTTCTTTCAGAGAATTGGGGTATCCCTCAACTCTTATTGTTGCTCTCATGTGTTGGATGGGGAAGGGGTGTTTAACCACCCAAGAAAGTACTAGAATGCTGAAGACAGCCTACCAGCGACTAGTCTTAGAGCAGAAGGCCCCGGAAGAGGGGGTGGGGAAAGTCTGGAGGCTGGGCAGGAAAGAAATAGTGTTGCAGCCCGGTGAAGTAACCTGTCTCCAAGCCACTGTGAAGCTTACTGGGGAGCAACCTGGGCCCTTTGTTATGTTGGAACCAGACCCAAGGGAAAAATACTCGGGCTTGGAAGTGATCCCAGAAGTGGTCCCGTTGAGGGCCTTGAAGAAGGCACACTGTAAGGTACCTGTGAGTGTCAGGAATACTACGGATGGCCCCATGGAGATCCCAGCCAGGATATTGCTGGGCCAGGTGAGCCCTGCTGCCCCAGTTGTCTTGTCAGATGTGGAAAAGACAATGGGAGAAAAGACAGTTTGGGAGAAGCTCTGCATGGAAAACCCAAACCTGCCAAGGGCTTGGAAAGAGAGAGCCAAGGCCCAGTTGACCAGGTGGAGAAGGATCTTCTCTCAAGATGAGTTTGATGTGGGGTGCGCGAAGAGTGCCACCCACCGAATCCGCCTCCAGGAGGACAAGCCCTTCAGGGAGAGGGTCAGGCGAGTCTCGTTAGCAGACCTCGAAGATTTGAGGGAGCAGCTCGCCGAGCTCAAGCGAACCGGTGTTATCCGGGAGTCTAGAAGCCCGTACGCCTCTCCGATAGTGGTGGTCAGGAAGAAGAATGGGTCATTGAGGCTGTGTATCGATCACAGGACCCTCAACAGGAGAACCATACCCGACCAGTATACCAATCCGAGGATAGAGGAGGCCTTACAGAGCTTGTCTGGAGCCAGGTGATTCAGTGTCATGGATCTAAAGAGCGGATACTACCAGATCCCTATGCATCCGGAAGACAAGGAGAAGACAGCTTTTATAACTCCTGTGGGGTTCTTTGAATTTGACCGGATGCCACAAGGTCTGTCTGGAGCCCCAGCCACCTTTCAACGCCTTCTTTTGGAAAAGACTGTAGGAGATATGAACCTCATCGAAGTCCTTGTATACTTAGATGACATCATTGTCTTTGGGAGAACTCTGGAGGAACATGAAGAGAGACTGGAGAAAGTTTTGAAAAGACTCAGTGAGGAGGGACTCAAACTTTCACCCGAAAAATGCCAGTTCTATCAGTCATCAGTTAACTATCTGGGACACATAGTGTCCGAAGAAGGGGTAGCCACAGACCCCGAGAAGTTGGAGGCAGTCACCTCCTGGCCACGGCCCACCACTGTGACAGAACTTGGGGTTCTGCTCCTATTACAGGAGGTTCGTGGAAGGGTTTGCCCGGATTGCCAGACCTCTGAATGAACTGCTCAAGACAGAAGGGGAAGAGGATGACTCGGGGCCCAGGAAGCCGGGGGAGTCAGTCAAAGATCAGTGGAACAAGAAGTGTGAAGAGGCCTTCCAGATGTTGAAGAAAAGCCTAACCACTGCCCCTGTCCTGGCCTACGCAGACCCTAAGAAGCCTTATGAACTCCACGTAGATGCCAGTCATGATGGTCTGGGAGGAGTGCTCTATCAGGAGCATGAAGGGCAATTGAGGCCTGTTGCTTATGTGAGCAGGACCCCCTCTGAGAAGAACTACTCCACTCATAAGTTGGAGTTTCTAGCCCTCAAGTGGGCTGTAGTTGACAAACTCAAAGACTATCTGTATGGGGCTGAATTCACAGTGAAAACTGACAACAACCCTCTTACTTATCTTTTCACCACAGCAAAGCTGGATGCCACAGGACATAGATGGCTGGCGGCACTGTCTGCTTTCAATTTCAGTCTGAAATACAGGCCTGGGGCTGGGAATCGAGATGCAGACGCCCTGTCAAGAAGGTCTCATGCCCCTACCAGCAGTATGGAAGACTGGACTGAAGTGGCACCCGACGGGGTGCACGCCCTCTGTCAGGGGGCTGAACTCCAGGCCAGTGGTGGTGCAAGAGCGGAAGAAATAGGGGTCACCATGGTAGGGGTCCCCAAGCAATACTGTGGGGTAACCCAGCTAGAGGAAGATGACTTGCCAAAACTGTCCAAGAAGGAGTTGAGATGTGACCAATTGGAAGACCATATGGGGAAATTGGTCCTGGAGGCCCTGGAGAGTCAGGATCCAGATAGACTCTTGCGTCACCCTTCAAAGGAAGCTCGCTTGTTGAGGAAGGAGTGGGACAGCTGCAGGTGCATCAGGGAGTGGTCTACCGAAGGGGCCCCTCTGAAGACCTAGAAGACAAATGGCAACTGTTTCTACCCGAGAAACATCGAGAGACCGTCCTGGTCGCCCTGCATGACAACCACGGGCACTTGGGAGCTGAGAGGACCCTTCAACTAGTTAGGAGCCGGTTCTATTGGCCCTGCATGAGGGCCGAAGTCGAGGAATAC
Organism: Rana muscosa; assembly: GCA_029206835.1. Classification (NCBI taxonomy): domain Eukaryota; kingdom Metazoa; phylum Chordata; class Amphibia; order Anura; family Ranidae; genus Rana; species Rana muscosa. The sequence goes on from CM055121.1 coordinate 575,863,133, forward strand.
TGCAACTCATGCGCACGCTGCATCCAGAGGAAGACCTTACCCCACCAAGCTGCCCCAATGGGCCATCTACAAAGTCAAGGCCCACTGGATTTGGTATGCATTGATTTTCTCTGCCTTGAACCTGACTTGAGTGGACTAGGAAATGTTCTGGTGATAACCGACCATTTCACACGGTATGCCCAGGCCTTTCCAACTAAAGACTAGAAGGCTTCTACTGTAGCCAAAGTACTCATGGAGAAATACTTCGTACATTATGGGCTACCACAGCGGCTCCACTCGGATCAAGGAAGGGACTTTGAAAGTCGGCTGATCTGGAAGCTGCTGGATTCTTTGGGGATCAAGAAGACCCGAACCACTCCCTATCATCCACAGGGGGATGCTCAGCCAGAGAGGTTCAACCGAACCTTGCTCAACATGCTGGGGACTTTAAGTAGTGAGAAGAAGCAGCACTGGAGCAAGCACATAGCAGCAATCGTGCATGCTTATAACAGTACCACAAGTGATGCAACAGGGTACTCACCCTATCGACTCATGTTCGGGAGAGAAGCAAGACTACCCGTAGACCTGGCCTTTGGCACCTCTATAGACTATTCCTCAGTCACTTCCCACAAAGGTTATGTAGACAGGCTTAGACACAGTTTAAAGTTGGCCTATGAGCAGGCCCAAGCAGCCTCAGATCAAAGGGGAGCCCGCAACAAGAAAAACTTTGACCTGAAAGTCCGGATTCAAGATCTACAACCTGGGGACAGAGTGCTGCTCCGGAATCTGGGGATCCCTGGAAAACACAAGCTTGCAGATCGGTGGAGGCCTGAACGCTATGTTATTTGCAAGAAGCTGCCGGGCTTACCTGTCTACAAGCTAAAGCCGGAAGGAAAGGTGGGTCCATTAAAGACTTGGCATCGGAATCACTTACTCCCACTTGCCGAAGCAGTTCGGATACCCCCTGTGAGGGATTCCCCTGAGCCAACTTCCATCTTGGATACTCCCAAGCCAAACACTCGCTCCCAAACCCCTCGAGCCGAGGAAACAGATGTCTCTGAACTAAGTGATGAAGAGGGAGAGGAACTTGAATGGCTATGGCCTTCCCAGGCCCCAGAAACTTCTGCTATAGATCTTCCACCTACTGAAGACACCATAGACAGTACACTGAATGCAGAGGCTACTGAGTTCATCCCGTCCAGTCCCTTACCAGATTCTTGGGAAGATGCCTGTGACTCACACTCAGAGGAGGATCCAAGAGACTCCATGTATTTCCCTGCTCCTGAGTCAAGTGCTCCAGAACCAGTGGAAACCCCCAAGTCTGTTCCAAGAGAGGAACCTGCAGTATCTGAACCAGACACATGGGGGAGAGCTCAGAAGACACTGTGGTCACTGCCAGGAGGAGTGTGGAAAACCCTGATCCCTCCACTGTTAATTTAGTGGAGGGCAACCCCAACTCACTCTCTGGCACAGTTAGGCAGGTCGCTTATGACAGTGTGACCTTTGGGCAAGGAGGTTCACCCTCTCGTTTTTGGTGGGAACTTCCTCTGCCGACATCATACACCGCTTTATCAAATGTTGTGCGTAGTGTTTAATAGTTATCTTTGGGGACCAAAGAGTTTAAGTGGGGGGAGTGTGTAGCGGGGTCTCCTTTAAGGCCCTATGGACTACGTTACCCAGAATCCCACTTGGCACCCAGGGTGCATTTGGCCACCGCAGAGACTCATGGGTGGGGCTATAAAAGGAAAGGGCGAGGCTAAGCTCGGCCTCTTTTTGGACACCGCGCTGCAATTAAGGGGACTCCCTGTGCGGATCTGAGGCCTGGGCCTTGCATACCTCCCAAAGAGCCTTCCACCCCACTGCTGAGCCTGGGTGACACCTGACTTCTTTGAGTTGCTGACATCAGTTGGTCCAGAGACCTGATCGTTGCAGGCACTGTGTGTGGAAACACAGTGGTGGAAGTCCCGTACTGGGATTGCGTCCGGGAGGGTGAGTGAGCATCTGCTCACTTATTTAGCTTGTACTTTGATTAGGCCTAGTGACTGCCTTGGCCCATCGTGCTGTAGTTATTATCCCGCCGGAGACTAGTGGCTGAACTGAGTTGTGTAGTCTCCGGTGAAGTTTTCCTCTTTTATTACCCGTTTATGGATTACAAATACTGTTCCTGAATGTGCACCACCATTCATCTGCATGCGAAGAGTTGTTTTCACAGAGATTGAGCTTTATCTGAGTCAGGCCTGACCAGGGGTTTAAAACTTTGTTGTTGCGCCACATTGCGCAAAGAGAAGATAGCTGCACGTGGCGTGTGATCACTCTGCACTAGGGATGGGCCCGGTGCTCGATTCGAACCCATGTTCGAATCGAGCATCGGGCGTTCGCTCGCTCGTCGAGCCCAGAACTATTTGGGCCGTTCGCATCACATTCGTGTGATGCGAGCGGCCCCGCAATGCATTGCGGCCGGCGCGGCCGGCGCAGTGCATTGCTGGCTGATGATTGGCCAAGCATGCACTGTGACCCCGCATGCTTGGCCAATCACAGCGCCCGAAACTCGGAGAGGAATAATTGGCTACAGGCAGGACGCCTGTAGCCAATTACAGCTCAGGGGCTTTAGTACACGCCCCACCATTTAAAAGGCCGCCACGCCATCGGCCCCGGTCACATGAGTTCCGGCTTTAGGAGAGATTAGTCTGCTGATTCAGTCTTTGCTTGATACTGAAAGATTTGCTCTTCTTTGCTAAACCATTGGCTATTTCTTTGCTAAACCATTGCTACCTAAGTCATTGATCGTTCATTGCTGCTGATTGCACAGTTAGTGTGTTATTAGCTGCTGCTGGGGATTAGTCTGGTGCGTGCTTACTGTTAGTACAGTATTGCAGTAGTACCAACCGCAGTGCTGTTAGCACAGCATTGCACCCCAACAGCACCCATAGGACTTCTAGTGTGTTAGTGGCAGCAAACAGAGCTCCTATATTTTCTTCTCAGCAGCACCCATAGGACTTCTAGTGTGTTAGTGGCAGCAAACAGAGCTCCTATATTTTCTTCTCAGCAGCACCCATAGGACTTCTAGTGTGTTAGTGGCAGCAAACAGAGCTCCTATATTTTCTTCTCAGCAGCACCCATAGGACTTCTAGTGTGTTAGTGGCAGCAAACAGAGCTCCTATATTTTCTTCTCAGCAGCACCCATAGGACTTCTAGTGTGTTAGTGGCAGCAAACAGAGCTCCTATATTTTCTTCTCAGCAGCACCCATAGGACTTCTAGTGTGTTAGTGGCAGTGGCGTCTCCAGCTTTCATATTTAGGGGGGGCACATGGGGGGACAGGGACAAAAGTAGGGGGGCCAACTATAAAATGCAATTATATATATATATATATATATATATATATATATATATATATCCTGGGGCCCTTTACTACGATCCCACAACGGGCCCTTTCACATGTTCTGCAGTGAGCTCCCTTCCTACTATACTGGGGCCCCCCAGGGTGGCAGAAAACAAGAGATATATGTCACCAGCACACCAAGAAAATATAAGGGTCCAAAGCAGTGGGAGAACTATCAGGGTTGCAAAGGTTGTCTTGCCACCGGGCCCTGGTGTTCTGCCACTGTGGGGTTCCCCAGCTGTCCTGTCCCTGCTATTGACAGTACTGGTCTGGCATCTGTCTGCTTGGCAGCGGCGGCAGTCTATTAGGACCTAGTGCTGGTGACATTATGGGTGCATGCAGGGGAAGGCTGGCACTATTGGTTATAGAGCGCCGAGCCCCCAGCTGGTCACCTAGCAGCAGTAATGCTGTATAACCTTCTCTGTTGACATGCTGATCGGGATGTGATCCTAGTGATGCTCCCAGTCAGATCTAATAAACACAGTATTTATTAGCATCAAGAGTACAACCACATATATATATATATATATATATATATATATATAAAAACTGTATGTTCAGCAGCCATGTGGGCTCTATGCCTGTAAAGTGTGGGCTTTGATCAATAAAATCACTGATATTTAACACTAGGATTTGACTAGGAGCATCACCTGGATTGCATCCCGATCAGCATGTCAGAGAAGGCGCCACTGCTGCTAAGCAACCTGCAGGAAGCTTAACTGTCTACAACCAATAGAGATGGGCTCAGGTGTGTTTGAAATCCCACATGTATACAAAAAAAGGGGGTGGCGCATAGGGCATATAATGTACGATTAGTACAATAGAAAAAGTCCTAACCTAAACTGGTAACCCAATGTGGGTGGAGTCTCACTAGTCAAAAAGTCATATATGAAAACAAAAAAAAGGGGGGAAAAGGGTCCCAACCAAATAAATGGGGGATCCAAAGACCAAAATGAGAGACTCCAAAATCAGGAGGTAGGTACAAAAGATAATAATTTATTAAATGATTGGAAATTAGGGGGCGTGTCCTGACCATGGAGGAGTGAGGACGCGTGTCTCTGCAGCTCCGTCCCGCCGCCGCACTTGCCATAAGCTACGAGGGAGACACTCACCCCAGCTGACACCTAACATGTCCCAGCGGAACCGGGCGTCCTCACAGCCACCACGCTACGATCGGACCAGACAGGGGCAGCTGGAGTCTTTCTTCCCCGGGACCCGTGGGCAGAGCCGCGAGGCTTCAAAGATGGCGCCGGTCGCAAAGGCCCAAAAAGCACCCAAGGCCTCGCAGAGCTCCGACGCTCGATCGCATCAGCCTTCAGGCTCCCCCATACCATCCCCAGGGTCGGTGAGTGACTCGCCCCCCTCCATCTCTCCTGGCTCTCCATCAACCCTGGCCAGAGACTCTGGAGCCCCAGACCCGCTGGCTGATGCAGACCTCAGGCGCCATATTTGGTCTCTCCCCACCAGAGATGACCTGGAGCGCTTCGCAGACAGGGTAGAGAAGGCCCTCAAGGAGGACATTGCTCAACTTAAAGCTGATACCTTGCACCTGGGGGGTAGAGTGGAGGCCCTAGAGCAAAGATTGGAGGACACCATCCCAGTGATTTCCATGCTCCAGGATAAGTGCACTACGCAAGATCACCAGATTGAGGCCCTGCTCTGTCAGTTAGATGATATGGAGAACCGCAGTCGCAGGGCCAACATCAGAATAAGAGGAATGCCTGAAGCGACAACAACTAGAGACATTATCCCTAGCTTGGAGGGCATATTTAAGGAAATATTGGGACTGCCTGCTACTGACTCTGTGGAAATAGATCGTGCGCACAGGGCCCTTAAGCCCCCATCCCAAGACGTGAATAACCCACGGGACATCATATGTAAGCTACATAAATACACGCTTAAAGACCGCATTATGCAAAAAATGCGCGGCAAGCCCTACTTTGACTTTGATGGCGCACATTTAACCTTCTATCAAGATATTTCCAGGCGCACTCTCATGCAACGACGATCACTTCGCCCCCTCTTAGTAGCTATACACGAAGCGGGCTTGCAGTACCGCTGGGGCTTTCCCTTCTACCTCCAAGTCACCAAAGCTGGCAAGACGGTGACCCTCCGCACCAAAGATGACCTGCCAAACTTCCTGGCCTCTCTTGGATTAGACCCTGTGGACTTCCCAGACTGGCGGGGAACATCCAACCACCTAGACCCTAAGCCACAATCAACTCAACCGTGGCTGCCAGCTGGGCGCAAGAACCGCAGACGAGACCGCAGACGACATCCCTCCGATTCTTCACCAGGCCCGGCCCCGAGAGACTGATGGCAAAATTAGCCCATGCCGGTGCACGGGCCCCACCTTTGAAAGATTCCCCCTCGAAGGCTGTGCCTTGGACTCCCCTATGCTGCTGAAGATGGACCTTGTTTGCTCGCACTTATTTTGGCAACTAACTCAATCTCTCTTTTTGCCCAGCCGCCTGATTGAGCTGGTTGGGATCTCATAAGCTTAAGTGGCACCCCGACCACTCGCGACAGACTTAGTAGAGCCCGCACCCCATGGGGACCGAGTATGGGTGACCCCTTTCTTACTCCCCCTATACCGCACATAGTTAGATGCGGTGGACGGAGACAGTGACCCCTCACCTTCCCCCCTATGTTGGTTCACGTACCCCGAATAGGCCGCCCTCTTTCTGGGTACAGATCCCCATTGGGATCACGGGTCCGTGGTCGGGGACTCCCCCCCCCTATAGGGGGCGGGGTCTCGAACACGACCCTCAGATGTTTTACATGTTAAAATGGCTTCGGCCAGTTTGTCTTGCTCAATATGTTTTTGATACTGCTCTCATATGTTTTTTCTTTTCTTTTTTGTTGTTTTGTCCTATCACTTTCTCCCTCCCTTTCCTTCCTCTCTCTTTTCCCTCTCTCAGGAGTGTTCCACTGCATTGCCACCCGCGCCGAGCACACCACCGACTTTGGCACCTCGACCATTCCCAGACCTCCTCATGGCTACTTTAAAGGTAAGCTCATATAATGTTAGAGGCCTCTGCTCCCCTCACAAACGCAGCAAATTATGGTGGGAACTAAAACGGCTCAAGGCACAGGTAGTTTTCCTTCAAGAGACCCACTTCACGCCCCAATCACTTCCTAAGCTGCCCACTCACCTCTTTAATCAGTGGTTTCTCAGTAACTCCCCTGTCTCCAAATCTAGAGGGACGGCCATAGCAATCCACAAGTCCTGCCCTTTCCAGCCCACGGGTAATAAAATCGACCCTTTGGGTAGGTATGTCTTCCTGAAGGGTAGTATAGCAGGACAAACCTACACGTTTGCAACCATCTATGCCCCTAACACCGCCCAACTTTCCTTCATTGACTCGACCTTGGAGCAACTGGCCGACTTCCGAGAAGGCCTCTTGATCCTCGGGGGAGACTTTAACGTCAGCCCAGACCCCCTGCTTGACACGTCTCACGCAAAACCCTCACACCCCTATGCGTTCCTCAAACATTTTCGCAAGGCCCTCCAATCCCACCTCTTGGTGGATAGTTGGCGGGTATTGCATCCCTCAGATCGAGACTTCAGCTACTACTCCAAGGTACACAATGTTTACACGCGCATAGACCATATATATGTAGACCGTACCGCGTTGGAGCTCTTGCAGTCTGCGTCCATTGGCAACATCACTATCTCTGACCATGCCCCAGTCACAATTGCCTTCACCATGCCATCAGGTACTTATAGAACCTGGACGTGGAGGCTGAATGAAAATTTGCTAGATGATGTAGTGGTGGTGGAGGAGGTAAATGACACCTTAACCCACTACTTTAAAGAAAACTCCACTGTTGATGTCAGCGAGGGTGTAGTATGGGAGGCTCATAAAGCTGTGGTCAGGGGAATATTGATCTCCCAGGGCTCCAGACTAAAGCGAGACCGCCAGGCAGACTTCCAGAGGGTGCACACAGCCCTTCAGAAAGCTGAACTCCAACACAAGGCAAATGGAGACCCCAAAGCACTACAGGCTCTCACTGAGCTACGGGAACTGTTCCTACGTCTTTTAGACCGCCAAACTCGTAAACAGCTTAGATTTATGTCACATAAATTTTACGAGCACGGAAATAAATGTGGTCGTATGCTCGCACGGGCACTCAGGAAAAAACATGCGCAGGCATACATACACAAACTACGCTCCTCTCCCGGGGATTTGACGGTACAGTCCTCTAAAATCGCCGCAGGGTTCCGAGAATACTACGCCAAACTATACAATTTGGAATCCGAGCTCCCACCTGAAGCACGAGATACCAGACAAACGGCGGTCCAGGCCTACTTGGCGGCGGCTGGTACCCCCCCCCTCACGGAAGACCAACGCGCTGCTTTAGAGCTCCCGATCACCCCAACTGAACTGGGTGCGACGGTGGAGTCCTTGCCCAATGGGAAGAGCCCCGGCCCGGATGGGTTCACTAAAAGGTACTACAAGGCCTTCTTTTCTCACCTAGCGGCACCTATGTGCAAATATTTCAACTCCGTGGCGGGGGGTACTGCCATCCCCCCGGGGGCTCTACTAGCCCACATTACAGTGATCCCAAAGGAGGGCAAGGACCCCACTATCCCCCAAAGCTATCGCCCCATTTCACTTCTTAATGTGGACATAAAACTCCTGGCAAAAATTTTGGCCAATAGACTTAAACACCTTATGCCTGAGCTAGTCCATCCCGACCAAACAGGTTTCATTGTAGGCAGGGAGGCTAGGGACAACTCCCTTAGAGCAATCCAACTTATTCACTGGGCCCGTACCCGCCCGGATCCCCAGCCATACATAATACTATCAACTGACGCGGAAAAGGCTTTCGACCGGGTCGATTGGTCCTATTTGAAAGCGGTACTTGAGTCCATAGGACTGGGGCCGCGAATACTGACATCAATCATGGCTCTATACTCTACACCTTGCGCGCAGGTTAAAGTGAACGGGACCCTCTCATCCAGCTTCCCCATCAGGAACGGCACGAGGCAGGGGTGCCCCCTCTCACCCCTTTTATTCGCCCTAGCGCTGGAGCCTCTGCTTCGCGCCGTGCGGGCCAGTAAGGACATCAAGGGTCTAAAAGTGGGCAACACGGAACATAAGCTTTCGGCATACGCCGATGATGTCTTATTCCACCTCTCGGACCCCCTGATCTCTTTGCCTAACCTGATGAAGGAACTTAAGCAATTTGGCTCACTCTCAAACTTTAAAATAAACTATACAAAGTCTGAACTCCTGCCCATCCATCTGCCCCCCCTCTTAACTAAGAGCCTCCGGTCTGCCTTTCCCTTTACCTGGGCTGAATCATCTCTACGATATTTGGGAGTGCAACTCACGGACCGCTTCAACACCTTGTATATGGCCAACTATCCCCCGCTGCTTACTGCGGTCCAGAGAGACCTCTCACAATGGACGCAGACTGCCTTCACGTGGTTGGGACGAGTAAACATCATAAAAATGAATATACTGCCACGTGTACTCTTCTACTTACAAATGCTACCGATACCCCTACCTAGGCTCTTCTTTGACCGATTGTCCAGCATGCTGTCCGCGTTCGTATGGAACGCACGGAAACCTAGAATAGCCCTAAGGGTGCTGAGGCGCCAAAAACGGGAGGGCGGCCTGGGGATCCCCGATGTCAGACGCTACTACAGGGCCATAGCCCTCCAGAGAATACTAAACTGGCGTTTCCATACCCACTCAAAACTATGGGTTTCCCTGGAGAAATGCTTGGCGGGCAGGAATTTATCCTATGCACCATGGCTACCCAGGGAATATAGGGGGCTATCGGTAACGACCTCCCCACTGACAGCCCAGGTGCTCTCAGTCTGGGACCGGACCAATTCGGTTTTGAAAATTGCCCCCCCTATGTCCCCGCTGGCCCCACTTGGTGGGTTCCTGTGGTTCCCCCCAGGTGAACAGATGGCCTTTTTTGGGCCCTGGGTGGATGATGGAAACGCCAGCTGCGGCAAGCTCATGAAAGATGGTAAGCTCCTGAGCTTTAGCGCCCTGCAGGCCAGACACCAGGGCTCCCGTATGAACTTTTGGAGGTATAGGCAGTTACACCACTTCTTTGAGAAACATGGCCACTCAATTAGGGACCCAACCTCCCTCACCCCGTTCGAGCACCTCTTCGTTAATGAGGAACCTATCCCCCACATGGTGTCGGAACTATACCGACTTCTTGGCTCTGCTGCCCATCAACCTAAACCTGCTTTTATTCGAAGCTGGGAAAGAGACTTAGGACAGGACTTCACTGACTCACAGTTGACTCACCTGTACGACCTTACTCACTCGTCCTCCATAGACTCAAAAGCTCAAGAAACAAACTATAAGATTTTGTCCCGCTGGTATCGGGTACCAGCGGATATGGCACGCATATATCCTTCTGGATCGGAGCTTTGCTGGCGTGGCTGCGGGCACAGGGGTACGCTTATCCACATATGGTGGGAATGTCCCCTAATCAGGCCCTTTTGGGAAGACATCAAGGACCAAATAATGAGCATAACGGGGATTGATGTTCCCCTCTCTCCGACGCACTTCCTCTTGCATGTCCCTCCGATCCCACTCAGTCAATATAGGAAGAGCGTACTGCCCCACTTATTAAATGCGGCTAGACGCCTGCTCCCAACTTTTTGGAAGCAGCCCAGAGTCCCTACCCGGGAGGAGTGGATCGGTGGGGTAAATGCAGTCCGAGAGGCTGAAGACTGGATAGCGACCTGTAGGGACTCCCGAGACCGGTTTGCCGGTATCTGGACACCCTGGACCGATTACGTCACAGATCCTGGATACGTGCCATCTAGCCTAGACATAGCTTTATTGGAACTGCCAGAACCTTCTCTTAAAAACCGCAGGCTGTCGAGAGCTTAGAAGACTGAGAGCTACCCTCTGACATAGTGAGACTAATGGAGTTTACCTGGTTTGATGGCTACGCTTGAGGGTGTGCTCGGTGCGGCCTGGAATGAGGCCTCCTACAGAAAGACAGGTACGCTCGGATCACTCCTTCCTTTCCTCCTTTCCTTTCCTTGTCCTTTTCCTTCCCCTCTTTCCCCCCCCCCCTTTTTTTTTTTTTTTTTTTTTTTTCTCTCTTCTTATATATGTTTTGCAATGGTATGCATTTATGCCAGTTAAAGAAATGTCTGTTGTGCTGGCGGGTGTTGTAATTACCATGAGCCTCTGCGCTCGCGGGATGGGCCCCCCTTTACAGGGGGCACAGGGTGTCCCGCCAGAGCGTGCACCGTAGCATATCGGTGCCCCCCGCTGCGTGCGGGGAGCGGGGAGAGGTCAGATGGAGGCTATTGAGCCCCCCTCCCCCCGCCCCGGCCGCGGGTCGGGGGACCATGTCTTAATTATAGTCACATGGACAACACCCCTGGCTTGTTATCAGTGGTGGGACGGTAATATGTGAGGCCCCCACATTCCATGTGCCCTCCGCGCCTACCACAGTTGTGCACCCACTGTTCCTATGGTGGCACCCTTGCTCTACTAACTAGTGTGGCCCATCGGCCGCCCCACATAAGGCATACAAGATACTGCTATTATTGATGTACTCTATTTCTTTGTTCAACTTGTTTATATGCTGGTTATGCACACCAGACGGGTCTGTGCTTTTCCTATTTTATTTTACTTATTATTTTTAATTTTTTTTTTTTTTTTTTTTTTTTTTTTAAGCAAACTGTTGGACTTGTCTGGTTGTATATTTTTCTTTTATAAAATAAAGATTATATAAAAAAAAAAATGATTGGAAATTATTTCCATAAAACAATCCTCTTGGAGAGAATGTGGATAGCAAAAAACTGACACAAAACATGGAAAAGCAACTTGCTATCCATGTGTAACCATAAACAAAATGACAAAAAACAGGACAGTGACCACAAAACATGAGACAGTGACAAAACGTCCGGACGCCTGATATCTATGTGCGGGCAGCCTGCTGCGAAAAATTTAGCAAAAAAAGAAAAACCAAATGTGTATAGACTAGGCAGGTAAGCCCCACAGAGATCCCAGGAAGGCTATAGCCCATGTGTAATGGGGGAAAAAGGGGGAAGGGGAAGGAGAGGGGAGGGGCAAAAGGGAAAGTCAGTGGGACCTCTGGGGAACAGGAGATGAGGGAAGGTTCCCAATACCATGGAAGTCCAAAGGGAGCAGAATAAATAAAATCCAATCGTCGTATCCACTGGCACAAAACGGGTAATGAGATGATATAACAATTAGTGATATACACTGGTGCAGGATATCAGACCAAAGACCAGATGGAATCGGTGGTAAATGGTGGTAATCAAACAGCAGCAGAAGAGAACACCTGATATGACTATAAACACTGCAATGCAGCGTGGCAGTATAGTCAGCATGTATAGTTTACAGCCAGGCTATGTATCAATAGCTAAGTGAGGCATACGATACCCTGATATGGGGGGGCCTGGTCATGGAAACGATGCTGCTCAGTGTGTTCAGTTCCGACTGTAGTAGCTGTATGGAGCACTTGACTCCCGTATATTGCAGCTGGATGTCACCGAATGACGAAGGGTATGTCCCTAAGGAAAGCCCCAGCGCATGGGATAGTGTACAGCACAGCGGTAGATCGCCACTGTGGACAGATCAAGTACTTCCGCGTTCCACCGCGTCCTCCACGGGCGGACTTCCCGGATGTCAGAAGCAGGTGTCACGTGACGTGGGTGGGTGATGTCAACGCGTTTCGCAAGGGGGATTCCGCATAGCTTCATCTGGACGAGAAATCCCACATGCCCGATCCCGCCAGGAAGCCGACACTCCACAGTGCTAATCACAGCCAGTGAGACATTTCCTGATCTGTGCAGCTGCGGACCGGGAAATGTCTCACTGCCTGTGATTAGCGCTGTGCAGTGTGGGCTTCCTGGCAGGCTCTGGCATGTGGAATTTTGAATATGCCCAGCCCATCTCTAACAACAAATTGTGCTGGCCCTCCTGTACATCAGCCCCATAAAGTAACCAGCACTGGGTTCCAATGTGCTGCCGCCGCTACCATGGAGACAGAGACCAGCGCTGTGAATAGCCGGGACAGGACAGCAACTCTGGTTGTTCCAGCACTGGTCCACACTGGAAATATTCCCCCATCCACCTATAATGTGTAGATGGAGGAATTGGATCATTTCCTTTTTTTTTCATTCAACCTAATAGTTGAATGAAAAAAAGTGATCAATGTATGGGCTGCCTAAGAGCCAAGACCAGCCATAGACAGTTTAAATCTCAGCTGGTTCAGCAGGAACTGGCTGAGATTTGTACCATTAATGAGCAGATTCTCTTATGATTATCACTAGTGGTTGCTATGGCCACTAGTGATAATCACTGTTTGTCAGGAGAATACAATTGCTGGGCAGGAGGGATATTCCCATGTCAGCACTGTCTGTGTTGATGGGGGAATTATGCAAGTTTATTTCCTGCAATCTGTGGATGCAGGAAAGAAATGTGCACTGTCTATTACCTGCCTAACTGAAAGTGAAAGTAAATTGTGAATGTCTTGAAAGAACAGGAGAGGGGAAGGGAGACAGATGGGGGAGAGAAGGGATGGAGATAATGCAGTTCAGTGATTACAGTGTACTGCAGTCTGCAGTGCACACACTTACCCACGGTCCAGGCTAGAATCTCAGGCATAATTCACACACAGCCAGGAATGCTGCTGATTTTCATATTTCCCGCCCACACATCCCCTCTCTTCAGATACAGCACACCCGGATAGTGTGGGCGGGACTGGAAGGAGGAGGAGGAGCTGTATTCCTTCCTGCTCGTATGTGAGGAGAGTGAGGGGGGGTGGCTGGACTCGCTGGGCTGTGAAAGAGTGTCATAGACTGACATTCGGCTCAGCTTGCAGTCACCACTCTCGGAATTTACAGGCTGGTTCTGAATGAGATGAAGGCTTGGGCCCCCCTCCCACAGTGCTCGTGGAGTCCTTCCTGCAACTCGCTCTTCTCCGTGCCAATGAGGATGCAGGGAAAGGAGCAGATCGGGCGGCTGTGGTTGTGTGAGCGCTCGCATTATGCAGTGTCAGCGAGCAGAGGGAGGGGGAGGAATCCCCCGCAGGAGCTGACTGGGGACGCTCTCCCTCTCAGGAGAGACTATGTTACCCCAGCAGCAGCCCGAGCGAAAAAAAAAATGCAAAAAATATTTTTTTTTTTTTTGGGGGGGGCACATGGTGGGGCACAGCATAATGTTGGGGGGGCCAGGGCCCCCTCTGGTCCCCCCCTAGGGACGCCATTGGTTAGTGGCAGCAAACAGAGCTCCTATATTTTCTTCTCAGCAGCACCCATAGGACTTCTAGTGTGTTAGTGGCAGCAAACAGAGCTCCTATATTTTCTTCTCAGCAGCACCCATAGGAATTCTAGTGTGTTAGTGGCATCACACAGAGCTCCTATATTTTCTTCTCAGCAGCACCCATAGGACTTCTAGTGTGTTAGTGGCAGCAAACAGAGCTCCTATATTTTCTTCTCAGCAGCACCCATAGGACTTCTAGTGTGTTAGTGGCAGCAAACAGAGCTCCTATATTTTCTTCTCAGCAGCACCCATAGGACTTCTAGTGTGTTAGTGGCAGCAAACAGAGCTCCTATATTTTCTTCTCAGCAGCACCCATAGGAATTCTAGTGTGTTAGTGGCATCACACAGAGCTCCTATATTTTCTTCTCAGCAGCACCCATAGGACTTCTAGTGTGTTAGTGGCAGCAAACAGAGCTCCTATATTTTCTTCTCAGCAGCACCCATAGGACTTCTAGTGTGTTAGTGGCAGCAAACAGAGCTCCTATATTTTCTTCTCAGCAGCACCCATAGGACTTCTAGTGTGTTAGTGGCATCACACAGAGCTCCTATATTTTCTTCTCAGCAGCACCCATAGGACTTCTAGTGTGTTAGTGGCAGCAAACAGAGCTCCTATATTTTCTTCTCAGCAGCACCCATAGGACTTCTAGTGTGTTAGTGGCAGCAAACAGAGCTCCTATATTTTCTTCTCAGCAGCACCCATAGGACTTCTAGTGTGTTAGTGGCAGCAAACAGAGCTCCTATATTTTCTTCTCAGCAGCACCCATAGGACTTCTAGTGTGTTAGTGGCAGCAAACAGAGCTCCTATATTTTCTTCTCAGCAGCACCCATAGGACTTCTAGTGTGTTAGTGGCAGCAAACAGAGCTCCTATATTTTCTTCTCAGCAGCACCCATAGGACTTCTAGTGTGTTAGTGGCAGCAAACAGAGCTCCTATATTTTCTTCTCAGCAGCACCCATAGGACTTCTAGTGTGTTAGTGGCAGCAAACAGAGCTCCTATATTTTCTTGTCAGCAGCACACATAGTACCTATAGTGTGTTAGTGTCAGCACCCATAGGACCTACAGTGTGTTGTGAGCACACATAGGAGTTCTATTTTTTATACTATATACACTACCGACTACAATGGCTGGAAGACCGCCAAGGAGAGGCAGAGCGTGCCGAGGCAAGAACACAGGGCAGGCAGGCTCTGTTTCTAGAGACAACAGTGCTGGCCGTGGACGTGGTCGTGCATCGTCATCAGCACGTGGCCATGGGACACGCTTGTCTTTGTTTTCGGCAGCTGGACATGTGGAGCCGCATCATGCCGAAGGCTTGGTAGAATGGATGACCAAGCCCTCCTCATCCTCCTCATCCTCTCTCACCCAGGCTCAGGGTACTGGCAGAGCAGCTGCCAACGCGTACTCAATGGCATCATCAGCCACCCCTTCCCTAGACCCACCATGTCCTCCTGAGGAGTCCCCCGAACTGTTTGAGCACAGTGTTGGGTACATGCTCCAGGAGGATGCCCAACGATTCGAAGGCTCGGATGATGATACCCAGCTTGAGGAAGTCAGTAGTGTGCGCGCAGAGAAAGGGGATGCTGAAGGACAGCAATCTGGCAGTAGTGTTCCACCAGCTGCAGCTTACTGCCAGGTTTGCTCTAGTGGTGAAGAGGGAGGGGATGATGAGGTCACTGACTCCACGTGGGTGCCTGAAGGGAGAGAGGAGGAGGAGGAGGAGGATGCAGCGTCACATGTCCAACGAGGCAGGATGCCCCCTGGAGGCCAGCTAGAGGCCAGCACAGCAACTGTACCACACCGCAGAGCTCCGCCTGTGCAGGGCGCTGCCTCTGCACGTTATCACAAAAGTTCTTTGGTGTGGGCCTTTTTTGAGACGAGTGCATCAGATCGCACCACTGCTATTTGCAATATTTGTCTCAAGCGTATCTCGCGTGGCCAAAACATCAGCCGCTTGGGCACCACAAGCATGAGCAGACATATGTCGACCTGCCATGCAGCTCGTTGGCAAGCACACATAAAAGACCCACACCAAAGAACAAAGCGGACCTCTCCTTGCTCCTCATCAGCTGGGATCTCCATCCCCACTATATCTTCAGTCCTCTCTGAAAGCTGCTCTGAGAGGACTGAAGGTGTAGAATTAGGTGTGTCACAACCAAGTACTTGCAGTACACCGACGTCCGATTGTAGCAGGCAAATTTCCCTGCCCCAGCTGCTGGACCGTCGAAAGAAGTATACTCCCAGCCATCCACATGCCCAGCGGTTGAATGCTAGCTTGGCTAAATTGCTAGCACTTCAACTGCTGCCTTTTCAGTTGATAGACTCGGCCCCCTTCCGTGAGTTTGTTCAATGTGCGGTTCCTCAGTGGCAGGTTCCCAAACGCCACTTTTTCTCACGGAAGGCAATTCCGTCTCTCTACTGGCATGTGGAAGGCAATGTCCATGCCTCGCTGGACAGGGCGGTCAGCGGTAAGGTGCATATTACCGCTGACTCATGGTCCAGCAGGCATGGACAGGGACGTTATCTTTCTTTCACGGCCCATTGGGTCACTCTATTGGTAGCTGGGAGGGATGCAGGACAAGGTGCAGTAGTGTTGGAGGTTGTTCCGCCACCACGCCTCCAAAATGCTACTACTGGTTGTGACACACCTCTCTCCTCCACCCCCTCCTCTTCTTCTTCCTCCATGTCCTCTTCGAGTGCTCTGTCCTCGGAACCAGCGGTGCTCCGTAGGCGTACAAGGGGCTACGCGAGTACGCAGGCAAAAAGATACCATGCCGTGCTTGCGCTGGTGTGTTTGGGGGACAGGAGCCACACTGGGCCAGAGGTTCTGGCAGCTCTGCAGGGGCAGGCCGAGAGGTGGTTGACGCCACGCCAGCTTAAGCCAGGAATGGTCGTTTCTGATAATGGCACCAACCTCCTCTCCGCCCTGCGACAGGGGCAGCTCACCCATGTGCCCTGTATGGCTCACGTCCTCAACCTGGTGGTGCAGCGGTTCTTGGGCAGGTTCCCAGGCTTACAGGATGTCCTGAGGCAGGCCAGGAAAGTCTGTGTGCATTTCCGCCGATCTTATAATGCCAGTGCTCGGCTGACTGAGCTGCAAAAGGAGCTGAACCTGCCCAAGAACCGCCTAATATGTGACATGCCCACCAGGTGGAACTCAACGTTGGCCATGCTGCAGCGACTGCACACGCAGCAGAGGGCCATCAATGAGTACCTTTGCGACTACGGCACCAGGACAGGGTCAGGGGAGCTTGGCTTTTTTTCCCCACGCCAGTGGAGCATGATCAGGGATGCATGCACTGTCCTCTCACCATTTGAGGAGGCCACGAGGATGGTGAGCAGTGACAGTGCATGCATCAGTGACACTGTACCTCTTGTCCACCTGTTGGAGCATACGCTGCGTGGGATAATGGACAGGGCACTTGAGGCAGAACAGAGGCAGGAAGAGGAGGACTTCCTTGTCTCTCAAGGCCCCCTTTATCCAGACAATGTTCCTTCTGTCCCACCCATCACACAGGAAGAGGAGGAGGAGGAGGAGGAGGAGGAGGATTGTGTGAGCATGGAGGTGGAGCCTGGCACTCAGCATCAGCAGCAGCAGTCTTTTAGGGATGATGTACAGTCCCAACAAACCAGTGGACTTGTACGTGGCTGGGAGGAGGTGGCTGGCGATCATGTCATCCTCAGTGACCCAGAAGACTCCGGACCGAATGCCTCAGCTAACCTACGCTGCATGGCCTCCCTGATCCTGCAAAGCCTGCGGAAGGATCCTCGTGTTCTTCGGATCAAGGAGAGTGACCATTACTGGCTGGCCACTCTCCTTGATCCACGGTACAAGGGTAAGGTTGCGGACCTTATCTTGCCGTCGCAGAGGGAGCAGAGGATGAGACATCTCAGGGAGGCCTTGCAGAAAGGTCTGTGCAACGCGTTCCCAGAAACTGGGAGGTTACAAACTCCTGGTCCTGGACGACGAGTTGCTGAGGCTTCGGTCAGTAGCAGAAGGAGCGGTGGGGAAGGTGGACGTCTGACCGATGCGTTCAGACAATTTTTTAGTCCGCAGCCCCAAGGTATGATCGGTTCCAGCAACCATCGCCAGCGTCTGATATACATGGTGCAGGAATACCTAGGGGCAAGGTCAGACTTGGACACCTTTCCCACCGAAAATCCTCTGGCTTACTGGGTCCTGAGGATGGATCACTGGCCAGAGCTTGCACAGTATGCAATTGAGCTACTGGCCTGTCCTGCATCCAGCGTTCTTTCCGAACGCACATTCAGTGCTGCTGGAGGATTTGTCACCGATCATAGGGTGCGCCTGTCCACCGACTCGGTTGATCGACTGACCTTCATAAAAATGAATCAGTCTTGGATCACCACCAGCTACCAGACACCTGAAGCGGATATAACGGAATAATTTATAATGTCACATCCCTTCAAGACTGCCTATGCTGATGCTGAGTGACTGTCCTGTTATGTTCACTGACTATCCTCTTCCTCCTCCTCAATGATCCATGCCACCACACCAGTGCCTAAGGCACAATTTTTCAGCCCCTGTATAACAGGGGCGTGTAATTACAATTTTTTAAAAAGATGCTTCGCAACAGGTGTGACTGCTGTGCTCAGAGTACAGTATCTGTGAGGGGTTGCAGTGTTGTGGCACCAGCACCAGTGCCTAAGGCACAATTTTTCAGCCCCTGTTGGGGCGTGTAATTACAATTTTTAGCCAATGCTTTGCAACAGGTCTCATTGCTGTGCTCAGAGTACAGTATCTGTGAGGGGTTGCAGTGTTGTGGCACCAGCACCAGTGCCTAAGGCACAATTTTTCAGCCCCTGTATAACAGGGGCGTGTAATTACAATTTTTTAAAAAGATGCTTCGCAACAGGTGTGACTGCTGTGCTCAGAGTACAGTATCTGTGAGGGGTTGCAGTGTTGTGGCACCAGCACCAGTGCCTAAGGCACAATTTTTCAGCCCCTGTTGGGGCGTGTAATTACAATTTTTAGGCAATGCTTTGCAACAGGTCTCATTGCTGTGCTCAGAGTACAGTATCTGTGAGGGGTTGCAGTGTTGTGGCACCAGCACCAGTGCCTAAGGCACAATTTTTCAGCCCCTGTATAACAGGGGCGTGTAATTACAATTTTTTAAAAAGATGCTTCGCAACAGGTGTGACTGCTGTGCTCCAAGTACAGTATCTGTGAGGGGTTGCAGTGTTGTGGCACCAGCACCAATGCCTAAGGCACAATTTTTCAGCCCCTGTTTAACAGGGGCGTGTAATTACAAATCTTGATCTAATAGTTCACAGCAGGGCCCATTCCTGCGCCCACCAAGAGTAACTATGAGGGCCTACAGTCTTGTGGCAACACCGTCCACCACCACCACCACCACCAAAGGCCCAATTTTTCTGCCCTGTTCAACAGGTGCATGCAATTACAAATCTTGATCTAATAACTCACAGCAGGGCCCATTCCTGCACCCACCAAGAGTAACTGTGAGGGCTTACAGTCTTGTGGCAACACCGTCCACCACCACCACCACCACCACCAAAGGCCCAATTTTTCTGCCCGGTTCAACAGGTGCATGCAAGTACAAATCTTGATCTATTAACTCACAGCAGGGCCCATTCCTGTGCCCACCAGTCTTGTGGCTACACCAATATCTAATAGGGCAAATTTCTGCAGAGTATATACGGCAGGCCCCTACTTTCAAACATCCAACTTACAAACGACTCCTACTTGCAAACGGCAAGAGAAAACAGGAAGTGAGAGGAAATCTACCCCTAGGAAGGAAAATTCTATCCTGTTAGATTTAATTTGGGAAAAAGGTATCTCCTCTCTACTGATGCTTTATCACCAATCCTTGTTTCAATTAAAACCCCACTTTTCCAAAAACATTTGTCATTGGGACGGAAAGTGAGGTGACATGTTCTGAACAGATGTGCAAAGACAGCAAATGTTACAGGGGTGATAACCCCTCCCTATGTTCTCCAAAAAGCTTAAAAATTGATTTTTTTGGGATGTAGCTACACTTCATAATGTACCTGTTCAGATTCTACTTAAGAACAAACCTACAGTCCATGTCTTGTTTGCACCACCTATATACTGCTGTTCAGAGTATATAGGGTTGTAGGTATAGGGTTTTATTTTGGGTGCGGGGTCCCCCTTAGTATCCATACAAGACCCAAAGGGGCTGGGGTGGGGGGGGGGGGTGATGGGGTAGCCATGCCATTTTTCTCAAGGATTTACAGCCATATGGCGGCCAGGACAAGACATGACATTAAAGCCGCAAGTGGTTTTAAATGGCTTCTTTTTTTCCTTTACAAATGTCATTTTGTGCAAGGACAGTTCTAAACACGGGAAACACATGCCACTTCACAGGCATACTTTAGACACCCCCCAGGTACCGTATTTAAAGGAAAATTTCACTTTTTTTTTTTTTCACTTTATGCATCATTAAAATGACTGCTCCCGAAAAAACTTTAGTTTTTAAAATTTCTTTTTGCATTGATATATGTCCCCTGGGGCAGGACCCGGGTCCCCAAACCTGTTTTATAACATTAACATGCATATTGGCCGTTGTAATTAGCAATTTTGATTTCGAACGTTCGCGTCCATTATAACGAATAGGGTTCGAAAATTCGCGCAAACTTTCGGTCCGTTCGAAGGTTCTGGTGCGAACCGAACCCGGGGGTGTTCGGCTCATCCCTACTCTGCACTATCACTATTAGTAGGTTTATTGCTGCAGGGCTCTGCATGTATGCTATGTGTTATGTTTAACCTATACCTTTATACCTAAGTAAATCAGATATAGTTTACCTATCCTGACTCCGTGCTTATCATTGCATATTAACTGCCTATCCTGCTGTGAGATTGTGTATAACCAGGTATAGAATTATATGAAGGAAACATTCCCTAGACTAACTGTGCCATAGAGGGTTGAGTAGATTGCCGGGGGTTGGCGGTGCTGTATACAGGGCCCGAACTAACTGAAAACCAGCGGCTCTCTTAACTGGGGATAGCGCTACACGTACAAAACCTGAAAAAGAGGCTGCAGGAGATCAGCAGCACTGATACACAACAAAGGATGAAAACAAGTGAAAACAAATATTTTATATTGAAAAAAGGCAACTGTATCATTTACAAAATAAAAGTCATCCAGTTAAGGTTTACATCTACTTTAACCACTTGACCACTGGGCACTTAAACCCCCTTAATAACCAGACCAATTTTCAGCTTTCGGTGCTCTCACATTTTGAATGACAATTACTCAGTCATACAACACTGTACCCATATGAAATTTTTGTCCTTTTTTTCACACAAATAGAGCTTTCTTTTGGTGGTATTTAATCACTGTTGGGTTTTTTATTTTTTGCGCTATAAGAGAAAAAAGACTGAAAATTTTGTAAAAAAATGATTTTTTTTTCGTTTCTGTTATAAAATGTTGCAAATTACTATTTTTTCTTCATAAATTTTGGCCAAAATTTATACTGCTACATATCTTTGGTAAAAATAAGTACAAATTGGTGTATATTATTTGGTCTTTGTGAAAGTTATAGAGTCCACAAGCTATGGTGCCAATATCTGAAAATTGATCACACCTGAAGTACTGACGGCCTATCTCAATTCTTGAGACCCTAACATGCCAGAAAAGTACAAATACCCCCCAAATGACCCCTTTTTGGAAAGAAGACATTCCAAGGTATTCAGAAAGAGGCATTGTGAGTTTTTTGAAGTTGTCATTTTTTCCCACAATTCTTTGCAAAATCAAGATTTTTTTTTTCTCTTTTTTTTTTTTCACAAAATTGTCATATTAGCAGGTTATTTCTCACACACAGCATATGCATTCCACAAATTACACCCCAAAACACATTCTGCTATTACTCCCGAGTATGGCGATACCACATGTGTGAGACTTTTACACAGCGTGGCCACATACAGAGGCCCAACATGCAGGGAGCACCTTCAGGCGTTCTGGAGCACCAAGGCCAATTCTGACATTTCTCTCCTACATGTAAAAATCATCATTTATTTGCTAGAAAATTACATAGAACCCCAAAACATTATATATTTTTTTTTAGCAAAGACCTTAGAGAATATAATGGTGGTTGTTGCAACTTTTTATCTTGCACGATATTTGCGCAGCAATTTTTTTAACGCGTTTTTTACGGAAAAAAAATGTTTTGTGCTTAAAAAAAAAAAAAAAAAACAGTAAAGTTAGCCCAATGTTTTTGCATAATGTGAAAGATGAAGTTACGCCGAGTAAATAGATACCTAACATGTCGCCCTTAAAAATTGCACACACTCGTGGAATGGCGCCAAACTTCGCTACTTAAAAAATCCCCATAGGCGACGCTTTAAATATTTTTACTGGTTACATGTTTTGAGTTACAGAGGAGGTCTAGGGCCAAAATGATTGCTCTCGCTCTAACGTTCGCAGAGATACCTCACATGTGTGGTTTGAAAACCGTTTTCATATGTGGGCGGGACTTACGTATGCGTTCGCTTCTGTATGCGAGCTCACGGGGACAGGGGCGCTTTAAAAAAAAAAAATAATTTTATTCTTCATTTTACTTTATTTATTTTAGTTTGACATGTTTTTCCGCCCTAAACATTTTTTTGATCACTTTTATACCTATTACAAGGAACGTAAACATCCCTTGTAATAGGAATATGGCATGACAGGTCCTCTTTACAGTGAGATATGGGGGGGGTGTCAAGACCCCACATCTCACCTCTAGGCTGGGAAGCCTGAAAAAAAAAAAAAAAAAAAAAAAAACAATCCTGGCTTTGATCGTAGCGGTGAGTCGGTAGAAGCACCGGAGGGCGGCGGGGGGACATCCCCTCTCGCCTCCCGTAAGAATGATCAAGCGGCGGAACAGCCGCTATGATTGTTCTTATGGTGTAGGGAATCGCCGGCTGAAAAAGCTAATATCTGAATGATGCCTGTAGCTGCTCCCATCATTCAGATATCCCCGCACAAAGTCAAGGACGTCATATGACGGCCGGAGGGCGGGAAGTGGTTATTGCAGAGTATTGCTGGGCATTGCGGAGTATTGCTGGGCATTGCGGAGTATTGCCGGGCATTGCGGAGTATTGCCGGGCATTGCGGAGTATTGCGGACTATGGCAGGGTATTGCGGACTATGGCAGGTTATTGCGGTGTATGGCAGGGTATTGCGGTGTATGGCAGGGTATTGCACGGGTATTGCACAGGGTATTGTGGAGGGTATTGCACAGGGTATTGTGGAGGGTATTGCAAAGGGTATTGTGGAGGGTATTGCAGAGTATTGTGGAGGGTATTGCAGAGTATTGTGCAGGGTATTGCAGAGTATTGTGCAGGGTATTGCAGAGTATTGTGCAGGGTATTGCAGAGTATTGTGCAGGGTATTGCAGAGTATTGCGCAGGGTATTGCAGAGTATTTTGCAGGGTATTGCAGAGTATTGTGCAGGGTATTGCAGAGTATTGTGCAGGGTATTGCAGAGTATTGTGCAGGGTATTGCAGAGTATTGTGCAGGGTATTGCAGAGTATTGTGCAGGGTATTGCAGAGTATTGTGCAGGGTATTGCAGAGTATTGTGCAGGGTATTGCAGAGTATTGTGCAGGGTATTGCAGAGTATTGTGCAGGGTATTGCAGAGTATTGCACCAGGGTATTGCAGAGTATTGCACCAGGGTATTGCAGAGTATTTCGCAGGGTATTGCAGAGTATTGCGCAGGGTATTGCAGAGTATTTCGCAGGGTATTGCAGAGTATTTCGCAGGGTATTGCAGAGTATTTCGCAGGGTATTGCAGAGTATTGCACCAGGGTATTGCAGAGTATTGCACCAGGGTATTGCAGAGTATTGCACCAGGGTATTTTGCAGAGTATTGGCAGGGTGTATTGCAGAGTATTGGCAGGGTATAGCACAGGGATGGCTGAGCAGGGATGGATGGATGGCTGGATCTGTGACTGCAATTGTCACAGATCCAGCCCACAGTGCTGCTGCTGCCATCCGCTCCCTCCCCCTCCCCTCTCACACTGTACCGATCGGTACAGAGAGGGGAGGGAGGAACCGGCGTCATCAAATGACGCCGGTCTGTTTACAAGTGATTGCTCCGTCATTTGACGGAGCGATCACGTGGTAAACGGCCGCTATCAGCGGCGATTTACCGCGATTCGTGATCCGCCGGGTCCTCTGGACCCGGCGGTCACGGAGTTTCCCGTGTGCGCGCCCCAGGGGGCGCGCGGGAGCGCGATTCTGGGAGGACGTTATATAACGTCCTCCCAGAGTTAAGCAACCACCTTGTCGACGTTTTTTGTCGGCAGGTGGTTGTTAAGTGGTTAATACATATATATAAAAAAAAAAAATTTAAGTAATCAGGCATCTGTTGCCATAAGCTGATTTGTAAAAGATTTGTAAAATATATTTATACTATTTGTATAACACTACTAGATAAACTTTAGATTGTAACTGTTTAGAGACGTCAGCCAAACGCAGGAAAAAATCTCCAAGATGGATGCATGTTGGTAACTAAGCTGGGGCATTCTGCATGGCTGAACAAATGTCTGGTTTATTTAATAGTACATAAAAAAACAAAACAATCAGCAGTATTCTAGCATACCTTTCAGAAATTGATTAATATTCTCTCCAATTAGTCTTTTCAGATGTTTCATGTCATTTTCCTTTGCTGCTTTAGAAAAAAGATTTTTCTTTTGTGCCAATTAAAAATAACATTGTTTTCATCATGGTTGCAAGCACAAATACAGATACTTCACTGTCTTTACTGTCATCTATTTTGGAGCATGAATCAGAATTCTTGTGAATGAAGTCTGCTTTTTTCACGTAAGCAAGTGGATGGAAGCTCTGATCAGCCCACACAATGACTGCATAGGTGACAGGCTTAGAGTTTTTCCTATGTTATGAACCATAGCATAGTGGCAGGCAGTCTAACTAACTACCAATGTACTAAAAATGGTGCTGACTGCTGAGGTATAAAAATAGTATATTAAAGAATACAAAGTGAGCCGGTCTTAAAAATTAAATTGCAAGAAACCTGTTTCCCATCAAAAAAGAGAATAAATACTGACCACGCCCATGCCTCCAATCATTTTTTAAGGAGGAATTTATGGCTAGGAAATTAAAAATTCTGGAGCTCTTGTTCTCTATCACAACTGTGTCCTGTAATGACGTAGAGGACAGTGGGAGGAACCACTGAACACAATGAGGGTCACGAAAATTACATTTTAGGGAGTGATGGTTATTTACAAGACTTAGGCAGACATTTTGAAGTCACCTGTCATGACGTAACGCGTAGGGAGTGGCCGGATATATACCGAATGAACCGGAAGTGATGTAAGAGGCGTCCAAACGCTGTCTACAACGCACTGCTTGCACTTATATGCTTTTATTACTGTTTTTAATGTAAGAGCCCATTTGACCTTTAAAAAATCTTGTTTGTTTATACGTTTTTACGCTATGGGAGGTATTTTCTTTATCCTTACATAATATTGGAAACCTCGAAACCACTATGTGATTGTGAGCTTGAAAGTCACCATCACCATTGGAAACCCTCAACTGGATTCAGCACTATCAGGAACCAAATTTTCCTTGAGGGAATAGGAGTTGGAGAATTGCCCTGACCCTAGGAGATCGATAAGGCTGACTTCGTATTTCTTATTGAGGTAAGAGCTTTGGGAGCATTACGTTTACAAGAATTACGAAGTTAAGTGCACTGTACTAGGATTCTGCAATGTAATCCCGAGTGTGGCTCGGGGTTACCGCTACTAGTACTGAAATTTAACCCCGAGCCACACTCGGGAATACCACCAGGGAGGTTAGAGTTACAATTGTTGCACCTCGGGAATGATTAAAGCACTTGATAGGAAAACTGACTGCCACTATCGTAGACTTCAGAGCATAGGTAAAATACAATTTCTTTAAAAATATTTTTTCTATGGGAAAAAAACATAAAAATAAGCAATTCACCATCAGTACATCATATTTTCATCACATTATGCATGATAATGTGGATTTTGTTTTCCAACAATACCTTTGATGCTATCCTTGTCCATAGTGACATGGTGATCATCAATGCTTTGTTAATATATATAAAAAAAAACACGTGCCCACATTTGTGTACAATCACATAGCTTTTGTTTATCAACAAAGCCATTGATGATCAACAGGTCACCAAGCATGTGTGATTACCTATGGTCTCGTTCATAGGAATTAGTGAGCTACAGGAGGACTGCTCCAGGGCTATCTCAATTGCAATGTCATTATCAATTGTACAAAGCTCTAAAATATGGAAAGGAAAGGTACCCCAGGGGGCTTTGTGTTGCAGCTAGGAATAATAATGTTGGATTGTATCAAAAAAATGTTTATTTGGATAGATATGTCATAAGGAACATGTCTGTTAGATTTGAAACATCAGTGCCAGGTAATGCAGTAAGAACATATACATAGTAGTACAGCCGTAAGGGCAAATATACAGTAGCATAGAATGAAAATGTTGGTAGTATAATAAAACTAGGAACCCCGACGCGTTTCGACCTTATCAATGGCGGTCATCTTCAGGGGGTGAAATGGAGATGCTCTAAAAGAAAATACATTGTATGGGTAAAATTTTTCAAAGGACAAAAGCACTCTCAACAATGAAACATCTACCCTGTGGCTGTGGCCCATGCCCCAAATGGCCCACGTGGAGGCGGGGGAGGGCGATAAGGAAAATGCCCGGCTAGAGGTGAGGGGACCAGCTCCACGAGAGGTCGCACTGGTGCCCCAAGCATGAAGGTGAGGGAGGGGGGCTCAGAGGAAGAAGCCCAAGGAACCGGGGCAGAAGCCAAGAAACTGAAACCGAACCAGGCACCCAAAACTGTAAAAATATGTTATAATAGGGAAGGTTTCAACAAAGATTCATGCATAATGACTTTGTTAATGAACGAGATATGTAGAAATGGTAGGCACATGATGGGGTGCAGTAGCTGAAAATGGAAATGGTGATAAATGCATGGAAGGAGGGTGGTGGGTGGGGTGAGTGGACCTGGAAGGTGAGATCGAGGATATAGTGTTATACTCAGTGGAACGGTGATGGGAAGAAAGGAGGGAATGGGGTAGTGAGATAGTAAAAAACCAGGGGAGGGTGGAATGAAGAAGAAAATGAGTGGGATAGAAAAATGAGAAAATAAAAGGAAGATGAAATAAAAATAATAAGATAAAATTAGATAAATGTTGAAATAAAAATAACAGGATGAGTAAAAGAGAAAAATTGAATAAATGAATGTGAAAGTAGTGTGTGGTGTGTTATATATGATATATATGGGATGGTGGATGTGAGATGTGTGTATGACAGAGAAAAGAATGTGAGAGAAGAGAAAAGAAAAGAGAAGGTGCAAGAACGTGAAGGAGGAGTAAGTGATGCATGAAAGTGTGGTGAACCTGTATGGGAACCAGAGTGAGGGGGGGGGGGATAGGTGAAGGTGAACAACACTGGAAACGTGTGATGATGTGTGTGTGGTAGTGTAACACAATTTTTTTTTAATGAAGTGGAGGGATGGTGTATGGAGGGGACAAGGCAATATTGCCTGCAAAAATGGCATGTAAATAAAACGTATGTGGGGAGTGAATGGGGTAGTCTAAGTGTAAAGAATGATAATAAATTACCTGCACTACTTGATTAAAGAAATAGTTCCTCATAGAGGGAAGGAAGATATCTGGTTTTCTAAAAGGAGACCCACAGGGGGGTTCCAATGGATATATAATTAGAGGTACCTAGGACCCAGAGGATCTAGGGAAAATGAGAAAGTAGGTACAATTCGAGTATACTAGAAAACAGAACTCTGGTGAAAGGCCATATAAAATATAGGGCATTACTTACTTTCAACCGGATACCATTTAAGGTCTGTCTATTCTGGTGGCTGTCTGGGCTCTGAGTGGGATCCCCATGAAGCCATCTATTTCTATAAGTGTAGATGTAAATGGGCGTGCCTGATGGGTTCCGAGTTTAGTGGCTTCAAATGCCCCCACGCAAGCTCCCCTCCCTCCCCACACACACAGCCGCGGGGGGACAGGAGGCTGCCATAGGCGGCCCATGTGCGGCCTCCCCGGCGTTCTGGAAGGACAGAGCCCCGACACACTCGTCGCTTCCACCGCCAAAACGGCACGACGTCATGGTGTGCCGTGCACGACGCAATGCGCATGCGCGGCAAATCGATGGCGCCCGGAAGGATCGTGGGACGCCGACGGCAGGTGAGAGCTCCCTTGAGCGGCCAAACAAAAGAAGGCCGCTGTGGAGCATATGGAGGGATGAAGAGCTATATCCTCAAACCCCCCCCCCCCACCTGCTGTGAGGCCCGGAGAGTAGTGGAATCCTCACAAGGGCAGCACAACGCGCCAGCCAGTGGGCCACAGTGCACGGTGCAAGTCAACAAGGCCTCGGTGGGAGCAGAAGCAACACATCATAGATTGATGAATAGAAAAGTTATGCAAAATTATGATCAATCGTAAAATCTTGGCATATTAGTATCAATTGTCAATGTAAACAACATGGCTAAAACTACGTGCTACAACAAATAAGGGAAACCTCATATTGGTAGTAATGTATATATAAAGTAACATAATGAAGATAGAGAACTATTACGTTCCATACCAATATTCACAGTGTTTCGCCCAATGCGAAACCTTTGAACAAAGGGAGCAGAAGACATGTTTTTTTCAAGCGCTGTCCACGACCAGAATGAGAATCCGATCAGTGGAGACGAGAGAAATTGTAAACATTTTATGATTATGTTAGTGTAATTACAATACATTGTAGAGGTATCGGAAAAGTTGCTGGACACGAGCAAACATAGCTCATGTTGAACCCACTAGTATCAAGCATGGGGAACGGGTATTTAACCACCCAATTTTTTTTTAGCATAGGGTAAGCGATACTGGGCAGTGGGTGAATTTGCTGCACACCCCAAATTGTTATGGAAAGGAAAGGTATCCCAGGGGGCTTTGTGTTGCAGCTAGGAATAATAATGTTGGATTGTATCAAAAACATTTTTTATTTGGATAGATATGTCATAAGGAACATGTCTGTTAGATTTGAAACATCAGTGCCATGTAAAGCAGTAAGAACATATACATAGTATTTCAGCCGTAAGGGCAAATATACAGTAGCATAGCATGAAAATGTTTGTAGAGTAATAAAACTAGGAACCCCAACGTGTTTCGACCTTATCAATGGTGGTCATCTTCAGGCAGTAAAATGGAGATGCTCTAAAAGAAAATACATTGTATGGATGAAATTGTTCAAAGGACAAAAGCACTCTCAGCAATGAAACATCTACCATAATTATAATATTTATATGGATAGGTATATTTACCCATTGACGGCTGGGGGAAGGGAGCCTTCCCATGTGTTGAGTCAGTGGACCGATCGAGGACCCTGTGGCTGTGGCCGATGCCCCAAATGGTTTCTCTGTCATACACACATCTTACATCCACCATCCCATATATATCATATATAACACACCACACATTACTTTCACATTCATATATTCCATTTTTCTCTATTACTCATCCTGTTATTTTTATTTCAACATTTATCTTATTTTATCTTATTATTTTTATTTCATCTTCCTTTTACTTTCACATTTTTCCATCCCACTCATTTTCCTCTTCACTCCACCCTCCCCTGGTTTTTTCCTATCTCACTACCCCATTCTCTCCTTTTTCTTCCCATCACCCTTCCCCTGAGTTTTACATCAGTGCCCCCCTCCCTCACCTTCATGCGTGGGGCAACAGTGCGACCTCTCGTGGGCCTGGAGCTGGTCCCCTCACCTCCAGCCGGGCATTTTCCTTCTTGCCATCCCCCGCCTCCACGTGGGCCATTTGGGGCATCGGCCACAGCCACAGTCGGTCCACTGACTCAACACATGGGAACATGGGCATCCGCTGAACTTTTTTCGGGGGGGGGCATCATTTTAAGGTCATCCATGCTTCTTTGGGGCAGTGGAGCAGCGCTGTATACACCACACCTGCACCGCCCATTGAAATAAATGGGCACCGCTGCCGAATCGCATGCAAAGCGCTTCGGCAGCGGCGATACACAGTTGCATTTATCCCTGTCTTTGACCGCTAGCTGGGGTTATTGCAACACAGGGGGCAAGTGTCTTCACTCTGACTTCAACACTCTTACGATTCCAGGGGGGGCAATTGACCCCCCCTTGCCCTATGGAGCGGACGCCCATGCATGGGAAGGCTCTTCAATGGGTAAATATACCTATCCATATAATTATTATAATTATGGTAGATATTTCATTGCTTAGAGTGCTTTTGTCCTTTGAACAATTTTACCCATACAATGTATTTAATTTTAGAGCATCTCCATTTCACCCCCTAAAGATGACCGCCATTGATATGGTCGAAACGCGTCGGACTCCTAGTTTTATTATACTACAAATAAAATCATGCTATGCTACTGTATATTTGCCCTTACCGCTGTACTACTATGTATATGTTCT
Organism: Rana muscosa; assembly: GCA_029206835.1. Lineage (NCBI taxonomy): Eukaryota > Metazoa > Chordata > Amphibia > Anura > Ranidae > Rana > Rana muscosa. The sequence goes on from CM055121.1 coordinate 575,893,255, forward strand.
TACTGCATTACCTGGCACTGATGTTTCAAATCTAACAGACATGTTTCTTATGGAAGGTATGCAAGGCTCATCCACAGTAGTCAGGGCGTGGGGAACTGATGCAAACCATCAGGTGTCACACTTACCCAATGGAAACCATGTTACCTTAGTGATATGCTGTTAAGGCAATAGCCAGCTAGGTGAGTTCCTCTAAATTAATGTAGCATATGAAAAAGGAGGTGAGATAAAAAATCTCAAAGAAATTAATCAGGGAGGAACTGCTGGGTTAAACTACAGTTATTTTATTTAACATCCACATATGAATTCTTTAACAAACATTGAAAATTATACACACGTATATCCAAAACACTATTAAAATAGACAATAGTGTGGATAAGGACAAAGGTGCCACCACAACCTTTCGTACCACATTCACCGCCTCCTGCAGGAGTGTTGCAAGCATCTAAATGGCCAACCCCCCTTATATTATAGATAGTTCCACTGATTAGGAATAGGCATGTAGAGTGGACTGGGGTATAAATGTCAATGCGGATACTGAGGCTGCAAATCACTGGAGCAATGATCACATATGGCAATGTATAGTTAATCCAGGACGATGGTATAAAGCAACAGGGGAGGACGTATTGCTATAAACTGTTAATAATGGGATCAACCTATGAATATTAAGCCCAGGGGAGCAAGGTGCGGGATCTGCGTGGAAGGAGCCTAGTGACAGTTATAATAACCATACAAGGTCACAAAAGTATACATCCCGTCAAGATTGATTGGTGAAAATACATCTCACCACATGTTGTTCTGTCCCATCACTCTTGCTTCATTCCGCTGTCCGTGTATCACGAAACCGGTACTCGAGCGGGCACTGGCAAAGTCCAAGCAGTTTCTTCAGTAAGAGTACAGCGTGTAGCTGTCAAATGTGTCCGGTTCAAACATGGACCAGCGGGCTGGGTTCCGGGTGATAAACCTTTCCTCTGAGTCCAGGGTGGTCAGTGTATAGCAGAAGTTAGTGTATCGCTGAGCTTCCTCACAGTGTTAGCCAAGGACTTTGCAGTGGATAGGCATAGATGAAAAGGTGGAGTATTAGGTTGATATAGACAAAGTCCAATTTGTCCATTAGGTGGATGGTCAGTCCTGGTCCTAATCACTGATGTACATGATGCTTACATGTTTCGATTGCTGGCAATCTTCATCAGAGCATGCACAGAAGCTTAGAATCTCTCTTTAAGTACCCTCAGGTGATTCCCAATAAGTACCATCAGCTGAGTTATCCTGAAAGCAGTCACATCACGCACTTTCACATTCATCAAAAACTACTAGGCTAAGCAAGTAAAAATAACACCCCACACACAGTGCAAAACTAGTCCAAAGGTTCTCCTTAGTGTTTCCATAGTAGTCCTTATGGTTATCAAGGATCAGACCATAGAAAGGTCTTATTGAATCAGGGCTCAGAAGGAGAACTGTGGTAATAGAGGTAAATTAAATGGATGAAAGAAGAGGAAAGTAGCAATGCTAATGATAATGACCGAAATATTAATAAAAGTTGAGAATTAAGAATAAGGGGAATAAGGGTAGTTGACTGTGTAGACCTAATTAAATTCATGAGGTCAAGCCACTGACAGTTAGAACCTTGCGAGTTCATCCAAGTGTAGCAAAGTAAGTAGAAATAACAATTTTCCCCATACCTTAGTGAACATGGTGAAGTTTCATATTGTATAGAATACTCAATCATGTGTAAGAAAAAAAAAAATTTTTTGCTTGCACATGAATGGATAATTTAAGTCAGTAGCGTTTCCCCACATTCACTGAGCTCTGGGGGAAATTGCAAAGTGCAACTTCCCTTGCAAAAGTGAATAGCCTATTTGTTTTAGTAAATCAGTCTCATGGTGGTTTGTATTTGAAAGCCCATTCTATTATATAAAACCCAATTTAGTACAAATAAAATACATATTTGCATGCAGGCTTTAATACTCAACATATGCAGGAGATGGACACTTGAATGGCATCTTGTCATTTAACATTTGTTATAAATGCTAAAGCTACAGTATATACTATTTTTACAGAACTCAGCAGTGCATAATTGGAACTATCATATAGGCATACCTATAAGCATTTATTGTACTGATATTTGTAGAGGCACATTGTAAATTTAAGACCCTCTGCACAAATTTTCCTGGTTGTATATGGTAATTATACTGTTTCCAAAAGCCATATTGCAGAAAGTGTTTAGGTATAAATTTCTTCCCATCGCTTTCTATTTTCGACTAAAAATATATGCTTTCTCTGACTTAAAACCATTGGCATATCCTATTGGGAATGCTTTATGTGTCAGCTAGCTACATATCCTACAGCCTCCCTGCAAGGAATGTGCAGAAAACAGATACATAGTGTACGGGACATTTGCCCCCGTGCATTCAACTATATGTTGACTTTCAAGTAGTTAACAAAATAAAGTGCTTCAACTGTTTTCTGGTTGGTAGACATGGAGCCTCGGGGGATTAGCAAGCAGCTGAATGTCATTCTACCAACATGAATGACAGCTCAGTGTCCTTTATCAGAGTTATTTGAACTTAATTGGTGTTTGAATACAAATTCAAACATCACATGGTGTCCAATAAATTATTCCCAATCTTTCATCTACATCTCACTGGCTGTAGGTAATTCATGACCCTGTCCTCTCATTCATTTGCACATCAACATATTATCAACTGTTTACCATAATTTAGTAAAAAAAATCTTTGAGATGAACTGGAAGCAAAAACATTGTTATCTCTCCTGTGTAAACTACAAATACCATCAACGCTTGTGTAATAAAGATAAACTTAGGAAGACATAATTAAAGTCCAGCCTGTGTAACAACCATGGCCTGTCCATAGAATACAGTAAAGAAGTGAGCATATCCACCAAGGACAGGATGTGTGTTATCTGCAAGATTACCAAATAAAAATAAAGAAAGAAAAACAAATGCAGTCACTACATCTAAAGACTAAAGGGTGTAGATAGGCTTTAATACATCATTTTACCTCATGATTTTATTCTATGATCCTACAGTAAGTGTTAGTAAAAGTTGAGGATTTGAATGGGAGTATATAGTATAGTAACCATAACAGACAATGGGGTTCATTTACTGAAGGAAAATAGACTGAACACTTTGCAGGGGAAGTTGCACTTTCCCCAGAGCTTAGTGAACGAGGCGAAGCTTTTCTGACTGTCATCATTCAATCATATTTAAGAAATAATACTTTTTTTTTTTTTCATTTCCTTGCATGTGATTGGCTATTATTCGCAAAATGAAATTGCACCACATTCACCAAGCTCTGGGGAAAATTCAAACTTCCCTTGTAAAGTGAACAGCCTATTTACCTTTAGTAAATTAACCCCCATGCCCTAAAGTGGTTGTAAACCTTCGTGTTTTTTCACCTTAATGCATCCTATGCATTAAGGTGAAAAAACACCTTGCAGTCACCACCCCGAGCCCCTGTTTCTCTGTGGGCGCGATCCTGCATTGCTTTCCCCCAGCTCATGTCGGCTCTTTATTGGATTATTGAAAGCAGAACAGCCATTGGCTCCCGCTGCTGTCAATCACATCCAATGACGCGGCCGCCGGGGGCTGGGCCGAGTCATACAATTGGCGGCTATGGATGCCGATCGTATGGCATGGAAGCGCGCCCACATGCTGAACCCCTTGGGAGAGAGCTTCCCAGAGGGGGTTAGCTCTTGCGGGGAGGAGCCGCGAGAGCTGCCGTGGGGACCCCAGAAGAGGATGATCGGGGCCACTCTGTGCAAAACGAACTGCACAGTTGAAGTAAGTATGATATGTTTGTTTGTTTTTTTAAATAATCTGCGAACCTTTACAACCCCTTTAAGTCAAAGTTAGCTAATAATTAGTAAATATCTTCTTACTACGTACATCTCACATAATGTATATAAGCCAAAGTTGTCATGGGACATTGTATACAGAATTGATTAGCAAAAGGCAGTAATAGCTAAACATCTTCAGAAGGCACAGCATAGTAACAGCATATATCCAGGGGCTGTGAATCCACCTGTCCAGAGGATGCACTTGGTGTCTAATAGGGCAGGCCATGGCAGTACAGTAAATGAGATGATCCTTTACGATATCCACATATCACAATCCTCTTGTACTGAATGGTATTTTCCTTGCATGTTATTGAGCATTCTGTACAAAGTGAAATTTCACCACATTTACTAAGCTCTGTGGAAAGTAAACAGCATATTTGCCTTTAGTAAATCAACCCCAATGTCATTTAAATGGCTATTCTTTATATACTACAGTACAGTGCATTTGAAAAGTTTAGCCAGCGTTAAGACCAGATGAAAATGGCTGGAATTCATCTTCTGGGTATGTTTTAATTGTATTGTCAAAGACCTGTGTGCCATTAGGAATGACTGGTTCGTTTGTTTTGGTTGTGGATAACCAACTGATGAGATATGGCACCAAATCCCTAAATTGGTAAATAGATGGGAGCAAAGAAAATGGGATTTTTGATGGTGCAGAGATGACAAAGTATCAAGCAGATTAGGAATGACTGGTTGGTCCTAACTTTATGACCATTTCTCAGCAAGGCTGAAGGTTATATGGGCGAGGTGGAGCCACAAGGGTGGTTTTTGTGAGGGATGTTTGGTATTCATTCTGGAAAGTTCATGCAAAGAGGAAGTTTCCCCACTCGCACCCCCTAGAATGGAGGTTCATTTTGAGTCATGTGGTTGCGGAGAGTTATTATTGAAAGAAGAAAAAAAAGTCACAGCAACTTAGTGGGTTAAGGGGGTCTTTGAGGGATCAGTGAATATTTGAATTGTTACAAAACTCGGGTGTCCATCTGGGTATGGTGCTTCCACTTGATTGGTTATTGGTGGTTCAGCCAAGAGCTAGGTCCCCTGGGGGAAAATATCAGAACACATGGGTTTGTAACATCTTTGAGCTTGGGGTGCAGCTGAGGACACCCAAAGGTCCCCTCCTGGTTGCATTTCTAAATTGTAAATAAAATAGCTGCGGTAGCCAACTAAACCAATGTCAAGCAGTCCATGTTATTATTTTAAGGTTTGGTATGAGGACCGAGGCTGACAAATCATTTAGTCAAGAGACGATGGTCAAATAGGGAGACAGAATGAAAGAAGACAGAGAAATATAAAGGGATTTAGATAGATAGATCGATAGATAGATAGATAGATAGATAGATAGATAGATAGATAGATAGATAGATAGTTCGAAAGAAAAGTAAACAGGTAAGCTTATTGAGTGATATGTAGAAAACATAGATATTCATGACTTTAATATGCCACCGTAAGACCTGCAGATCATCTTAGCTAGAAATTAATTTTTCATTTTAATATTCCCCTATATCAAATTGTCTTTGTCTTCTGTACTATTGCTATATAAACTTTACAAACAAAGTGATTAACCATGGAAAATTTTAGACCATTTAAGTAGTGCATTTTACCAGAAATCTTTGCTGTAGCCAAAGTTGACAAAATAACATAAGAACAAGACCGGGGTCTGGCAATGACATGATCTTGTTTAGAAGAGGTGTGTGACAATCTGTGTTACAATGTGGAGCAATCAAGGGCAATGGCTATAGGTTGTTGTTCATCTGAAATGCTGTAGTTTATTCTAGATTTTTTTTATTTTATTCTATTTTATAATAGGTCAGTTTTTCCCTTTATCACAATTCAGAGAGCTTTTTATCTTGACTTGTTATGTTTTGCCATTTACAAGCATCTTTACTTTTCAACCAAAATAAATTAGCCAATTGATGGCATTGTATCGAAAAGATGAGCTCTTCAATAAGGATTCATGAAACCTGGGCAGCGGAAGTGACGGTGTGTTACTAGGTAACAGATAGTGTTCCTGGAGAAACTAGATCCATGGAGCCATCCTAAATATTCCACAGAAACTGCACAATGCTGGAAGCTGGGGATCTGCAAAGGTGAAGACAAAGACCCTCCACAAATGAATGCTACATTTCCAGACACACAGTCAGGGGACTGACCACATGAAGTCATGTCAGAAAGGTAAGAGTTACAAACAAACTATTGCAGCTTGTGTGTCTGCTGTCTTTTCGGAGAACAACTGAAAGACAGTCTACTGTTACAGGATTAAGTGTCTTTTTCAAAAGTGCACAGAGACCTGAACAGCTGATAAAGGCTGAAATGAGCTTAAAAACAGCTTTTTTGTAACTGAATGTTCCATCTAATTAAATTAAACTTTAGAAGTTGGCTTATTTGGGTATATTTCTTATATGAGCACTTTCAAATGAGTTTGGCAATAGATTGAAATCATTTCTTGAAGACAAGTGCCATTTAAAAGACCTCAGAATTACGTTTCTTTATTGTACAGCTAAATCTATTTTGTGCTGGCTGGCCTTGGGTGCAGCATTATCCCTTAATAACCACTAATTGCACTCCACAATGTAAAAATACAATGTTATCATTTTGAGCTATGCAATTCCATTACATTTAGTTCAAAATGGCCTTGAAATAATGTGACATTAAATGTGTATAATAAAATTGGCATTATGGATAATTTTATACCAAATGGACATTAGTGCTATACATTGGGGTCTAATTGTAAAATTTCCAAATGCAATCATAATCGCTAGTTGCAAAGTGCACAGTAACATATTGCAGTGAGTATTTTTTCACATAATTCGCTGTATTGCTTCTGAAAGCCAGCATTTTGCTTTAAAATGCTGTATAATGTAAATTTTAAGCGATCTAAAAATGAATTAGGTTTCTCTGTCACCGGTTTACTTTTCCGCTATAATCTCAGGATCGCATCATTTGCATAGGTTAGTAGCCCTTCACTTTAAAAGAGGACACTTATGAAAAATGCATGTTGCAGTGCTACACGGAGACTGCTGTATTCCCACAGTATATGTATTTTATTTTGGAGAGTAAAGTATATAACTAGATTATGGCACAGGGCTAAATCATAATAACTATGAAAATTAAAGCGGCAATAAAAGTAGCATCTGCGGTTTTTAGGTCAGGCATTTTCCGGCACATAAGGTGTAAATTGAAGTACAGAAATATCAAGCTGATGCTGTATTGTTACTGTAGACATGGATTTTGTGTTTTAGCTAGGGATTTGAGGAAACACATTAGAGTACAAACACACTTGCAAAATCCATTTCCTACTACACTACAAATAGAGAAATTCACCTGCAGTCTCGTTGAATAAAGGCTGCAAAATGTACCACATTCCTTTGTTCAGGAACAGTTACTGCACCCAAAATAGGTCTGGATGCACCTATGTTTTAAAAGTCTCATAGGGCAAACATATTGCACATAGACTGCAAGAATCTCATAGTGGGGTATGTCTTCTTTAAACAAAAGTAGAAATATCCTTACTGTACTGGACCTGTTTGTATACTGATATAGAGAGACACCCTCTTCCAGCAGTACCTGGTGTCTTCCATGCCATTGATCTGCAATTACAGTTTACGGCTGCAGCATGACCTACTGGCAAGATCTGGCACTACAATACTTCATGAATGTGTCCCAATAAATAGCTCCCTAACCCTTGTTCTTAGTAATGCTGTGCACGTCATAATTATATGCATTTAATGCACAGCCCATGCTTTTATGGTAGATAATACTGTACCGTATATATGCAAAATTATACACTGTGTCATCTGTTTCATTACTTACAATTTTTATTAAAAGTTTATACTTTTTTAAACTTATGCTTTATAACTGTTTTAGTATTTTTATAAAACCTTAATTTTTCAAATCTGCTTCTAACTGAAGTGCTCTATAACGAAGAGGCAGATAAGAAGGGGTGCAGGGAGATAAGTCACTGCTCTGACCCTGAGTTGTGTATTTCAATTTTAACTTGAGCTATTGAGCCCTGTAAACAGAAGGTCTAAGACAATCATAGAAAGATTTGTAAAAGGAGCCTGGAGCTCCACCTGTTGGCTGCATATGAAAACATAAAATATTTGTATGCAATATTTCTTATTTTCTTCGGTATCCTCTTTTATTCTCCACTTTAAGGGTTTATAGATTTTTACCACCTAAGGGAAGTAGTGAGAGCAGACTTGATCCATATCCAGCTATATATTTTACTGCTAATCTATTCATTTGTGTGGCTTTACACAAGGATAGAGCCATCTAAATATAAATGTATGCAGCCAAATTCCCAAGTCTTCTTCAAAAGGATTTTTTACCTGAAAACATTACAAATTATTAGCGTTCTCATAGTATTTTGACACATTTATATGACAATGATACATTAAGGTCCTATATACAACTAATGGAAGCGTTTACCCCCAGCCCTAAATGGTTTTACCAATGTTTTCAAATCAGACACACTATCCAAGCCCAGTTCAACTTGGTTTCAGTCTCCTTTTCCCCCATGTCTATCATTGACATTATCCACCTCCACTAAGGGATTGATCTCAGATACATAGCTTGCACTGCTAAACTGATTTATTTTACAAATGTCCCCTGTTATGTAAAGCTTGATGGGAGAGGGGATATGGACCTAATTTTTGGTAGTTTTTGGGAAGATGTCCTGCAGTCCCTTCAGACGGTGTCTTTAGTCATTTCCACAGGCTCACGCAAATATTTATTTTGCACAGGCTCTACAGAATTTCCTAATTTCCATAAAATATAGGTGTGAGAGATGATCTGTGTTGTGCCAGGTGTGGTCACTCTCCAGGATCCCTTATCCATCTTTTGTGGCACTGTCCCAAGTTGAGGCGGTATTGGCCAAGGTAGTAGGGACTCTTAATGGCCTCCTGGGGGTTAACCTCTCAGCTGCCCCCTTACCCGTTTGCTTCAGTATATTGATTTATCCTCAATTGACCAACATTTTGTGCTTACAGTTTCAGGAGCATTTTTCATAGCTCACAGACTAATTGTACTTAAATGGATCTCGCCTCAACTGCCCACTCTTTCTGAATGGATAACAAATCTTAATAGGTGTATTTCTTATGAAAAGAACACTTACTATCTTAGTAATTCCATGTGAAAGCTTAATGATATTAGGTCCCAATGGATAGAATATATGTGCCTTACTCATTTTTTAGGTTTCAAAGTGCCTTTCTGGGTTTTTAAGTTGATCCTATCTGCTTGTTACATAGTTACATAGTTAGTCAGGCTGAAAAAGACACAAGTCCATCCAGTTCAACCATAAAAAAAAAAAAAAAAATATCGTACAATCCCATATACCCAATTCTATACCCACAATTGATCCAGAGGAAGGCAAAAAAAAACAGCAGAGCATGATCCAATTTGCTACAGCAGGGGAAAAAATTCCTTCCTGATCCCCCGAGAGGCAATCGGATTTTCCCTGGATCAACTTTACCTATAAATGTTAGTGCCCAGTTATAATATGTACATTTAGGAAAGTATCCAGACCTTTCTTAAAGCAATCTACTGAGCTGGCCAGAACCACCTCCGGAGGGAGTCTATTCCACATTTTCACAGCTCTTACTGTGAAGAAACCTTTCCATATTTGGAATCTGTAATACTGAAGCATAATTACGGTATGTCTAATGTACCAGAAGTCTTTTGTGTATACTGTTTTTTTCTTTTGTCCGGAGATGGTGGCTCCATTTCTCTTCTTGGATTAATGTCTGTTCTGCATTGCGTGGCGGGTTGTTTCTGTGTTTTTAAGTGCAATATATAATCTCTCTAAATAAAATCAGATTTAAAAAAAAGGTTCTTAAGCTATATTTTACCCCAGCGTGCATATATATTTTTTTAAGTGTAACCCACTGTAGCTATTGCTACCATATGTACTCAAGACAAGACATCTCAAAATTGATTTGTATGTATATAATGCACTAGATCCTCCTTAGTTCTCTTAAATTAGCCTCTAAACAGTAGGGTCTCAAGGTTATTGTAGGTGGAATGCACAACATCATATTACCTGCACATGCATATCATTTGTGTCCAAAAGCAACCTTAGTTTTTATGCCATATAGGTTGTTAAGGGATGGTCTGTCTTTACTCACATTTACTTGTCTCTTTCATTCAGATTCCTCTCCTTGCTCCTGTACAGGGAATATTACATTTAGTTGGGAAAAGGTGATTGTCTGCCACTGTCTCAGCTTCTTAAGTGTCGTCAAGACTAAAAAAATGTGTCACTTTGTACTTATGGCATGGGAACAGCACCTCCTCTCTATAAGTTCTGTGCTTCATTATTGTTATATAGTGCTGTGTTCAATCTCCATTTCCATTCATTCAACAGTCACCTTTAGGCAGAAGTTTCTTGGCTCCACAAGCACCATGAAGTAGTTTCACTTCAGGGGGCAGTCTAGTTTGGCCTTTATCTCTCTCCCAATGTGTTGCTGGCAGTACTGTTTTTTTTCAAGGGAAGAAACAGGATTCATGTTTTGCTAAGGAGAGGGAACCTATTTGGGTACTGCAGGCTCCAAACTACAACCTGCATTTTATGAATGGGCTGTTAAAGGCTGCAGTGTGTGTAACCCAGGTCTGTCACGACAAGGCAAGCAAACCAAGCAATTGCTTGGGGCCCTGAGCTGGCCTGAGACCCCAAGCAGGGCCCTTGCCGCGCTTCCTATAAATGCTCTATAGAGAGCCTCAGGCGGCTTCGCTGCAGCACTGCTGCCTCTCTCGTCACTTCCCCTTCCCTGTAGCATGGCCGAGCTCCTCTTCCTTCCTTCCTTCCTCCTGTCAGTCCGTCCCGGGTACCGTGCGGTACAGGAGATTCAGTTTCCTGTTCCCGGCCGGACTGACAGGAAGTGCACACTGAGTGCTCACTTCCTGTCAGTCCGGCCGGGAACAGGAAACTAAATCTCCAGTCCTGCCGCGCAGTACGGTAGGGGGGGGGTAAAAAGAACATGTAGGAGTAAAAAAAACATAGGGAGGGGGTGAACTTAAACTGTATCGCTATGCTGTGGTTCCTGTAGGCTTTGCATGCGTGCGGGGGAAGGGGTTGGGGGAGCCTCCATGTCCATTTTTCTTGGGGCCCCCAAATTCCTTCAAACTGCCCTGGTGTAACCTAGCGGAGTATAACAGAAAGAGGGTATCAAAAATCTGCTCTCCATTTTAAATCAACCCCCTTAGTGCTTTGTGCATTTCTGATTTACAATACTGTTAAGCCCTGCACACACGATCGGATTTCCGATGGAATAAAATCCGATGGATTTTTCCATCGGATTTCCGATGAAGCTGACTTCCATCAGTCTTGCCTACACACTATCAGTCAAAACTCCGACCGTCCCAAAGGCTGTGACGTAAAACAGTCTGACGAGCCGAGAAAAATTAAGTTCAATGCTTCTGAGCATGCATCGACTTGATTCTGAGCATGCGTGGGTTTTTTTTCCACAAAGACGATCGGAATTTGCTATCGATTCCAGTAAAATGTGTGTTGATGATAGGTCCACTTTAAGCCAAAAAGTGTGAATTACACATCCTGTAAATAACTAATCTCACTGTGGATTTTTAAATAATAGGTTTTGAGCATAGTCAGCAATAGGGATGAGCTCGGTGTTCGAGTCGAACATACGTTCGAGTCGAACATCGGCTGTTCGATCGTTCGACGAAGATCGAACGTTTTGGGCCGTTCGCGCCAAATTCGAGTGACGCGAACGGCCCACAATACACTGCGCCATCGCAGTGCAATCCTGGCGCTGTGATTGGACAAGCATGCACTGTTACCCCGCATGCTTGGCCAATCACAGCACCGGCAGCGAGGAGAGCCATAATTGGCCACAGGCAGGATGACTGTGGCCAATTATAGCTCTGGGGGGTTTAGTACACGCCCCACACTATAAAAGGCCGCCAGCGTGGCGGCCTTGTGTAGTGTGTTCCGATTCAGGGAGAGAGAAGGATAGGCAGGGACAGTGTCAGTGATATTTGTTCATTTACCTTGTGTGTAGGGAGAGAGAAGGATAGGCAGGGACAGTGTCAGTGATATTCTGCTAAACCTTGTGTGCAGGGAGAGAGAAGGATAGGCAGGGACAGTGTCAGTGATATTCTGCTAAACCTTGTGAGCAGGGAGAGAGAAGGATAGGCAGGGACAGTGTCAGTGATATTCTGCTAAACCTTGTGTGCAGGGAGAGAGAAGGATAGGCAGGGGACAGTTTCAGTGATATTTTTGCTAAGCCTCCTGCACAGTATACACCTGAAGCTAGCCCTTATTGCTGTGTTTTCCTGTTGTGTAACACAGGCAGGCATCTGCAGCACTTAAAGCAGGCGTAGTGTGATTCCTGCAAAATATACACCTGAAGCTAGCCCTTATTGCTGTGTTTTCCTGTTGTGTAACACAGGCAGGCATCTGCAGCACTTAGAGCAGGCGTAGTGTGATTCCTGCAAAATATACACCTGAAGCTAGCCCTTATTGCTGTGTTTTCCTGTTGTGTAACACAGGCAGGCATCTGCAGCACTTACAGCGGGCATAGTGTGCTTCTTGCAAAAATATACACCTGAAGCTACCCCTTATTGCTGGTTTTCCCATCTCCCTGCAGGCCTTTAGAATGTCTGGAAGGCAAACAAGGAGAGACAGACAGTCAGGAGCCAATAAAAGAGGGCAAGCAGGCTCTGTGTCTAGAGACAACAGTGCTGGTCGTGGACGCGGTGCATCGTCATCAGCACGTGGCCATGGGACACGCTTGTCCTTATTTTTGGCAGCTGGACGTGTTGAGCCGCATCATGCCGAAGACTTGGTAGAGTGGATGACCAAGCCCTCCTCATCCTCCTCATCCTCTCTCACGCAGGCTCAGGGTACTGGCAAAGCAGCTGCCAAAGCGTCCTCAATGTCATCATCAGTCATTCCTTCCCTAGACCCACCGTGTCCTCCTGAGGAGTCCCCCGAACTGTTTGAGCACAGTGTTGGGTACATGCTCCAGGAGGATGCCCAGCGTTTCGAAGGGTCTGAAGATGATACCCAGCTAGAGGAAGGCAGTAGCATGAGAGCAGGGAGAGGGGATGCTCAAGAAGGACACCAATCTGGCAGTCATGTTCCAGCAGCTGCAGCATACTGCCAGATTGGTTCCAGTGATGAGGAGGGAGGGGATGATGAGGTCACTGACTCCACCTGGGTGCCTGATAGGAGAGAGGAGGAGGAGGAGGAGGAGGCAGGATGGCCTCCGGGGGGCAGCGTAAGGGCAGCACACCGACTGAATCTCACCGCAGAGCTCCGCCTGTGCAGGGCCCGTTATTCCAAAAGTTCTTTGGTGTGGGGCTTTTTTGAGTCGAGTGCATCAGATCGCACCGCTGCTGTTTGCAACATATGTCTCAAGCGTATCTGGCGTGGCCAAAACATCAGCCACTTGGGCACCACATGCTTGACCAGACATATGTTGACCTGCCATGCAGCTCGTTGGCAAGCCTACCTTAAAGACCCACACCAAAGAACAAAGCGGACCTCTCCTTGCTCCGCATCAGCTGGGATCTCCAACCCCACTGTACCTTCAGTCCTCTCTGAAACCTGCACTGAGAGGAATGAAGGTGTAGAATTAGGTGTGTCACAGCCAAGTACTTGCGGGCACTCTGCTAGCAGTACACCGACGTCCGATTCTAGCAGGCAAATTTCCCTGCCCCAGCTGCTGGACCATCGAAAGAAGTTCACTCCCAGCCATCCACATGCCCAGCGGTTGAATGCTAGCTTGGCTAAATTGCTAGCACTTCAACTGCTGCCTTTTCAGTTGGTAGACTCGGCCCCCTTCCGTGAGTTTGTGCAATGTGCGGTTCCTCAGTGGCAGGTTCCCAAATGCCACTTTTTCTCACGGAACGCGATTCCGGCACTCTACCGGCATGTGGAAGGCAATGTCCATGCCTCGCTGGACAGGGCGGTCAGCGGTAAGGTGCATATTACCGCTGACTCATGGTCCAGCAGGCATGGACAGGGACGTTACCTTTCTTTCACGGCCCATTGGGTCACTATTTTGGCAGCTGGGAAGGATGCAGGGCAAGGTGCAGTAGTGCTCCGTAGGCGTTCAAGGGGCTACGCAAGTACCCAGGCAAAAAGATGCCATGCCGTGCTTGCGCTAGTGTGTTTGGGGGACAGGAGCCACACTGGGGCAGAGGTTCTGTCAGCTCTGCAGGCGCAGGCCGAGAGGTGGTTGACGCCACGCCAGCTTAAGGCAGGAATGGTGGTTTGCGACAATGGCACCAACCTCCTCTCCGCCCTCCGACAGGGACAACTGACCCATGTGCCCTGTGTGGCTCACGTCCTTAACCTGGTGGTGCAGCGGTTCTTGGGCAAGTACCCGGGCTTACAGGTTGTCCTGAGGCAGGCCAGGAAAGTCTGTGTGAATTTCCGCAGATCATATAATGCCAGTGCTCGGCTGGCTGAGCTGCAAAAGCAGTTGAACCTGCCCAAGAACCGCCTTATATGTGACATGCCCACCAGCTGGAACTCAACGTTGGCCATGCTGCAGCGGCTACACATGCAGCAGAGGGCCATCAATGAGTACCTGTGCGACTACGGCACCAGGACAGGGTCAGGGGAGCTCGGGTTTTTTTCCACCACGCCAGTGGGGCATGATCAGGGATGCATGCACTGTCCTGGCACCATTTTAGGAGGCCACGAGGATGGTGAGCAGTGACAGTGCATGCATCAGTGACACTGTACCTCTTGTCCACCTGTTGGAGCATACGCTGCGTGGAATAATGGACAGGGCACTTGAGGCAGAACAGAGGCAGGAAGAGGAGGACTTCCTTGCCTCTCAAGGCCCCCTTTACCCAGACAGTGTTCCTTCTGTCCCACCCATCCCACAGGAAGAGGACGAGGAGGAGGAGGAGGAGAATTGTGTCAGCATGGAGGTGGAGCCTGGCACTCAGCATCAACAGCAGCAGTCTTTTAGGGATGATTTACAGTCCCAAGACACACGTGGACTTGTACGTGGCTGGGAGGAGGTGGCTGCGGATCATGTCGTCCTTAGTGACCCAGAGGACTCTGGACCGAATGCCTCAGCTAACCTACGCTGCATGGCCTCCCTGATCCTGCAAAGTCTGCGGAAGGATCCTTGTATCCTTCAGATCAAGGAGAGGGACCATTACTGGCTGGCCACTCTCCTTGATCCACGGTACAAGGCTAAGGTTGCGGACCTTATCTTACCATCGCAGAGGGAGCAGAGGATGAGAAAACTCCGGGAGGCCTTGAAGAAAGGTCTGTGCAACGCGTTCCCAGAGACTGGGAGGTTACAAACTCCTGGTCCGGGACAACGAGTTGCTGAGGCTTCGGTCAGTCAAAGAAGGAGCAGTGGGGAAGGTGGCCGTCTGACCGATGCGTTCAGACAATTCTTTAGTCCGCAGCCCCAAGGTATGATCGGTTCCAGCAACCATCGCCAGCGTCTGATATACATGGTGCAGGAATACCTAGGGGCAAGGTCAGATTTGGACACCTTTCCCACCGAAAATCCTCTGGCTTACTGGGTCTTGAGGATGAATCACTGGCCAGAGCTTGCACAGTATGCAATTGAGCTACTGGCCTGTCCTGCATCCAGCGTTCTTTCGGAACGCACATTCAGTGCTGCTGGAGGATTTGTCACGGATCACAGGGTGCGCCTGTCCACCGACTCAGTTGATCGACTGACCTTCATAAAGATGAACCAGTCTTGGATCACCACCAGCTACCAAGCACCTGAAGCTGATATAACAGAATAATTTATTTTCAAATGTCACATCCCTTCAAGACTGATGCTGATGCTGAGTGACTGTCCTGTTATGTTGACTGACTATCCTCCTCCTCCTCCTCCTCAATGATCCGATTCATGATGATATCTTGGAAAAACATTTTTGTTTCTGGGTGCCGCCACCAGTGGCTAAGGCACAATTTTTCAGTCCCTGTTTAACAGGGGCATATAATTAAAAATTTTGATGCAATGCTTTGCAGCAGGGCTCATTCCTGCACTCCAACTAGAGTATCTGTGAGAGGTTGCAGTGTCGTGGCACCAGCACCAGTGCCTAAGGC
Organism: Rana muscosa; assembly: GCA_029206835.1. Taxonomy (NCBI): domain Eukaryota; kingdom Metazoa; phylum Chordata; class Amphibia; order Anura; family Ranidae; genus Rana; species Rana muscosa. Next base: position 575,909,159 of record CM055121.1, read on the forward strand.
CCAATTTTTCAGCCCCTGTTTAACAGGGGCGTGTAATTACAATTTTTGATGCAATGCTTTGCAGCAGGGCCCATTCCTGCACTCCAACTAGAGTATCTGGGAGAGGTTGCAGTGTCGTGGCACCAGCACCAGTGCCTAAGGCCCAATTTTTCAGCCCCTGTTTAACACTTCATTTTTAAAACTTCGTTTTGCATTGATACATGTCCCCTGGGGCAGAACCCGGGTTCCCAAACCCTTTTTAGGACAATAACATGCATATTAGTCGTTATAATTAGCATTTTAGATTTCGAACGTTTGCATCCATTGTATTTAATAGGGTTCTAATGTTCGTGCAAACTTTCGGTCCGTTTGCAGGTTCTGGTGCGAACCAAACCGGGGGGGGGTTTCGGCTCATCCCTAGTCAGCAATAGGGATAAGCCGAACAGCCCCCAGTTCGGTTTGCATCAGAACATGCGAACAGGCAATAAAGTTGTTCCAACATCTGAACACCGGTAAAGTCTATGGGACTCGAACATGAAAAATCTAAAGTGCTAATTTTAAAGGCTTATATGCAAGTTATTGTCATAAAAAGTGTTTGGGGACCCGGGTCCTGTCCCAGAGGACATGTATCAATGCTTGTTGTTCCTCGCTGCGCTGGACATCTCATCGTTGGAGCCTGGACCTGGAGAGGAGAGATCATCCATCACTGGACCCCGGAGAGGAGATCACCCATCGCAGGATACCGACAGCTTTGGAGTGGAGACCAAGAGTGGATTACCACCGCTGGAAATTTTTTAAATTTTTTTTTTTTTTTTTAATAAAGGACTTATCCCAACGGAGTCTGTGTGTTTTTTTTTTTTTAATTTACACTTTCTTTGTGAAATGGTAGGGGTACAATGTACCCCTTACCAATTCACATAGGGGGGGACGGGATCTGGGGGTCCCCTTTGTTAAAGGGGTCTTCCAGATTCCGATAAGCCCCCCACCCGCAGACCCCTACAACCACCGGGCAAGGGTTGTGGGGATGAGGCCCTTGTCCCCATCAACATGGTGCTTTGAGGGGTCACAGACCCCCAAAGCATCCTCCCCATGTTGAGGGCATGTGGCCTGGTACGGTTCAGGAGGGGGGCGCTCTCTCGTCCCCCCCTCTTTTCCTGCGGCCTGCCAGGTTGCATGCTCGGATAAAGGGTCTGGTATGAATTTTTTGGGGGAACTCCACGCCAGTTTTTTTTTAAAATTTGGTTGGAGCGCTACTTTACAGGCATACTATACACACCCCCTAGGTACGAAATGTAAAGGAATATTTCACTTTTATTGTTTCACTTTAAGCATGATTAAAATCCCTGCTCTCGAATTTGCCGCAAACACCCCAAATTGTTCGCTGTTCGGCGACCGGGCGGGCAGGCAATGTTCGAGTCGAACATGAGTTTGACTCGAACTCGAAGATCATCCCTAGTCAGCAATCATGATAGTTGGCTTATGTAAAAAGATGTGACAATTTGTTTTGGATAATTTTATAGGTAATTTTAAAATCATTATCACAATAAATAGCCCTTTCCCTAAGAAAACTGATTGGCTGCTTCTGTCTTGAGAAAATCCTTATTGAAAAAAGTCATGTTAGAAGGGGCAAATGTGAATATCACTTTAATCTGAAATGACCACCTTCTATGATGCTTGTGATTAGGATATACAACAGAGTGAGGGCACAGTGACTTATCCTTTACAGCTGTTTAAAAGATTTCACTGGCTATAAACACAATCATTAGACAGATTTCAGGTTTTTTTTTCCCCAGGAGATTAAACATTTCCAGCCATGCCTTGCTGTCTTGCAGGAAACTAAAGCTGCTAATCCATCACAGCTAGGACACAGACTTTTAAAAATAGACAGATAACAGCAATATGACATGCTGAGGTGTGCTGTGTGGCTTTGATCTGTATTTAAGGCTTTCTAAGTAACTGCTGTGGGTGTCACTCCATAAAAATCAAAGATTGCTTTCTGTCCTTTAGTTTCACCTGCACCCAGCAGTCACATAATGGAAGATGATGTAGGATGTTCAAACCTCTTATGAGCCCTAGCAATTTGTTCTCCATTTTGCTTTTGTATGTTTTTTGGGGTTCTACTGTTCATGGAAAAAAAAGCACAACAAAACATGCACAGCAGAGCAGAAAACATAAATGGCAAACAATTAGGTAAAGTTTGAGCCACCTGATGAGAATTATTTTTTCTATCCTTCCCTTCATTGGTTCTTTTATGTGCTCTTTAATCGGTAATATGGTATTTCATACAATAATCCTTTTCAGAGATAACCTAGAGAAAATTGATATAAACTGGATTAAGAATAAACCTTAGACCTGTGACTGTGTTATGTAGTTATTGCTGAAAATGTACAGTGCTGACTTACATTAAGACCCCTTTCACACTGGGTTGGTTTGCAGGCGCTATTGCGCTAAAAATTGCGCCTGCAAAACGACCTGAAACAGCGGCTGCTGTTTCTCCAGTGTGAAAGCCCTCGGGCTTTCACACTGGAGCGGTGCCCTAGCAGGACCGCTCCAAAAGTCCTGCTAGCCGCATCTTTGGAGCGGTGAAGGAGAAGTGTGTTTACCGCTCCTTCACTGCTCCTGCCTATTGAAAGCAATGGGATACCGCGGCTATACTGCCCGCAATGCGTCTCTGCAGAGGCGCATTGCGGGCAGTATTAACCCTTTTTCGTCCGCTAGCGGGGGTTAAAACCGCACCGCTAGCGGCCGAATACCGACGCAATTCCGACGGTAAAGTGCCACTAATAATAGCAGCGCTTTACCGGCACCGCACCTCCCGCCCCTGTGTGAAAGGGGCCTTAAGCCTAGTCAATTTTTTTTTCTTAAAATCAGCACAAGGGAGAGTATCTGAATTAAATAAGAAATGTCCCTTGTGCTGCTAGCTGGTCTCTTAGGCAGGCCATAGACGGTGCAAAATTATTTCCTGCAACCATAGGTTGCAGAAAATAAATTTGCACGATTCCCCCATCAACACAGACAGTGCTGACAGGGGAATTCCTCCTGCCAAGAAATTGTCTGCTCCCAGCGGGGACAGGTGGGGGAAGCTGTCCCCGCTGGGAGAAGATGGTGATTATTGCTAGCGGCTATAGCAGCTGCTAGCGATAATCACACGTGAATCCGGCAGGCTGGTTGTACCCGAGTTGATTTATTGATCAACTTGGTACATTCAGCCTATCACGCGTCAATGGTGATTTCTTTGTTGAAATCCAAAGTCCTCTATCCCCCCTATACACCGGCAGTGGTAATCTTCCAATGCTGTAGAGCATTAATACAATTGTCCGAACCTATCACAGGCACTCATCAAAAGTATCGACTATACCTGCCTTCCCGTCCCCTTCCTTCATTCATAGAAGCTGTACTATAGCTTCCATATATTAAAGTGGTTGTAAAGGCAGAAGGTTTTTTATCTTAATGCATTCTATGCATTAAGATAAAAAGCCTCCTGTGTGCAGCAGCCCCTATCAGCCCATCTAATAATTACCCAAGCCCCATCTAGATCCAGTGATTTTGCAGAAGAGATGCAGCTGTCCAGGACTCTTCCTCCTCATTGGCTGAGACAGCAGCAAAGCGCCATTGGCTCCCACTGCTGTCAATCAAATTTAGCGAGGAGAGAGAGGGGGCGGGACCGGGCCACGGCTCCATGTCTGAATGGACACACAAAGCTGTGGCTCGGCTCGGGTGCCCCCATAGCAAGCTGCTTGCTGTGGGGGCATTGAACAGGAGGGAGAGGCCAGGAATGCTGGCGAGGGACCCAAGAAGAGGATAATCTGGCCTGCTCTGTGCAAAACCCCTTCACAGAGCAGGTAAGTATAACCTGCTTGTTATTTTTACACAAAAAAATTTGACTTTAGTATCACTTTAAATGAGATCTACAGTATAAATGGAGGACATGCTGCTAAATGAAAGGTCTGCCTCCTCCTTATATATCAGTTCCTTGGCTCTATTAATCAGAAGATCACAACTATGGGGGTATAGGGAAGGGATGGGGGGACTTTGGATTTTAACTAAATCAGCAGCACAAGGGACACTTCTCTTCGAATGCAACTACTGTCTCTTATGCTGATTTTTTATTTTTTTTATTTTGACTAAATATAGGCTCTAAACCAAAAGTATTTACTTGAACTTAGACACAGATAGTTTACTGCGGATACTGTAAAAATATGTCTTTAAATGATTATGGCATACTCATGAATGATCTCTATTCTCTATGATTAAGCCCCGATGGGCAGGGTGAAATGCATCAGTGGTGGGGCTCAGGAGGAGCTCATGGATAGGGCTGTTTATATTTCTCAGCACCTATTGAGCTAGTGGTGTGCGGAACCTTTCATCCCCCTCATACTTCAATGCGTTTTGGATTAAGCATAGGACAGCCTGCAATCTTATGATGCTGTGAGACAAGGATTTACCAGAGCACCTTGAGTGCTATAAGTGGCATTTTAAAGGGCATTTGAGAGTATAGCATAGTATGATTACGTTTCACCACCTCTGCTGTCAAAATGCTCAATGTACAGCTTGGAAGAAAGAAGGGCAAAAATATATTCAGCACTGGCAGACATTGCTGACAACACTTACATTGAGGGCAGCCATCAAGGTCAGGGCAGGCATTGTAACCTTCCAAACAGAATGTTCCCACAGATATTGCCTGGTTAGTGATGTTGTTGGATTTGCATAGGCATCAGATTGTTACGTATAATTGTCAAATCTGTCTGGATAGGGTAGCTGTCATGTCATTTCTAAAAAGAAATAAGTACAAAAATGATTGCAGATGTGTCTTACTACCAGTGAATGCAAAAGACACATGCACACAGTGGTGTGTACAAAGTATTCAGTCTGTTGAGAAGAGAGGTGCCAATAAAACACAAGGACAAGTTCCCCCGATTTTTGAACTGAAGTAGGTGCCCTGTAAGCAGCCCAATAAATACAAGTGTTATAATTTGCATCACTTTCAACTAATGGGCTGTGTAGAAGCTAATATCAGCTAGATACCCAGTACCTTCTGGTATATAAAAGGCTCAATACATCTTGTCACATGTTTGAAATATTCTGCAACCGATTTTATCATTTTTCCATTGGAAAGTAAGCAAACCTGTCACCATGCCAGAGCTGTATCTGTTTGGGTCAGAAAGCAAGATCACCCAGAGTTGAGGACAGTTGTATCTTTTGACACTTGCTATTCTCAGTAGGACATCTACCTACCCATGTCCACACTATGGCTCTGGTAATTATGAATGAGAATCCGTTGGGCTGATTAATTAGGACAATGTAAAAAGCATTAAATTGATACTGTACAAAGGGCTTTCTTATGAGTTGAGCCCCATCCTTCATAATTATAAACTTCACTCCTATTATTTAACTGCCAGAAACTCAAGGAGTTGTAAAGGAATTTAACAGTTGAATGACAAGTTGAAGGCTTAAAGACAGCGGGACAAGGATTAATCTTGACTTGGAAAGAAGTTAAGATTCACAGTCGAGGTTCTGTGTACAAACTGGGCTTAGGGTCCTATGGGCTTCACACGGACACATAAATTGATTGCTAAGATTTAAATGGGTACATTGTTTTGGATTGAGCCAAACTGAGTCAACACACACAAGCTCATAGCAAAGGCTTTGCTTTGTTGTTTTTCCCTGGCCGCACTCGAAAGGTCCAGTCACTTTCATTGCTGTCTCTTTTTAGGAGTATTTCAAAGCCGCTCAGAACAAGGCCCAAAGCCATAGGCCGAGGCTGTATATTCATGTGGAGTGACACCAAAAAAGATAAAGTAACTGATTCATAGCTATCAGCCATTTCCATATTCAACAGCATTTTATAATTCAAACAAACTTTTAAGTAATGAGCTTCTGTGTATTAACAAAGGAATGGCATCTGTTTGTGAAACAAATCAGTGTGCTAAGAATATAAGGCCAAATGAAGCACAGCTTGTGATTTCCACGCTCTGTTTAAAATATTATCTCTTTAGCTCCTCAGGTGTGAACACGAGCAGCAACAGCTTTTCTAAATCTTACTCATCACACTGCTCTGATCTCAGTGAAACTAACACACCTTTACCAATACTGTCAAGTAAAAGAAGAACTCTGCCGCAAAGCTGTGACTCTGGCATCTCATCTCCAGTGAGTACTTTGAATGATTCCTTTATTCTTTAACAACTAAACATTTCAGGACAGTTGCCTATACATATGTAGGGGCAAATATGTAAAGCGCAGTGTAAATTGACGGCGCTATATAAGTACCTTTAATAATAATAATTACTGCAATTGTGACTGGGCCTTGTAATGCTGGTACTGTTATCTCTACTGCTAAAGGTTGGCAACTTATGAAGTTATCTTAATGTAGCAATACCCCCTAGAGGGCCGCTGGTTAATTTTGGGTTTTGCACGTTACCTCTTCAGCTTCGTTGTCTGGGTAGGAAAGTCTGTAGTAATGCAATGTCCACACAGATGTAAAACCTCAAACAGTTAGGCTTTATTTTCTTATGCAGTAAACGTTGAGAAAGTAGAAGGTATAGAAGAGTAGGGGAAGGTTCAGGCACTCAGCAATGCTAGCCAAAAATATCAGCTCACAGTCACTTACCACTCTCAGTGTTTATAGTGGGAATGGGGCACCCGGATAGTCCCCTCTCACATGGCCTAGCAGCCGGGATGACACACGAATCAGCAACGGGGCACTCTCTGCCACAGACTGCCTAAGATGAAATGGGTCTCTGCCACAGACCTCTTGAAATGAAAATAGTCTCTGCCACAGACCCTTTTAAGTTGAGAAAATGGATAGTCCAGGAATCCTCTGACACAGGATTTCAAAGTCCCAAACTTCCAGCCGTACAGTTAAAGAGCCTTTAAGCCAATCCGGCAAACTGCAGGGCTTGTATTGTAGTGGATCCCTCCTTAATAAAGTTGCCAGGCCTCAACCGAGACAGCAGCACTTTGCCGGTCTCCTCCAGGGCAGGTCCTCCCCTGGTCTCCTTCACTAAGACAGCTTCCTCCCATTTGGACGGACAGCTTGGGATCCCCTCTCAGTATGCAGGCTTCAGCCAGACTAGCTGGGCCTACTGGATAGCGATGCAGCCTCGGGCCAACGTGGCCCCGAGACCAGAACCACATACACACACCTCGCGCCCGGAGGGCTGCGGGGCGAAGACGGACCCCAATCAATGGCGTCTGCCCCTTAAGTATCCCCTCACAGCAGACACAGCGGGTTGACCACTCCCACTGCACCGCTGCCGAGAAGGGTCACTCAAGGCACCATGGTTTTCCTGTGTTCCAACAGGTGCCTGAGGTGGTAACGCCACCTACAGGCAATAAGGGAAAATGCTATCGGGCAAACCACAGCTAGAACAGAGGTAAATTTCAATGTAATTCAACCGTCTGAGCCCAACTACTGGCTCAGACATCCCTCTATATTTTAAATAGCGTCCCAACCTTTTGGGGAGGGCGCTACATTAATTTATATTTTTAGGTGTAAGATATAAGAATGATCAATATCTTAGCACATCAATCAACCTTTAATTCTAGACATGTCATTTAGTAACAGAGCTTAGAATATTCTAGTTATTTACTAAAACTGTAGCGTGCAAAATCTGGAGCAGCTCTGCATATAAACCAATCCGCTTCCAGGTTTTATTGCCAAAGCTTAAAATGGTTGTTACCCTTAAAAAAAAATAGAGATCCCGTTCCCTTATAGCAGGTTAAACAGCACAGTGCTTGTGCTGTCTAACCTGCCCCTCTGGAAACTATAAAATACCTGGCTGATCCTGACAGTTTCTGCCCACCTGCTGTAAACTGACCATAGTTTATTATGGCTGCTGAGCCCTGACACCGTGGTCAGTTTATGTGCCTCCCTTATCCGCTGTGTGTCTTCTGTGCTCTCCCCTCCCCTCCCTGCCTTTCAGCTCGGGAATCTGTGTCTTTGCCCCTGCTGCTGTTACTAAAATACAAAAATTTTGCTGCCAGACCTTATGTTTTAAGCTTACATCCTGCACTGTATATATTTTAACAAACACTTATACAGTGCAGAATGGAAGCTAAAAATAGGGGAGCTGGCAGAATATCAAAATGTAGGGTTGCAAACCCATTCAATCAAGTTTCTGTAAAATGAACTATTGCAAACAAATGTACTGTTTGCTCTGTGTGTATGGCTTCCTACCTGCTTGCTTTCTGTGTAATCCTTTATTTTGTTTTCAATTACGTCATCACCACATGCGCTGTTAGTCCAATATTTCCAGCAAGCTTTTTGTTCTGGAAAATTGCTGTATACCGTATATACTCGAGTATAAGCCGACCCGAATATAAGCCGAGGCACCTAATTTTACCACAAAAATCTGGGAAAACTTATTGACTCGAGTATAAGCCTAGGGTGTCCATCTGCATGCCTCACTGTGCCTCACTTTGCCTCACTGTGTCCATGCCTCACTATGTCCATGCCTCACTGTGTCCATGCCTCACTGTGCCCATGCCTCACTGTGCCCATGCCTCACTGTCACTGTGTCCATGCCTCACTGTGCCCAATCTCCCTACCTGATCTCCTGCGCTGTGTGACTAGACTGACGTTTAACATGGGAGTCTATGGAAGGGGTGCCGGCTTTAAAAAATCAATGCTCCCCGGCCCTAGGTCCCCTGGACAACAAACTTTGTAGATGAAGAGTGGGGCTACATATGTGCCAAGATTGGGGTCCAGGGGACCTAGGGCCGACCGGGACCAGGTCCCCAAAATCACCGGAGAAATTACCATTTAACATTGGAGTCTATGGAAGGGGTGCCCGGCTTTGAAAAATCGGTGCTCCCCAGCTGTAGGTCTCCTGGACAAAAACCTTTGCACACTTGTAGAGGAAGAGTGGGGCTACATGTGTGGCAAGTTTGGGGTCCAGGGGATCTACGGCTGGCCAGGATCAGGCGCACAAATGTGAAGATGGACACAGACTCGAGTATAAGCCGAGGGGGGCATTTTCAGCACAAAAAAATGTGCTGAAAAACTAGGCTTATACTCAAGTATATATGGTATATGCCGGGGCTGCATCATTTCTTCAGTTAGCCCCAAGATCCTGCGACACTCCTTCCCCATTGACAAGCTGGGCCTTAACCCCATGTGACTTGCTACATCACAGGAGTTGTAGAGATGGAGAGCGGTGCCGAAGACAGAGCCTGTCTGTCTGAAACAAAAACAATGCTTGGCTTCGGGAACTAATGTGCATGTGTGGGTTTATGGCCACAAAGAAAGAGTGAGGGCAGAAAAGAAAAATATTATTGAGACGCGGAAGACAGGAGTTATAATGGCGACGGCTGCATGCTAGCAGAGGCGTTCAGAAAATGTTTATTCTATCAAGTAAGAACGTTCTATTTGCATACTGTATGCGGCACATATCTACTAAACAGCAACATGAAATTGCATACTGCTGATTTGGGGTAACATTGTCTGAGTTTACTACCGCAAGTTAGACGTTGATTGGCTACAATTCACAGTTGCACCAGATTCTGAGTGCTCCAGTTTTAGTAAATCTCCCCCATTGTGTAGACATTTCTAGTATGTGCCTTTACTGCAGAATGTGTAATGACCATTGGGTAAGCTACTAAAAATCCCCATCAGAGCAGCAAACAGAATATTTCTGACAGAAGCTTGAGTATAAAGCTGTCATGATAGGCCCTGGTCATCCAGAATTCACATGATCTGTTGGGCCTTGCCATAGGTGTGCACTCCTAGCATTAGGGTGTGCACTCCAAAGCTAAAACACACATGCGTGTGTGTATGGGTTTACAGTATATATATGGCCCCGGCACATTGATTTCCCTGCCAGCACAGTGAAAGAGGAGTGCTTAAGCACTTCTCTTATGGCAGAGGCAGTAAGAGGGAAAACGTTCCCATCTCCCCACTGCTACACAGAGCAATAGTGCTTATGTGCAATAGGTGATTAGAGTGTGCCCAGGCACACCCAGCACACCCTGTGCGCACGTTTATGGGCCTTGCTATGTATGCTAAGACAAAATAGTGTTTTCAGTCAGCAAACAAAATAACTGCAGTAATTTAGCTTTCCTTTCTTATTAGGAAATCCAAGCAGCATAATGGGAATTTTAATAATTAGGATGAACATGAATTTAACAAACATTTTTGCATTCACATGGATTGTAGCTTTGAGTCATAGTACAATAGAAATCTATATTAGAAGCAATATTCAATGTATGGGAGCTGAAAAGGTTCCTTTTTCATCAGAAAGACAGTGACATTGGGGCCCTGTGATTTCTGCTGCTGGCCCTGTGCCATTTTATCCACTTACTGTACATCAAATGTACTTGGTAGGAGGCCTCCATATCCTTTGAGAAGTGGAGGAGATAGGGTTTACAAGAATGCAATATAATTTTATTTTTCTAAAGCTGGTCATAGATGCTTCAAAATGCACCCATTTCAGCAGGGAGAGGCTGAATTTTGATCCATCTACAGAGATTCATCTCTTGAATAGGAATGTTGAAAGATTTTCATTTGATCAGCACTGCAGTCAATTGGCTGCAGCGCTGATCAGTATATTTTAACAGTGGAGGAGTACTGCTGTCAGAATACAATAGTCCAGCATCAAGGATTCCTCCATCCACCTTGACTGTGTGGATGGGGGAATTCATTCAGGTTTTTGATCAGCCGCCCGATCGTTCTACGGCCAGCTTCAGAGTTTGGCACATTCATGTACTGTCACCTGAGATTTTAAATACAGTAGTACATTATAGTATTCAGTTTCAACTGTATTGGTTGTTTCCGTATGTGTTTGACTGCTTTTCCACCTCTCTCCTCCAAGGCAGCATAAACATCCACAACTGAATGATCTGTAAATACATGTTTAAAGATAACTAAACCAAAACCTGTTTTCTTTTTTTTTTATAAGCTAGGAATATTTTCAGCAAATATACAAAATACCTGTTAACCTTGCCAGAATGGCAGTATGCCTGTCATTTTCTGTGAGCTGAACGGAAGAATATTGTCCTTCCTAGCTATGTTCTGTAAAATTGCCCCATCCTCCATGTTATGGAGATGAAAAAATAAGAAAATATAGAAGTCTATATCAGGGGGGCAGCCTGGGCGCCAACCATCGCTCCCTTCATAGATAAAGTGGAAGAGTGATGTAGACACCCAAGGGCAGGAAGTGTATACGATCACCAAGTGAAAATGATTCAAAATAAGCTTGAAAAAAATAATAGTAATACAGCCACAAGACTAGTAAGCTGCAATATATTACATCTTATATAGCTATAGATACACTTTAATGGAATGAGCATTAGGCAACAATCATTTGTCAGATACAGTTTGCCTGCATATCCAAACTGTAGGACTTTCTTAACCACTTCCGGACCACCGCACGCCGATATACGTCGGCTGTTTGAAGAGGGATATCTTTGTTATGGCAGCAGCTAGCTGCCATAACCCAGGTATCCTCCTCTTCAGCCGGCAGTCCGGTTTCCGATAATAGTGGTCTCTGCGGGGGATTCAGCTTTTTGACCCCAGATCTCATATTTAAGAGGTCCTGTCATGCTTTTTTTCTATTACAAGGGATGTTTACATTCCTTGTAATAGGAATAAAAGTGACACAAATATTTTTTTTTTTTAAGAACAGTGTAAAAAATAAAAATAAAAGGTAAAATAAATAAGAAAAAAAATAAAATTAAATTTAAACGCTCCCCATCCCACCGAGCTTGCGTGCAGAAGGGAATGCATACGTGGGCAGCGCCCGCATATGAAAACGGTGTTCAAACCACACATGTGAGGTATCACCGTGATTGATAGAGCGAGAGCAATAATTCTAGCCCTCCTCTGTAAGTCAAAACATGCAACATCTAGAGTTTTTTAGACGTCGCCTATGGAGATTTTTAAGGGTAAAAGTTTGTCGCCATTCCATGAGCGGGCGCAATTTTGAAGCATGACATGTTGGGTATCAATTTACTCGGCGTAACATTATCTTTCACAATATAAAAAAAATTGGGCTAACTTTACTGTTGTCTTTTTTTTTAACTCAAAAAAGTGTATTTTTTTCCCAAAAAAGTGTGATTGTAAGACCGCTGCGCAAATACGGTGTGACATAAAGTATTACAATGACCGCCATTTTATTCTCTAGGTTGTTAGAATTTTTTTTTATAATGTTTGGGGGTTCTAAGTAATTTTCTAGCAAACAACAAATCTCAGAAAGAGGCTCAGTCCTTAAGTGGTTAAAAGCCATATGCTTCATTAAAATGCTGCCAGACGAGCAAACCTTTGTTTAATGAAAACAGCCATGTCAATAAAATAGATATAGGGATTTTGATGAACAGATCCTACCACTGAAGATATTGGTCTTGGCATTATATCCTGCAGTTATCCAAACTGTTAATATCTGAGATGGCTTAGTTTTAAAAGTGGAGCCAAAAATAAAAATCTTTAAATAAAAGTGTAACCAAATTACATTATTAATTTGACTAAAAAAAATTCTTAGGAAGACTACTGTTCCTGAATAACCTTGCTACTATTCTTTTAATACAAGGAACATTATGATTTTATTCCATTAGAGAATGCAGAAAACCAAATGCTTTCAGACAGACCCTTATACAACGAAAGTAACACTCCAAATATACCAGCATACACTAAACATTTATCTGGTACTAGTGTCTGTGCCTAATGGGTACCCTCAGAGTTGTAAACAGATGCTATCAATAAAAGACAACAATTCCCAAACTAAAATGCAAAAATATGTGTGACTGTGCTAAAAATGAAATAAATGATGAATAAAAAGTTTAGAAAATGCATATATTATGAGTACTTCCCCAAACAATTAATCACATACATATGTGCAAACCATCATAGGTGAACGACTCGATCCACGTGTTCAAATTCATCAAAATAAATAAATTAAAAGTGCAAAATATAAAGAATCCAATGTCCAGGTTCATCAAAGGTTTTATGTGATTTCCTTTCTTCCAATTTCAAAGAGTCATCTAAAGACCATTGTGAACTTTTTGCACAAAGGCACTTTATACATTCGTTGTTAGGACTTTCTTCAGATGACTCTTTGGAATTGGATGTTAAAAAGCCTTTGATGAACTTGGACACCGGATTCTTTATATTTTCATAGATTTTTCCACTTCTAATGTATTTATTTTGATGAATTTGCACTTTTAATGTATTTATTTTGATGAATTTTAACACTTGGATCATTCACCTATGGTGGTTTGCACATATGTATGTTAATAATTGTACAGGAAAGTATTATATATGTATTTGCCACACTTTTTATTAATAATTAATTTAATTTTCAGTGCAGTCACACATATTTTTGCATTTTATACAATAAACAATATTGTTACAAGTGGTATATACACCCAGCCTGACTCTCCCCATCTCTGATGATTTTTGCTCTAGAATTTTCCTTCTCTATGATTTCAATCATAGAAAGAAAACTATCTCGGACAATGAGATAGAAGGATCAGCAAGGCATAACTATTATGGCTGCTACCATATCATTGGAGGACGGTGTTGGGTGACAGCAAAGTATTCATCCCCTGGGCCAGTATTAATAAGATATGATGGGCTAGTGGCGCTAAGTGGAGACCCTAAGCTATTCAGATATTTGATCAGAGCAGAACCCGCAGTCAATGACACATGCTGGGCATGCAAAGGCTACCTTGTGAAAACCTGCAATTACAGCATCTGACAAAGGGAAACCTTACAGCTCAAACTTTCTTTGTGTCTCTGAGATGTCATGTGACTGACTGTCAAGAGGCACAAAGGAAACTGATGCAGAAAGATGTGAAAAGGTGTGTCACCCATCTTTCACCATGCCCATCTATCAATAAGACCTTATACTACACTTTATTACGACTACAAAACTCTGCCCCTACGGTGAGAGAGTCAGTTGGTTGTGTTTGTCCCTAAGCTAAAAGGTTCCTAGTTCTCCCCAGGAGCCAGGACCATGTACACATAAAAAACAAGCTACTTGTAAGACACGCACTGACATTAACATTAACACGCACTGAGAAAAATACATAAAGCTGATTTTTTTCCCGTATGTGTCTATAGAAACATTAATTCCCCATCAATGCATAATACAAAGCCAGTTTGCTTTGGCAGCAGTGAATGTTGCATTGGGATGGTTAAGTGTCTTGAACTTCATGTCCTCAGCCAAAAAATATATTCTTCACATCTTAAATAAAGCAATGCAGAGTATCTCTGTCTACATCTAAGTAAGATATTTTGAGTGATATAGAGTAGAGTGCCAAAGATTTGACCCAAGTAAAGCATTCAATTTCCTATTTATTTAAGATAAAGGCAAGTCTATAAAAACAGGTTGTTCTCAGGCATGCAATGGAGATTATATCTACTAATTTAAGATGGAAAAAAAAAAGTTTTTCTATGGCAATATCTGACCGAGGAGTCATGTTTCACCAGTTCTTCATTCACAAAACAGTACTATATTACTAGGGCTGGAAGAAGAACAATTGTATTTGCTGCCCTTGGCAAAGTTTCAACTTCCATTATACTCATGTAGGAAAAAAATGGAAGTATATGTCAACCTTTCCCAACCCTTTTACCCAAGAGGAACACTTGAAATAATTTTTAAGTCTCAGGGGACCCCTGCTAAAATTTATTTATCAAGACCAGTTGGAAGAATGCCCTTTACGTTGGTGGTTAGTAAGAAGAATGGCACCCTTACATAGGTGGTCACATTGCCACACTTACCACCTGCTACAAAGATAATTGAAGGCACTGGCTCAGCCAGAGTTTAAGGAACCTTTAGCAATCTCTGGAGATACCCTAGGGTTTCGGGGAATCCTGGTTGAGAATAATTGGTATGGGTTGTCATATTCCTGTTCTTTCTTTCGTTATTGTGTGAAGGTAATAATTCCCTTTAAAGTGATTGTAAAGGATCACGTTTTACTTTTTAAAAAGAACAAACATGTTATGCTTACCCGCTCAGTACAATAGTTTTGTACAGAGCAGCCCCGATCCTCCTCTTCTCAGTTCCCCGCCAGCTTTCCTGCTTCCTCCCCCTGCTGAATGCCCCCCACAGCAAGCTGGTTGCTATGGGTGCACTTGTGCGTGTTCGCTTCTGAGCCTGCTCTGTGTGTCCATTGGCCAAAGCCAATGGCTCCCGCTGCTGTCTCTTAGCCAATGAGGAGGGAGAGAGTAGAGGGAGCCTCAGCTCTCATGCACATCGCTGGATCGAGATCAGGCTCATGTAAGTATTAGGGGGAGCTGGAGGGGAGCATTATAGTAAAAAAAAAAAAAAAAACTGCCTTTAGAACCACTTTGAATATCACTAACAAGGAAAAATAGTGCAGTTGTGCTACTGCAGTGATAAAGTAAATGGATGGGGAGGGTCAGTTTAATTACATAATATCTTAGATTAGTTTTAACTATTCACTGGTATGTTATATCTCTTCAGTATTTAGTCAGCCAATGGCATACAGCACTGATCGGAGTGTTCTGATGGGGCTGTCCCCCTGTCAGAACACAACAGCTCAGCGGGGGAGATCACTGCCCTAACTTCACATAGTTAGTACAGCAGTTCTGGATATCCAGAGGTTGTCTTTGGGAAATAAACATACGAGTGCTGCCAGCATTGCTGCAGATGTTGAAGGGGTGGGGGGGGGTGAGCCTGTCAGTGCTTAGATCATACGCCATACAATGCATCAAATTGGTCTGCATGGCTGTCGTCCCAGTAGGAAGCCTCTTCTAAAGATGATGCACAAAAAAGCCCGCAAACATTTTGCTGAAGAAAAGCAGACTAGGATCATGAATTACTGGAACCGTGTCTTGTGGTCTGATGAGACCAAAATAAACGTATTTGGTTCAGATGGTGTCAAGCGTGTGTGGCGGCAACCAGGTGAGGTGTACAAAAGACAAGTGTGTCTTGCCTACAGTCAAGCATGGTGGTGGGAGTGTCATGGTCTGGGGCTGCACGAGTGCTGCCGGCACTGGGGAGCTACAATTCATTAACCTCCCTGGCGGTATGATTATGTCAGATTTTTGATGCTGAAAGCGGTACAATGTTTTGCATGAAAATTTGGCGTTTTATATTGTAGGCCTGTAATTCTTAGGAATAACACACTTAAATCTGTCCAAACAAGAGTCTAGTAGACATCCCGGGTATGATAAAGTTTGAAATAGGAAAACATAAATTATGATATAATAAATAACTTTAAATAATTATAACAAATAATAATATAATAATAATAAAAATTATTCAATAATGTAATTAAATCAAAAACACAGAAATTTGTTCAGTTGCAGAATTGTCGTTGTCATTACTTTCAGTGTTTGATGACGAATTTCACCACAAATCACTATCGCTCAATTCTGCAAGTGATTCTAATTTATTATGGCTGTTTTTTAGCTGGTCTAAAAGCACTTTTGACGTAAATGGACACTTTTTGTTTGCTATGGACAATCACCAGTTTCCAGGCAGAAACAACAGTATGCAGGGCACTGGATAAACCACTAGGGACAAAAGGGATGTGAAACTATGGTATTTGATACAGTAATGTAATCTGTAAGATTACAGTGTACTGTATGTATTGTTTTTTTTTTCACTTTTTGAATTTGGCGCCGAGCGTCGCGCCGCTCTCAGAAAACGGAGCTCAGCACTGTGAATCGAGCAGAGACACGGCTCGCAGACACAGCGGGGAGACATCGCAGGATCCAGAGGACAAGGTAAGTAAGCTGTACATGGATCCTGCGATGCAATTCCGATTGTGGCTCAGGGTTACCGCTTTTGGTACTGAAATTTAACCCCGAGCCACACTCTTGAAAACCGCTAAGGAGGTTAAGGGAACCATGAATGCCAGAATATACTGTGACATACTGAAGCAGAGCATGATCCCCTCCCTTCGAAGACTTGGCTGCAGGGCAGTATTCCAACATAACGACCCCAAACACACTTCCAAGATGACCGCTGCCTTGCTAAAGAAGCTGAGGGTAAAGGTGATGGTCTGGCCAAGCATGTCTCCAGACCTAAACCCTATTGAGCATCTGTGGGGCATCCTCAAACAGAAGGTGGAGGAGCACAAGGTCTCTAACATCCACCAGCTCCTTGATGTCATCATGGAGGAGTGGAAAAGGACTCCAGTGGCAACCTGTGAAGCTCTGGTGAACTCCATGCCCAAAAGGGTTAAGGCAGTGCTCAGAGGCGGCTCTCCAATTAGGCCAATTAGGCGATCGCCTTAGGCCTCGCGATCACAGCAGGGCCCCGCTATCGCCGAATTTGTGTATGTGTAAGCGGGTGCTGCGCGGATCCCCTTCCCGCTTGCTCTCCCCGCCGGCCACCGCCTGCTAATGACAGGAGCGGTTCGAGAAGGAGACCTCCTTCATTCCCCCTGCTCGAGTCGCCGCTGAAGAACTGGATGTCTCTCTCTCTCTGTGCTCCCTGACCATTCCCCTATTTCCTCCTATCAGAGGAAAGCAGAGCAGCAGAAGATCAGAGCAGGTGTCTGTGTGGAGAGAGAGAGAGAAGCTGCTGCTGCGGGCTCTTCTTCCCCCCTCCCCTCTCCTCCTCTCCTCTCATCACTGTTCTTTTTCTTCCCCCTCCTTCTTATTGTGTAGGGGAAAAAAACACTAAAATGAAGCGGGGAGGAGGATTCTGGGAAATGTAGTCCCGAGGGCTGGACATGCAATACTAAGGGGGATAAACTGCAGCCCCCAGCATGCCCAGCTGAAGAGGAGGGGGAGAGAGCCAGGAGCCCAGGAGAGGTTTTGGGGAAGTGCACCCAGAACTCCATCAGATAGAGAGAATCCCACTGCACTGCACCACCAGAGAGAAATCCACACAGCCTAGCACCATCCCTTCTGAAGAAGAAAGCCATGAAGTTATTTCTAGAATACAGATCTGGGCACTATCCAGCGGAGTCGCCACAGGCAACCCAGATTGAGCTAATTCCTGATTGGAGGAACCATTGTTGCTGTATCCCCGGGTCTGGTAAGAGGGCCGATCAGCCATTATCTACTGCCATCCATAGGAACTGCCCACCCTGTTATTCTTTGGCCCCAATACTGCCCGCAGGCCCTTTTCACAGCTGCAACGTGCACCAGCAAATAAAAAGATGAAGATTTAGGACTTAGTGCTGGTTCACACTGCAGCAATGTTCGACATCCGATGTGATTTGTACCACATTGCAGTGCAAATCACATGCGATCTCTGTACGATGCGATTTCAGTCATACAGATAGCATGGCTGAATTCGCATTGCATTCGGACCAAACTTGCACAGGACCATTTTTTGGTCTGCACCAGAATAGGAACGCGTGGGTGTTCACACCCATGTGATCCGATTCCTGTCCGAATTTGCAGTTCGCACTGTGATATGCAAACTCATTTGGGGGGTGTCATTAACTTTTAACTGACACTCCCAGCAGTTCGCATAAGGCAGTGTGAACTGCCACCAGGAGACATGCGATGCGGGAACCCACAGTGGTTTCGCAGGGTTTCTACATCGCTGCAGTGTGAACCAGCACTTAGGCTCGGCTCACACTGGTGCGATGCGGGAACCTTGCGAATTCACCGTGAGTTCCTGCATTGCACCGGACTTGTAGGCGGTTCACACTGCCTTATGCAAACCGCTGGGAGTGTCAATACAAAGTTAATGACACCCCCAGATCGGTTCACATATTGCTGTGCAAACTGTCAATTCAGACATGAATCAGATCGCATGGGTGTTAACACCCATGCAATCCGATTCTGGTGCAGACCAAAAAAGGGTCCTGCATGACCTTGGTCCAAATGCGATGCAAATTCAGCCATACTATCTGTATGGCAGAAATCGCATAGCACAGACTTCACATGTGATTTGCACTGCAGTGTGGTGCGAATCACATGTGAGGTTGCACAGCACACTGGTGTGAACCGAGCCTAAAGACTGCCCTATAACTGTAGTGGCCCCAGGGCTATGGCCGGCACTACCATATGGCGGCTTAAGCAGCCACCTCAGGGCGCCAGGATAGGGGGGCAGTAAAATCCTAATCCCCAGCCACTTGCTGGGGATTCTGATTTTTACAGTGCTGAATGAATACATTTTTTCTTTTTTACACACTCCCAGCCCCTATAGCAGCTAGGAGTGTGTGCACTTTAGTAAAGCTGACTGTCGCATTTCATGTGGAAGTGTTACAAGTGGCTGTGAAGCCACCTATCACTTTCACCACTGCCACAATGTATAACCCCCTTCACCATGTTTACCGGGCACCACTGTCCCACCTGCGGGCCCGCTGCTGTCATGGTGTGTGGCACTGGGAAGGGTGGGGGTAGTTTAGCAGACCTTCGTCCACTCAGCCACCCTCCTGTACACAGACTGTAAAGTGTCATGTATGACGTCAGGGGCGGGCTGGGGCAGGGGCAGAGTGGAAATTGCCCCCTAGGCCACTCTAACCCATGTTAAAAACAGCCGGCAGCCGCTGCCCGCTGCCTTTTTCTTTCTTCTGTAGGAAGTTGGGCCGGCAGCCCAGCCGGCCGCTGTTTTATTCCGGGAGTTGTAGTCTGCGCTCAAGCTTCTGAGCAGGGCAGAGGAAACTACAACTCTGGTGAGCCTGCATTGATGGACACTGATGAGGCTGCACTGATGGGCACTGATGAGGCGGCACTGCTGAGGCTGCATTGAAAAACCAGGTGGGCATGGATGAGCTGATTCTGTGGTTCAATGGGCCACTGGACAGGCTGCCAGCCCTCCCCTGTATGACGCACTTCTTGGACCAGGGATAACTAAACAAAAATCCTTGCACCGGCCCTGCACAGGTTGTTGTTGCCATTTAAAGGGAGATCCCACCTTCTCTCATTTTTTCGAGTGCACTCGAAAACCACTAGGAAACTGCTATTCCGTTAGACACGTTTAAAGTTGTGTTGTTAAATATTGATTTACCTATTCTCGTATTTATTTTTCTGCTATTGATATAGAGCTGCTTTTATAGATAAATTTGTTTACCTTTATTACCTGAGGGCAGTTCTACTCTGCTTTGTGAACTGCACTTTTAGTCATTTATGCAAGTTCCTAATTCTAGACAAATAGTGTCTAATACTAAGCACGTGTGTAATTGTTTATTGCCTATATCCTACAGTAAGTTGAAATGTACTATACGCTACGTGTGTCTGTAGTGATTCAATCAACCAGGTGTGTCAGAGGGGCTGAGGGTGTTCTTGGAGTTGAGGCGCAGAACAGGGAACCCAAAATTACCAAGCGACTCCTTCAGGGGTAGTGCGACACATATTACCCCAGTTTTGATTGACAGGGGACCTTAACACTGCTGTGCTCAGAGCCGTGTCTCACTTAAGCGTGGCAAACATCTGCTCTGCAGCACATTACTTTAGAGGTCACAGCACATCTTAATGCCGCTGTGTGCAGGCAACGTTAAGAGCCCTGTTACCCTCACATCTCGCGTAACCTAAGACTCCTGATGTTCTGCCTGCCAGCCAATGAGGAGTGATGTTGCGTCCGCGCACATCACTTTTCCCATCCAACACACAAGCATCTCAATCTGGGAAGGCCTGCTGCGTAGTTCAAGGGGATCAGTGGGGCCTCATGTCAAAGTTTTGCCTAAGGCCTCACAAAGCCTAGAGCCGCCTCTGGCAGTGCTGGAAAATAATGGTGGTCACACAAAATATTGACACTTTGGGCCCAATTTGGACATTTTCACTTAGGGGTGTGCTCACTTTTGCTGCCAATGGTTTAGACATTAATGGCTGTGTGTTGAGTTATTTTGAGTGGACAGAAAATGTACACTTTTATACAAGCTGTACACTCACTACTTTACATTGTAGCAAAGTGTCATTTCTTCAGTGTTGCCACATTAAAAGATATAATAAAATATTTACAAAAATGTGAGGGATGTACTCACTTTTGTGAGATATTGTATATGCACTGATAAGCACTTTATTTGTCAAGTTTAATACTATCTTTGTAAAGTATCTTATATATCACCATTTTGTGTTGACGATTTAACACAAGATTAACTTCATTAAGCACAGCTGTTTTATTTGATGTATTTATGTTTTTTTTTTCACATTTATATTGGGAGTGTGTTACCAGTTGCCTGCTTGTTACTTTGATTATTTATTAGCTGCTCGCAAGATTTTGTTTAATACTGATTATATTGATAAAACATTAGAACACTTGACTCATAATTGTTGGAAAACAGTACATTGTTGTATGTGTAAATAGAAAGGTGAAATGACCTGTCCGTTCGTGTACGTGCCTTTGACTTACATAATAAATTATTAAGAGATGCAGTCACTTCTTTTTTATTTCATATAGGGAAGAGTATTTGTTTTGCCAACATCTGTACTTTACAAACTATGAAGTGTTAGCATTTAAGTGTGCCCAGACATTTAAAGCAAGCTGTCAGACATGTAGGCATGGGCCAACTTCCCTCAGGCACTGCTGCTGGCTGGCCGCTGCATAAACATAAGTGCTTGATTTGGCATGCAGTATATGGAAGTGACAGGTTTTCTGAATATCACAAATAGGAAACATAGATAACACATGTAAATTGTTCTTTAACTTTCTTCTTGTGAAAAAAAAAATGTTCTTTAACTAATGCACCTTGCATCCCCTTTTTAATAAAGTGACACACAAAACCCTATTTATTCGAACATATCAGGATGATTGGTCTGACTGATGATGAGGTTCAAATATGCACAGTAAAATTACATCTGGGAAATATCTAAATCTGGGTAGATAATTTAGAACATCAGCATAGTACAAACTATCCTAGACTGGTCCTCCTTCAGACTCACATAAACGAGACCCACTGTACCTAGTAAATGCTCATATCTCAGTAAAGACAAGGAAAGCAGTGAACCTTGATACAAATGTTGCCCCCTATTACTAAAGAGGGTTGTCTTCTCCGCTTGCGGCATGTCTGGGCGGCCTCAATCCAGGATCAAAACGGTCTTCTCTGGTCACACCTGGGTCTTCAACAGTACCCCAAGATTCAGATTCATTCCTACGACTCTTCCATGTTCAGAAGAGAAAAAGCAGGTCCTGTTAGCTTACGTAAACGGTTTATTGGAGCAAGGCGCAGCCATCCCTGTTCCAGATGGCGAACAAGGCAAGGGCATGTATTCTCCTCTGTTCATGGTACAGAAAATGACACATGGAGACCAGTCATAGACTTGACACATCTCAATCTCTTCATCCGAAAATAAAAATTCAAGATGGAGTCTTTACTTACAATCCAGCAGTCGGGAGACTGGCTGGTATCAATCGATCTGAAAGACGCCTACTTCCACGTCCCGGTGGCAGTTTACTTACAGCAATTCCTCTGCTTTGCAGTAGGCAAACAGCACCTACAATTCTCTTGTCCCCCCTTTGGTCTAACAAAGTCACCTTGTGTCTTTTCCAAGGTTCTGTTAGCTGTTGTTGCTCTGCTCCGTGTCAAAGGGGTCCATCTTCATCACTATCTAGACAACCTTTTTGACCTAGCTCAAGACAAAGGTCAACTTCTAGAGCACAGGAGCCTAGTCATTTCCACCCTTCAAGAATTTGGGTGGCTCCTGAATCTGGAGAAGAGCCACCTGGAACCAGCACAATCCCTTGAGTTTCTCGGTGCTCACTTCAACACGTTGGAAGGTACTATCTCGCTGCCCGAGGAGAAGATTGGGGTAATCTGAGACAGAATCCGCTCAACCCTCGCTTCGTCTCACCTCTCCGCTCTCCAATGTTTGAAGGTGATTGGCACTATGGCAGCCACTATTCCCATGGTGAAGTGGGCACAGTGGCACACACGGCCCTTCCAAAAAAGCTTCCTCCAACAATGGAATTTCTTCAGCAAAAGCTAGCGCATCCACCTCACTCCAGCCACGAGAGTGTCTCTCCTTTGGTGGCTCCAGGGGAAAAATCTGTGCAATTGCCACTCATTCAGTCCCATTACATGGGTCATGATAACCACAGATGCCAGCAATCTGGGCTGGGGCGCTCATTGCCTATCGGAAGTGGCTCAGGGCAGATGGAACTCCCCTTCTCTGGGGATTGTCCCCAACATACTGGAACTGCGGGCCGCCTTTCAGGCACTCCTGTCATTCCGCCATCTAATAAAGAACTCTTCAGTGATGCTCAGGTTGGACACAACTGCGGTGGCCTATGTAAGGAAGCAGGGTGGAACCCGCAGCTGGTCCCTGCTTCAGGAGGTGGAGCAAATATCTCAGCGGTCTACATTCCTGGGATTCAGAATGTACAGACGGACTTCCTTTCTCGTATTCAGATGAACAACAACAAGTGATCTCTCCACAAAGAAGTGTTCGAATGGCTCTTGACCCTGGGAGTGTCTCCAGAGGTCAACCTCTTTGCATCCCCATGCAACTACAAGCTGACCAAATACTACTCAAGGTTCCAGAGACCCTCAGGCAAATGGGATAATTGCTCTCACGGACCAGTGGAGGTTCCACAAAGCCTACGCCTTTGCTCTGGTGCCGGTGATACTCCAGTTTCTCCGGAGGCTCAGAACAGAGAAATTGGAAGTCATAGCGGTGATCCCTTTCTGGCCCAACAGACCATGGTTCCCTCTTATAACACTCCTCAGTTATCGTGACCCAGTTCCCTTACCTCTCAGGCCGGATCTACTGTCTTAAGGCACAACTCTACACCCTTGTCCGTCCTACTTGCACCTCAGGGTTTGGTTCTTGAGAGGGGAAGGTTCGAGGATCTAGGTTGCCCAGAAGAGGCCATTCCGACCCTTCTTAATGCCAGAAGGAAAAGCACCAACAGGGTCTATGAGCGTATATTGTCCAGGTTCACTGATCACATGTCTTCCAGACCTAATCCTTGTAACACTCCGGCAGCCCAAGACATCCTTAGTTTTCTACAAACAGTTCTTGACCGGTCCATAGCAGTAAGCTCACTGCGGGTACAAGTATCAGCCATCTCGGCCTTCACAGGAGTTTCATGGGCAAATCATCCCCTTGTTCGTCAGTTTTTCAAAGGTGCTATCAGGCTTTGGCCTCAGAGGAAGCCAAGGTTCCCCCAAATGGGACCTCCCTCTTGTTCTGGATTTCCTTTCTAATCTCAGATCAGATCCCGACAAGCCTCTTTTAGTGAAAGATCTCGCACTCAAGACAACCTTCCTGGTAGCTGTTACTTCAGCCAAAGGAGTGTCTGAAATTAGAAATTTGGGTTCGAAGGAGCCTTTTCTAACTTTTTTTTCGGACAGGGCAGTGTTGATTCCCATGTTGGGGTCGAACCCTAAAGTGACCACAGTTTTCCATGAAAATCAAGAGATTGTGCTCCCCACTTTTAGGTCAACTGAAAATCAGGTTGTCCATCCTCTTGATGTGGGGCACACTCTGAAACAGTGCCTGGAGGTCACGGCTCCATTCAGACAGATTTTCTTTTTATCCTTCTCCACGGAAAAAACGAAGGAATGCGGGCTTCGGTTAGATCCATTGCTGCTTGGATCGTACAGACCATTCAAAGGGCTTACAAAGCAAAGGGCTTGGCTCCTCCCGAGGCAGTGACAGCTCATTCAACTCAGAGTATCTCAACCTCTTGGGCAGCTTCTCGACATGTCGCTCCCGAGATAATCGGTAGAGCGGCTTCTTGGTCTTCTATTAACACATTTGTTTCTCACTACTATTTTGAGCCAGCTGCTTTGTCATCTGTCAATTTTGGTTTGCAAGTTCTGCCGGTTGACAGTGTTAAATACATTTTGATTTCTTTGCTCAACATTTTGCCCACCCGGGTGTATATGGCGAGTTATTTCCCACACGTTCCTGCCATGGAGTCTGTCAGGAAAACTGAGAATTTCTTATCAAATACTTACCGTAATTTTCCTTTCCTGATAGACTCCATGGCAGCAGGAGTTCCCATCCCAAATGTCTGGAGTAGGCTAGTTACGAAACACGGATAGTAGCCCAGAGCAAAGATTTATGGGAGAGGTGTCCTATAGGGTAGTTATGGAGGCAGGGCTAACCCCACATGTTGCTGCCATGGAGTCTATCAGGAAAGGAAAATTACATTAAGTATTTGATAGGACATTTTCAGTGTTTTTAGTTTTGGATGGAGTAGGGAAGGGTTTTATTTAATTTTTCACTGTCTTGTTGGAGAGAATATCTGTCACTTCCCATCCCTGAAACACAGCAGGAAGTGAAAGGAATCTCTACCCCTGTTTAGATAGTTGTCACCAACCACAACAGCTGCTGAAAAACCCCCCCTCCCCTCTTGTTATAGTGACAGCTGTAAAATTTTTGATTTCCCATTATACAATCACCAGGACATATACAACGTAGAAAGGGTGGATTTACCCAGAGAGGACACAGTCAGCAATAAAAACATGCCTGGTCTTTGAATCCTTCCCGACTTTGTCCAGAACTAGAAAAAAAAGATGTGTTGGCTATATATACATTTAACATGTGGGAACATATTATTACAGTATGTGTGTATACTGTTGGCTATAGGCAAAAATGTTTTTATTCTGACATGCTTGGTGTACTGGGTCTGATTCGCAGATTCACATAGCTGAGTCACATAGCATCAGTTGGCATGTAGTCAGGCCTTTTTTCCCCATAGAAAAGGTGCAGATACTCTTTCCATCCTGATCTACCTCTGAGCACCATTACTTGTCTCCGCCCCTTATCCACCTCCTAGTACCGCTCCTTTCATCTTTTTAGAGAATACGTAGCCAAATATTATTTTGTGGTATTAAGTAAGTGGTATGGAATTGGTTAATGATAATAGACCCCCCTTAGCAACAACAGATCCCCCAGCAACATTAGAGTTCAGAAACAAAATACACCCACCAGCAACAATAGATCTGCCCCAGCAACAAAAGACCCCTGCTGGCAACAATAGATCTACCAGCAGACAACATCAATAGATCTTCCCCCCTTTAATAGTAGATCCCTCCAGCAACATAAGAACCCCAGAGCAGAATATTCCCCACCAGCAACAGATCCCCCCCGCATTGGTCGATCCCTCCAGCAATAATTGCCCCCCCCCCAGCAACACTACAACCCCCAGATATAAGAGATCCCCAGCAGTCATCATCAATAGACCCTCAAGCACACCCCATCCCCTTTGCCAGTACAGTGGAACCTTGGATTACGAGCATAATCCGTTCCAGGAGAATGCTTGTAATCCAAAGCACTCGCATATCAAAGCGAATTTCCCCATAGAAGTCAATGGAAACAAAGATAATTTGTTCCGCATTGACTTCTATGCCATGCAATACCGCATGTGGCCAGAGGTGGGGCGCCGGAGAGCCTCGGAAATACTCAGGGACAGCTCGGCAGATCTCGGAATCCCTCGGAAAGTTTCGGAAACAATTGGGAACTGAGTATTTCCGAGTAATTCCAAGTAACGGCTTTGAATGGCTCCAAACCATTCCGAGTGTCGCCGGCGCCCCCACACCTCTGGCCTAATGCGGTACTGCACACCCCATTAGCTTGAATTCTGCTAGTTTTGCAAGACAACACTCGCAAACCGAGTCAGAATTAAAAAAAAAAAGTTGCTTGTTATTCAAAATGCAATGTGTAGTACAAAAGTTGCGCTACTGTGTATACAAAACGATAGCTGCTAGCATCAACAATAAGACATATTGTGAACAAAAAAAATCAAAAATAAATAAATGCAGCGCTATAACATGAACCCTAAAGGTGTACCAAATGAAGAGAATCAACATGTATATGTGTAAAAAGATAATAGGACACAACCTGTGAGGTAGTGACATATACACCGATCCACAACGTAATCATATAACAAGTGAATACGTGTATTTTAGATGTCTATAGATGAATAACAGTGTATATAAAATATAAAACATATAATGAGATGGCTGTGTAAAGTCCACAGGGCAATAATGTGCATCCAAAAAAAGGAACCAGTATTATGCCCTGTACACACGATCGGATTTCCGATGGAATAAAATCCGATGGGTTTTTCCATCGGAAATCCGATGAAGCTGACTTCCATCAGTCTTGCCTACACACCATCAGTCAAAAATCCGACTGTCCCAAACGCTGTGACGTAAAACACTCCGAAGAGCCGAGAAAAATGAAGTTCAATGCTTCTGAGCGCATTCGTCGACTTGATTCTAAGCATGCGTGGGTTTTTTCTCCGATGGAGTTCCCCACAGACGATCGGAATTTGCTATCGTTTTTTTTCCATCGGTAAAATTTAAAACATGTTCTATTTTTTTATACCGATGGAAAAAAAGACCGATGGGGCCCACACACGATCGGTTTGTCCGATGAAAAAAGTCCATCAGTCTTTTTTCATCCGAAAAACCGATCGTGTGTACGTGGCATAAGAGGAAACTTGCATATGAGGATGTATAAATATGCAATGTCCCAATTTATCCACTGTCTGGCGACAGTGACATTTCTGTGGATATGGAAACTATTCAGCGACCATGGCACCCAGGGACGTGATTCCAACACCAGGGGAGGTCTGAGAAATGGATACTCTTACACAGGCACCGAAAAGATCCTCTCAGGCTTCCTTGTAGATTGGGACTCTTATACAGAATGACTTCCTGTTTCTGCTTCAGACAGGGTGTTCATAGAAGGTATCAACCTCTTCAGCATTAGTAACACCGAGCTCCAGACATCCAGACACCAGTATGAACCATTAAAAGGAATGAGAAAAGCCTCCACATAGTGAAAATGAATCAGATGGTTTGTTGTAAAAAAGGCTTAGTTTATTCCAAGTAAAAAAAAATGAACATATAAAAACAATAAAATGGTACAAGCGTCCTGGAAGGTGCATGTAAAAAGGTGATCACAGGAGAAAATTTGTTGAAGGCGTAGTGAAGCTTGTAGCAGGCTATGTACCTGACATGTTTCGCACTATTGTGCATCAACTGGGGCAGTAGTTAGCTGCTACAAAACCATGCAACATTGTTCTGTACTCGTTATAATTAGACTTTCCCTGTAGTGGGAATCTAATTTTTGCAATGTGTGTTGCCAATAACATACTCTATGATTTAATCATTTATAATAACTCAGTAATTCTGATAATGAATGGCCCTGTTAAGGCATCACACGCTGGCAGTCCATATAAAGTGTCCTAACACAAAATATATGAAGTACCTGCTGATATCTCTAGGATGGGAGTTTGTGTGTTGATTATGTTTATTTTAGGTCAAATGCCATTCCCTAATGAGAGAAGAACATATCTTGGATGTACCGTAATATATTTTTTTTTTTTAATGAAAACATTTAATTGCAAATGTAATCACCGTTGTCCTTGTTTGACTTTGGTGATTTCAAGGTGTTGCTTCTGTGGTTTAATCATTTTCAAGTGTTCCATGAATGCACATGAAAACACTTCAAAACATAATTAGCGTTCTTTCTTCTCTACATTTTAAGCTGCCATGTGATGCGTTCAAATATCTAACTTGGCACAAGT
Source organism: Rana muscosa (assembly GCA_029206835.1). Lineage (NCBI taxonomy): Eukaryota > Metazoa > Chordata > Amphibia > Anura > Ranidae > Rana > Rana muscosa. Next base: position 575,937,490 of record CM055121.1, read on the forward strand.
TGAAAGAACACGATGTGCAGGGGACTCAAATTCGTTCTCCTAGAGTGAGAGAAGGTAAAGTAACAAACTCTTATCCAACGTCTCCCTAGAACTATTTATCTACTTTTGATCCAAAACATATATTTCCTTATTATTATTTGTTGTTGGGTACATCTGAAATGTATTCTGTTTATACATATGTGTACATTTTACATGATCACAGGGCCGCCAGACGAGGAGCTTGTAATAAGAGGAGAGGCACATCTATCACTTGAAAGCGCACAGACCAACGATAAAGAGATTTGGAGACGGAGGCTACAAGAAAACTGGGAGAATTGTGTGGTGAGAATGGAATGCTAATTGTTGCTTGCCAAAGTTTAGCATTTTTAATCTAACCCAGTCCCTGATATAGGGGTTGCAATTTGGCCCACCATTACTGTTCCCCCCTTCCCCATGTTCACAAGCATATGTAACTCTTCCTGTCACCTTTTGTAGGCTTACAGACAATTGGCAGGCTAAAGAAGGGAAAGTCCACCACTTTTATGTCCACCTCTAGCATCAAGAATTTTACCACGTTCTTCCTTTCTCTGACGGCAGATGTGTTAGTCCTCTAGATAGCAGGTGCAGACAGTTCATCATGAAATGGAGACTATGCATGTCTCAGCTGACCCTAGAAAAAGGGAGGGCACTTCAAATCACTTGGTCTCCCCACACACTTGCCTATAAGTTTACCTAAGTTGACATTTTATCAGAGAGCTTTAGAGGGCATTTTGGCATAGAGAGGGAGGGCCCTCAATCCTCCAGGGGGAAGACAGTTGGGTTGAACGAAAAAAACATCTAGTGTCTACCCAGCTTAAAGGGGTTGTAAAGGTTTTGTTTTTTATTTTCTAAATAGGTTCCTTTAAGCTAGTGCATTGTTGGTTCACTTACCTTTTCCTTCGATTTCCCTTTGAAATGTTTTTTTTTTCTTTGTCTGAATTTCTCACTTCCTGTTCCTCCTCAGTAAGCTTGCCCCCATCATCCGAGCCGTTCTGAGTGGGGGTTAGTCAGCATGCTCGCCCCCTCCCTTGGGACTACATCACTGCAGGGAGACACTGTGTTCATCTCCCCGCAGGGATGTAGTCCCAAGGAAGGGGGCGAGCATGCTGACTAACCCCCACTCAGAACGGCTCGGATGATGGGGGCAAGCTTTTTTTTTCACGTCGTTAAAGCCCACACACGGCCGTTTTTCATGACGAGAAAAACGACGATGTAAAAAACGGCGTGAAAAATTAGAGCATGTTCCAATTTTTTCATGGCCGTTTTTCACGTCGTGAAAAATGCTCTGAAGCCCACACACAATCATTTTTAATGACCATTTTAAAAAAATTCATTTTTCTCGTCATTAAAAACGGTCGTGTGTGCGCGGTATTAGAGTTAAAGTGGTTGTAAACCTCAGTCATGAAGTCTGAACAAAGCACATAAGTACCTGTATATAGTATCTGTAGTGTTTACTTATCTCTCCCCAAAGCTCTAAGTGTAGTTTCTCTCTGGTGCTTCATTCCTTTGTTATCAGCATTAATTACCGCTGAGCAGTTTTCCGGACACATGAAATACATTTGTGATGGGGAGGGAGCTCAACACACAGTTTGTCTATGCAAAACACAGTTCTGTATCCTTTCTTTGAAGAAGGATTTTAATGCAATTCTGCCCTTTTGAAGGGGTATAGGGAAGAGAAGACTGCAGATAAACAAGTACAACTTATGTAGGAGGATTTGTTTAATCTCTATGTATTATCTGAGGCTGTTCATACACTGGTTATATGAGAAGATTTACAACCACTTTAAACACTGCATGATTATTTAAAATAACTTATGTGGTATTTTCCACTTCAATACGGGGTACCTTCACCCTCTTCCTGTCCAGGCTACTTTTTAGCTTTTAGTGCTGTCACATTTTAATTGACAATTGCGTTGTCATGCAACACTGGGGGGCAGTCCGGAAGAGGTTAAAGAGACAGCGCATTCCTTTTTAGTTAAAGTGATACTGAAGTCTCAATTTTTTTTGTTAAAAATAACAAACATGTTATACTTACCTCCTCTGTGCAGTGGTTTTGCACAGAGCAGCCCAGATCCTCCACTTCTCATGTCCCTCTTCAGTGCTCCCAGCCACTCCCTCCTGCTGAGTACCCCCACAGCAAGCAGCTTGCTATGAGGGCACCCGAGCCGCTGCTCTGTGTGTCCATTCAGACACGTAGCTTCGGCCCAGCCCCGCCCCCTTTCTCTCATCATTGACTGACTGACTTTGATTGACAGCAGTGGGAGCCAATGGTGCCACGCTGCTGTCTCAGCCAATGAGGAGGGGAGTCATGGGCAGCCGAGACACTCCTGCAACATTGCTGGATCTTGATGGACCTCAGGTAAGCATTAGAGGGGCTGAGGGGGGCTGCTGCACATAGAAGGCTTTTTATCTTAATGCATAATGCCAGGGCTCGACAAACCCCGGGCACCAGGTCGCCATTGCGACTAGAATTAGCGACCTGGCGCCTGGGGCAGCACAGCTGGGGTATCCTGTGTCTCCGTGTCCCCCCCTCCGCACCGCGGAATCGCGTCAGGCCGTGCCGGCCGGTAATTGAGGCCGCGGCTTTGCGGCCTTCTGCAGGCCTTGGCTTCCTTCTGTGAACTAGCGCCATCTTGTGGTGGCAGTTGGTATGACAACCAGCAATGCTAATGGAGTTTCCCTGTCTGTTTTCACTGCCATCTCCTTCCCTCTAATTAGAACCCCCAAACATTATATTAATTTTTTATTCTAACACCCTAGAGAATAAAATGGCGGTCGTTGCAATACTTTCTGTCACACCGTATTTGCGCAGCGGTCTTACAAGCGCACTTTTTTGGAAAAAAATACACTTTTTTTTAAATAAAAAAATAAGACAACAGTAAAGTTAGCCCAATTTTTTTTTATATTGTGAAAGATAATGTTACGCTGAGTAAATTGATACCCAACATGTCACGCTTCAAAATTGCATCCGCTCTTGGAATGGCGACTAACTTTTACCCTTTAAAATCTCCATAGGCGACGTTTAAAAAATTCTACAGGTTGCATGTTTTGAGTTACAGAGGAGGTCTAGGGCTAGAATTATTGCTCTCGCTCTACCGATCGTGGCGATACCTCACGTGTGGTTTGAACACCGCTTTCATATGCGGGCGCTACTCACGTATGCGTTCGCTTCTGCGCGCGAGCTCGGCGGGACAGGGCGCGTTCCTGGCTCCTAACTTTTTTAGCTGGCTCCTAGATTCCAACAAATTTGTCAAGCCCTGCATAATGCAAAAAGATAAAAAACTTTTGCCTTTGACTTTCTCCAGATTCTGTAGCTCTGGATCAGAACATTCAATCCTGTGTCTGGGTTTTGCTAGATGCCTGTAACCTGGCAGGGTACACAGGTGTGCGTGGTCATTATATACTCAGGTCTGAGGATGGCTCAGAGCTCCCAGTTGGAGACAGCTCCCAGTGTGGGAGACTGAAGGTCTTACCAAGGGGGTCAGAGGGCCCCAGGAAGAAGCCAAGAGACAGGAGGTTTTGTTCCAGGAGTCAGGTCGGCTCCTATACGGGTGTCAGGAGAACCCCAATCCATAGGCCAGGACTCTGCCATGCAGCAGAGTGCTGTGACTGAAGGCTAAGAGAGCCAAGAGATTCAGGAGAGCTGGACAACACAGTCAGAGGGACTGGTAAGAAGTGCCAACAAGGGAGCCAGGTGGCTCTGTATTTTAATTTGTTCATATTGATGTGGAAGAATCCCCTGCGTGGGCAACTGATGCTTATGTGAACTTTCATTTCTTTAATAAAAGTGGGCTGCCGTTCCCTTAAAATACAGTTTTGGACTGGAGCAACTGATTGTAAATGCACCTACCCCTTGCATTAATTTCCCCAATGCCACACCCCATAGAGAAATACAGGCATCAGTATCAATTTCTCAATGTCCCATCCCACACCAGCGGGCATCATGACGGCAGCGTACTATGCTCCGCCCAACATTCATTATAGATTACTTTTTCAGGGCTCATACAATTTGAATACAGGGCATTGGGGATGTGATGATCATCAATAGGACTATAATTACACTGCATGTATAGGATTATATTCACTATGTGTGTATTTATATGTTGATCTTATTTGATACATATAAATTATAGTATTGGGTTTCATATGAGAGTTATAGTTTTGAAGTGATTGTGCTGCATGTACGCTGTATTGTTTGGTTTATAAATATCTTCTATCTGGACAGTTTGATAAGGGGAACTTCCCCTTTTACATTTTTGTTTGGCTTTTTTGGGCTTGTATATTTGAAGGTGTTTAGTAAAAATATGGTTGATACATAAGTCCTATAATTTTTCCGTATCCTTAACAAACAGGAAACCGAGCAAGAATATCATCTCTGTATTAAGTTTATATGTGCACCATAACATTTTAAGCAGCTTTGTGTTCCTGAATACAGTAATGAAAAACAATAATTCTAAAGCAGCATTTTAACATTTTCCAAGCATTAAAGTTTTAATAATGTAATTTTGTACTCATGAGAGCAGGCACATTGTGACACAGAAAAGACTATTAAGAACACTGAGTTCTGGGTGAGACAGTGTCCGCTGATGCGCTAAAAATCAAAAGTGTGGCACAGTTTCATGACAACCAGACTTAGCAAGTTTTTAGTCTGCTAAACATGATCGCCAGTGCATTTCGAGTGATACTTTATAATGTTTTAACATTCCATGGAGATTTAAATTGGCTTTTGCTGGTCTGAACACAATCTTACATTTGTTGAAATATATATATAAAACTAAAGGTTGTCTAACATCTCTGAAAGCTTGAAATCATTAGAGAAAATAAAGTTGGCATTACATGCCTCGGTGGCCGATTCCCTTCTCAGAGGTTGCAACGCTTTGCCCAACAAGGTGTTGTAGACTGCCCCAGGGAGCCAACAGGGCTTCAGCTTCAATGCAGCCTGCCTACAATAAATTCATACATAACAAATGGCAAACCATGGCTGACTATGCGCAAGTGACTTGTAGCGTAAGCTGTGATTGTTATAAAGAAAACCAATTTTCTCTGAGTAGCTGAAGTGGAACTTTTAGCAGCTTGTTAGGGAATATGATAAATCTCCGATTTCTACCAGAATTATTGTATTCCAATGAAAATTATATATTGCTGTTTTTGTAGTATAATAAAACTTCCATTTCGCCTAGAGTCATTTTTTCCCCCAACGTGTTTATTTATGGCTGGTGTATAAAATCTTCATAAAGAAGGGAAATTGCAATACATAAGAAAAAGGTGCGCTTAAACATTGATCATCCAGAATATGGTGAAGAGGTCATATAAACTCAATGAAAAATTGTGACTGATTTACTACTTTCATTTCCAGAACATAAATCTGTCTTATCAGGGTCTCGGGGACCCTTACCAACAAAACAACCTTCACCGTATTCTTCGACGACTGATAAGAGTGGAAAGACTATGGCTGGTTGATAACTCATTGAAAGATTTGAGTGCCATTCGATTGCCAAGGTATGTAAAAGATGTGTAATGAGTGGTTTGCAAACACTCAGGAGTCTCTAAAGAACTGTGGTGAAATAAGAAGTCCCCACTGCCCTTCCAAGCAGAAACCGTGAAACCCCTTGGCTGCAGAAATAGCTGCTCTAGTATCCTGTGGCAGCTGGCCATATGGACAGATTTCCAGGCATTTTTTTTTCTGAAAGGGAGGATCAAATACCCTTCATAAGAACTTATTGGTCACATGATTTCCTGTTTTGGATGCCAGCAAAGTCCACATCACATCTGGCTATGTTAAAAAGTTAGCCCAACCCCCCAATCAACCCCTGATGTCTCAAAAAAAAAAAGACCTAACACCTGCCCACGCTATTAAATTGTGGGTTGTTAACACCTTATAATAGCAGTAAAGTTAAATGAAAAAAAAAAAAAGATGTTAAAAAAATTACTTTGCAATTAAGTAAATAAAATATTAATAAAATTATTTAACCACTTCCTTACTGGGCACTTAAACCCCCTTCGTACCCAGACCAATTTTCAGCTTTCAGCGCTGACGCACTTTGAATGACAATTGCGCGGTCATACAACACTGTACCCAAATGATATTTTTATAATTTTTTCCCCACAAATAGAGCTTTCTTTTGGTGGTATTTGATCACCTCTGCGGTTTTTATTTTTTGCGCTATAAACAAAAAAAGACAGAAAATTTTGAAAAAAAACTCTTTTTTTTTTTTTTTACTTTTTGTTATAATAATATCCCAATTTTTTTTCAATTTTTTTTTTTTTCTCAGTTTAGGCCGATACGTATTCTTCTATTTATTTTTGGTAAAAAAATTGCAATAAGCATATAGTGATTGGTTTGCGCAAAAGTTATAGCGCCTACAAAATAGGGGATAGAATTATGACATTTTTATTATATATTTTTTTTTACTAGTAATGGCGTCGATCTGCGATTTTTGTCAGGCCTGCGATATTGCGGCGGACACATCGGACACTTTTGACATTATTTTGGGACCATTCACATTTATACAACGAACAGTGCTATAAAAATGCACTGATTACTGTATAAATGTGACTGGCAGGGAAGGGGTTAACACTAGGGGGCGATCAAGGGGTTAAATATGTTCCCTATTAGTGTTTCTTACTGTGTGGGGGAGGGGACTGACTGGGAGAGGTGACCGATCTGTGTCCCTATGTACAAGGGACACAGCATCGGTCTCCTCTCTCCCTGACAGGACATGGATCTCTGTGTTTACACACAGAGATCCACGTCCTGCCTCTGTAAAAGCCGATCGCATATACCTGGCGGACATCGCGGCCGCCAGGCATGCGCATCGGCATCACGTAATGTGGCGCGCACAGCTGTTACCCGCCACGCACCCTCGGAGGCGCGCGGCGGGATGTAAACAAACCAGGATGTCCTGGGGATGTCCACCCGGCACTTGAGAGCCACGCTGCAGCCGTCTTTCGGCTATAGCGCAGGTCTCAAGTGGTTAAACACAACCCCCATAAGCTTATGCATACATGCGAATGCAAGTATATCTGTAGGGCACACGTGTATGTAAACAGCAATTGAACAACATGTGAGGTATCACCATGAACATTGGAGGGAGAGCAGTAATTCTACAGCCATAATTCACAGGTAATTCTAAACTGATAACCTGTTAAGACTTTTAAAGTGGTAGTAAACTCTCTCTGTTTTTTTTAACCTATGGATAAGCCTGTAATAAAGCTTACCTGTAGGTAAAATCAATCTCTCCTAAATGTGCACCATTTAGGAAATATTCCAGTGAGCAGGAGCCGGAGATGTAGCTGGCACATACGCTCAGAACTAGGGCTCTCGCGTGCATGCGTGGGAGTGACATCATCGCGACTTGGCCAATCCAGAGCCGACAAACCCAGAAGAAGACTGGGTTACATAGTTAGTCTGGTTGACCAAAGATACAAGTCCATCTGGTTCTACCAATAAAATGGAGAAAACAAATCTTTATAATCCTATATACACAATCCCATACCCACAGGTGATCCAGAGGAAGGCAAAAAACCCCAGCAAAGCATGATTTAATTTGCTCCAGCAGGGGAAAAAAATCCTTCCTGATCCCCCGAGAGGCAATCGGATATTCCCCGGATCAACTTTACCTATAAATGTTAGTATCCAGTTATATTATGTACATTTAGGAAATAATCCTTTCATTTTTAAAAACATTCTACTGAGTTGGACAGAACCAGCTCTTGAGGGAGTATATTCTACATTTTCACAGCTCTTACTGTGAAGAAACCTTTCCATATTTTTACATCTCCTTTCCTCCAAACGTAAAGAGTGCCCCCTTGTCCTCTGTGATGACCTTAACACCAAGTTCACTAAGATGGAATCCCTGGCATCGGTGATGGATCCATTCTAAAGGAAAGTCTGACATAATGTGCTAGTATGCAGTACATACTAGCTCATTATGGCTTAAACCTGAAGGGGGGACCGTTTTCTTAGTTTTTTTTGTTTTTTAACTTTACTACCGCTTTAAAATATTGCCAATAGTCAATTATTGGTGCTGTAGTTTTTCACCATTACACAAGCACGTGCAATTGTAAAACCCTGTACACACGATCGGTTTTACCGATGAAAACAGTCCGATGGACTTTTTTCATCGGACAAACCGATTGTGTATGGGCCCCATCGGTCTTTTTTCCATCGGTGTTAAAAAATTGAACACGTTTTAAATTTATCCGATGGAAAAAAAAAAACGATAGCAAATTACTATCATCTGTGGGGAACTCCATCGGTTAAAAAACCCACGCATGCTCAGAATCAAGTCGACGCATGCTCAGAAGCATAGAACTTCATTTTTCTTGGCTCGTCGGAGTGTTTTACATCACGGCATTTTGGACGATCGGTTTTTTGACTGATGGTGTGTAGGCAAGACTGATGGAAGTCAGCTACATCGGATTTCCGATGGAAAAATCCATCGGTTTAAAATCCAAAGGAAATCCGATCGTGTGTACAGGGCTTAAGGCTTTACTATGCACTTGATGCAACTCCAAATGTTATATTTTACCAAAAATGGGTATTGTGTTTTGTTTATGTACTAAAATAAATTTTAGTGTATTTGTTCCCTAAAAATATGTATTCATAACAGTTAGGCGACATAAAAAAATAATAATTGCATCTGCCACCATTTTATTTACCCACAGATCGAGGATACTGATTTCACTCTAAATTTCATCAGCTAGCATTTTTAGAAAAAAAGTCAGATTTGGTAGCCTATGTATTTCTCTCAGAACATATTTCCTTTAAACTGAATTTAGAAGACAATCAGGTTGCTTGCCAAGCATAAAATTACTCCTTCAGTAAACACTCCACATCGCCTTAATCTGCCATCAATATTCAATGTTTTTATAAAATAAATCTAGAGTTATTCATTTTTAGAATTTCATTAACTATTTATGGAATTTCCTTGCAGTTATTTATGGCATCAAATACACAGCATGTCGCAGTGCAGTTACTGAGCCATGTGGAATAGCTAACCAGCGACCAAATTTACTCTGATTTCTAGGATGAGTTTAATTAGTGTCATTGGAAACAACATACTCTGTACGTAAAATGCTACAGGATCCATTTCTGATCTGGCTTGCATTCCTTCATGTAAATGCCTAATGAACATGCTGAAAATAGATCATTTACAGAGCTTTATTATTATGTGCTAATGGTTTCATAATATAAATAATTCATCACTTCTTACTCCTCAGTGTTCACACAATGTAGACAAATAGGGAAACAATTTGTGTCTGCTTTTTGTGTGGTCTGCCAATATACACAGTACTGTGCAAATGCTTTAGGCACGTGCAATGCTGTAAATCAAGAATGCTTTCAGATATAGAAGTGTTTAGAGTTTATTTTGATTAATTAAAAAAAAGGAAAGTAGATGAACAGAAGAGAAATCCAAATCAAATCAATATTTGGTGCTACTACCCTTTGGCTTCAAAACCGGATCAATTTTTCTAGGTAAACACAATGCTTGTGCATACAGTTTTTGAAGGAACTTGGCAAGTAGGTTGTTTCAGACATCTTGGAGAACTACCACACATCTTTTGTGAATGTAGGCTATCTCAAATCCTTCTGTCTCTTCATGTAGATTCAGTGATGTTGAGATCAAGGTTCTGTGGGGACCCAACCATCACTTCCAGGACTTCTTTATGCTGAAGATAGTTCTTAATAAGACATTGACTGTATGCTTGGGGTTGTTGTCCTGCTGCAGAATAAATTTGGGGGCCAATCACACTCCTCCCTGATGGTATGGCAGGATGGATAATTATATGCCTGTATTTTTCAGCATTAAGGACACCAGACCAAATTTCCAACTCCATTTCCAGAAATGCAGCCCCAAACTTGCAAGAAACCTCCACCATGCTTCATTGTTGCCTGCAGACATTCATTATTATACCGCTCTCCAGCCCTTCGGCAAACAAACTGCCTCCTGCTACAGCCAAATCTTTCAAATTTTGGCTCATCAGTCCAGAGCACCTTCTGCCATTTTTTTTGCACCCCAGTTTCTATGTTTTCATTCATAATGTAGATGTTTAACCATGTTCCATGTATGTTTTTTTTGCTGCATCTTCCATGAAGACTACTTCTGGCCAGACTTTTCCGGACAGTAGATGGGTGTATCTGGGTCCCACTGGTTTCCACCTGTTCTGTGCGGATATCACTGCGGGATATCTTCTGATGTCAAAGGGAAGTAAGCATGATGTGTCTTTCATCTGTTGCATTAGGTTTCCTTGGTCAACCACTGCATCTACGGTCCTCAATGTTGCTCCATCAATGGTGTCCTCAATGCTGAGAAATACAGGAAGATACGTATCCATCATTCCATATCATTAGGGAGACATGTAATTGACCCCAAAATACAGTCAATGTCATTCAGAACTAGGGATGAGCTTCGAGTTCGAGTCGAACTCATGTTCGACTCGAACATTGCCTGTTCGCCCGTTCGCCGAACAGCGAACAAATTGGGGTGTTCGCGGCAAATTCGAAAAAATCTATGGGAGAAATCTAAAGTGCTAATTATAAGGGCTTATATGCAAGTTATTGTCCTAAAAAGTGTTTGGGGACCTGGGTCCTGCCCCAGGGGATATGTATCAATGCAAAAAGAAGTTTTAAAAACGGCCGTTTTTTCGGGAGCAGTGATTTTAATAATGCTTAAAGTGAAACAATAAAAGTGAAATATTCCTTTAAATTTCGTACCTGGGGGGTGTGTATGATATGCATGTAAAGTGGCGCATGTTTCCCGTGCTTAGAACTGTCCCTGCACAAAGTGTCATTTTTGAAGGAAAAAAAGCCATTTAAAACTGACTCGCGGCTATTAATGAATTGTCGGCTCCCGGCAATACATACAAAAGTCATTGATAAAAATAAAAAAAAAGCGTGGGGGTCCCCCAGAATTCAATTACCAGGCCCTTCAGGTCTGGAATGGATATTAAGGGGAACCCCACCGCAAATTTTTTAAAAAAATGACGTGGGGTTCCCCCAAATATCCATACCAGGCCCTTCAGATCTGGCATGGATTTTAAGGGGAACTCCACCCCAAATGTAAAAAAAAATGTCGTGGAGTCCCCCCAAAAATCCATACCAGACCCTTATCCGAGCACGCAACCTGGCCGGCTGCAGGGGAAGAGGGGGGGACGAGAGAGCGGCCCCCCTCCCTCCTGAACCGTACCAGGCCACATGCCCTCAACATGGGGAGGATGTCCCCATGTTGATGGGGACAAGGGCCTCATCCCCACAACCCTTGCCCGGTGGTTGTGGGGGTCTGCGGGCGGGGGGCTTATCGGAATCTGGAAGACCCCTTTAACAAAGGGGACCCCCAGATCCCGGCCCCCCTATGTGAATTGGTAAGGGGTACATTATACCCCTACCATTTCACGAAGAAAGCGTAAAAAAATGTTAAGAAAAACACACCAACACCTTGAAAAAGTCCTTTATTAAAAAAAAACAAAAACATTCCAGCGGTGAAATCCAGTGTCCCGCGGCGATCCCGATGTCCAGCGCTGTCCGTCATTGGTTGTGCCTGAGCGGACCTGATGGGGAACTTCCTCCTCAGTGTTTTAAATGTATAGACCCGCCCCTTCTAAAGTTCCCCATCAGGTCCGCTCAGCGGACCAGATGCGGAACATGACAAGGGGCGGGTCTATACATGTATTACACAGTGAAGGAAGTTCCCCATCAGGTCCGCCCCCCCGGTATGTCAGACCCCGCCTACTTCATTGGCCTGAGCGGGGAAACTTCCTTCACTGTGTAAACTTAAATTACACAGTGAAGGAAGTTCCCCGCTCAGGCCAATGACGTAGGCGGGTCCGACATACCGAGGGGGCGGACCTGATGGGGAACTTCTCTCACTTTGGTAATACATGTATAGACCCGCCCCTTGTCATGTTCCGCATCTGGTCCGCTGAGCGGACCTGATGGGGAACTTTAGAAGGGGCGGGTCTATACATTTAAAACACTGAGGAGGAAGTTCCCCATCAGGTCCGCTCAGGCACAACCAATGACGGACAGCGCTGGACATCGGGATCGCCGCGGGACACTGGATTTCATCGCTGGAATGTTTTTTTTTTTTTTTAATAAAGGACTTTTTCAAGGTGTTGGTGTGTTTTTTTAAACATTTTTTTACGCTTTCTTCGTGAAATGGTAGGGGTACAATGTACCCCTTACCAATTCACATAGGGGGGCGGGATCTGGGGGTCCCCTTTGTTAAAGGGGTCTTCCAGATTCCGATAAGCCCCCCGCCCGCAGACCCCCACAACCACCGGGCAAGGGTTGTGGGGATGAGGCCCTTGTCCCCATCAACATGGGGACGTCCTCCCCATGTTGAGGGCATGTGGCCTGGTACGGTTCAGGAGGGAGGGGGGGCCGCTCTCTCGTCCCCCCCTCTTCCCCTGCGGCCGGCCAGGTTGCGTGCTCGGATAAGGGGTCTGGTATGGATTTTTAGGGGGACTCCACACCATTTTTTTTTTATTTGGGGTGGAGTTCCCCTTAAAATTATGCCAGATCTGAAGGGCCTGGTATGGATATTTGGGGGAACCCCACGTCATTTTTTAAAAAAATTTGCGGTGGGGTTCCCCTTAATATCCATTCCAGACCTGAAGGGCCTGGTAATTGAATTCTGGGGAACCCCCACGCTTTTTTTTTTTTTTAGCAATGACTTTTGTATGTATTGCCGGGAGCCGACAATTCATTAATAGCCGCGAGTGAGTTTTAAATGACTTTTTTTCTTTCAAAAATGACATTTTTTGCAGGGACAGTTCTAAGCACGGGAAACATGCGCCACTTTACATGCATATCATACACACCCCCCAGGTACGAAATTTAAAGCAATATTTCACTTTTATTGTTTCATTTTAAGCATTATTAAAATCACTGCTCCCGAAAAAATGGCCATTTTTAAAACTTCTTTTTGCATTGATACATGTCCCGTGGGGCAGGACCCGGGTCCCCAAACACTTTTTAGGACAATAACTTGCATATTAGCCTTTATAATTAGCACTTTAGATTTCGAACGTTCGAGTCCATTGTATTTAATAGGGTTCTAAAGTTTACACGAACATTTTGTCTGTTCGCAGGTTCTGGTGCCAACCGAACAGGGGGGTGTTCGGCTCATCCCTGTTCAGAACTATATTCAGTGTAAAGAAGAGTCCTGGAAGCGAGGGTTTGGCCCCACAAAGCCCTGATCTCAACATCATTGAGTCTGTCTAGGATTACATGAAGAGACAGAAGAATTTTAGGCAACTTACATCCACAAAAGATCTATGGTTTTTAGTAGCACAGCACTGTTTGTTAGTTCTCCAAGATGTCTGGAACAACCTACCTGCGGAGTTTCTTCAAAAACTGTGTGCGCAAACACTGTGTGTGCCTAGAAGAATTGATGTTGGAAGCCACCCCAGGTAGCCACACACCAGCCATGTAGTCACACCTAATATTGATGTGATTTGAATTTTTCTTTTGTTCGCTCACTTTGCATTTTGTAAATTGATAAAAATAAACAATTTAAATATATATTTTTGAACACATTCTTATGCCGCGTACACACGACTGTTTTTAATTTTATTGAAAAAAACGTTGTTTTTCTCGACGTGATTCTTCTCAAGCCTGCCTTGCCTACACACTATCGTGAAAAAAATGCTTGAGCAAAGCGCGGTGACGTACAAAACGTACGACGACACTATAAAGGGGAAGTTCCATTCGGATGGCGCCACCCTTTGGGCTGCTTTTGCTGATCCTCGTGTTAGTAAAGTTTGGTGAGAGACGATTCGCGCTTTTCAGCCTCGTACTCTTCAGTCCTTTACAGCGTGACGAATGTGCTATCTCCATTCTGAACGCTAGTTTTACCAGAACGAGCGCTCCCATCTCATAACTTGCTTCTGAGCATGCGCGTTTTTTTCACGTTCCAAATTTTTAATGCCCATTTTTCACGTCGCGAAAAATGCTCTGGAGCCTACACACAATCGTTTTTAATGACCAAATTAAAAAATTGCATTTTTCTCGTCATGAAAAACGGTCGTGTGTACGCGGCATTACTTTACAGAATGTATTCACACCTGCATAGAACCTTTGCACAGTACTGTTTTTATACATACTGCAAGTATACGCTATGGTAACCATAGGCTGCTTTTGCTTATCACAGGTGTAAAGAATTAAACTTAAGTAAAAATCACTTTACAACCTTTAAACAACTGCCAAAGCTTCCTGCAATTCAGCACTTATCACTTGCAGAGAATAATATTGAAGCATTGGGTGGACTTGCAGACCTAAAGCATTCCCCACTAGAGTCATTGGTTCTGAAGTCAAATCCATGTGAGTTTCTGGAAGATTATAGACAAAGGTAAGTAACAATTACCTTTTAGCTTTATTAAAATATTTGTTCAAGTGTCCAAGTTCGTTAAACCCTCCCAGTTCTCAGTTACACTGTTAGGCTCCATATTTGTGTGTGTGTATAAATATCTATGTTGCGGCCTCACCCGCTCTCTCCCTTCTTCTTCTCGGCTGGTTTACTCGTCTAGGGGGACCAGGGAGAGGGGTGAAGTGCTGCCACCAGCTCGTACCTTGTATGTGTGTAGAGGTTTGAGCTAAGATCTTTACCTTCGGGTCTGTGTCCCTGTCCGGAGCTTCCACTTCAAATGTGACAGGTAGATAGGTGGATGTAGAACACTTTGCTCCCAGAAAAGTAAGCCCACACCAGGTGACAGTACAACATCTATATTTATTTCCGCAGAGATAAATATGCCTCTTTGCAAGCAGACAGGTTGATACAAGCACAAACTTGGTGGGGAGAGGGTTCAGGCACAATCCTTTCGGATCAGAGAAGCTGTTAGGAGTTCACAACAACTTTTGGCGCACGGTCGCTGCCACCGACCGTGAGGTTGGTCCCTGCCACAGACCGGGTGAACGATGAGGCCTCTGCCACAGACCTTTGGATAGGCCTCTGCCACCGACCTGATGTAGCTGGGTCTCTGCAAAGGCCATAGAACATGGACTACCTTCTAATGGCGACCCCTGTTAGGGAGATGATCCATCCCGGACGGTCCCCAGAGGCCTACACTGTCACCAGCCAATGCTGCGCTGGATCTTCAGGTAAGGTCACCTCCCTGGTTCTCCTCGCCCGAGACTCGGGTCCCCTCACTCGGTGGGCCCCTAGGTATCTTCTCCCATACGGGACCCAGTCAAAGGTACTGGGCCCTAGGCCTCAGCTAGTACCTCACCCCAGGCTTAAGGTGCCTGGGATGGAACTCGAACTCCCCGAGGGCACCTGGGCGCCGACGAACAGAACAGCAGCCCCCAGCTGAAGGTACCTGGGGCTCGGACCTCGTGCGCAAGATGTACGCCCCTTTTATGTCCCCTCCCAGCAGGCACAGCGGGTTCCCCGCCCTGCTGTACTACTGCCGCGAGAGGACAAAAGGGCACGGCCCTACAATGGTGGTTTAACCCTGGTCCCATGCGACAGCGCCACCCAGGGGCCACAGGGAACAGGACACCATCATTATCCTCCACGAACCAAATTGGCCATAAATCTCTAATAATTAGTGTATCTGGGCCATGCTACCTCCCAGATACTCCTACTAAATGTTGATACCCGCTACATATAATCAACATTTTTTTATAGGACACTATACTACAATATACTCCCACAAATGCAGGCCATTGATTGCAACCATGATTTGTTAACAAAAAAGTATTTTTCCTAACAAATTCATTCAAGACCATGTTGCAAAAATGAATACACCCCAATGAAAGTCTTAGGAGCAAAGCTAAATTTTAGACAACAAAATCCTAATTAACAAGAATTCCACTGCAGGTGAGTCTAATTGTTCATTAAATAGGTGTCCATCAGACAGTTGATTATAAAAGGGTGTTACTTAACCACTTACGGACCGCCCGCCGGCGTTATACGTCGCTAATTTGAAGAGGAATATCGTTGTTATGGCAGCAGCTAGCTTCTTCAGAGGGCGGTCCGCTTTCAGAAAAATGTGGTCTCTGCGGCGGATTAGCCGCAAAATCATTTTTATCGGCGGCGGTAGAGGGCCCCCCTCCCGCCGCGCTCCGGTGCCCTCCGCTGCTTACCGTAGCCATCAGTAGCGGTGTAGGCGATCGGGTTCTTCTCCCTGTTAGGTATGGAGACGAGTGAGGGAAAGATGGCCTCCATGGCAGGGCGGAAGCGACGTCAAAACATTTTTGTTTTCTTTTTTTAAATGACATTTATTTATTGTTTACCGAAATGAATCGGAACAAACTAGTACAAGCATTTATACTTTCTAGGTTGGATTACTTGAATGTTTTCTTATTAAATCTCCCAAAGAAATGGATTGCTAAGCTGCAGCTAGTTCAAAACCAGGCCGCTCGCCTGATTAAAGGACTAAATTACAGAGAACACGTCACAAGCTCTCTTCGAGAGCTTCACTGGCTACCCATTGCTAAAAGGGCCGAATTCAAGGCCCTCTGCTTTGTTTTTAAGGCATACTGGAGTCAAGGTCCAATTTATTTATCTAGTATAGTTTCCCACTATACTCCCACAAGATCTTTACGCTCGGCGAATCAAAACCGCCTTATGCCTAAACTATATAATTTTGCAGCAGCTGGTGGAAAAACTCTCCAAGTCTTTGGTGTATTTTTATGGAATAATCTTCCTGAGAATATGCGAAAAATCAACTCGCTAATTCACTTTCGCAAGGTACTGAAGACTCACTTTACTTTCCAATGTATATGGATAAGGGACGTCTGTTACCTTACTACTAACCAGCCGATTAGCCCGCCCTGACTTGTTGCTGCTTACCTAAATGTGGACTGTTATTCTGCTTCTTTTACTTTTTTTATTTTTCCCTCTGTTCTTATTTATTATTAATTTATCCTGTATGTGTTATCTGCTATGTTTATTTCTGAAGGTCAGTATGTATTTGGTCTATCTAGCGCTTAGGCGCAGTTCTTGAACTGTATTTGGCGCTTTATAAATAATAAAATCAATTAATCAATCAATTGTTTATTTTTTTATTGCATTTTAGAGTAAATATGAGATCTGAGGTCTTTTGACCCCAGATCTCATATTTAAGTGGTCCTGTCATGCTTTTTTTCTATTACAAGGGATGTTTACATTCCTTGTAATAGAAATAAAAGTGGCACAATTATTTTATTTTTTTTTTAATAAAAGGTAAAATAAATAAGATTTTTTTTTTTTTAAACGCGCTCCGTCCCGCCAAGCTCACGTGCAGAAGCGAACTCATATCTGAGTAGCGCTCGCATATGAAAACAGTGTTCAAACCACACATGTGGAGGAGAAATATCACAAGGCCTAAGAAAGAAAATAATTTCTTTATACAAGAAATGTGAAGGCTACAAGAAGATCACCAAAGCTTTACTTATCAGTCAGCTAGCAAAAGTGATACAAAAATAGAAAAAAAGTATTTGTGCGCTACTCAAAGTGTGAATCAATAAATAAAGTGCAATGCGTAGATATATAGCTGCTGAACTCCTACAGTGTCACTAGCACCTAATAAAAAAATATTACAATCAAATGGAGCAGCGCTATATGTAAACTAAATAAAGTGACTACAAAATTATGATATAATCTCCATAGTACAGTATCACAAAGATAATTCCCTAAAGTGCAAGATATTCAATAACGTGCAAATTTTAATATTAAATATTCAAAATTCATAATCAAAACTTCATAATAAAAGGTGGAAAATTCATGAACGACAATAGTCCAATCAATTCAGTGCAAAAAAAACGTGTGAGAAAATCCAAAATATACTGAAAAAAAATATTATAAATATTACAAATCTCCAAAATGTGCCAAAAATGCAAGAAAAGGGAAAAAGGGAAAGAGGAAAAAAGTGCGGGAAAAGTTCCAATATAAACGTGATCAGAGAATTGCAGACACCAGCGTGTAAAACAAAGGGGCTTCCGGTCTCGGCTGTGACTGGAAGTGACATCACCCGACTCCTTCCGACGCGTTGCGTCACTACCACGTGACCTATTCAAGATGATATAAAAATTTAACAAAGATGTTACTGCAACCATCTCACAGAGATGTCCAGGCCGTCCATGAAAGTTAACACCTCGACAGGAGCGTCCTTCTGATGAGAAGGGTTGAAGAAAGTCACCATGCAAGTTCGCTGCAGTTAGCTAAAGAAGTAGAAAGCCAAACTGGGATGATTGTTTCCCGTGACACAATACAGCATACACTGCAAAGGAATGGTATGCATGGGTGTTGTCCACGAAGAAAACCTCTCCTAAAGCCCATGCACAAAAAAGCCTGCCTAAAATTTGCCAGGGCCCATGCCGAAAAAGATGACTACTGGGACTCTGTACTCTGCAATAATGAGACCAAGATAAATGTTTTTGGAACTGATGGCTTCAAAACTGTATGGTGTCGCAAAGGTGAAGAGGACAAAGGAAAATGCATGGTGCCTACAGTGAAACATGGTGGATGAAGTTTCCTTCTGTGGAGCTGCATGGGTGCTGCTGGTGTTAGGGAGCTGCATTTTTATTGAAAGAGAAGATGCTACCATCACTCCATGCCCTTCGTCATCGTGCACTTTTCCAACATGACAATGATCCAAAACACACATCTAAGGCCACTGTTGCATTTCTGAAGAAGAACAGGGTGAAAGTGATTCAGTGGCCAAATATGTCTCCTGATCTGAACCCAATCGAATACCTATGGGAAATTCTGAAGAGACAAGCATCACTCTACATCCAGCATCCAGGCTCTAAAAGAGTTAATTCTTGAAGAATGGAAAAAGATAGATGTTGCTATATGTCGCCAACTTGTTTATTCCATACCTAGAAGGCTTGGTGCTGTCTTTACAAATCATAGAGATCATACAAAATACTAGATGAGTAAAACTGAAGATTTTGGAATCCAAGTTATATTACTAACCTTACTTCCATGAAATAAGCTAAACACATGTTCTATAAAACTCAGTTTTGTCAAAATTTTGGAAATTGTTTTTGTGTTCATTGAGATATTGATTAAAATCTTACTTCCAAAAAAGGGGGTACCGGTAATCATTAATGCTGAGCACTGTGTGTATCTACAGTATATACAGTGGGGAGAACAAGTATTTGATACACTGCTGATTTTGCAGGTTTTCCTACTTACAAAGCATGTAGAGGTCTGTAATTTTTATCATAGGTAGTCTTCAACTGTGAGAGGCGGAATCTAAAACAAAAATCTAGAAAATCACATTGTACGATTTTTAAGTAATTAATTTGCATTTTATTGCATGACATAAGTATTTGATCACCTACCAACCAGTAGGAATTCCCGCTCTCACAGACCTGTTATTTTTTCTTTAACAAGCCCTCCTGTTCTCCACTCATCACGTGAATTACTGCACCTGTTTGAACTTGTTACCTGTATAAAAGACACCTGTCCACACACTCAATCAAACAGACTCTGACCTCTCCACACTGGCCACGACCAGAGAGCTGTGTAAGGACATCAGGGATACAATTGTAGACCTGCACAAGGCTGGGATGGGCTACAGGACAATAGGCAAGCAGCTTGGTGAGAAGGCAACAACTGTTGGCGCAATTAATAGAAAATGGAAGACGTTCAAGATGACGGTCAATCTCCCTCGGTCTGGGGCTCCATGCAGGATCTCACCTCGTGGGGCATCAATGATCATGAGGAAGGTGAGGGATCAGCCCAGAACTACACGGCAGGACCTGGTCAATGACCTGAAGAGAGCTGGGACCACAGTCTCAAAGAAAACCATTAGTAACACACTACGCCTTCATGGATTAAAATCCTGCAGCACACGCAAGGTCCCCCTGCTCAAGCCAGCACATGTCCAGGCCCGTCTGAAGTTTGCCAATGACCATCTGGATGATCCAGAGGAGGAATGGGAGAAGGTCATGTGGTCTGATGAGACAAAAATAGAGCTTTTTGGTCTAAACTCCACTCGCCATGTTTGGAGGAATAAGAAGGATTGTACAACCCTAAGAACTCCATCCCAACCGTGAAGCATGGAGGTGGAAACATCATTCTTTGGGGATGCTTTTCTGCAAAGGGGACAAGACGACTGCACCGTATTGAGGGGAGGATGGATGGGGCCATGTAATGCGAGATCTTGGCCAAATACCTCCTTCCCTCAGTAAGAGCATTGAAGATGGGTTGTGGCTGGGTCTTCCAGCATGGCAACGACCCGAAACACACAGCCAGGGCAACTAAGGAGTGGCTCCGTAAGAAGCATCTCAAGGTCCTGGAGTGGCCTAGCCAGTCTCTAGACCTGAACCCAATCGAAAATCTTTGGAGGGAGCTGAAAGTCCATATTGCCCAGCGACAGCCCCGAAACCTGAAGGATCTGGAGAAGCTCTGTATGGAGGAGTGGGCCAAAATCCCTGCTGCAGTGTGTGCAAACCTGGTCAAGAACTACAGGAAATGTATGATCTCTGTAATTGCAAACAAAGGTTTCTGTACCAAATATTAAGTTCTGCTTTTCTGATGTATCAAATACTTATGTCATGCAATAAAATGCAAATTAATTACTTAAAAATCATACAATGTGATTTTCTGGATTTTTGTGTAAAAAAAAAAATTACAGACCTCTACATGCTTTTCAAGTAGGAAAACCTGACTGTATATACACACACATATATATATATATATATATATATATATATATATACACACACACACACACACACACACACACAGTATAAATTATATATATATATATATATATATATATATATATATATATAGTACAGAGGGAGTGCAGTGAAGGTACTCTTGCTTTTATTTACTTATATCCACACAAACAATGGAATACTGTTTCAGGAGTTCCAGCCCTTTCTCAAGTTAATAGGTGTGTAGAACATCAATAAATAATTGTTTAAATTGCAGTTAACTGGATCCTGGTAATTCACAAAAGAATACAAAGTAACAATATCAGTACCAGACATTGTAAAGAAACCTGAAGTTTACAGATCTTCACAAAGATTTATTTATTTTTATTTTTATTTTTTGCCTTTTTCTTCTGGATCAACCGTGGGTTGATCCAGAAGAAGGCAACAAAAATTAAAATAAAGGATGGTCCAATTTGCTGAAGCAGGGGAAAAACTTCCTTCCTGATCCCCCAAGAGGCAATCGGATGTTTCCTGGATCAACTTTACCTATAAATGTTAGTACCCAGTTACTGTATATTATGTGTATCTAGGAAAGACTCCAGGCCCTTCCTAAAACAATCTACTGAGCTGGCCAGAGCCACTCTGTTCAGACACTTGATCATTCTTACAGGCAGTGGGAATGGTGTACTCTGGTGTGTACTCTGGTGTGTACGATCCGCAAGCCGGAGAATGAATCGGTCCATGCCGGAAGTTCATCATAGAGAATCCGGTGGGCCAGATGGCCCCCCAGCATCTTTATGATCATTCAGAGGCCGGGCGCGATGTTATGACATTGCGCCCAGTCTCTGCATTTGAAAGAATGCCGCCGCCTCTGTAACTCTACACAGGTAATCTGTAAAACAATTTAAAGCGTCACCTATGGGGATTTTTAAGTACCAAAGTTTGGCGCCATTCCACGAGTTTGCACAATTTCAAAGCATGAAATGTTAGGTATCTATTTACTCGGCGTAACATTCACATTATGCAAAAAAAATTGGGCTAACTTTACTGTTTTGTTTCTCTTTAATGCATTTAAAAAAAAAAAAAAAGCATTTGAATAATTACTGCGCAAATACCGTGCAAGATAAAACGTTGCAATGACCACCATTTTATTCCCTAGGGTCTCTGCTAAAAAAAAAACATATATAAAGTCTGTGGGTTCTGAGTAATTTTCTAGCAAAAAAAAAAGATTTTTACATGTAGGAGCGAAGTGTCCAGGGTAGCAAGTGGTTAAGGACTGTGCAGAGTAATATATTAAAGTTTTGTTTCTGGGTTTATATACCCTTTCAGGTTTCTTTACAACTTCCAACATTGATTTTGTTACTTTGCATTCTTTTTTCTGAATAACTAGTTCCTCTGTGTCTGTTTGTATTTATTGCCACGTTCTAATGTGTCTTGATAATATATGTGATTATTTTACCTGTTGCATGTATACTAATTTAAGTCCAGGTAGAAAGAATATACCACTTCATACTGTAATGTTATGCACATTTTCCATCCATGAGTCCTTAGCACACGCACCCCAATCCCTCCTTGCATGTCCATACCTCCCAACTTTTTGAGATAGGAACGAGGGACACCTATTAGCAAACATATTTAGGCATAGGACACACCCCCTGCCACACCCCCTTAAAGGAGCATTATACAAAAAAAAATTAGTTAAACCCACAAGGGCTTTTTTTTTACCTCTACTATTCCTTTTTTATTGGCTTTTGAAATTTAGAAATGCAGCAATTTAGAAACTGGATGAAAGGTTTAGCACTGGGAAACACTTTTTGAAAGATAAAAAATGCATTTTATATAGAACTATATAGATCAGACCAAAATGAGGGACAGGTGAGGAGAAAAGAGGGACAGAGGGACTTTGTTCCAAATCAGGGACAGTCCCTCGAAATCAGGGACAGTTGGAAGCTATGCATGTCATAGCCCTCTCTTCTTCTGGGAGTGTCTGACTATTGTCTTTGCTGGCCAGGGTCTTCCACCCCTCCCTTCACCTCCCTACATAACCTTTTATGTAGATGTTGGAGGAGGAACAAAGGGAAATACAGCCGACTGTGACTTGAATGATAGGTTGTAAAAGTACTCTGTATACTTATACAGTATATATAATTTTAGAAGCATTATAAATAGAATCAAATACATGTGTGCATATTTTTCTACAGAATTCAAAGTTTCCTATGCAGAGCCAGATTTCTGCATAGCTAACAAATGCTATGGCCTAGGGCAGCAGACATTCACACACGTATCATTGTGCTGTCATTAACACATTTTGGAGCATAATAAAATGTTCTAGATTGCCACTGTGTCTGCCAATGCAGTCTGGCTGGAACCTCATTGTTGCTGTCCCTTTCAGCAGTTTTCTGGTGGAATAGTGTATGTGTAAAGCAGTCAGATGTGACAAAACTACCCAGGAACTGCAGCTGTGTTTGTACATTTAAAGGAAATCTATGCTGGTTTTCTATATTTTTTTCTTTATCTGTTAAGTTTAGGGCTAAAACAATAAGACTTTTAATTTTTTTTTTTATTGTTTTAGTCTGGAAAAAAGGAAATATGCACATACCTATTTTTTAATCTAGTAACCAGCCAGCAGGTAGAACTGGTGTTTTATAAAACACGTGGTTTACTGAGATCAATAGCTGAAATGTACAAACAAAGTCAAAGGATGGGCTCATTCCCATGGCGGATGTAGTTTCTATAATGCTGGATCTCAAAATGCTAGGTCTTGGTGTATAGACTGTAGGTTTCATGTATCAAGGGGCAATGACTTGGTGAGTCTGCTCTTGGATGAGGCACTAGGCAACATTGAGATGCCAGATTTATAATATATGGAAAGGAGAGTGTGGCACAGCAATGGTAAAATCCAAGAATATATATTTTTTATTGAAAATATTTCCATAAAACCAAAGCGTTTCCGGGGTTACACCAGTGGCTAGAGTGGAATGCCTTGGGACCAACCAGAAAGAGACATACTGTGGTTGTGTTATCTGTTTAGCATATCCATGGTGCTTTAGGAGTCCTATGTCATTTTCCTAGGTTTCGTTTTGGGTATCATCTTCCCCCCTCCCATCCTAGCTAATTGCTGATTTAGTGTAAAATAAAATAAATCCAAAATGACCTATGTCCATGGTCATGTGACACACCAGGCCCCAAGTCTTCTTCCATCCTGTGAAGACTGGTCTTTCTTTGAGTGTTCACATGGCATGGACAATTGGTTGTCCAGTGGCAGTTTCCTATCAGCATTTAGATGATCGCAGTAGTATGATGACATCATGAAGAGGCAACTGGTAAGTGGTGAAAGACTACAGCACGGGACCCACTATTTATCATTCCAAAAAGCAACACTTGGGAGAGAGACGGATGGCAAACTTATGTGGGTGAAAAAAAAAATACTTCAGAAAGCATTTTTTTTTTAATTGGCGAATAGCTGTGGGGTTGAGCTTTGCCTAAAATGTGCTTTAAATGTTAGTTTGTAAAAAAGTAAATGTTAATTTGTAAAAAGTGTAATATGAAACATGAGTGCAAAAATTGATAAACATGAAAGTGGATGTAAACAACATTTATGAAATTTGACCTGGGCACATCTATCTGTGGTGTTTACTTATCTCTCTTCTGTTATCTCTTCTGTTATCACCATGATAACGTCTTGACAAGCTCTCCGACAACCGAGATAAAACCAGCCTGAAATTTGTGTCGGGGGGGTGGTGCTATAAATAAATTAGCAGAGAGCTGGTCTATTTACAGCACAGCTCTGCACATTTCTTCCTTCCTCTGCCTATGTGGAGGGGAGGTGTGTGCCTTTCCTCCAATCAGCTGTCACACAGTGTATGCCAAGAATCCACACCCAGTGGTGGAACATGAAGGGAAAATGCTAACAAGATGTGCACTTTTTAAGCAGTCTAGAAAGTTAAAGACAGCACATATATAAGTAAAAAGAATGTAGGGAGATTTGTTTCATCCCTGTGTATCATCTGAGGCTGTTCACGTCACTGGGTATATGTGAGGGTTTACATCCACTTTAAGTGAAATGAATCCAAAACCATCAAAGTTTCCCTTTAATTGAAACTTGCATAGCTATTCTATTTTGTCCCTTTAGACAGCAAAGGGATTAGCCTTCTAGCTGTTGAGGAACCATGAGCCTTTGCCTTGCATGACTTGGTGGAAATTAAGATCTTATCTGTTTTAAATATATTTTCTTTACTTTTCCAGAGTATTCTCTATTTTGCCAAACTTGAAAACATTAGACGGAATTCCCAAGTTGTCAGAAGATTGGTCAGTAATAGAAGAAAGCCATTTCTTTTCAAGCAAATGCACAATTTTGTAACCATTTGATTGTAGAGGTGCCTGACATCTGTTCTTCAGACAAAGTAGATTTGAATGGTAACAAGAAGAAATGTATTTTCTCAAGGTGCTAAGCACATTCTATTTTTTTATTAAAATAAATACAAAGTTAAACTATACAGGTAGAATGTTGGTTTACTCATTATGAGACCACAACTAGGTAAATGGAAAACATGGGTTTATCGTTTCAGATGTCAAAAAATAAAAAGGTTATGGAGCAAGGAGAGGTGGGGAGGAAGTGCAGTGGGGACATTAGAGTGAATATGGGCTAGAAGTCAACTTATGCATCTTTCTGTTCAAATTGTCACTGTTGGTTCTGTAGTTAGTAAACACTCCATGAAACCCATATGCTATCAATCTTTTATATCCATACTGGTTTGTAGGTGAGTATGCTAAACTTGGACATAGCATAGTTTGGACTTAAAGGGGAGTTCCAGCCTTTTTTATGTTTATTAAAAGTCAGCAGCTACAAAAAGTGTAGCTGCTGGCTTTTAATAAACAGACACTTACCTGTTCCACTGTCCAGCGACGTGGCCGCCCGGAGCTTCGCTCCTCTCCCCCCCCTCTCCGCCGACGCCTCCATTCTAACTGTGGGCACCCGGCCGTGACAGCTTTCAGCTTCACGGCCGGGCACTCACTGCGCATGCACAAGCGGCGCTGCGCTCCCTGAGTGTACAGGCGATCGTCTGGGACCTGTCACATGTCCCAGGTGATTGCCTACAGGCAGTGGCCGCCAAAAGGCGATATGACGAATCGCCTAAGCGGTCCCTGGGCGGAAGGAGGAAGTGGGACAGGAAGTCCCACTCCTGCTAAAGCCCCCACTCCCCCCCAAAAAAAATTACATGCCAAATGTGGCATGTAAGGGGCGAGGAGTAGTTTAAGCGGAAGTTCCACTTTTGGGTGTCTTTTGCCTAGTACACACGGCCGGTTTTTCCGTCGGATAAAAAAACGTTGATTTTCCCGACAGAATTCCTCTCAAGCCTGCCTTGCATACACACGCTCAGACAAAAGTCCGCTGAACTTTTGACTGCCATGAACACGGTGACGGAAAAGACTACGACGAGCCGACAAAATTAAGTTCTATCCTTCTGGGCATGCGTCAAAATTGTTTCCGAGCATTTTTTTTCCCCTCGAAAAAGCATACAGACGAACGGTTTTCCCACCAGGATTTTTTCCTGATGGGAAAAAAGAGATCCTGCTCTCTTTTTTTGTCCAGCAGTTTTCCCGTCAGAAAAACTGTGATGGAGCATACACACGGCCGGGATTCCCGGCCAAAATCTCTCATAGCAGTTTTTTGGAAAAACCGGTCATGTATACGAGGCAAAAGTCTACAATGTTTGTCTTGCCTAGTGCAGCACAGTCTAAAACCTAAACTAAATCCTTCCAGAGTGATATTGGACAAGTATGCACTAATTCTCAGTAATAATAACAGTGATGTTCTCACTGTTCATATCCATCTGCCACCCCAACAACTTGATTCAATATCTGATAATGTCTCAAATAGGGAAAGGTTCATATACGGTACTTGCTAACTGCTTTTGGAGATGGTCTAAAAACACATTTTCTCTGGTGACCTGTCCAGTATGATCATCTCAAGATTTTATAAAAAAGTTAAATGTTTGTGACCCTTACAGTAAATAAAACCAAATCTATAAGACCCCTTTCACACTGGGGCGGTTTGCAGGCGCTATTGCACTTAAATTAGCGCTTGCAAACTGTCCTGAAACAGCGGCTGCTGTTTCTCCAGTGTGAAAGCCCAAGGGCTTTTACACTGGAGCGGCGCGCTAGCAGGATGGAAAAAAAAGTCCTGCTAGCCGCATCTTTGGAGTGGTGAAGGAGCGTTGTGTTTACCGCTCCTCCACCGCTCCTGCCCATTGAAAGCAATGGGGCACTGCGGCTATACCGCCGGCAAAGTGTCTCTGTAGTGGCGCTTTGCAGTGGTTTTTAACCCTTTTTCGGCCGCTAGCGGGGGTAAAACCACCCCGCTAGTGGCCGAATAGTGCCGTGAAATTAGCGGTAAAGCGCAGCTAAAAATATCGGTGCTTTACCGCCGACGCCGCTCCCACCACAGTGTGAAAGGGGCCTAACTAGTAGTACAACTCACATAATCACAGGGTTCCAGCTATCCCAAATAGGACTTGACTCAGAACCTAAACAAACTCTAATTCCAAGTGGCATCCCTACCTTTTACCCTTCAGTTTGCAGTGTTTAGATGACTCAATGTTATCTGCCTTCTACTATACACTGCAGTGTTCATTCTACACTGCATCTGCATCTGCACATCAGCAATCCATTCATAAAGTGTTGGCTATGGTGTGGACTCTGTGGTGGTCTTTGAATTTCTCTCTGATTAAACCCCGCAGAGAGGAATCCATGATTGGAGGAGAAGCCTTTCGTATGGCTTTGTTTTTAACGTATAACTAAAGGCAATTTTTTATTTTTTTGGGATAAAGGGGAGATGGATTAGAACACCTGTCAATTTTAATGCTGTCTGTGTCCTTGTTAGGGAGATTGACTCTCTCTATTTGTACTGTTTACTGTTATCATTGAAAGTGAAAGTAAAAGCTGTAAAAGAAAAAAATAAATACATTTTGGGTTGTCCCCAGAAAAGTAATAGAGGGGAAATCTTCCAATGGGAACACTCGTTCTGGTGACCTGGGGGACCCCCAAGTTATTCCCTAAATTTGCACAGATTTCCCCTAACTTCCTGTTTGGCTATGGGACAGGAAGTGAAGGGAAATCTCCATAATGGGACAAAGATGGCAAAAATAAATCTTACAGGGGATATAACCCTTTCTTACTCTATCCAAAATAAAAAATAAAAGGTTTGCCTGCAGCTACACTTTCAGTTGTCTGCACTGGAGCTCTCTAGAACTTTGAATCAAGCAGAGCACCATTCAACTGAATAAATTAAAGTGGAACTATAGACAAAACTTTTTATAGACTTCAGTTGTGAGGGGTTAGATTCAATTTCAGGTTTTAATTGCTGTCTCTTTCCCCATTAGGGAGACTCACTACATGTCCTGATCACTCATGACACCAGGAATGAAAGTAAGGGTACATCCACAATTATGAGCTGCACTTGAACAAGAATAGAGGGTAAATCTTCCAGTGGGGACACTTTGCCTCATGATAACTGTCTAAGAAGGCATTTCCCTCACATTGGAAATATATCCTCTCATCTCTTGTTGAGTCTACAGGACTGTGAATGGAAATCTCCCTATTGGGAGACAAAGAAAAAGAGCTGCTACTCCAGGTGTATGATGATAACCTTAGGTGGAATGTCTCGTAGAGTGCCAGCCCCGTCCCGCCTCTGTGGGAAACTTGTAAGAAAATAAATGGCTGCACATCCAGGAATTCCAATTGCCTTTTTTTTGTTCAAAGTGATAACACCAAGACACCAACACGAGGTCACGTAGACACGTTTCACACAAACATCTTGTGCTTAATCATTGGGACACAGATAGAAAAAAATCTGACAGTGGGTTTAACCTTCCCCCACTCTATACAGAATACAAAACGTTTTGACTTTAGCTATAATTAAAGCCTTTCATTTGGATGAATATATTTTCCCCTTTCCACTTCCTGTCCTAACTGATCACTGTATAAGAAAAGCCTTATCTAAATGCACCTTTTTTATACCTTAGGCTCAGTTCACATGACATTCCAGTCCAATGCCTTCATTTCTTCTGTTTACTTCCTGGTTAAGTTCTTTGCAGGTTCTAGAAAAGGACTGGTATCAGCAGAGGGGACCGGTGTTCTCGGGTGCCATCATAGCTCTGTAATAGCAGTCTTCCACACCCAGAACTGGCAGCAGTGAGGGAAATAAGTCAGTATAGCTGGATTAACCAGGTAAAGAAAAAAAAAAACAGCCTGGCAGGATGGGATATACAGTGGGGCAAACAAGTATTTGATACACTGCCGATTTTTCAGATTTTCCTACTTACAAAGCATGTAATTTTTATCATAGGTACTCTTCAACTGTGAGAGACAGAATCTAAATCTAGAAAATCACATCATATGATTTTTAAGTAATTATTTGCATTTTATTGCATGACATAAGTATTTGATACATGAGAAAAGCAGAACTTAATATTTGGTACAGAAACCTTTGTTTGCAATTACAGAGATCATACGTTTCCTGTAGTTCTTGACCAGGTTTGCACACACTGCAGCAGGGATTTTGGCCCACTCCTCTACACAAGCTTATCCAGATCCTTCAGGTTTCGGGGCTGTCGCTGGGCAGTACGAACTTTCAGCTCCCTCCAAAAATTTTCTATTGGGTTCAGGTCTGAAGACTGGCTAGGCCATGCCAAGACCTTGTGATGCTTCTTACGGAGCCACTCTTTAGTTGCCCTGGCTGTGTGTTTCAGGTCGTTGTCATGCTGAAAGACCCAGCCATGACCCATCTTCAATTTTCCTACTGAGGGAAGGAAGTTGGTGGCCAAGATCTTGCGATACATGGCCCCATCCATCCTCCCCTCAATACAGTGCAGTCGTCCTGTCCCCTTTGCAGAACAGCATCCCCAAAGAATTATGTTTTCACCTCCATGCTTCACGGTTGGGATGGTGTTCTTGGGGTTGTACTCATCATTCTTCTTCCTCTAAACACGGCGAGTGGAGTTTAGACCAAAAAGCTCTATTTGTGTCTCATCAGACCACATGACCTTCTCCCATTCCTCCTCTGGATCATCCAGATGGCGAACTTCAGACGGGCCTGGACATGCGCTGGCTTGAGTAGGGGGACCTTGCGTGCGCTGCAGGATTTTAATCCATAACGACGTAGTGTGTTGCTATTGGTTTTCTTTGAGACTGTGGTCCCAGCTCTCTTCAGGTCATTGCCGTGTAGTTCTGGGCTGATCCCTTACCTTCCTCATGATCATTGATGCCCCACGAGGTGAGATCTTGCATGGAGCCCCAGACTGAGGGAGATTAACTTCTTCCATTTTCTAATAATTGCGCCAACAGTTGTTGCCTTCTCACCAAGCTGCTTGCCTACTGTCCTGTAGCCCATCCCAACCTTGTGCAGGTCTACAATTTTATCCCTAATGTCCTTACACAGCTTTCTTGTCTTGGCCATTGTGGAGAGGTTGGAGTCTGTTTGATTGAGTGTGAGGACAGGTGTTTTTTTGTATACAGGTAATGAGTTCAAACAGGTGCAGTTAATACAGGTAATGAGTGGACAACAGGAGGGCTTCTTAACCACTTCAGCCCCGGGCCATTATGCAGCTTAAAGACCAGAGGTGTTTTTACAATTTGGCACTTCTCTGCCTTAACTGGTAATTGCGCAGTCATGCAATGTTGTACCCAAACTAAATTTGCTTCATTTTTTTCCCACAAATAAAGCTTTCTTTTAATGGTATTTGATTGCCTCTGAGATTTGAATTTTTTGCGATATAAACGGAAAAAATACAAAAATTTTGAAAAAAAATGATATTTTCTACTTTTTGTTATAAGAAAAATCAAATGAACTCAATTTTAGTCATACATTTAGGCCAAAATGTATTCAGCCACATGTATTTTGTACAAAAAATGTCAATAAGCGTATATTTATTGGTTTACGCAAAAGTTATAGCGTCTACAAACTAGGGTACATTTTCTGGAATTTACACAGCTTTTAGTTTATGACTGCCTATCTCATTTCTTGAGGTGCTAAAATGGCAGGGCAGTACAACTCCCCCCCCTAAATTACCCCATTTTGGAAAGTAGACACCCCAAGGAAATTGCTGAGAGGCATGTTGAGACCATTAATATTAAAAAATTTTGTCCCAAGTGATTGAATAATGACAAAAAAAATAAAAATGACTAAATGATATATTGTTCACACATGCCATGGTTATATGTAGAATTGCACCCCAAGATACATTTTGCTGCTTCTCCTGAGTACGGGGATACCACATGTGTGGGACTTTTTGGGAGCCTAGCCGCGTACGGGGCCCCGAAAGCCAAGCACTGCCTTCATGATTTCTAAGGGCACAAATTTTTGATTTCACTCCTCACTACCTATGACAGTTTTGAAGGCCATAAAATGCCAAGATGGCACAAAACCCCCCCAAATGACCCCATTTTGGAAAGTAGACACCCCAAGCTATTTTCTGAGAGTTATGTTGAGTCCATGGAATATTTTATATTTTGCCACAAGTTGCAGGAATATGATAAACTTTTTTTTTTTTTTTTTGCACAAAGTTGTCACTAAATGATATATTGCTCAAACATGCCATGGGCATATGTGGAATTACACCCCAAAATACATTCAGCTGCTTCTCCTGAGTACGGGGATACCACATGTGTGGGACTTTTTGGGAGCCTAGCCGCGTACGGAGCCCCGAAAACCAAGCACCGCCTTCAGCATTTCTAAGGGCGTACATTTTTGATTTCAATCCTCACTACCTATGACAGTTTTGAAGGCCATAAAATGCCAAGATGGCACAACCCCCCCCCCCCCCAAATGACCCCATTTTGGAAAGTAGACACCCAAAGCTATTTGCTGATAGACATGTTGAGTCCATGGAATTTTATATTTTGCAAGTTGCGTTATGTTGAGTCCATGGAATTTTATATTTTGCAAGTTGCGTTATGTTGAGTCCATGGAATATTTTATATTTTGCCACAAGTTGCGGGAATATGATAAACTTTTTTTATTTTTTTTTGCACAAAGTTGTCACTAAATGATATATTGCTCAAACATGCCATGGGCATATGTGGAATTACACCCCAAAATACATTCTGCTGCTTCTCCTGAGTATGGGGATACCACATGTGTGAGACTTTTTGTGAGCCTAGTCGCGTACGGGACCCTTGAAAACCAAGCACCGCCTTCAGGCTTTCTAAGGGTGTAAATTTTTGATTTCACTCCTCACTGCCTATCACAGTTTCGAAGGCCATGGAATTCCCAGATGGCACAAAATCCCCACAAATTACCCCATTTTGGAAAGTAGACACCCCAATCTATTTGCTGAGAGGCATGGTGAGTATTTTACAGCTCTCATTTGTTTTGGAAAATTAAGAAATAATTTTTTTTTTCTTTTTTCAAATTTGAAAACTTTGTGACAAAAAGTGAGATCTGCAAAATACTCATAACAACATGGCCTGGGGAATGCCCAGGGAAAAACCAAGCCTACTTACCGACCAGCTCGCTGACAACCAATTAACCTGTCTAACAGTATGCGTTAACAACAGGGGTTTGTCCGCACGCATTTGCAAACACATGCGTGAGCCACAGAGCCACGCCAAGGCCCCCTGGAGTCTGTGGTCCTACACTAACAATGAGTGTCCCCACAATGGAGGCACATGCATTCTGATGGTTAGATGAGGGCAGGTGGACTGAAGGGGAGCCACCCCTCCTTAAAGGTACAGGAGCACACCAAACACCCAGCATGTAGCACGATGGCTGCAAAGGTGCTGGTGCGTTGCTGGACCAATACAAGCACCATAGGTGAAAACAAAAACATGTCCACCGCCCCATCTATAGCTGGCTATCACGGTAAGTAGCATTGGAAGGCTAAAGCAGATAACAACATGGCCTGGGGAATGCCCAGGGAAAAACCAAGCCTACTTACCGACCAGCTCGCTGACAACCAATTAACCTGTCTAACAGTATGCGTTAAAAACAGGGGTTTGTCCGCACGCATTTGCAAACGCATGCGTGAGCCACAGAGCCACGCCAAGGCCCCCTGGAGTCTGTGGTCCTACACTAACAATGAGTGTCCCCACAATGGAGGCACATGCAAAATACTCACCATACCTCTCAGCAAATAGCTTGGGGTGTCTACTTTCCAAAATGTTATTTGGGGGAGTTTTGTGCCATCTGGGCATTCCATGGCCTCTGAAACTGTGATAGGCAGTGAGGAGTGAAATCAAAAATTTACACCCTTAGAAAGCCTGAAGGGGCGGTGCTTGGTTTTTAAGGGTCCCGTACGCGGCTAGACTCAAAAAATTTCTCACACATGTGGTATCCCCGAACTCAGGAGAAGTAACAGAATGTATTTTGGGGTATAATTTCACATATGCCCATGGCATGTGTGAGCAATATATCATTTAGTGACAACTTTGTGCAAAAAAAAATATATATATTGTGTCAAAATATAAAATATTCCATGAACTCGACATGCCTCTCAACAAATAGCTTGGGTGTCTACTTTCAAAAATGGGGTCATTTGGGGGGGTTTTGAACTGTCCTGGCATTTTATGCACAACATTTTTCACACATCACCTACTCTACTAACCACTTGAAGACTAATGCCGCGTACACACGACCGTTTTTAATGTCATTGAATAAAACTGCATTTTTCTCGAAGTGATTCTTCTCAAGCCTGCCTTGCCTACACACTATCTTTGAAAAAAATGCTTGAGTAAAGCGCGGTGACCTACAACACGTACGACGGCACTATAAAGGGGAAGTTCCATTCGGATGGCGCCACCCTTCAAGTTAGTAAAGTTTGTTGAGAGACGATTCGTGCTTTTCAGCCTCGTACCTTTCAGTCCGTTACAGCGTGACGAATGTGCTATCTCCATTACGAACGCCAGAGCATGTTCCAATTTTTTCATGGCCATTTTTCACGTCGTGAAAAATGCTCTGAAGCCCACACGATCATTTTCAATGACCATTTTAAAAAATTTCATTTTTCTCATCAATAAAAACGGTTGTGTGTACGCGGCAAAAGCCCTTTCTGACACTTTTTGTTTACATTTTTTTTTTTGCAAGAAAATTACGTTGAACCCCCAAACATTATATATTTTTTTAAAGAAAAGGGCCTACAGATTAAAATGGTGGGTGTTGAATTTTATTTTTCCACA
Source organism: Rana muscosa (assembly GCA_029206835.1). Taxonomy (NCBI): domain Eukaryota; kingdom Metazoa; phylum Chordata; class Amphibia; order Anura; family Ranidae; genus Rana; species Rana muscosa. The sequence goes on from CM055121.1 coordinate 575,971,277, forward strand.
CAGTATTTGCGCAGCGATTTTTCAAACGCATTTTTTGGGGGAAAAAATACAGCTTTTTTTAATTTGAATGCACTAAAACACACTATATTGCCCAAATGTTTGATGAAATAAAAAAGATGATCTTAGGCCGAGTACATGGATACCAAACACGACATGCTTAAAAATTGCACACAAACAGTGGCGACAAACTACATACATTTTTAAAAGCCTTTACAGGTTACCACATTATGTAGATTTACAGAGGAGGTCTACTGCTAAAATTACTGCCCTCGATCTGACCTTCGCGGTGATACCTCACATGCATGGTGCAATTGCTATTTACATATGACGCCAGACCGACGCTTGCGTTCGCCTTTGCGCAAGAGCAGGGGGGGACAGGGGTGCGTTTTTTTTTTGTTTGTTTTTTAATTATTTATTTTGCTTTTTTATTTTATTTTTAAACTGTTCCTTCCATTTATTATTTTTTTTTATAATTTTTATTGTTATCTCAGGGAATGTAAATATCCCCTATGATAGCAATAGGTAGTGACAGGTACTCTTTTTTGAAAAAATTGGGGTCTATTAGACCCTATATCATTCCTCTGCCCTCAAAGTATCTGACCACACCAAGATCGGTGTGATAAAATGCTTTCCCAATTTCCCAATGGCGCTGTTTATATCCAGGGGGGGGGGGGACATTCCATCCCACTGCTTGTAAAAGCAGTCTAGAGGCTAATTAGCCCCTAGGATTGCTTTTACATGAAAGCCGACTACTGGCTGAAAATAATGATACCAAGATGATACCTAAACCCACAGGCATCATTCTGGTATAACCATTCAAAGTCCAGCAACATACCAGTACTTTGCTGGTCCTTGTTGGACATGTATTGTATTGTAATCTTTTTTTTCGTTCAGCCTGTTGGCTGAACAAAAAAAAGAGATTGATCGGTGGGTATGCCCACCATTAGAATACCTCCCTTCATCCACCTACTTCTAATGATGGGCACCATTTATATATGCCGAAGCATGGGGGCATCCTCCCGCAAAAAAGTTATGCCATGTACACACGGTCTGACTTTTCCACGGGCAAGCCTCCGTCGGAATTTCGATTGTATGTACGCGGCATTAGGAGCAAAATCGCTCCTCCGCCCCTGCTGCCCCAATGCTTCGGCATATATGCTCTTTTTTTTAACTGTGGTGGTGAAATCACCTCCTACAGCACTGGAGTCACGGCTTTATATATCATTGGAGCAAACGCTGTTGCTGTCTGTCAAGAAAAATAAATCCGCGCTGCAGCTGAATGGCGTACCTGAAAACAAAAAAAATGGTTAACAATAAAACACAGTAAACAGTAAAGTATAAAAAAATTACATACCTGAAAAGCAAGCATGATAAAACATAATAACAATAAAACATTGCAGAATAGAATACAGTAAAAGAGAGCAGAACAATAGAGAGAGAATAGAGAGGGAGAGAACAATAAAACAACTATTTTTATTTTTTATTTTATATTTTTTTGGTGTTTTTTATTTTTAACTTTTTTTTGTAACTGTTACAACTGTAATGCCGCGTACACACGATCGATTTTCTCGACCGTGAAAACACCATCGAGAAAATCGACGGGAAAAACGAGGAACGGCTTGTTACCCTACACAAGCCCTTTTTTCCCCGACATTTTTCCTTTTGGTCGAGAAAAACGACCGTGTGTAGGCACCCCGGCAGTGTTTCCCTATGGGAAAACTGCCGCGGAAATAAATGCCGTGAATCAAGACGAGAAAAATTAGAGCATGTTCTAATTTTTCTCGTCGTGATTAACCACTTAATGACCGCTCACTGTATATATACACGTCGGCACAATGGCACCGACAGGCACAATCACGTAGAGCATACGTGATTGCCTTTGTACAGTTGGGGGGTCCGATCGGACCCCCCTTCTGTACAGTGAGCGGTCGGAATTCGTCTGGGAGCGTTCCGAGATGGGGGGGCGGCCGTTCGATTCCGACCACCCCCCCGCGATCGCTCCCGGTGAATAGAAATGCCCCCTCTGTCTGTGTACTGTTTACACAGATAGAGAAAGCAGGAGGAAGTGATGTCATCTCCTGTGCGGCGCTCACATATACCGAGCGTCGTACAAGAGAAGACACACAGGTCAGTGCACTAACACTACACTAACACCAGCACACATAGGCACATAAATCGCCCCCCCCAGGCCCCCCCAGATCACCCCCCAGTCACAGTGTCACTGATTGCAGTGACCATTTATTTACTGATCACTGCAATCAGTGACATTTGTGACTGTAAAAGTGTCACTACATTTAGTTTTAGGTCCAGTGTAGCCCCCTAAGCCCCCCCTAATAAAGGTTTAACCCCTTGATCACCCCCCAGATAACCCTTTCACCCCCTAGCACCGCCGTCGCTTGGCGATCATTTTTCTGATCGCTGTCTTGGCGTCGGTGATGCAGATCGGTACCCAGTAATTTTTTTTAGGTTCGCCGCAGGTTTTTATAGCGTCGGGTACCCCCATAAATTATCTGATAAAGGTTTAACCCCCTTGATCGCCCCCCAGGTAACCCTTTCACCCCCTATCACCACTGTCACTAAGCGATCGTTTTTCTGATCGATGTCTTAGCGTCGGTGATGCTGATCGGTAGCCAGTATTTTTTTTTTAGGTTCGCCGCAGGTTTTTATAGCGTCAGGTACCCCCATATATTATCTAATAAAGGTTTTAACCCCCTAATTGCCCCTAGTTAACCCTTTCACCAGTAATCATCATATAAGTGTTACGGGTGACGCTGGTTAGTTAGTTTGCTTTTTATAGTGTCAGGGCACCCGCCGTATATAACCCAATAAAGGTTTAACCCCCTGATGCCCGGCGGGTGATATCAATTAGGTTTTAGCGTCAGAGAGGGTCTGCGTCACACCCCAGGCAGCGTCAGGTTAGTGCCAGTAACGCTAACACCCACGCGTGAAGCATACACCTCCCTTAGTGGTATAGTATCTGAACAGATCAATATCTGATCTGATCAGATCTATACTAGCGTCCCCAGCAGTTTAGGGTTCCCAAAAACGCAGTGTTAGCGGGATCAGCCCAGATACCTGCTAGCACCTGCGTTTTGCCCCTCCGTCCAGCCCAGGCCACCGAAGTGCAGTATCGATCGATCACTGTCACTTACAAAACACAACACACATAACTGCAGCGTTCGCAGAGTCAGGCCTGATCCCTGCGACTCCAGTGCTGTAGGAGGTGATTTCACCACCACAGTTAAAAAAAAAAAGAAGCAAATATGCCGAAGCATTGGGGCAGCAGGGGCGGAGGAGCGATTTTGCTCCTAATGCCGCGTACATACGGTCGAAATTCCGACGGAGGCTTGCCCGTGGAAAAGTCCGACCATGTGTGTGCGGCATAACTTTTTTGCGGGAGGATGCCCCCATGCTTCGGCATATATAAATGGTGCATGTATGCCCATCATTAGAAGTGGGTGGATGAAGGGCGGTATTCTAATGGTGGGCATACCCACCGATCAATCTCTTTTTTCGTTCAGCCAACAGGATGCATGAAATAAAAAGATTACAATACATGTCCAACAAGGACCAGCAACGTACTGGTATGTTGCTGGACTTTGAATGGTTATACCAGATTGATGCCTGCGGGTTTAGGTATCATCTTGGTATCATTCTTTTCAGCCAGCGGCCGGCTTTAATGTAAAAGCAACCCTAGTGGCTAATTAGCCTCTGGACTGCTTTTACAAGCAGTGGGAGGGAATGTCCCCCCCCGGATATAAAAAGCGCCATTGGGAAATTGGGAAAGCATTTTATCACACCGATCTTGGTGTGGTCAGATGCTTTGAGGGCAGAGGAAAGATCTAGGGTCTAGACCCCAGTTTTTTCAAAAAAAGAGTACCTGTCACTACCTATTACTATCATAGGGGATATTTACATTCCCTGAGATAACAATAAAAATGATTAAAAAAAAAACAAACATGGAAGGAACAATTTAAAAATAAAATAAAAAAGCAAAATTAATAAAAAAAAAAAAAAAAGCACCCCTGTCCTGCCCTGCTCTTGCCCCATGGCGAACGCAAGCGTCGGTCTGGCGTCATATGTAAACAGCAATTGCACCATGCATGTGAGGTATCACCGCGAAGGTCAGATCGAGGGCAGTAATTTTAGCAGTAGACCTCCTCTGTAAATCTACTGGGGTAACCTGTAAAGGCTTTTAAAGGCTTTTAAAAATGTATGTAGTTTGTCGCCAATGCGCGTTTGTGCAAAATTTTAAAGCATGTCGTGTTTGGTATCTATGTACTCGGCCTAAGATCATCTTTTTTATTTCATCAAACATTTGGGCAATATAGTGTGTTTTAGTGCATTAAAATAAAAAAAAAAGTGTATTTTTTCCCCAAAAAATGCGTTTGAAAAATCGCTGCGCAAATACTGTGTAGAAAAAAAAAATGCAACACCCACCATTTTATTCTGTAGGGCCTTTGCTTTAAAAATATATATAATGTTTGGGGGTTCAACATAATTTTCCTGCAAAAAAAAATATGTTTTCATGTAAACAAAAAGTGTCAGAAAGGGCTTTGTCTTCAAGTGGTTAGAAGAGTGGATGTAAGCTTCCTAATGTTGTGTATAAAATGCCAGAACAGTTCAAAACCCCCCCAAATGACCCCATTTTGGAAAGTAGACACCCCAAGCTATATACTGAGAGGCATGTCGAGTCCATGGAATATTTTATATGTTGACACAAGTTGCGGAAAAACGACAATTTTTTTTTTTTTTGCACAAAGTTGTCACTAAATGATATATTGCTCAAACATGCCATGGGCATATGTGGAATTACACCCCAAAATACATTCTGTTGCTTCTCCTGAGTACGGGGATACCACATGTGTGACTTTTTGGGAGCCTAGCCGCGTACGGGACCCCAAAAACCAATCACCGCCTTCAGGCTTTCTAAGGGTGTAAATTTTTGATTTCACTTCTCACTGCCTATCACAGTTTCGGAGGCCATGGAATGCCCAGATGGCACAAAACCCCCCCCCAAATGACCCCATTTTGGAAAGTAGACACCCCAAGCTATTTGCTGAGAGGTATTGTGAGTATTTTGCAGATCTCGCTTTTTGTCACAAAGTTTTGAAAATTGAAAAAAAAAAAAAAGAAAAAAAAAAAATTCTTTCTTCATTTTCAAAAACAAATGAGAGCTGTAAAATACTCACCATGCCTCTCAGCAAACAGCTTGGGGTGTCTACTTTCCAAAATGGGGTCATTTGGGGGGGTTTTGTGCTATTTTGGCATTTTATGGCCTTCGAAACTGTGATAGGTAGTGAGGAGTGAAATCAAAAATTTGTGCCTAGAAATCCTGAAGGCGGTGATTGGTTTTCGGGGTCCCGTACGCGGCTAGGCTCCTAAAAAGTCCCACACATGTGGTATCCCCGTACTCAGGAGAAGCAGCAGAATGTATTTTGGGGTGCAATTCCACATATAACCATGGCATGTGTGAGCAATATATCATTTAGTGACAACTTTTTGTAATTTTTTATTTTTTTTTTGTCATTATTCATTCACTTGGGACAAAAAAAAAAAATATTCAATGGTCTCAACAGGACTCTCAGCAATTTCCTTGGGGTGTCTACTTTCTAAAATGGGGTAATTTGGGGGGGTTTTGTGCTATTTTGGCATTTTATGGCCTTCAAAACTGTGATAGGTAGTGAGGAGTGAAATCAAAAATTTGCGCCCTTAGAAATCCTGAAGGCGGTGCTTGGTTTCCGGGGTCCCGTACGTGGCTAGGCTCCTAAAAAGTCCCACACATGTGGTATTCCCGTACTCAGGAGAAGCAGCATAATGTATTTTGGGGTGCAATTCCACATATAACCATGGCATGTGTGAGCAATATATCATTTAGTGACAACTTTTTGTAATTTTTTTTTTTTTGTCATTATTCAATCACTTGGGACAAAAAAAAAAAAAAATATTCAATGGGCTCAACATGCCTCTCAGCAATTTCCTTGGGGTGTCTACTTTCCAAAATGGGGTCATTTGGGGGTGTTTTGTACTGCCCTGCCATTTTAGCACCTCAAGAAATGAGATAGGCAGTCATAAATTTAAAGCTGTGTAAATTCCAGAAAATGTACCCTAGTTTGTAAACGCTATAACTTTTGCGCAAACCGATAAATATACACTTATTGACATTTTTTTTACTAAAGACATGTGGCTGAATACATTTTGGCCTAAATGTATGACTAAAATTGAGTTTATTCGATTTTTCTTATAACAAAAAGTAGAAAATATCATTTTTTTTCAAAATTTTCGGTCTTTTTCCGTTTATATCGCAAAAAATAAAAAACGCAGAGGCAATCAAATACCATTAAAAGAAAGCTCTATTTGTGGGAAGAAAAGGACGCAAATTTTGTTTGGGTACAACATTGCATGTCCGCACAATTTACAGTTAAAGCAGCGCAGTGCAAAATTCTGAATTCACCTCTGGTCCTCTAGCTACCAAATGGTCCGGGGCTTAAGTGGTTAATGCCGTTTTTCTCGTCGGGAAAAATTATCAAAAGCCCACACACGGTCGTTTTTCTCGTCAAAGAGAAAAAATTAAATTTTTCCCCGACAAGAAAAATGGTTGTGTGTACGCGGCATAACGGTTCAGTTCCAGGTTCAGGTCTCTCAAAATGCGATGGCATCTTGGGAGACCCTGTGTAAGTGTGTCCTAGTCTGTGAAACGCTGTACCCTACGCTAAAACTTCACTAGTGTGTGATAGCGTTCAAAACATTCACCAATGCAAAGACCAGGATTGTCAGGACAGTGTGGACAATAATAATAAAAATAGGTATCACGCCTAAATTCGCGCTTTCTACAGACACAACATTTTCTTTGGGGGGGTTCGTTGGGTAGGGGTACTCGGGAGGACATACGGAAAATGCCTCTCATGCAGACGGCTTACTGCATTTGGTTGGGGATGGTGAGGTGCAGCACCGCCTGGATACAGGAGGGCTCGGACAATATCTCCCTGGAATTTACGGAAAGATCCAGTCTGTCCTGAAGCTTTGTATAGCACAAAAGCATTCAGCAAAGCCAATTGAAATAGGTATACAGACACTTTTTTGTACCAGCATCTGGCCTTACGGGCAACTAGATATGGCGCCAACAACTGGTCATTGAGGTCCACCCCTCCCATATTTAGGTTATATTTATGGACACAGAGGGGTTTCTCCACAACACCAGTCGCCGTACGAATTTGGACTGTCGTGTCTGCGTGAAGGGAGAAAAGAACGAAAACATTCTTATTATCCCTCCACTTCACAGCGAGCAAATTATTACACCTTGAGCAGGCTCTCTCCCCCAGCCTAAGATAGGAATCTACAAGCCACTGGGGTAAGCCCCGGCGATTAGATCGCACGGTGCCACATGCTCCAATTTGCTGATCAAACAAGTGACTAAAAAGTGGCACGCTCATGTAATAATTGTCCACATATAAGTGGTACCCCTTTCCGAATAAGGGTGACACCAATTGCCACACTTTCTTGCCAGTGCTCCCTATGTAATCTGGGCAGTTCTCCGGCTCTACGTGACTATCTTTTCCCTCATAAACCAAAAAATTGCATGTATAGCCTGTGGCCCTGTCAGAAAACTTAGCGCTTGACCCCGTATCTGGCATGCTTGCTGGGAAGGTACTGTTTGAAAGACAAGCGGACAGAAAATTTAATCAGGGACTCATCAACGCAGACAACTTGCTGGGGAGTATACAAGGCTGCAAAACGTTCCTTTAAGTGGTTTATGTGGGGCCGAATTTTGTAGAGCTGATCGTTTTCAGGGTCTGCACGAGGACGACAAAGTTCATTGTTGTTGAAATGCAAGAACCGCAAGATCTGCTCGTATCGTGCCCTGGACATGGAGGCAGAGAACACGGGCACATGGTAACTGGGTCAATGGACCAATATAACCGCAGCTCACGCAATTTAACTATGCCCATGTCGAGGGAAAGGCCCAGAAAGGTCTTAAAATTGGAAACCGTAACTGGTTTCCATTCTCTGGCAAGGGAGGACTGGGGACAAGCGGCGATGAATTGTTCAGCATACAAATTAGTTTGGTCCACAATAGATCTATAGAGATCTTCTGTGAAAAACAGTAAATAAAAATCAAGTGGCGTAAAATCAGCTGTTTCCATCTGAATTCCGGGTTGGCCAGTGAATGGGGGAAGTACGGGTTCTGCAGAAGTGCTGGGCACCCAATCAGGATTGGCGAATTCTGCAGGAAGAACACTATGGGCACGACAGGCCTGTCTTTGTCGTCTTCTTGGTGGCAGCGGGACACTACTTGTGCTTGCCACCTCGCCAGCTTGAACTGCACTTATGGGACTCGCCACGTCACCAAGTGTTACTGCAGTGCTGGATGTACGACCAGGGTGTAACTAGGCCGCTGGTGCTTGCCAGTTCACTAGAAGGAATAGCGGCGCTAGTACTTCTCTGCTCCATAATACGAGAGCCCTGCGGTTCTTGCACCTCAACAACAGCAGAAGAATGGGGTTGGGTACGCCTGACCTTGGCAGGGACCTCAACTTCGTCATCAGAGCTATCTGTCATGGAGCCGCTGTCGTCTACAGGATTGTATTCTGAGCCTGAATCTGACAGATGAGTGACCTCCTCTTCACTATCTGTCATGCTCAGAAACGTGTAGGCCTCTTCACTAATGTACCTTCGATTTGCCATTTTGGGCTCTAAATTTACTGGTACATTAGTAAGATTCAAAGGTAAAAAAAAGCACCTGACTGTCAGCGACTGAGTCAAACGCTACCAAAAAAACTGTTAGCGATCGCAGGGATCAGACCTGACTCTGCGAATGCTGCAGTTATGTGTGTTGTGTTTTTTAAGTGACAGTGATTGATTGATCCTGCGGTGGGCTGGGCTGGGCGGAGGGGCAAAATGCAGGTGCTAGCAGGTATCTGGGCTGATCCCGCTAACAATGCGTTTTTGGAAACCCTAAACTGCTGGGGACGCTAGTATAGATCTGATCAGATCAGATATTGATCTGTTCAGAAACTATACCACTAAGGATGGTGTATGTAGTGCGCATGGGTGTTAGTGCTACTGGCACTAACCTGACGCTGCCTGGGGCGACGCAGACCCTATCTGACAATAAAACCTAATTGATATCACTCGCCGGGCGATCAGGGGGTTAAACCTTTATTGGGTTATATACGGCGGATGCCCTGATGCTATAAAAAGCAAACTAACAAACCAGCGTCACCCGTAACACTTATATGGTGATCACTGGTAAAAGGGTTAACTAGGGGGCAATCAGGGGGTTAAGACCTTTATTAGGTAATATATGGGAGTACCTGACGCTATATAAAAACCTGACGGGAAACCTAAATAACTAACTGGCTAACCAGCGTCACCAGTAACACTTATACGGTGATCACTGGTAAAAGGGTTAACTAGGGGGCAATCAGGGGGTTAAGACCTTTATTAGGTAATATATGGGGGTACCTGACGCTATATAAAAACCTGACGGGGAACCTAAATAACTAAATAACTAACTGGCTAACAAGCGTCACCAGTAACACTTATACGGTGATCACTGGTAAAAGGGTTAACTCTAGGGGCAACCAGGGGGTTAAAACCTTTATTAGATAGTATATGGGGGTACCTGATGCTATAAAAACCTGGCGGTGAACCTAAAGCCCCGTACACACGGTCGGACTTTTGGACAACAAACTTCATTTTGAGCAAGTTGGACCAACAATCCGACCGTGTGTATGCTCCATCGGACAAACTTTTTTTGCTTTTTTCTTGTTTTCATCGGACAAAAGTTGGGTCTGCAAACGGACAAACTTTTGCCCAACAAAAGTCCGATGGAGCAAAGTCCGACCGTGTATACAGAAAACCATCGGACTTTTGTCCGATGGACAAAACAAATAATGTTAAAATCAACCAACAATAGCAGAAGTTGACCAAAGGGTGGCGGTAAAGAGCAGAAAAGAGCAGAAAAAACATGTGATGTTGCAAAAAGTTTTGAGAAAGTTTGCAGAAAAGTCAGAGCGTGTGTATGCTATGGGTGTTCCCGACCAACTCTGTTTGGACAAAAAAAACACGGAAAAGTCGGATGGAAGTCCGACCGTGTGTACGAGGCTTTAAAAAACCTAGCGGCACCAGTGACACTAATACAGCGATCAGAAAAACGATCGCTTAGTGACACTGGCGATAGGGGGCGATCAAGTGGTTAAACCTTTATTAGGGGGGGGTAGGGGGCTACCCTGGACCTAAAGGGGCCTAACACTAACTGCCCTGATACTTTTTACAGTCACAAATGACACTAAATGCAGTGATCAGTAAATAAATGACCACTGCAATCAGTGACACTGTGACTGGGGGTGCAGGGGGTGATATGGGGGTGACTGGGGGGGGGGTGAAATGTGTGCCTATGTGTCCTGGTGTCAGTGTACTGTTAATGCACTTACTCGATGTCTTCTCTCTTTGCTGCTCCAGACGAAAAAATCGTGAGTGGGTGGCCAGAAATCAGTGACCGCCCCCTCATCACGGATCGCTCCTGAAGCGATATCGACCGCGGGGGGGGCTCGATCGAGCCCCCCATCCGCGGGAAGGCAGGGATGTATATATATACGCCCTTCTGCCTGCCCGTGCCATTCTGTCAATGTATATAGTCGTGCGGCGGTCGGCAACTGGTTAAAGAAAAAAATAACAGGTCTGTGAGAGCCGGAATTGTTACTGGTTGGTAGGTTATCAAATACTTATGTCAAGCAATAAAATGCAAATTAATTATTTAAAAATCATGCAATGTGATTTTCTGGATTTTTGCTTTAGATTACGTCTCTCACAGTTGAAGAGTACCAATGATAAAAATTATAGACCTCTACATACTTTGTAAGTAGGAAAGCCTGCAAAATCAGCAGTGTATCAAATACTTGTTCTCCCCACTGTAGGAGGGTAGCAACCTAATTTCTTCCTGGAGTGGGGTTATAATAGAATAGGTAGGTGGTTAAATGACCAAACAGGAAATTACTGTAATTTGCAGTTAATTAAAGAGGTACAAAATTAGAGTCAATAATGCAAAACGGGTTCAGGACGGCAAAGAGCATGCATACACTGCAGAACAGTTAAATAAATTATGAAATGTGCACAACCATGGACTCTTCACGGCAATGTCTCTGTGTCTTAATCAGTGTAATATGTCTCTATAAGACAACAGAGAGTCTATCTATGAATCACTGCTTCAGCAAAACAGTATAGGATAAGGTGACCGGATTTTAAAAATGAAATCCGGGGACATTTTTTTTTTTTTGCTAGTAACGACGGCAATCAGCGACTCTCTGCCCGTTGCCGCCGCCCACCACACAGCCTGTCAAGTATTACTCTCCGAGCCCCGGCTACTACTGGGTGGGGAGCGGAGGAAGATCACTCCACCAGAGAAGGCAAGGAGATAGGCAGGCGGCTGGCCAGGACTTGAGCCAAGGCAGAAGAACATGTGAGTGGAGCTGGATGGGCATGCACCCGAAACTGAAGAAATATTACCTCCGCTCCGACCAGCACATGATCATCAGAAAGGGGCACAGATAATGGAAAAAAATACAGACTTTTTTTATTCTGCACTGACTGTCTTTGAAATTACCCCAGCCCCTGTTCAAATCCAATCCGGGACAAAACCTGGGACAGACTTGGTCCGGGGACAGTGTCCTCAATCCGGGGACCGTCCCCAGAAACCGGGGATGTCTGGCCACCCTAGTATAGGACATAAACAGCTTTTTGCAATATCCTGATAAACAGTATCCCTTAGACCAGTGTTTCTCAACTCCAGTCCTCAAGGCGCCCCAACAGGTCATGTTTTCAGGCTCTCCATTGTTTTGCACAGGTGATTTGATCAGTTTAACTGCTTTAGTAATTCCCACAGCTGTTTCATCTAAGGGAAATCCTGAAAACATGTAGGTAAATAAGAGAACCAGAACCTTTGCTAAGAAGATTGGGTTTGATAATACAGTTTGCAGTGATTCCACATAATACAAGCTTTATATAAGAAGTGATTAATAACAGTACATACATCCAATATACAGACATGTGTTATCAGCAACAGCAGGAGTCCTGGCGGACACATACTGTACAGGTATACCCCGATTTATATATGTATTAAAAGAGATACCTCCAGATGAATGTTATAGCAAAGTCCAGTTGCAGGAGCTCCTGAAGATGATGCAGCTTCTCTCTTTGTGTAAGTTACTTGAAGACAAGATCAGTGGTCACAGGGAGATCCTCTAACGGTTTTCCAACCAACCTGGAATGGTGCTTCTCAGAACACGTGCTTCAGAACAAGCTAGTACCTCAAGAGCATATTGGGCCACTTCCAATAGTCACCCAATAGTACAAGGATAAGCATTTTAGGGCTCATGCACTTGGCTGATTAGGACCATACAGATCCCACACCTGCGTATACAGTGGGTATAGAAAAGAATCACCCCCCCTTTTTGAATAATCAAATTTTTTGCTTTGCAGCCCAGAATGTAAGCAAACACCGTTTTTGATTTTTATAGCTGTATTTACTAGTGCATCTTATAACATCCAAGTGAAAGATATAACACCAATCAAAATAGTTTTATTAGAGTCGGTTCACACTGGGGCGCCTGACAAGTCGCGCTCCACTCTATTCAATGGAACCGTTCTAATAGGAGCGACGGAAGTCGCTCCGACTTAGAAAAAGGTTCTTGTATGACTTTGGGGGCGACTCGGGGCGACTTGCATTGACTTCAATACAGAAGTCATTTTGCAAGTCGCCTCTCAAGTCGTCTTGAGATAGCCTTGCCGAGTCGCCCCCAAAGTCGTGCCGCCCCAGTGTGAACCGGCTCTTAGTCTCATATGACCATAACACCTTTTTCCATATGGCTCAGAATCTTCAAGGTGCATTTAAGGTGGTCAGATGAGACTAAAATTGAACTATTTGACTTCAACACCAAACGGGGGGGGGGGGGTGTTATTTACGAAAAGCAAATCCACTCTGCACTACAAGTGCAAAGTGCACTTGAAATTGCACTGAAAGTGCACTTGGAAGTGCAGTCGCTGTAAATCTGAGGGGTAAAACTGAAATGAGGGGAAGCTCTGCTGATTTTATCATCCAATCATGTGCAAGCTAAAATGCTGTTTATTAGTTTCCTTGCATGTCCCCCTCGGATCTACAACGACTGCAATTCCAAGTGCACTTCTAGTGCAATTGCAAGTGCACTTTGCAATTGTAGTTTGCACTTGTAGTGCAAAGTTAATTTGACTTTCGTAAATAACCCCCAATATGTCTGGTGGAAATCCAATACAGCTCTCTAGCCAAATAACACCATTCCTACAGTAAAGCATGGGGGTGTTAATATCCTGTTATGGGGGTGTTTCTCTGCAGAAGGGACTGGAACACTTGTTGTCAGGATAGAAGGAAAATGGATGGGGCAAAATACCATCAAATCAGGCCCGGACTGGCCATAGGGCAGACCGGGCATATGCCCGGTGGGCCGGGGCCTCATGGGCCGCGACCGCTCTGTGGCCTGTTGATGTCCAGGCCATACAGCGGGAGGTAAGCGGCGACCGCGGCCTGGACAGGATTAACACAGGCCACAGCCGTCACTTACCTACCGCTATACGGCCATGCCTGTGCCTTCTCTGGCGGAACTACAAGTGACGTTCCCGGCTGCATGGGCTGAGCTGTGTGTCTCTCTCACACAGCTCAGCCTCGGAGCTGACACGAACAGTTCCACTCTCTGCTCGGACGTACTGCTCCTCCCCCTTCCCGCCCCTCTACTTCTGTGTCTGCCCCGCCCACACACTCGGAGATGTGTGAAGGAACGTTTACCTCTGAAGATAAAAGCTACAGACAGCCTGTGCCTATATCCTGGGGTGAGTAAGATCACCCTCTCTCCTGTCTCCCAGTGTGTAAAACGAATTTAAGGGGTTCAGAGTCCACAGCATTCCCCCTTAAATCAGGGTTCCCCTTTACATTAGAGTCCACAGAGCTCCCCCTTACAGTAAGTGGAAATTCTGCAGACTCTAAGGGGGCTCTGTGCGGACTCTGATGTGAGGGCGCTCTGTGCGGAATCTGATGTGAGGGCGCCCTGTGCGGAATCTGATGTGAGGGCGCCCTGTGCGGAATCTGATGTGAGGGCGCCCTGTGCGGAATCTGATGTGAGGGCGCCCTGTGCGGAATCTGATGTGAGGGCGCCCTGTGCGGACTCTGATGTGAGGGCGCTCTGTGCGGACTCTGATGTGAGGGCGCTCTGTGCGGAATCTGATGTGAGGGCGCTCTGTGCGGACTCTGATGTGAGGGCGCTCTGTGCGGACTGATGTGAGGGCGCTCTGTGCGGACTCTGATGTGAGGGCGCTCTGTGCGGACTCTGATGTGAGGGCGCTCTGTGCGGACTCTGATGTGAGGGCGCTCTGTGCGGACTCTGATGTGAGGGCGCTCTGTGCGGACTCTGATGTGAGGGCGCTCTGTGCGGACTCTGATGTGAGGGCGCTCTGTGCGGACTCTGATGTGAGGGCGCTCTGTGCGGACTCTGATGTGAGGGCGCTCTGTGCGGACTCTGATGTGAGGGCGCTCTGTGCGGACTCTGATGTGAGGGCGCTCTGTGCGGACTCTGATGTGAGGGCGCTCTGTGCCGATTCTGATGTGAGGGGGCTCTGTGCCGATTCTGATGTGAGGGGGCTCTGTGCCGATTCTGATGTGAGGGGGCTCTGTGCCGATTCTGATGTGAGGGGGCTCTGTGCCGATTCTGATGTGAGGGGGCTCTGTGCGGATTCTGATGTGAGGGGGGACTGTGCGGACTGTGATGTAAGGGGGGACTGTGCGGACTGTGATGTAAGGGGGGACTGTGCGGACTCTGATGTAAGGGGGCTCTGATGTAAAGGGGGGTTTGTGCGGACTCTGATGTAAGGGTTCTCTGATGTAAGGAGGGTCTCTGTGGACTCTGATGTAAGGGGGGTCTGTGCGGAGTCTGATGTAAGGGGGGTCTGATGTAAATGGGGTCTGTGCGGACTCTGATGTAATGCCCCGTACACACGATCATTTTTAATGTCATTTTTAAAACGGACGTTTTTCTTGTCATTTTTTTTCTTGTTTCCTCTCAAGCCTGTCTTGCGTACACACCATCATTTTAAAAAATGTTCAAGCAAAGCGCAGTGACGTACAGCACGTACGACGGCACTATAAAGGGGAAGTTCCGTTCGAATGGCGCCACCCTTCATGTTAGTAAAGTTTGTTGAGAGACGATTCGCTCTTTTCAGTCTTGTGCTTTTCAGTCCGTTACTGCGTGACGAATGTGCTATCTCCATTACGAACGCTAGTTTTACCAGAACGAGCGCTCCCGTCTCATACTTGATTCTGAGCATGTGCGTTTTTTTTCACGTCGTGAAAGCATACACACTATCGTTTTTCACGTCGTTAAAAAAAACGACATGAAAAACGACGTGAAAAAAGAGAGCATGTCCGGAATTTTTAATGGCCGTTTTTCACGTCGTTAAAAATGCTCTGGAGCCTACACACGATCATTTTTAATGGCCATTTTTAAAAATGGCATTTTTAACGGCATGAAAAACGATCGTGTGTACGGGGCATAAGGGGCAGGAGGAGCTGGAGATCTGCACAGTGAGCAGAGAGTAAAAGGGGGCACTATGATTAGAGAGAAAAGGGGGGGGTAATTGCAGTGGCACTGTAATCATTACAGTGCCACTTTACAGTGCTTTCCCCATTATATCACAGTGTCCCCGCACATTACAGTGTGGAGGACACCGACACCAGCCACCCCCGCAAATGCCTACTGAACCCCCCCTCCCGCCCCCCGTTCCTGGAAAAATTGGCTGCTCGGTCTTAAATGCCCGGGCCTATTTTTTGTCCCAGTCCGGGCCTGCATAAAATTCTTGAGGAAAATCTGCTGCTCTCTGTCAGAAAGTTGTCATTGAGAAAAAGATTTACCTTTCAACATGTCAATGATGAAAAGCACACAGCAAAAATGACCTCACAGTGGTTGAAGGAGAAAAAGGTGAATGTCCTTGCATGGCCTAGTCAGAACCCAGATTCTTTTTTTAACTCAGTGATTCTGTTTTTGATTTGTTTACATTTTTTTCTGACACGTTGGTGTTACATCTTTCACTTGGATGTTATAAGTTGTTCTAGTAAATACAGCTGGATAAAACAAAAACCATGTCGGTCTTCATTTCAGGCTGCAAAGCAACAAAATGTGATTATTTTAAAGGGGGGTGATTATTTGCTATACCCACTGTATCTGCGTCAGGCACAAAGTGTTCCTAATCAGCCGGAGTCAGGAAGCCTGTGTGAATGAGTGACAATCTGTCACTGTCCACAGCTCTCCTTGCAGTTAGGGATGAATGCCCACCGATGGAAGCAAAATGTCCAGGGGCACACATCTGTCTCTAGCTGTAAATTATAACTCTATGCCCACCCAGACAATGTTGTGATTATTCAGACAATAGGTGACCCAATTAAAAATTAACAATGGGACAGACATGCTTAACAGAAAACACATAACATCTAAATAAACAGACAATAGCAGGAGACCACCAGCAACAGACTGTCCGGCTCCTACATTGGAGTACAATAATCATGTATAGTTTAGAATAAACAAAACTGGAATAGTCTTCATATATTTCTTGAGATAAATTGTTGATAAATATTACTGTCCCATTTGAAGTAATCCAAACCACATTCTCAGTAGCCATTAAATAGCTGTCCCTCATTTTCTTGGTCACCCAGCGCCCCTAATAGACACAGGGTAACTTTCACATAATAGGGGCCTAGGAAGCTGAACCAGGAGTTTCCTGACCTCTAAGGTAAGCTGGGTTCCACGGACCCCCCACCCAAAGTGACTCCCGTCAAAGGCCCAATAGACATACTAAGTGTTCAGTAGGTATGTTTGCTTGGGCAACTAATAGTTTGTCCAGTGACGCTTGAGTTTCGGGCATCTCCAGATCAGATGTATGAAATCACTTCTAAGAGAGTGACATTTAGGGCATAGAAGTGAGTCCCTCCAACCCCAATAAAATAGTTTGGCTCGTAGGCGTGCGCACAGGGTGTGCCAGGTGTGCCCAGGCACACCCTAATCACCCTGTGCAGCACAGATTTGCCCTACTGCCTTGGTCCCCCCTCCTCCCGCGGCGCTGCTGGCTTCCCTCTTCTCTTCTCCCAGCGGCTGTTGCTGCAGGGATGTTTTAGGATGAATGGGGGAAGGGGCCATTAAATATGTAATTTACCGTTCCCTTCCCCTTCTGAATGAACAGAATAATCGGTAGGGTGTGTTTAAGCTTTGGGGTGCACACTGTAATGCAATAGGTTGCGCACACCTATGGTTTGGCTAGTGATTTATAGGCCTGGTGTAAAATAAAGAGTTGTGAAAGCTTGTGGGAAGCGGACAGGGAGACAAGGGGGACTGACGTAATTTTTATCCCCTATATCTTCCGACCATGAACCCTACACTTAAGTGCAGCAAAATCCAGTATAGAGGTAAGCAGCCACTGATCAGGGATGAGCTGAACATCCCCCTGTTCGGTTCGCACCAGAACCTGCGAACAGACAGAATGTTCGTGTAAACTTTAGAACCCTATTAAATACAATGGACTTGAACGTTCGAAATCTAAAGTGCTAATTATAAAGGCTAATATGCAATTTATTGTCCTAAAAAGTGTTTGGGGACCCGGGTCCTGCCCCAGGGGACATGTATCAATGCAAAAAAAGGTTTAAAAAAAAAATAGACGTTTTTACGGGAGCTCCTAAAAAAACGGCCGTTTTTAAAACTTTTTTTTGCATTGATACATGTCCCCTGGGGCAGGACCCGGGTCCCCAAACACTTTTTAGGACAATAACTTGCATATAAGCCTTTATAATTAGCACTTTAGATTTCTCCCATAGACTTTTCGAATTTGCCGCGAACACCCCAAATTGTTCGTTGTTCGGCGAACGGGCGAACAGGCAATGTTCGAGTCGAACATGAGTTAGACTCGAACTCGAAGCTCATCCCTACCACTGATATATGCAGGAGATCAATCCTCTATTCCCCACTGCAGACATAACCTCTGTAATAAATGCTGATTCCAACTTCTGCATTTCTCAAATGTGATTTTGCGCCTGAATTGCATGTCGGAGTTGTAGATATTAATAAAATTGCTAATGAGATAATGAATACTCAGATCGTAACTGGTCAAAATATTTAGCATTTGCTCATCTTTAAATATAAGTAGTACATAAAAGGACTTTAAAGGGGGGTTCCACCCGCGATTTTTATTTTTTTAAAAGTCAGCAGCTACAAACACTGTAGCTGCTGACTTTTAATAAGGACACTTACCTGTCCTACTCGCCCGTGATGTCGCCCCCCCACCCCGAGGCCGATCGCTCTATCCTGGCAGCTTCTGGCGCTGCCATCCTCACTAAGGGAAACAGGCAGTGAAGCCTTGCGGCTTCACTGCCCGTTTCCTACTGCGCATGCGCGAGTCTTGCAGTATTTTCTGAATGGGCCGGCTGCTCTCTGGGATACACACAGTTCCCAGAAGGCAGCGCGCCCCATTCACCAGAAGACACCGTGAGTAGGACGAGGAAGAAGACCAGCCGCGGACGATGAAGAGGCAGATTAGGGACTTCCGCGTAGCAACCGCTATTTCTGGTAAGTAAAATTTTATTTTAATGTAATTTTTTTCTATTTTTTTGTAGATTTTTGGTAAAAAAATAAATTTAAGGGTGGAACTCCACTTTAAACATAAGTTTAAAATGTGTACGTTTTTTTAACCACTTCCCATCCCAGCCATAGGATGTCCGCAGGAGGGATCTCCCGTCCTGGGCGGGCGTCATATGACACCCGCGTCATCACTCGGGAGCCCGTGCGCATGCCCGGCGGCCGCGATGCCCACCGGGCACCCGCGATTGCCGGTAACACAGCCAAGAACGGGGATCTGTGTGTGTAAACACACAGATCCACATCCTGTCAGAGGAGAGGAGACCGATGGTGTGTTCCCAGTACAGAGGCACACCGATCGGTCTCCTCCCCTTGTGAGTCCCCGCCCCCTACAGTTAGAATCACTCATTTAACCCCTTGATCGCCCCTAGTGTTAACCCCTTCCCGTTCCCTGCCAGTCACATTTATACAGTAATCAGTGCATTTTTATAGCACTGATCGCTGTATAAATATGAATGGTCCCAAAAAAGAGTCAAAAGTGTCCGATCTGTCCGCCGCAATGTCACAGTCGCAATAAAAATCGCAGATCGCCGCCATTACTAGTAAAAAAAATACAAATGATAAAAATGCCATAAATCTATCCCCTATTCCGTTTTTTCGCTTATTGCGATTTTTTTTTAACCAAAAATTTGTAGATAAATACATATCGACCTAAACTGAGGATTTTTTTTTTTTAAATGGGTTATTTATTATAGCAAAAAGTAAAAAATATTGTATTTTTTTCATTACTTGTCACTCTTCTTTTGTTTATAGCGCAAAAAATAAAAACCGCAGGGGTGATCAAATACCACCAAAAGAAAGTTCTATTTGTGCATAGTGTTGCATGACTGCGCAATTGTCATTCAAAGTGCGACAGCGCTGAAAACTAAAAATTGGCCTGGGCAGGAAGTGCGTGTAAAGGCCCTGTATTGAAATGGTTAAAAAGTGCACCACAATGCAATTCAATTTACCCATAAGTACCGTATTTAATCGGCGTATAACATGCACCCTAACTTTAAGAGGGAAGTTTCAGGAAAAAAACTTTCCACAGCCCCCTGCGTATAACACGCAGGCACAGTTTACCCTCTATTTATAGGGTAAAAAAGTGAGTGTTATACGCCAATAAATACAGTATATGCATACAGAGGTACTCTCCCCTGGCAGCATTGGTGGGAATCTGTGTCTGCCCAGCAACGCTATCTTGATAGATGATATATGCCCGCACAAGCACGAATGCCAGTTACTTGGAAGATTAAGAGAAGAGGTGTCTTTTTCAAATAAGCAAGATCTAAACTGATGACCTCAACATACAAGACTTTCATCGGGTAAAGAGAGTTAAAACAAGTACAGCCGATGGCAGCCTTATAAAAGGGATGAAGGGCAAAAATGGGTGGATATGTCATTTCTGACAAAATCAATATACATTCCCAAACGAAGCAGCCAGCAGTCCCACGCTTGCTTTGTGCTACTGAACGACTCTTGTTGATTAATTCTCTTCAGAGCAGGAGTCTCATTTCTGTATTCAGTACTGGCTGCAGCCTGCAAATGAGTTAGAGGATCATCCCAACACTGAGTACATTGCAGTCATCCAGCCTTGAGGTGATTAATGTATGTGCCACTGCAAACAGCTCATCCACTGACAGGGCAGCGCAGATGAAGAACTTTGACAAGATTAAACCTGTTCCTAAGCACTGAGGACACTTGGGAGGTTATGGGGACTACATTTAAGGCAATTCTTTCTACTTTGTGGTGTTTGATTATTGAATGACAGAGCACTGGCGCAATTAATGGGTTCATTTATTTTTTTCAAAAATCATGGGTTCAGTTTTTTTTTTCCCAAAATCATGGGTTCATTTTTTTTTTCCCAAAATCATGGGTTCATTTTTTTTTTGGAAACAATGGAACTAATATTATTTATTTTTTAAATCACAGGGGTATATATAATATAATATAATAATATATCCACGTTGTGCAGAGCTTTTAGAAAATGATTATTGGCCAAAGTAAAAATATCAAAGAACTGCTGATTGTTACAGGAGTCAGCTTCTATAGCATACTACTTGCATCCTCCTACATGTCAGGCTGATGCCTTTCTTTAAGCTGTGAGGTAAGCAGCTCAACCTTGCTACTAAAATGACAGTACATGTGAATAGCCACAATCAATTACAGGGGGATGGAGCAAATTACTTCACTTTGTGTCAGCTACACAGTAGCATGTATTCGCAATTAGGCTACATTTAGATGTGCGGCAGACCTTGCGATGCCACCTCCTTACTGCCTGTAAATGCTGCACCAAGGAGCTGTAACCACACTCTTTACATTGTGATTTCAGAGTGGTTGAGGCATGACCCCATCCACTTGAATGGGGCAACAGTACTCCCCGCTAAATGTGACAAGGGCTTTAACTTTTGCTAAGCCAACCAAGGAGAAAAATGGCTTTCTGTGAATAGCGCCTGTGGCTAAAAAGCAATCACCTGTGGTTACCAGGGCTTTTTTTCTCATAAAAAAGGTGCATGAACTCAACCATGACCCCCCAAAACCCCCTTCCCCCCCACCTACGCACACACCCTCCAAACCGCATCAAATATTGGGTGTGGTCACATTTCATTAACAGTGGGAGGGTCTTAAAGGGGCATTAAATACCAGGAGTGCATAGTACAGTACATAATAAGTACAGAGTGCGGCGTTTGGGGGTGTGGTATGTACATAGTGCAGAGTTCAGGGGGCCACTGCATACAGAATGCAGATTTCAGGGGTGCGCTACACACAGAGTACAGAGTTCAGCCTTCTTCCACAGCTGCCTACCTCTGCATCCCGCATCCACATCTCACTTTCTTCTTTAGTACTCCCTCACACACTGTAGGTGGCTCCAGCTCTTTCACTTGTAGGAAGATCATCCAGTGGGGGTGTCGGCATCCACACTGCACCCCGGGTACCTGCATCTCCCTTGTCCCCATCTTGCACTCAGTGGGAGCTGTTCAGGAGATCCGATCTGTGGGAGCCCTTGAGAGACAAGCTGTCACTTGTAAAACACAAAAGCTGGACTTCTGTGTTTACAAGTGATAGTGGTGAGCAGGGAGCAGAGGGTTTGAGCCAGAGGTGGTGGAACTAAGTTCCACCAAGATCCAGCTGAAAAAAAGCCCTGGTTACTATGCAGCAGGGCAGCCACTTAGCATGGGACCCAGAAGACTGTAGTAACAGCGACTACTACAATGATTCTCCGCTTCCAAAGTGGTCCCAAAGCTATGACACATGCAATAGAATCCATACCTGGAGCTCAGTTTTACAATTTTAGTGAAAATCCTTTTAATACACCCGGATCAAAGTGGCTTTATGCCTGGTAACAACACCTCGCCTAAAGCAGTATTAAACCCAAAAGCAAACATTTATTATATTGCTGCTTACCAATCCTTAGATGAGATGGCTACAATATTTTTTTAGGATTTCTTTTATTTATATTTGCCTGGAAATCCAGCAAGTAAGACTCCATTCACACAGGGGCAACATGACTTCCAGCGCGACTTTGGGAGGCAACTTGGACACGACTTGAGTATGAATCACAGCGCGACATGAGGCAACTTACAAGGCAACTTCAAGTTACCTCCAGGACAGGAGGCTTTCCAGTGGCCAATCAAACAAGAATTAGCTCTGTGGGAGGGAGGGGGGAGGGAGAGGTTTGCCTGAGAAATGTATGTTCTCTTCCTGGAAAGTTGCTTCTGTTAAGACAGGGGATCCGACTTCTGAGGCGACTTCCATTGAAATCAATGGGTACAGATCGCCTAGCAGTCCCCTAAAAGTCGGATTGAAGTAGTACAGGGACCTTTTTTGAAGTCGGAGCGACTGCAGTAGTGTGCATTAAGACGGCTCCATTCACTTATATTGATTTTCTCATGCAGCGCGACTTGAGGCGACTAGGGGCGACTTGGGGCGACTTGAAGTCGCATCCAAAGTTGCCCCTGTGTGAATAGGCTCTTAGTCTGTTGTTTTTAAAGCTGTCCTGCAGATGTAAAAGTTTGAGACAAAACATTTACCATCGATAGAAGCGCTTACCTCAAAAAGAAAAAAAAAAAACTGTTCACTGTAACTGCTTATAAAGTTTTAGCTGGGCTTTCGCTTTAGTTTGTTAGTGTATCTAAATCTGCTAGTACATCTGATACGCTCCTCCCCCAAGACTAACAATGCTGCTGTCCAATGGTGTCTCTGTTGCGTCTTAATCAAAAGTTAGGGCACTCTAATACAGGAGGTGTTTTACTGGCCAGATCACTAAGTGAAAACAGAGGAAAAAAAAAGACAAAAAAAGAAAACAAATGCAGCCATTACATCTAATGATTGGTAAGCTGCAATATATAAAAATGTTTAATTTTGGGTCATTGACAGCCGGTCCACAAGGGGCTCTGCCCCCCAAACCCATGCCACCACCCCCAGCTCGCACTATGTGGCCGTGCACTGTGCGGGGTGCCAGACCAATAGGTTTCTACCAGGTCCGTCACCCCCTCACAGGCACTTGACCAGATGCCTAGGCCCCAATTGGCCAGTTTTACATTGTCCTCGGGGCGCGGTGCTCTGCGTCCCGAGCCCTCCCACCCTGCAATGTCAGCGAATCTGCATTGGCCATTCAAAGAGACGCCACCCTCTTCATATCTGACAGGTCAGCCGGGCCAGTGAGGCGACGGGGATCGGTGACAGAGTGTCGGGGGAGAGGAGCGCCTCCGGCCGGACATGTGATTTAACCCCTCGTGTGTCTGCCACTGTCAGCGAGACCTACAGGGAGAGAGGAAGGGTGGGAGGTCATGTGACCAGTGCCGGGCATGGAGAGTGTGCAACATGTGACTCAGTGGCAGGGACAGGCAGTACTGTGTACACGGAGGACGGATCAGAGATGACAACATCCTGGAGAGCGAGGGAGGAGAGAGACTGGAGGAGCAGCCTGCTTTACAGACAGTCCAGGGAAGCTCGGCCATAGGATAAGTGCGGACCATGAGGGGGCCGCCTGCACCCCCCCAAAATCCTCCAGGCAGCACCAGCCGCCCCTGTTTTGGGTTTAATACTGTGATTTGTTCATGAATTTAAAAGCCTTACTTGGTCTGGATGCAGCAAAGCAATTGATTCTGTGGAAGGTGGCTACTTGTGGCAATTGTTACACAGCTTTTGGATTTGGTTCTTTATATAATAAACGGCTATATTTTCTCTATGCCTCTCCCATGGCCAGAGGTTTTGTCAATGGGTGGACATCTGAGTTTTTTTCATTCACCAGGGGCACAAGAGGGATGTTCCTTTACTCCTCTCCTGTACGCCATTGCGGTAGAACTTCTGGCAGCTCTACTCAAGGAACATCCAAATATTAAGGGTTTACAAGTGGTAACTAATGTTGAGAAAGTTACAGTTCTTTAGTCTGATCATGAGGGTAGATGAGACTGAGGAAATGCTTTCTCTAGTCCACTGCACACAGATAAGATCACTTCAGTACAGGTAACGTTACTTGTTTGGAGTTTACATCAGTGGCGGCTGGTGAAGTTTTAGGATGGGGGGGGGGCGCAAGACCCCGCTCCTCCGCGTTTGGCCCCTCCCACTTCTCATAAGCCACACCCCTTATAGAATCCACCCACTCCGTCCCCTGTGTTCTACTCATAGTGTCAGCATTATACACCAGGCTCTGCACATCATATACCAGGCTGCAAATTATACACAGGGCTCTGCACATCATATACCAGGCTGTATTTTATAAACAGGGCTCTGCACATATTATACCAAGCTGCACATTATACACAGGGTTCTGCACATCATATACAAAGCTGCACATTATACACATCATATACCAGGCTGCACATTATACACAGGGCTCTGCACATCATATACCAGGCTGCAGATTATACACCGGGCTCTGCACATCATATACCAGGCTGCACATTATACACAGGGCTCTGCACATCATATACCAGGCTGCAAATTATACACAGGGCTCTGCACATCATATACCAGGCTGCAAATTATACACAGGGCTGAACATCATATACCAGGCTGCACATTATACACCGGGCTCTGCACATCATATACCAAGCTGCACATTATACACATCATATACCAGGCTGCACATTATACACAGGGCTCTGCACATCATATACCAGGCTGCAGATTATACACCGGGCTCTGCACATCATATACAAGGCTGCACATTATATACAGGGCTCTGCACATCATATACCAGGCTGCACATTATACACAAGGCTCTGCACATCATATACCAGGCTGCACATTATACACCGGGCTCTGCACATCATATACCAGGCTGCAGATTATACACCGGGCTCTGCACATCATATACCAGGCTGCAGATTATACACCGGGCTCTGCACATCATATACCAGGCTTTACATTATACACAGGGCTCTGCACATCATATACCAGGCTGCACATTATACACAGGGCTCTGCACATCATATACCAGGCTGCACATTATACACAGGGCTCTGCACATCATATACCAGGCTGTACATTATACACCGGGCTCTGCACATCATATACCAGGCTGCACATTATACACAGGGCTCTGCACATCATTAAGGATGAGT
Organism: Rana muscosa; assembly: GCA_029206835.1. Classification (NCBI taxonomy): domain Eukaryota; kingdom Metazoa; phylum Chordata; class Amphibia; order Anura; family Ranidae; genus Rana; species Rana muscosa. The sequence goes on from CM055121.1 coordinate 575,996,523, forward strand.
TCTGGCATGTTCACATACTCCACGTGCAGAGCCCACCAGGAAGTCAGCACGGCGTTGCGCTAATCACAGGCAGGGAGACATTTCCCGGTCTCTGCAGCCGAGCATCGGGACAATGTCTCCCTGCCTGTGATTAGCGCAGTGCCGTGCTGACTTCCTAGCGGGCTCTGCACGTGGAGTATGCAAACACGCCAGAGCTCATCCCTACACATCATATACCAGGCTGCACATTATACACAGGGCTCTGCACATCATATACCAGGCTGCACATTATACACAGGGCTCTGCACATCATATACCAGGCTGTACATTATACACCGGGCTCTGCACATCATATACCAGGCTGCACATTATACACAGGGCTCTGCACATCATTAAGGATGAGTTCTGGCATGTTCACATACTCCACGTGCAGAGCCCACCAGGAAGTCGGCACGGCGTTGCGCTAATCACAGGCAGGGAGACATTTCCCGGTCTCTGCAGCCGAGCATCGGGACAATGTCTCCCTGCCTGTGATTAGCGCAGTGCCGTGCTGACTTCCTAGCGGGCTCTGCACGTGGAGTATGCAAACACGCCAGAGCTCATCCCTACACATCATATACCAGGCTGCACATTATACACAGGGCTCTGCACATCATATACCAGGCTGCACATCATACACCGACGAAGCTTCAATTTGTTTTAAAACCCAGACGATATCTGGAGATCACAGACTAGGAAATGGTTTAAACTTGCATTTTAAGTTCTGACTTTATTAACCCATTGCATAGCCTCTCTACAACATTAAACGTTAGACGACAGGGGTTGCATTTAAAAGGTCATTTCGCTTTTGATAAGAAAAAAAATTAAGTACTACACTACATTTTGTATTTTTACAATTACAATTACCTATGTAGTTTCATCTGCTGCCCGCTATGACTCATAAAACTGGCAAATGTTTAAACATGGTGTACATGTAGGGTAGCGTTTTGTACACGGTCAATGTACAGAACACCAACTGTGTTATGTAAGTTTCAATACAAGGAATAACAAGTAGGGATCTGCAATGACATTTGCCAACTTACAACCTGGAAATATGCTTTGTTTTAGGTCCAAATGCAGGCAAAAACTCGGGCCCGATTCATCCCTGAAATGGAGAACAGGGACGCACGGGACCCCTGCTGTGAGCCTCTCTGCACAACAGTGTGTATCTAGCCTGATCGGGGCCTTAAACTTACTCTGAAGCATGAATCGGACTGATGGTATATCAAGCACAGAGACTTGTGATGATCACTTAGGAATATGGCTACATGAGATTACAAAGGGCTCAGATTAAAGCTTAAAAAAAAAAAAATGGCATTTGACATTGTTTTTCTCAGCCTGTAAAAGCACCTGTATGTTAGCTTATGTGTCCATGTGCAAACAGGCGTTTACAGACATATTAGAAGGAGAACAATTACAGTCTGAAAAAAAACCCATGGAAAGCACGTTTAGGAGAGGAGGTGAAGCGCAGAAAAAAGCTAAACACACTGAAACGCTAGACGCATTTAAGAGGTAATGCATTTAAATGGCCAGAACAAATAAATATTTGGGCCAATAGGATACATTTACGATAAAACGCATGACGCGCCTGCAGTGGGCTTTTCTCCTGCCAGGAGTTCTGATGTTTAGAGGAGCAAAGCAAACACCCTGTGTGCATGAGGTCTATTGGGTAGATTATGAAATTTTATGGACATTAGATTATTATTAAAGAAGTAGGGAATCCGCGCTCAGGAAAACACCAGACAGAGGTTGCCCCCCTAAAAATTCCCTAGGGAGAATAGGATATAATATAAAAGAATGGGGTGTTGGCGCTACCTCCCACTATAGAGACCCACCAGGTCTAAGTGATCTCAAGTAAATGTATAAGGACAGGCTGTCCTGAGTTCCCGGGTCTGTACACCTACTTTGCCCATTATGCGGGGTTCCCACAATCCCTGTGCAGAGTTCCTGGGTCTGTACACCTGAGGTGCCCATTATGAGGAGTTCCCACCATCCCTGTACTGAGTTCCCAGGTCTGTACACCCGCTGTGCCCATTATGAGGGTTCCTCCCACCATCCCTGTACACCTACTGTGCCTAATATGAGGGGTTCCCACCATCCCTGTACTCAGTTCCTGGGTCTGTACACATGCTGTGCCCATTATAAAAGTTCCCACCATCGCTGTACTGAGTTCCTGGGTCTATACACCTACTGTGCCCATTATGAGGGTTCCCACCATCCCTGTAACGAGTTTCTGGGTCTGTACACCTGCTGTGCCCATTATGAGGGTTCATTTTGTTTATTGAAAAATCTTACAAACAACAACTTATATACAATAAAACCATAATAAATAAAACATATTTACAAAATAATTGAATAGGACTATACAAACAAAACAAAAAAACCCACAAAAACGTAATAAACGGTGCAACCCAAATTGCGCACAACATAATCCCTACGGGAGAACCAGACTAAAGAACATCACCGTCACCATGCATGTAGCCTTTTACATAAAATGAGTGGGAGCTGCCATTAGGGTAGTTGGGGCAGCCGTTTCCTAGCCTGGCTACTCCCTCTCCCTGGAGAACCAGCGCGCTTTGTTGCACCCTGGCACTCATCTTCCATAGAGGATGCTGAACTGAACGAGTCCCATTCATCATCATCATCAGACAGTACCTTAAATTTTTTTGCCAAAGGCAAAACCTTAGGACTTTTTTCTCCTTCCTTTTGCCTCTCCTCCTTTTATCCTCCAACCACTCCATATCATCCTTGGACAAACCGGAGTCAACAGCCTCCCCACTCCTATCATCCCCTCCACCCCCCTCCCCCCCACACTCCCTTCCCTTATCTACCACCAGGCCAGCCTCTTCACTATCCTCCCCACTCCTCTGCACCCCACGATCCTTAACAGGAACTCTGCAGTGTCGAGGGAGGGGGACTGGTACCGCACTTGATGCACATGCCTCAGCACCTCTTGCTGCCTCTGCAATTCTAGAAGACACAGAAGGATTGGACACATTCTCTGCAACTGAAACCTTACCTACAGACTGGGAAGACTTGGGCACACTAGGTAAACGCACAGACTGGGGAGACACAGACACTTTGGGTATTGGCGCAGACTGGGGCACCACAGACACATTGGGTATCGGCACAGACTGGGGAGACACAGACATGTTGGGTATTGGCACAGACTCAGATGGACTCACAGGCACTCCAGCTGTTGAGCTCTGAACATCCTCCATGTCCAGGCGGAAGAACTCTCTCATGAGCTCAGGCTTGTTGTGCATTGCCTCAGGACACTGACTGTAAGGATGTCCCACCGCATTGCACAAATTACACCTTATAATATTACAGTCCTTAGCCAAATGTCCTTCATCCTGACACAGAGAGCACTTCATCACTGGACAGGAGGATGCAAGATGCCCTTTGTCTCCACATTTGTTGCACAGCTTTGGCTAGCCTGGATAAAAGATGGTCAGCCTGTCCCTCCCAGGAAAGCTGAGGATGGCAGATGCTGAACAACATTATCAATGACCTTTAATTTTAGCTGTACAGACCATCCCCCCGTCCATATTCCCCGATCATCCAAAATATTTTTTAGGGGGCTCAGGACGTCTCCATACCTCCTCAACCAAACACATAAATCCCCTTGTGGTATGGATTCATTGCGGACCAGAATTGTCACCATTTTAATGAGTGGCTGGCGGGATATAAGCTTGGGGATGAGCCCTTTCCAGTCCGGCAGGCCCCTACACTTGTGTTCATATTTCTCCCAAAATATGTCCAAAGACTCCGGACGGATGAAGGACAAATCACATTCATAGGAACCTGCCGGACTCATCAGGGCGAAGATATCTGCGGGCGTAAACCCCATCTGCAGGATTTTATCCACCACTGCCCTCCTATGTGGAGGAATTCCACCGCCTTCCCATTTTAACTGCACAACATTCCTCCTTTTAAACAGAGAGGAAGATAAAACATTCCAATATTCCTTCCCTGCTTGCTCCCCCTTCCCAGATCCTGTAGCAGCAACACCAGCATAAGATTTTTTTACCACCCCCAGTATTTGCAGTCTTGTCCTTCACATTCAAAGCTGCTGACAGAGAGTCTAATTAAGCTGGAATAGCAGTCACTGAATTAGCAGAGGCAGGACCCGCCCTCTGCTCTGAACACACAGCTCCAATCCTGTCCACTGCAGACTCCTGGAGAGTTGTGGCACTACTGCACCCAGCATCTCCTCCACCATTCACAGAAACAGACGCTGTGCCTGGTCCAGGCAAAGTCTCTGTATTGTCCATGGACCTCTCTGCAGATTCTTCCCTCAGAAGCTGACTATTGCTCTCACCAGTCTCAGCTGAAGCTTTGTTTTCAACAGGTAAATCAGACTGCATTGTATGCTGCACATTGTCTATGGGATTCGGCTGACTGCCCATAGTACTACAACCCCCAGCAAGCCCATTGTCACCAATAAAGTTCACACCACCATCCTGCACACACATTGTACCTGCTTGCTGGGTTGTTACCTTTACAATGGTATGGCTGACGGTGGGATCGGACTTCCCCCCCAGCTGCTGCAGATTTCATGGTGGATCTTGCTCTTGCCACAGGTTTGTCCTTCACAGGACTAGGAATGGTGTCCATCTTATCATCACTATCCGGGAAAGCCGCATCCGGAGGGGATTCCAGCTTGGTGATGAACTCCAGCATGCCAGAACCTTCACCCTTCTGAGATGTTCCACATTGCTGGGGAGTGAAGGGGACAGAGGCCTCCGCCACTGAGGACTCAGCAGATGTCTGAGGTGTTGAACAGGTGGGCTTATCCTCCGGGCCCACTTTCTCACTCTCTGCTGAGTCTGTCTGTTCCTGCATCTCCTCACTGGTCTCCTCACCCTCCATGCAGGAAGCGGCTCCTCTCCTCATGCGATTAAATCGCTCCTGATTTTTATATTTCTCTTTAAAAATTCCGCTATTCTCCTTCAGAGAACTCACCAAATCCTTCTGTTTCCTCACAGCTTGTTCCAAGTCCTTCAACTCAGGCCTCAGAGCCGGTCTTTTCTTGCTGTACACTTTGGCACAAATCTGCTTTTTCTTTCTGAATTCAGCCATCAAGACCATCAATTTCTCCTCTTCCTTCTCAATCCTCTTTAGCTTACTGACAGTCCTCTGTCTAAAGGCAGATAAGGACTCATCTCTCCTTTGGCCAGGCCCGGAATCTTCCACAGGCCTATTCAGGGGGCCCCCGCCAGGGTCCTTCCCAGGATCCAGCATCCTTCCTGGGGCAGAGAAGCAACTCCAGCCCCTGGTCTCTGGAAGTACAAGAGCAAAGGAACCAGCAACCGCACACCTCACTGACAAGGAGTAGAATGGCAGTTTCCCACCATCCCTGTGCTGAGTTCCCGGGTCTGTACACCTGCTGTGCCCATTATGAGGGTTCCCACCATCCCTGTGCTGAGTCCCCGGGTCTGTACACCTGCTGTTCCCATTATGAGGGTTCCCACCATCCCTGTGCTGAGTTCCCGGGTCTGTACACCTGCTGTGCCCATTATGAGGGGTTCCCACCATCCCTGTAACGAGTTCCTGGGTCTGTACACCTGCTGTGCCCATTATGAGGGTTCCCACCATCCCTGTGCTGAGTTCCTGTGTCTGTACACCTGCTGTGCCCATTATGAGGGGTTCCCATCATCCCTGTGCTGAGTTCCTGGGTCTGTACACCTACTGTGCCCATTATGAGGGGTTTCCACAATCCCTGTGCCGAGTTCCTGGGTCTGTACACCTGAGGTGCCCATTATGAGGAGTTCCCACCATCCCTGTACTGAGTTCCCAGGTCTGTACATCCGCTGTGCCCATTATGAGGGTTCCTCCCACCATCTCTGTAAACCTACTGTGCCTATGAGGGGTTCCCACAATCCCTGTGCTGAGTTCCTGGGTCTGTACACTTGCTGTGACCATTATGAGGGTTCCCACCATCCCTGTACTGAGTTCCTGGGTCTGTACACCTACTGTGCCCATTATGAGGGTTCCCACCATCCCTGTACTGAGTTCCCGGGTCTGTACACCTGCTGTGCCCATTATGAGGGGTTCCCACCATCCCTGTGCTAAATTTCCTGGGTCTGTACACCTGCTGTGCCCATTATGAGGGGTTCCCATCATCCCTGTGCTGAGTTCCTGGGTCTGTACACCTACTGTGCCCCCCCCATCTGAATCGCGGCGGCCGATCTAATTTGCATAACAATGCCCACGCGATTTACATGCGAATAATGTTAATTTAAGAACAATGCAATTGTTTCTCTATAGCAGATGAACAGGCAGGGGAGAAAAGGGAAGGTGCACTGACTTGCATTTCATGGAGAGAGGTGAAGTAAAGTTGGAGATTAAAATGCTGCTTTCCAGTCTCTCTGAATCAGGACACAGTGATAATAGCCCCTTCTGCCCCCCCCCCCCCTACAGTCCTAACATGTAGAAATGTACCTGAAGATTTCTGTGTGATCCCTCTGTGTGCATTGCTGGATGCAGAGTCTGTGTCACAGGGATGAATGGAGCTGCCTCTGCTTCCTGTCTGCCATGACCAGTTCTCTTCTGCTCGTGATTTCCCCCTCACTTACTGAAGGAGACAGGCAGTCTGTGAGCAAATGACGCTGCAGATCTGATTAAAGCCCCACCCTTTGGACCCAATCAATTACAAGCACTGGAAACCTAATGCTAGAGCCTAGATGTAGAGTTTTCGTGGCTACAGCATTTGCGCCCCGAACACACTCTAAACTACACCAATAGAGCTTCTTAGCCCCAATCACGTGTTTACACACGGGTCATGCCTCCAATAGCACTCCGTGTCCGGCGCCCTTAACACACCCACTTAAAGGGCCACTTTAAAAAAATAATAATAATTTTTTCAATTTATTTTTTACCTTTTTTTTTTATAATATGTAGTTTTGGGGGGGGGGGGGGGCGGCGCCCCTGCGCCCCCTATTGAAGGGCCGCCACTGGTTTACATACTGTTTTCTAATGATGAAAGGTAGAGTCTTTTCAAATGCTACTGTTGCTGTATATCCACTTGTCCCCCGCCCACTGTCAATTGACGGCGGGCGGAGGATACTCTCGTTCTGGGAGGACATCATATGACGTCCTCCCTTTAAAACGAGCTAGGAGGCGCGCACGCGCCGCCGGCGGCGCGCGCCCGCCGCATTCACAAGGCCCCGGTGCGCGTGCCCGGCGGCCGCGATTGCCGCCGGGCACCCGCGATTGCCCGGGAAACGAGCAGGAAAGTGGATCTCTGTGTGTAAACACAGAGATCCACGTCCTGTGAGGGAGAGGGGACCGATGGTGTGTCTCTTGTACATAGGGACAACCATCGGTCACCTCCCCCAGTCAGTCCCCTCCCCCCACAGTTAGAACACATTGAGGGAACATATTTAACCCCTTTCCGTCCCCTAGTGGTTAACCCCTTCCCTGCCAATCACATTTATACAGTAATCAATGCATTTTTATAGCAGGGATCGCTGTATAAATGTGAATGGTCCCAAAAATGTGTCAAAAGTGTCCGATGTGTCCGCTGCAATATCGCAGTCACAATAAAAAATCGCAGATCGCCGCCATTACTAATAAAAAAAAAAAAAAAAAAAAATGCTATAAATCTATCCCCTATTTTGTAGACGCTATAACTTTTGCGCAAACCAATCAATACGCGCTTATTGCGTTTTTTTTTTTTTACCAAAAATATGTAGAAGAATACGTATTGGCCTAAACTGAGGAAAATTTTATTAAAAAAAAAAAAAAATGGGTATTTATTATAGCAAAAAGTAAAAAATAGTGTTTTTTTCCAAACTGGACGCTCTTCTTTTGTTTATAGCGCAAAAAATAAAAACCGCAGAGGTGATCAAATACCACCAAAAGAAAGCTCTATTTGTGGGAAAAAAAGGACACAAATTTTGTTTGGGAGCCACGTCGCACGACCGCGCAATTGACATTCAAAGTGTGACAGCGCTGAAAGCTGAAAAATGGCTTGGGCAGGAAGGGGGTTTTTGTGCACAGTAGAGAAGTGGATATAATGCCATATCAGGAGCTTATTCATGCAGACCTGTAAAGTTACTGAAAGTTATGCCTGGTACAAATGGGGCGAATATCGACCAGTATCAGCCGGTTCAATAGAAACCAGCCGACATTCGGCCTTTGTGTACACCAGCCTGTCTGACATAAGCCGGATGAATGGAAAACCAGCATCCAATTGGCATCTGATCAGCTCTCACAGCCAATGGCTGTGAGCGCTGACAGGTGTGTTCTGGCAGGGGGGCAATTTCCCTGTCAGAACACAATAGCTCAGCAGGGAGATCGCTGTACTAACATTGGATAGTTAGAACAGCCAGCTCCTCCTGAGCTCCTCAGTCCTTTACATTAAGAGCTATTACATGCTACTGTATGGTTTACAAGATAGAGGATCATCTAGCAATTGCTATCCTGAAAATTTCTGCCAGGTTTTTTTTTTATTTTGCATAAATTACCTACTAAAATATTTATGTGTAGCTTAAACTGACAGTAAACTCTGGTTTAAAAAAGGCAGATTTAAATAAATATTAAATGCAGATTTAAAAAAAAAAAACACAGATGTCATACTTACCTTGTCTGTGCAGTGGTTTTGCACAAAGCAGCCACAATTCTAGTCCCTCCCTCCTGCTAAGTGCCCCATAGCAAGCAGCTTGCTATGGGGGCACCCGAGCAGACTCGCTCCCAAGCAGCTGCTCTGTGTGTCCGTTTACACATGAAGCACAGCTTGGACCTGCCCCCGCTCCCTCCTTCTTGGCTCACTGGCTGTGATTGACAATAGTGGGAGCCAATGGCTCCCACTGCTGTCTCAGCCAATGAAGAGGAAGACACATGGGAGAGCTGCTGCTCTTGTGCACATCGCTGGATTGAGATGGGGCTCAGGTGAGTATCAGGGGGGGGGGGTGGCTGGGGGGGCTGTTGCAGAATATGGAAACGTATGAAGGTAGGAGTATGAAGGTAAAAAACCTTATGCCTTTACAACCACTTGAATTTATCCACAATTTATGCTTCAACTTAGAGACTTTCAAAAAGTATAGCGTTAGGACCGCAGTACACAGAGGAGCCTAGGCATAGGCACTGCGGCTTCCACATATATTTGAAAATGTGTGTCTGTTTGTGTAGTCCATCATAGTTACTGGTAAATAGAAATGTATATGAGGTGCTCTGCCTAATGAGAAGGGCCCAGCAATCAGGCAGAGTGGGATGTTTGCACTTTATATCTGAGTGACAGAGTCACTTTAAAGTAATGTTCAAAGACCAGCCTTCTCCATTTCCAACCCTGTGCATTTGCATCTGCCTGTTTTGCAAAGTAAATCATTTCTGGAAATATCGAATACATATGAATACTTCTAGGTAAGCCTAATAATTACATTCTACACTTTATTAGAATATTTTTGCACAGGGAAACAAGATACCATATTACATTTTCTGTTTAAACCCCACATTTATCTCATTTTATGAGGTAATCTCCAATCTTTTCATGCACAGCAATACTGGCAGAATCATGTTTGTGTAATATAATAGGATAATCGGGATGTAAGACAGATAAGAAAGGCATAGCTATCCATAGCAAGTAATCCTATTCCAATTGATTATTTTTTTGCAAGTTGGAAAATGAAAGCAATTGTTGATTTCAACGTACAATACCACTATTTCTTATCCTTCCATTTCTGTAAATGATCTTCTTGTATTAATATTATCTATAAAACTTGTCAGGTTCTTTGTTGTTTACACGCCTGTTATTTCTGAATTATCATTCATACCGATAATCAGTGAAATATTTCTTTTAATCTTGTGCCAACAGAGCATGGACATTTTACACAGTCTTACAGGAATCGTTATTTTTTCTGCCATATGTTCATCTAAAAATTCTTCAACCATGGAACAAAATAGAAAAGGCATATTTTGTTAAACACGCAACTTGGATGGTACAAAACTTAGGAATACACAAAGAGAGTTACAGTCTATAAATATCACAAATGTTACTTCTCTTTTTGTACTATGTCGCTTCTCTCTTGAACAAAATAAAGAATAAAAAAAAAAGAATACACAAAGAGTTGGAAATACATGGGGCCGCTGGAAAATACCTGTAAACTGGTATCTAGGTTAAAGAGTGCAGCGAGATCTCGGTTATGCAGCATCCTCAGCGTCGTCAGAATCTTCTCTGCTAGGCCCAAGCAGGCGCAAAACATTTTACATTCAGCCCTATGGAGAGTTTGTACTTCACCAATGCATATTATCTCCCCTTAAAGCGGTTGTATACCCGCTGTACTTTTTATTTTTTCTTAACCCTGTAAAGCAAAAGGCATAAGGCAGTATGCACCGCATACTAGCTCATTATGAAATACTTACCTTAGAACGAGGCGTTGGTAACTTACCTGGTCCACGCCGAGGTAGCCGACATGTTGCCTCGGCGTGTCTTCCGGGTATTGCGGTTCCAGCGCTCTGAGTGGCTGGAGCTGCAATGTCGTCACTCCCGCGCATGCGCACGGGCGGCTGCCGGGCCTTAAGCCGAAAATCCCCTGTGCGCATGCGCCGCTGCATTCAGCGGCTCATTGCGAGGGGAATATCTCCTAAACCTTAATGGTTTAGGAGATATTTTTTTTACCTACAGGTAAGCCTTATTATAGGCTTACCTGTAGGTAAAAGTTAAAAAATTACCTATACAACCACTTTAAGAATAAATGGGAGGAACACATGCACAGGCCCGGAAGAGAAGATTTTGGCAAGCAGCTTTGTGGCACCAACAAGTCAACGCACACAAGATTTCGTTTGATTTGGGAACAGGTGAGTGTAAAGCCTCATACACACAATTGGACTTCCAATGAACTTTTCCGTGGATTTTGTTCCGAATGGGCGTTGGCCGTGAACTTGGTATGCATACACACGGCAGGACTTTTTCAGCCAACAAACATGAACATAGTGACGTAATAGACGTACTACGTGGTTTTTCTGCTCTTTACCGCCACCCTTTGGGCAACTTCTGCTATTGTTGTCTGATCTTTAGCATTGGTTCTGAGCATGCGTGTTTGTACTTTGGACTTTAATTCGATGGACTTGTGTACACACGATCGGATTAGCCGACGTAGGACATTTGTTGCCGGAAAGTTTGTCTGTTCTCACAGTGAACATTTGTCCGATGGAGCGTACACACGGTCGGATTGTCTGCAAAAACAGCTCCGTCGGACAATTGTTGTCAAAAAGTCTGATCGTGTGTACGGGCCTTAAGATTGACAGGGTAGATTTTGTGATGGGGAATTAGTAAAATAAATGTAACTGCACAGAAAATGCAGTTACACATTAAATGAAAATCTTCCCTGAAAGATCTTGTTATATGTTGCAAAATAAAATAATAGGATTTTTTGTACTCACCGTAAAATCCTTTTCTCTGACATCCATAGACTGACACGGTGTCTCTTTACACTTTACACGTGGGTTATGTCCCTGCTTGCAGGAGAAGACCTAGGCAGAATGTGAAATGTTATACATACATTCTAAAAGCCAGAGCTGAACAGCCCCACCCAGGGGGCGGTCCCTCCGGACATAACCCTCCCACTACAGTCAGCAGACTTCAGTTCGTAACAAAGCAGTACAAACTTAAAAGGAAGGGTGGGTGCCGTGTCAGTCCATGGATGTCAGAGAAAAGGATTTTACGGTGAGTACAAAAAATCCTATTTTCTCTTACCATCCATGGACTGACACGGTGTCTCTTTACACTTTACACGTGGGATGTCCCAAAGCAGTGTCAAGAGGGATGGGAGCAGTATAAATGGAAAAACCAAAACTTCACTCCAATAAGGCAGAGATCCTCAATGGAGGAGTCGCAACTTTAAACAGCGGCCTGCAGCACCCTGCGGCCAAAGGAAGCATCCGAAGATGCAGCCACATTAACCTTATAAAACTTAAAAGGCATGAACAGACGACCAGGTCGCCGCCTTGCACACTTGTGCAACCGACGCTTGATGTGGGGAAACCCAGGAAGCACCAATTGTCCTGGTGGAATGCGCCGTAACCGGAAAGGGAGGCGCCCGCCCTTTGAGAGCATAGGCTTGAATGACGGTTTGTCTGATTCCCCTAAAAATGATGGCAGACGAAACCGCTTGGCCCTGTTATGGACCAGAGACAGTCACAAATAGTGAGTCGGACTTCCGAATAGAAGCAGTAGCAGACAGGTACACCCGTAAGGCTCGTACCACCTCCAATATGTGCAGCGCAAACTCTCTGGGATGCGATGGGTGAGGACACAAGGACGGGAGGGCAATGTCCTCATGTAGGTGAAAGGTCGACACCACCTTTGGCAAAAAAGGAAGGTCGCGGATGCAACACCGCCTTATCCTTATGGATGACTAAATATGGCGACTTGCAGGACAAAGCCGCCAACTCAGACACTCGTCAAACAGAAGTGATTGCCACTAAAAAGGCCACCTTCTGAGACAAGACAAGAGGGGAATATCCCGGATATTCCCAAAAGGAGGTTCCTGGAGGACCGAGAGCACCAAATTCAGATCCCACGGTGGGAGAGGAGGCTTGACAGGAGGGAGCACATGGCGAACCCCCAACACAAGGTGCTAACCAAGAAAATGACCCGCTAGAGGTCGCTGAAAGAAGACGGCCAAGGCCGAAATCTGATCCTTGATGGTACTCAAAGCAAGCTTTTGGGTCACTCCACACTGCAGAGGACGCAGGATTCTGGGGACGGAATACGTCTGAGGACGCCAGTCCAGCGCTTCGCACATGGCGATATAAGCTTTCCAGGTACGGTGATAGATCTGCCTGGAGGAAGACTTCCGTGTCCTTAACATGGTCAAAATGACCGAGTCCGAGAGACCTCGGTCCCTCAACACCTGGCTTTTAACAGCCCTGCCGTTAAAGCCAGAGACTGTAAGCCGGATGAAACATAGGACCTTGAGACTGAAGGTCCTCCCTCATCGGCAACCGCCAGGGAACGTCCGCGACGAGACGTACCAGATCAGCGTACCAGTGATGCTGAGGCCAATCCGGAACAATTAGGATCGCCAGAGTTTATATCAGGCGATAAGGACCCTATGGGGCCACCAACGCATCCGAGGCATCGCCCAAGGATCCCTGGATCTGGCCACAACCTCGACCATTGCGATTGAGTCGAGAGGCCATCAGGTCCACATTCGGCGTGCCCCACCGTCGGTAAAGGAGTTGAAATATGCAAGGACCACTCTTCTTGGTCCGGTGTCTGGCGATTGGCGACTCAGATAGTCCGCCTGCCCATTGTCTATGCCCAGAATGTAAAATGGCCTACAGAGCCGGCACGTTTCTTCCAGCCCACTTCAGGATACGGACTACCTCGGAAGCCGCAGCTGAGCTCCGAGTTCCCCCTTGATGGTTTACATACGCCACCGCCATGGCGGTGTCCGACTGGCTCCTGATGGAGCGACCCCATACTCTCTCTGACCTGAGGAAAGACACAGTCCAATGGCCCGTATTACCAGAACAGTGATTGGTAAACGGGCTCGTCCGGAGTCCAAGGCCTGAGCCGACAGGACTCCCCAGACTCCACCCCAGCCCGTCAGGCTGGTGTCCGTCGTGAGTACCGTCCATTGGATGGGAGGGGAACGACTTTCCGGACCGAAGAGCACCATGTCAGGGGCGCCCTGACCAGGTGAATCACCTGGATCTGAAGATCCAAGGACAACGGGGATTTGTCCCAGGTGGACAAGATCTCCTTCTGCAATGCCCTGGTGTGTGATTGGGCATACGGAACGGCCGCGAAGGAGGCCACCACGAGTCTCGGGACTCTCATGCAAAAAACGGATTGACAACCATTTTTGGGATGTCAGCACCCGCACCGCAGACTGAAGTGTCAGCAACTTCTCCAGAGGTAGGATACCTTTGCCTCCAAGGAGTCCAGAATCAGAACTAGATACTCCAGACACTGAGTCGGGACCAGGACTGACTCCTGAATGTTCAGGAACCACCCGAGTCCCTGAGGGTCTAATTGACGATAGTCACCTTTCCTCTAAGTCTGATCCACTTTCTGCTCTTAGCAGAAGATCGTCCAGATAGCCCATGACAGCAATACCTCGCTGTAACAGAAGGCTAGAACCAGAGCAAGCACCTTGGTGAACACCCTTGGTGCCGAGGCTAGGCCGAAAGGAAGAGCCACAATCGATAGTGGACTTCGCTGATCGCAAAGCGCAGAAACTTCTGGTGACTTGCGCAGATCGGAACATGCAAGTAGGCATCCTTGAAGTCCAAGGACGCCAGAAGAAAATCCCTTTGGTGGAGTGTAGCGATCACCGTGCGAATGGATTCCATGCAGAATTTCTGCACCTTCTCGAAGGCATTCAGGGCCTTGAGGTCCAGGATAGGTCGAACCACGTCCTATTTTTGGGACGACAAACAGATTCGAGTAGAATCCCTGAAAACTCTCCTGTGACGGAACCGGCACAATCACTCCGGACCTGATCAAATCCTGTACAGCCCCCAAGAGGGCTGCCCGACAGGTAGGAAGGAGAGGAAGATTTGAGGGAAAGAATCTGTCTGGGGGCCAGGATCGGAATACTATCCTGTATCCTGAGGTGACCTCCTCGCACACCCACCAGTCGGAGATTCGGGAGGACCACCGATTCGTGACCTGCAAAGTCGTCCCCCCACCCCAGAGTCGGGCGGAGGCAAGACTTCAAGCGGAGGCGGGCTTGGGAGCCGCATGTTCGGCTTACGCACCCAGGGGCACTTGTGCCCACCAGCCGCACTGCCGTCAGTCTGAAAGGGCCTACCCGTGGACTCTGACTGACGAAGAAAAACCCCTTTTGCTGGAAAGGAAGGCCCCTGTTTGCGGCGGGCCTCCTCACCCTTGCTAGTCTAAGGAAGAAGAGTGCTTTTACCTCCCATGACGATGTCATCCAGAGCAGCACCGAAAGGTCTACCACCTTTAAATGGTAGATCCGTCAGGAGCTTCCTAAGGCTAGGTCAGCAGACCAGCACTTCAACCAGATAAGACAACGCAATACCACCGCCGAGACAGAGGCCCTGGATATTAAAGGGGCCGCGTCCAACGTGGCGTCGCACACATAAACCAGGCCCTGAACCAGTTGGTGGGCCAAAGCAACTGTGTCTGGAGGAAGATTATGCTCCTGTACAGCTAGGTGCAACATTTTTGCCCAACCTGTAAGTGTTTAAGACACAAGGGTCGCCGCTACCACAGCCCGTAGGGCGGATCCCAACAAGGCAAACATGGCTCTGCTCACCACTTCTGACCTCCTGTCAGTGGGGTCCTCAAATGCAGGAGTCCCCTCCATCGGGAGAGTGATGGCCTTGTTCAACCGGGCGACTGGAGGGTCGACCCTGGGGGAGAAGCCCACTTCTTAAGTAGGGCATCTTCAAGGGGTATCTGATAGACAAACGCCGCGGGACCATAAAAAAAATTCTGCGGCTTTTCCCAGACCTTATCAATGAGCTGGTCAAAGAAAGTACATATGGAAAAACCTCTTTAGAAGGCCTGGCCTTAAAAGAACCAAAGGAGACTGTATCCGCCTGAGGTTCTGCATTCGCAGCATTTTAGCTTGAGAGTGTCCCTCACCGCAGTCATGAGTACACTAACAAGCGCCCTGTCATTTACTGACTCAGAACTGGAGTTTTCCTCATAAGGAATGTCCTGTTCAAAACCATCCAATACATTCAGAAGTAGGGTCCTGAGCCGTAGTGGCTAGGCCCATATCTGAATCAGCGCACTGCCCTCATGAAGTAAAGTGGGGAGAGGGCGCTTTTTTGCTCCCTTGCGCTTACACAAAACCCCCATCCTGGTCAGAAATGATTCCAGGACTGCCCACAACTGGTCCCTAGGGACCGCAGGTGCTGAAGCACTGCCTGTTGTCCACTGACATTTAGGGGAAGCTGGTAACATAGACTCCATATTGCCCCCCTCTGAGACTCCTCAGATAAAAAGTCCACCCACAGGCTGTGCTGACTGAGGAGGGGGCGCCCAGGGGACTCACCAAACCGGACCAGGGACCGCTCAGTTCCGCTGTCTGTACCGCGCTGTGTCAGCGCTGGTGAGCTGTGAGGAGATTGTGAGGAGATTTGCGCTGTTACAGCAGCGCTAGAGGCCAAAACTAGTGCTGAAGAGCGCACGGGCTACAAGAAAATGGCCGCCGCACTTCACTGAGGCGATCCGCGGCAAGATGGCCGCCATGACTCAGCAAAAGTGAAAAAAACAGCACACACACAGCGCCACTCAGGCCCCAAAACACACAAAAAAAGACCCCAAGCATATCTGCAGACCAGCATTAGCCCCTCCAAGAACAGTGTGACCCCCAGGCACCCCACACAGCACAGCGCCAGCAATGGTGACAGAGAGTGACAATGAAATACAGGGGGAGACAGGGAAAATCCCCCACAGAGAAACACACAGCCTTTTGTACTCACCTGCAGGCAGGAGAGACTACTTACCCGTCCCCTGAGGGACCCACTGGTGTGTTTCTGACAGGACTATCACAGTGCAGTACTGAGTAGCTGTCGGCCCGGTCCACCGTGAAAGATACAGTCAGTCAGGAACTGTTCAGTCTTGAGAGGACCGTGGGAGCATGAAAGCAAACCCGGCCACCCCTGGAGTCATGGGGCCTGTCGTGAACTGAGTCTCACGCACACAAGGCGAGGATCAGCACGCTCGATGGTCGGACAGGGAAGACTACGAGGATATCTTGTACCCAACCTGTTGCCCAGCCGACAGTTGATAGAAAATTCTCAAAAATAAAATAAAAAAGAATTCCAGAAAAGGAATAAAAATAGGTCAGGAGACTGGCTCCTGAGAGAGCCACGTCTTCTCCTTCTGCTAGGCAGAAAAAAACTGAAGTCTGCTGACTGTAGTTGGGAGGGTTATGTCCGGAGGGACCGCCCCCTGGGTGGGGCTGTTCAGCTCTGGCTTTTAGAATGTATGAATAACATTTCACATTCTGCCTAGGTCTTCTCCTGCAAGCAGGGACATAACCCACGTGTAAAGTGTAAAGAGACACCGTGTCAGTCCATGGATGGTAAGAGAAATAAGGATTTTAGAAAAAGGAGCTTGTGCAAGCATTTCCGAAAATTCTTTCTTGGGACCCATAGGCTAGGACCTAGGATAGAAGGACAGTAAATGGTGTTGCTAACAAGTCTGCCTACAAGTTAGATCACAGCTGCCAACCACACAGTCATATCGCTATTGCTATAGTAGTAACTGCTGTTTATAGAACACAACAAAGCACAGTAATGTAAAAAGAATCATTGTCTAAGCAGCAAATGTAACAAAAAAAGGCAAAACTCACAGCTTTTATGGGCTGACTGCCAGCCAAGAATACATGCCAATACCCTAAGATTTTTAAAACATACAGGTGGTATGGGATTCCCAGACCCAGTCGCTTCCATCATGCAGTACATGTGTCCAGACTTCTAGACTGGGGCAAGCATGCTAAATCTAAGAGCTGGGTGTCTATAGAACAGTCCATGACCTCCCTCCCTCTACAGGTGCTCCCTGGTTACCAGCTTCACGTCTGCTGTCTATCAAGGACCACCCAACTATTGGTACCACACTCAGGGCTATAGAAAAGATGTGGTAATCCCTCCTTATCTCTTGACCAATGCTTTCAATAATTGGAAACTCTGCTTTTCCTCCCTGGCTTTGTCTACTGTTACTTAAGTGGGCTTTTAGATTGGTGAACTTTAGGGATACTGATGGCTGTAAGTCTGTCTCCCCAATCCAGTAGGCGGTCGATACTCCTTTGCACATGTGGAAGGGTTTCCAGCTTTTTTTCTACAGTCAATTCAATCTTCTGCTGTGGACTTGTCTGACTCTTCAAGCTCTATCCTCCGCTTTAATCTCTCCCCCAGAGAAATACGTTCCTCTTTTCTTACTGGACTGAGAAAGCAATCAAAGATCCAGAGCAAAGGAACCACATTTTATATTTTGCTCACAAATCCTCAATCTCTTCTAGGTTTCAAGAATCCAGATATAAGTTACAGAACAGATGGTACAGAGTTAAAGTAAAACTGCACAAAATTTTTCTGAATGCCGATCCCCATTACTGAAGGTGTGGAGACACTAGGGGCACATTACTCCATATTTTCTAGGCTTGCCCATGGATCCGCCCCTTTTGGCAAGTGATATGTAAACTGATTGCTGATCTAGCGAGTCTTTCTCTTGTAGAAGACCCGGCTGCGTGTTTGTTACATCTCTGCCGCTATCCAGGCGGAAATACTGACAATCCTTGGCAGTAGACATGTGCATTTAGTTTCGTTCCGAATTGAAATTCGGACAAATTTTTCATTATTCGGAAATTCGTATGCATCCGAATTTCTGAATGACAAAAGTAACGAATGTAAACAAATCCGGAAAAAAAAGCGAACAAAATTCGATTCAAATCGAATTCTAAAACAAATTCGAATCGAATTCTAAAACAAATTCAAATCGAATTCGAAAACAAATTTGAATCGAATTCGAAAACAAATTCAAATCGAATTTTGAAAAAAAAATCGGATCGAATTCGAAAAAATAGAAATCGATTTTCTAAGAAATACAATAAAATAGAATATAAAACAATAAAGCAATAGGATAAAAAAGAATATAAAATAATAGAATAGAATTTAATACAATGTAATAAAATAGAACATGACCGTCTTCCAAAATTCCGATAGTATAAATTCGAATTTGAGAATATATTGGAAAATAATTCAAAACAATGGAAACTAAAATAGAAAAGAATAGAAAAACAATAGAACAGAATAGAATAAAATATAATATATATTATATTTTATTCTATTCTGTTCTATTGTTTTTCTTTTCTATTCTTTTCTATTCTATTCTAATCTTTTCTATTCGAATTTGAATTCATTCTATACGAAATTTGAATTTCTTATAGAATGAAATCGAATTAGAATAGAAAAGATTATAATAGATTAGTTTCGTATTAGAATTTGAAAAGATTTTGACCGAATTCAAAAAAAGTCGATGAAATTTGAAAAATTTGATCAAATTCGAAAAGATTTGACCGCATTCGAAAAAAATTGACCGAATTCGAAAAAAAGTAAACTACAGTAAACCCCCCTACATCGCGGGGGTTACGTTCCAGACCCACCCGCAATAAGTGAAAATCTGCAAAATAGAAATACCCTATTTAAATACACACTAGGCATGTTTTTATAACTTTCATTGTACTTTTAAAAGCATTTTAAGGTCTTTAAACACACTTTTAAAACAATAGAAACACATTTAAACACATAAAAGATACTGAGAGACATAGCAAGAGCAATGGAAAACACAAAAATATTTAATTAACAATGATTTAATCAATAAAATAATGTTAATAGGTCTTACAGAAAAAAACGCAATATACCGGGACCGCGAAAACTGAACCGCGATATAACGGGGTTTACTGTATATATAACCATTTTCCAAAATTCGAATTTCGTATAGAATGAAATCGAATTAGAATAAAAAAGATTAGAATAGAATAGAAAAGAATAGAAAAGAATAGAAAAGAAACTAAAAAAACAATAGAACAGAACAGAATAAATTATAATATATATTATATTTTATTCTATTTTGTTCTATTGTTTTTTTAGTCTATCCTTTTCTATTATTTTCTATTCAAAACTTTTCTATTCAAATTCAAATTCATTCTATACGAAATTCGAACTTCTGAAGCCATCTTCCGAAATTTGAATTTTGTATAGAATGAATTTGAATAGAAAAGATTACAATAGAATAGAAAAGAAAAGAATAGAAAAGAATAGCATAGAAAAACAATAGAACAGACTAAAAAAAAATATTAGATATATATATCATTTTTTTTATTCTGTTCTAATTGTTTTTCTATGCTATTCTTTTCTATTCTATTCTAATCTTATCTATTCAAATTCGAATTCATTCTAAACAAAATTAGAATTTCGGAAGATGGCTTCTAAAGTTCGGATTTTGTATAGAATGAATTTGAATAGAACAGATTTGAATAGACTAGAAAAACACTAGAACAGAACAGAAAAATATATAATAAAAAAATTATATATACATATATATACAGAATAGCATAGAAAACAATAGAACAGAATATAAATATATATATATATATATATATATATATATATATATATATATACACTGTATATAAAACACCTTCCGAAATTCGAATTTCGTATAGAATGAAATTGAATTTGAATAGAAAAGATTAGAATAGAATAGAAAAGAATAGCATAAAAAAAACAATAAAACAGAACAGAAAAAAATATATAATATATATGTGTGTGTATATATACCATCTTACAAAATGAGAATTTAGTAAAGAATGAATTTGAATTTGAATACAAAAGATTAGAATAAAAAATAATAGAAAAGAATAAACTAGAAAAACATATATTATATTTTATTCTATTCTGTTCTATTGTTTTTCTTTTCTGTTCTATTCTTTTCTATTTTCTATTCATAGTTACATAGTTACATAGTTAGTTAGTCAGGTTGAAAAAAGACACAAGTCCATCCAGTTCAACCATAAAAAAAAAAAAACATATATCGTACAATCCCATATACCCAATTCTATACCCACAGTTGATCCAGAGGAAGGCAAAAAAAAACAGCAGAACATGATCCAATTTGCTACAGCAGGGGAAAAAATTCCTTCCTGATCCCCCGAGAGGCAATCGGATATTCCTCGGATCAACTTTACCTATAAATGTCAGTACCCAGTTATATTATGTACATTTAAGAAAGAATCCAGGCCCTTCTTAAAGCAATCTACTGAGCTGGCCAGAACCACCTCTGGAGGGAGTCTATTCCACATTTTCACAGCTCTTACTGTGAAGAAACCTTTCCGTATTTGGAGATGAAATCTTTTTTCCTCTAGACGCAAAGAGTGCCCCCTTGTCCTTTGTGTTGACCGTAAAGTGAATAATTCAACACCAAGTTCACTATATGGACCCCTTATATATTTGTACACATTGATCATATCCCCCCTTAATCTCTTCTTCTCAAGAGTGAATAAATTCAGTTCCTCTAATCTTTCCTCATAGCTGAGCTCCTCCATGCCTCTTATCTATTCTGATCTTTTCTATTCTAATTCAAAATCATTCTATACGAAATTTGAATTTCGGAAAATGGCTATATATATATATATATATATATATATATATATATACATATATAAATATTAGGGTTAGGGTTAACCCTAACCCTAACCCTGTTATATACAGTATATATGTAACCATTTTCCGAAATTCGAATTTCGTATAAAATGAATTTGAATAGAAAATATTAGAATAGAAAATAATAGAAAAGAATTGACTAGAAAAACAATAGAACAGAATAGAATAA
Source organism: Rana muscosa (assembly GCA_029206835.1). Classification (NCBI taxonomy): domain Eukaryota; kingdom Metazoa; phylum Chordata; class Amphibia; order Anura; family Ranidae; genus Rana; species Rana muscosa. The sequence goes on from CM055121.1 coordinate 576,017,866, forward strand.
AATATAATATATATATTATATTTTATTCTATCCTGTTCTATTGTCTTTCTAGTCTATTCTTTTCTACTCTATTCTTTTCTACTCTATTCTAATCTTTTCTATTCAAATTCGAATTCATTGTATACGAAATTCGAATTTCGGAAGATGGTTTAATATATATATATATATATATATATACATATAATTTTTTTTTTCTGTTCTGTTCTATTGTTTTTCTATGCTATTCTTTTCTATTATTTTACATTCTATTCTAATCTTTTCTATCCAAATTCATTCTATATGAAATTTCGAATTTTGGAAGATGTTTTATATTTTTTCTATGCTGTTCTATTGTTTTTCTATGCCATTCTTTTCTATTATTTTCTATTTTGTTCTAATATTTTCTATTCGAATGCAAATTCATTCTATACGAAATTCAAATTTCGGAAGATGGCTTCCGAAATTCGAATTTCTTATAGAATTATTTTGAATTTGAAAAGAAAAGATTAGAATATAAAATAATAGAAAAGAATAGCATAGAAAAAAATAGAACAGCATAGAAAAAATATTATATATATTTATATATATATATATATATATATATATATATATATATATATAATAAAATCGAATTCTAATAGAATAGACTAGAATAGAAAAAAACAATAGAACAGAATAGAAAAAAAAATATTATATATATATATATATATATATATATATATATATATATATATATAAAACCATCTTCCGAAATTCGAATTTGGTACAGAATGAATTTCAATAGAAAAGATTAGAATAGAATATATTATATTTTTTTTCTATTCTGTTCTATTGTTTTTCTATGCTATTCATTTCTATTATTTTCTATTCTATTCTAATCTTTTCTATTGGAATTCGATTTCATTCTATGCGAAATTCGAATTTCAGAAGATGATATATATATATATATATATATCTCATCTTCTATCATATATATATATGTAGCACACAGATCCCTTCCTTGCTTACCTCCGCTAGCAGGTGGGACACACCATGCCACATGCCCAGTATCCTCCTTATTGTAGAGGGTGAGCGGTGTTATCTGATTTGGGACCTGCAGTGAGTTACCTCCTTCCATTGGATTCTTCACCCTAGAGTGTAAGAAGAAGCCTATTCTCTCTCTTTACTTCAAGAAGGCAATTGTCCAGACAGTATTGAAACCCAATAAAAGGTTTATTTTGGTTGCTTAAGAACTCGATAGGAAAGTTGGAGATAGAGAGAAATTAACTAGAAGGCAGGTTCAGGCACGCAGCACTCAATCATCAATCATCGCCACTCAGGCCTGAGTGTTTTTTTTTTGCTCACCCGGATAGTCCCTCCAAGAGCGGTCCTAGCAGCCGGTGTGGAGCACATAACTTCCCAGCCTAGTAATATTTAAGTCCTTAGGTGCCAATAGAGCACATTATTAGGCTTGTGGCGGGTTATGGAATCCTTCCCTCTGATAGGTAACCAGGCCTCTCTCGAGACAGTGACCTCCTTCACCGATTCCCTGGTTTCCTCTCCTTCAGAGCGGGTCACCCTCACTTGGGCACCCTGGGACTCCTCTTCTTGTGTAGGCCTCAGCTAAAGGTGCTGGCCCACCTGGAACGATGCAGCCTTGGGCTAAAGGTGCCCGGGGCTGAAAACACACACACGTACCACTGGCCATAAGGGCCACTGAAGGTGGGGTACGTGTCTGTTCTTCTCGGACCAAGGGGTCCTCTCCAACGCCTCACGCCTAATGGCATCTGCCCCTTAATACCCTCTCCCCGCATGCACAGCGGGTAGACCACGCCCACTGCACAGCTGCCGAGAGAGGACACCCAATGGTGTTGCGATACCCCCTGTGGTTCCACCTGAGCCGGAGATGACAGTGCCATTCACAGGCAACAGGGAACACTGCAGCCAGGCAATATCACACCACAGCAGAAGCAAGTTTTAGGAAATTAATAGTCTGAGCCCAACTATTGGCTCAGACTAACCCCTAAATTTGAACATAGTGCCCCCTAAATTGGGGGGGGGCACTACATAGATAGATATATATATATATATATATATCTATCTATATAAATATAGATATACAGTCATGGCCGAAATTGTTGGCACCCCAGAAAGTTTTACAGAAAATCAAGTATTTCTCACAAAAGTATTGCAGTAGCACATATTTTGCTATACACATGTTTATTCCCTTTGTGTGGATTGGAACAAAACCAAAAAGGGAGGAAAAAAAGCAAATTGGACATAATGCCACACAAAACTCCAAAAATGGGTTGGTCAAAATTCTTGGCACCCTTAACTTAATATTGGGTTGCACACCCTTTGGAAAAAATAACTGAAATCAGTCGCAAATCTAGATCTCTGGAGATGGACTTGTAACCTTAAGATTGTTGATATTTTTCCACAATTTTGGTTCTCAAGTCCTCAGACAGTTCTCTTCTCCTCTTTCTGTTGTTCATGTTTAGTGTGGCACACACAGACACACAATGCAAAGACTAATGCTGTGTACACACGATCGGTTTTACCGATGAATCCAGTCCGATGGACTTTTCTCATCAGACAAACCGATCGTGTATGGGCCCCATCGGTCTTTTTTCCATTGGTGAGAGAAAATAGAACATGTTTTAAATTTATCCGATGGGGAAAAAAACCATAGCAAATTCCGATCGTCTGTGTGGAACTCCATCGGACAAAAAAACCCACGCATGCTCAGAATCAAGTCGACGCATGCTCAGAAGCATTGAACTTCATTTTTCGCGGCTTGTCGGAGTGTTTTACGTTACGGCGTTTGGGACGGTCGGATTTTTGACTGATGGTGTGTAGGCAAGACTGATGGAAGTCAGCTTCATCGGATTTCGGATGAAAAAATCCATCGGATTAGAATCCATAGGAAATCCGATCGTGTGTACAGGGCTTAACTGAACTTCTCTCCTTTTTATCTGCTTTCAGGTGTGATTTTTATATTGCCCACACCTGTTACTTGCCCCAGGTGAGTTTAAAGGAGCAACATATGCTTTAAACAATCTTATTTATCCACAATTTTGAAAGGGTGCCAAGAATTTTGACCAGCCCCATTTTGGAGTTTTGTGTGACATTATGTCCAATTTGTTTTTTTTCCTCCATTTTTTGGTTTTGTTCCAATACACACAAAGGGAATAAACATGTGTATAGCAAAACATGTGTTACTGCAATACTTTTCTGTGAGAAATACTTGATTTTCTGGAAAAATTTCTGGGGTGCCAACAATTTCGACCATGACTGTATCTATCTATCTATCTATCTATCTATATATCCATATATATAATTATATATACTGTATATATATATATATATATATATATATATATATATATATATATATATATATATATATATATATTGTGACAGCAGGAAGGTAAAGTCACCTGGTTGCATCCAGGGGGGTAGATATATTTCGCCCAGATTCAGGCTTTACGCCGACTTATACAACTAGGGAGTTGATGAAGCCCAGCTGAGGCTAGTGGGCTCATGGATGACTCATACCTCTAGGGAGAGGGCTGGGCGTCGTGCAGGCAGGGAGTTGATGAGACCAGCTGAAGCTTGTCAGCTCATTTAAAGGCCTCTATAAAAACTCCCAGCTTCATTAGATGTTAGCTCATGCCTGGAACCAGACCTGTGTGGACTGTCTAGGGAGAGTGAACCCCTGTGCGGTGAGGCAAAGCCTGTGTGGCTATTTGTTTGGACTTTTACTAAACCAGGGACTTAGGGACTAGGACAGCACCAGGCTGATCCCAGTTGTTAGTTTAGGAAACCTGCATGTTTAGTCAGAGGTCAAACTGACCAGGATTTATTTTGTTTATGTTTCTTTTTGGCTTTGCTGTGTTTTTGTCACTGTACATAGAGAAATAAACCGCACCTTTTGATTTTGAAAACCACAACCTCCGTCTGCTGGCCCTGTTTTTGTGTGGGGAGCCCAACCAGGGGGTCACACACACCCGCTACCGAGTTAACCCCCTCACAATATATAATATTTTTCTGTTCTGTGCTATTATTTTTCTATGATATTCTTTTCTAGTATTTTTGATTCTATTCTAATCTTTTCTAATCAAATGGTTATATTTAGTTTTGTTTAAATGCAGTAGAATTATTTTGAATTTGATAGTTTTTTCGAATTCGGTAGATTTTTTTCGAATGCGGTAGAATGTTTTCGAATGCGGTTGATTTTTTCAAATTCGAAACGAAACCTGAAAACGAATGCAACAAATTGAACTAAACAAATTTAGTTATTAACTAATCGAAACGAAATGAAACAAAACAACATTTTTCATCCTGCACATGTCTACTTGGCAGTCCACTCCCTCAATGTGACTAAGTTCCTGCATTCCGGACAATTGGAAATCCTCCCTGACTCCCTCAATTGGTCAGTGGATTGGGACAGTAAATTAAATTATGACCATGGAAGAGCTTACCCTGTCCCTAAGACCCCTTTCACACTGGAGGCGTTTTTCAGGCGCTTTAGCGCTAAAAATAGCGCCTGTAAAGCACCTGAAAAAAGCCTCATCTGCAATCCCAGTGTGAAAGCCAGAGTGCTTTCACACTGGGGCGCTGCGCTGGCAGGACATCAAAAAAAGTCCTGCAAGCAGATTCTTTGAGGCACTTTAGGAGCCCTAAAGCACCGCTGTCCATTGAAATCAATGGGCAGCGGCGCTTTGCGAGCGTTTTTAACCCTTTATTCGGGCCGCTAGCGGGGTTAAATGCGCCCTGCTAGCGCCCGAAAAGTGCCGCTAAAACTAGCTTCACCGCCGACGCCGGGCGCTCGCAGTGTGAAAGGGCTCTAAAACATCAAGATAAATGTTTCCTCAAGACCTGGTTCTACTAGACCCAATTTAAACTCTCTGATAAATATAAAGAACTGCTTGAAGCGGATTTTATTTCTATTATTTCTTCTATTATTTATTTTCTTTTTTTTAAATGTGTAGAGATTTCCTAAAGGGTTTGTTCTTACAACTGTGCACAGAGTTAGAACCGTGTGTGCATCTACACGTGCACATGCTTGACCATTAATGTGGTAAGAGTGTGAACATGCACATTTGAATGGACTTTGGTGCCCAGTGTCCTAATTAAAGCAGTGCAAGACTCAGTATTATTGCCGAGTAGTCGTCAGCTCCCTAAGCCTTTGACCTGATTTTGTGTTTACGTTTGTATCCTGATTCCTGACCTGGCTTGTTGACTCTGCTTGTACCTGAACCCCTGTTAGACCACTGGAGAATTGGGGAGAAGAGGCTGTAGGGATCAAGCTAGTAGACTACTTCACAAGGCTAGTGTGTTTTGATATGTTTCTATGTGGAAGATTGCCCAAGTCATAACTGAGAACAAGCTGAAGTGGAGTTTTTTGGGTTAATGTTGTGATATGAACAATGTAACTGTGAGTACAGAGGAGATCTCAAAGGCACAGGATGCTCAAGGCTGATATCTTTTAATATGTGTAGCTAGGGTCTGCGTGTTATTGTTTTTTAATGCTAGCAAGCACTTCAGTGTTCTTTTCATTATAATTTTTAAATTATCAAACAAAAATACAATGGTTGGTGTTTAACAAAGCCCCTCACCTATGATAATGCACACAAATACACTCTTTCAATTATCAATTAAGACATCTGACAATTTAAATATACTAGTGGTCTCACTAAAACAAAGTCGTCTTACTAAACAAAGGGCCAGTTTATTTTCTTTCAGACTTTAGGGGGCCTGACTATAGGATTCTTAACACCCTAGGTAAAACCTAATTTTGCCGCCCCCCTGGCTCCACCCCTGACTCCACCCCATTTGCCCTGCCCATGTATACCCCACCTTTTTAATGAAGTGCCCATCAAATGCAGCCCACCAGCGCCCATCAATGTAGCCTCAGCAGTGCCCATCAAATGTAGCCTCACCAGCACCCATCAATCCAGCCTCAGCAGCGCCCATCAAATGTAGCCTCACCAGCGCCCATCAATGCAGCCTCAGCAGCGCCCATCAAATGTAGCCTACCAGCGCCCATCAATGCAGCCTCAGCAGCGCCCATCAAATGTAGCCTCACCAGTGCCCATCAATGCAGCCTACCAGCGCCCATCAATGCAGCCTACCAGTGCCCAAATAATGAATGAATGTTTGCTTACTACCCTTCATTCGGGAGTCGGGACACAGACACAGTCCTCCGCCGCCGCTGTGCCTCTGACACTATGTGCGAACGGTGCAGCGGCTGCCTGCTGATGCTGAGACTTAGTTGCTTGCTGCAGAGAGAGGAGAGTAGGAACACCAGTGACCAGGCACCCTAGGCAGTAGTGTGTCCTAGGCGGCTGCCTAGTTTGCCTAGTGGTAGCACCAGCCCTGCCCGGACTATAGCCCCTGGAATTAGAAAATGCCCCAGCATCAGAGGGAGTGGACAATGTCCTATTGCATCCATAAAGATGATTAGCTTTAAAAAAAAAGGCTGCAACAGAAGTGGTTTGCTTTCAGGCTGTTTGTGTGTAACTGACATATATTGTTTTCCATAATAATAGAATAGGGAGAGAGTGAGATTCCCCAGATTCATTCAGTTGTGTATGGCTTTTTCTTTCATCAAAGCAGCTAATGTCAGACTGGTGAAACCTAGAAAAAGATTTTAGAAAATGTTCAGTATACTGTATATATATATATACGAATATAGATTGAGATCTGGTGATTGTGGAGGCCATTGGAGTACAGTGAACTTATTGTCATGTTCAAAAAAACTGTTCAAGATGATTTGAGCTTTGTGACAAGGTGCATTATCCTGCTGGAAGTAGCCATCAGAAGATGGGTACACTGTAGTCATATAGAGTGCCAAGAAAATATCCCTCACACCATTGCACCACCGTCACCAGCCAGAGGCGTAGCTTGAAGCTTGTGGGCCCCGATGCAAAAGTTGACCTGAGCCCCCCCACTACCACCCTCCACTTCCACTGTGCATGCAGATACACTCACAGCATGGAAAGATACTCAAAGTTGCTTAATAGTTTTGAGTTCCTCCTTACATCAGAGGACAGGGATCACCGCTGGAGAATCAGAGGACAAGGATCACCACTGGAGAATCAGAGGACAGGGATCACTGCTGGAGAATCAGAGGACAAGGATCACCACTGGAGAATCAGAGGACAGGGATCACCCCTGGCAGGTCACTTGGCAGAGCTTTTTTCCCATCCCAGCACTGTATACAGCTCCTCCCCCCACACTACACAGGGCTGAAATCACATTTATTTACACAAGTCTGTCAGCCACAATCTTCACAGGGTGTATCTGCCTTTTTTGTTGCCGTTCTGACCTGTGAAAATCTCTGGTCGCAACGGTAGTTGCAGTAGGCAGATACACCCTGTGCAGATCGTAGCTAATTGGCTGTGTTGTAAAGGAATGTGATTTCAGCCCTGCGGAGGAGAAGCAGTATAGAGTAATGTAATAGAAAAGGAGATCAGCAGCCGGGCATAGAATCCAGGGCGGAGGGGGGGGGGCAACTTAGATCTGGGGGCAAAGCCATGTGACACGAAATCTGGAGCCTGCAGCCCCTCAGGAGGTGTTAAGGGATTTGTTTTAGCAATTTCTGAAGGTTTCTCTGTCAGTGTTGGGGGAAGGTCATCTCTTGGAGGTGTGTGTCTTTTCCCCAGTTGTCAGGGAAGTGGTGTAAACGGACATCCCTGGGTGGGGGGGTACAAAGAATCCCAGCTGGTGACTAGGAGACACTGAGCAGTGTCATACCTCACCAGTGACAGCGGTCCCATCGTGGCTACAGGACAGCACTCTCCTCCTCTTTACTCGCTGAGCTCGGTTACCATTCCATGTTGCTAACACACAGCACAGACACTTTCCCATCCTGGGCTGTTCTCACCCCGTGGACCTCTCCACTCAGGAAATGGTTCACAGCTTCTCCCTGGAAAATTAGAACAGAGAGGTGTGGACTGTGGAAGGCAAAGTGGAAGCCCAGTACTGGAGCATGGCTGTGGGGCCCTATGGCAGTTTGGATCTGGACTTTGTGGAGGATATGATAATAATATCACTGGGAGGCTGCAGGGGCCCTCTGGAGCTAGGGGCAGGGTTGCGATTGTGACCCCTGCAACCCCTAATGCTACGCCCATACCACCAGCCTTAACCATGGATACAAGGCAGGATGGATCCATGTTTTTATGTTGTTTATGCCGAAATGACCCTGCTGCTGTAGCCCATCTGCTTCAATGTTCAATGTGTTGTGCGTTGAAAGAAGGTATTCTGCATACCTTGGTTGTAACGAGTGGTTACCTGAGTTACTGTTGCCTTTCTATCATCTCAAACCAGTCTGCCCATTCTCCTCTGACATCAACAAGGCATTTTTGTCCACACAACTGCCACTCACTGGATATTTTCTCTTTTTTGGACCATTTTCTGCAAACCTTAGAGATGGTTGTGCATGAAAATCTTATCAGATTTAGCAGTTTTTGAAATACTCAGACCAGCACATCTGGCAGCAACAACCATGCCACATTCAAAGTCACTTAAATCCCCTCTCTTCCCCATTATGATGCTTGGTTTGAACTTCAGCAAGTCGTCTTCACTACGTCTAGAAGCCTAAATGCATTGAGTTGCTGCCATGTGATTGGCTGATTAGCAATTTGTATTACCAAGTAATTGAACAGGTGTAAATAATAAAGTGCCCGGTGAGTATATATATATATATACCATATATATATATATATATATATATATATATATATATATATATATATATATATAATTAAAATGCTTTATTCCATTTGATTATGATGTAGCATGCTAAATCACTTGTTTGTAAAAAAAACTAAAAACTAAAGCCAATTATTATTATGAACACTAAGCAAAACCAACATAAAAGATCAGCAAATATTATCTGCAGGAAGGGAAATGGAAGAGGAAATGTTAACATGCATTAGTGAACTGTAAAAGAAACATTATTAGTAAACATGAGTGAACTAATCATTATGAATTCAGAGTTGGCTTGGATTGCCTCCCTCTTACTGGTCTTGGATGGTTAAATTGAGAAACGGATAAACCAGATTCTCTCAAGATGGCTAGAAATAATTGAGTAGATCCACTGAACTCATCATTCACTTTGTAGATTTCTGATTTGCATATCAAAAGTTAAGAATGAGGTGGATCTGTAATGTTTCACTTAACTCTAATGATTTGATTGATTACCATGACCACATTTCATTAAAAGTAATTTAGATGGAAACATTTCTATTACATTTTCAGGGTTATGTGGCTATTAAAGAGGAAGTAAACCCCAATTTTTTTTTCCTTGAAAAAAAAAAAAACCCTGCAAGAGAAAGGCATAATGAGCTAGTATGCATAGCATACTAGCTCATTATGTGGCACTTACCTGAGATCGAAGCCCCCGAAGTGCTCCTCGTTCCCCTCCGCCGCCATGTCCCCTCTGAGCGTTACTTTATAACTGACAAGGGTCAGTTTTGCAGCTAACAGTGTCTGTATTCTGCTTTTGATAATGCAAAGCATATTTCTATACCCCACAATCTTGTATTTAATGATGCACGTTAAAGGGGTTGTAAAGGTTCAAATATAATTTAAAAAAATAACAAACATGTCTTACTTACCTGCAGCTCGTTTTGCACAGAGAGACCCTGATCCTGGTCTTCTGGGGTCCCTCGGCGGCTGTCTCGGCTCCTCCCTGCAGGAGCTAACCCCCTTCATGGGAAGCTCTCTCCCAAGGGGGATAGCTTGCGGGCGCGCTTCTGTGATACAGCCAGCGGCCATAGTCGCGACTGTATCACTCGGCCCCGCCCCCGGCGCACCGCATCATTGATTGATTGACAGCAGCGGGAGCCAATGGCTGTGCTGCTATCAATCTCCAATGAAGAGCCGAGAACAGCCGAGAAGACTGGGGCCAGTAGCCAGCGCATTCACGGTGCGGGACTTTCGAGGGCTCAGGTAAGTAAACCGGGGGGCTGGGGGGCTTGAAGGCATCGGATGTTTTTTCACCTTAATGCATAGGATGCATTAAGGTGAAAAAACGCAAAGCTTTACAACCCCTTTAAGACTTTAGAAACACACTCCAAATTAGTTACGCTGTAGGAACTCTTACTAGTAAATAGGGATGAGCCCGATGTCCGAGTCTAACGTAAGTTCAAATTGAACATTGGGTGTTCGCCTGTTCGCCGAATAGCAAACAATTTTCGGTGTTCGTGGCAAATTCAAAAGCTGTGGAATACCGTTTAAAAGTCTATGGGAGAATAACATGAAAAATCTAAAGTGCTAATTTTAAAGGCTTATATGCATGGTATTGTCATAAAAAGTGTTTGGGGACCCGGGTCCTGCTCCAGGGGACATGTATCAATGCAAAAAAAGTTTTAAAAACTGCAGTTTTTTCGGGAGCAGTGACTTTAATAATGCTTAAAGTGAAACAATAAAAGTGAAATATTCCTTTAAATTTCGTACCTGGGGGGTGCCTATATTATACCTGTAAAGTGGCGCATTTTTCCCGCGTATAGAACAGTCGCGCAGAAAAATTACATTTCTAAAGGAAAAAAGTCATATAAAACTACTCGCGGCTGTATTAAATTGTCAGGTCTCGGCAATACAGAAAAAAGTAATTGAAAAAACGGCATGGGTTCCCCCCCAGTCCATTACCAGGCCCTTTGGGTATGAATATTAAGGGGAACCCCGAACTAAAATTAAAAAAAAACAATTGCGTGGGGGTCCCCCCAAATTCCATACCAGGCCCTTCAGGTCTGGTATGGATATTATGGGGAACCCTGTGCCAAATAAAAAAAATGGCGTAGGAGTGCCCCCTCAAAATCCATACCAGACCCTTCAGGTCTGGTATGGATTTTAAGGGGAATCCTGCGCCAAAATAAAAAAAAAATGGTGTAGGGGTCCCCCCAAAAATCCATACCAGACCCTTATCTGAGCACGCAACCTGGCAGGCCGCAGGAAAAGAGAAGGGCCTGAGAGAGCGCCCCCCCCTCCTGAACAGTACAAGGCCACATGCCCTCAACATGGGGGATGGGTGCTTTGGGGCAGGGGGGGCTCTGCACCCCCCCACCTCCAAAGCACCTTGTCCCCATGTTGATGGGGACAGGGCCTCATCCCCACAACCCTTGCTCGGTGGTTGTGGGGGTCTGCAGGCAGGGGGCTTATCGGAATCTGGAAACCCCATTTACCAAGGGGACCCCCCGATCCCAGCCCCCCCATGTGAATTGGTAATGGGTACAGTGTACCCCTGCCATTTCACCAAAAAAAGTGTCAAAAATGGTAAAAAAAGACAGGAGACACTTGGGGACAAGTCCTTTATTAAAAAAGAAAAAAGTCCAGCAATGTCCATTCATCTTGCGCCGCCCGAAAAAAAACAAAAATGCTGCAACAGCTCTGCCTACATGGGCGGCTCCCGCCGAGTGACGCGTCTCCTGCTGTGACAGCTGTTATATAGCTGAGGGCGGGGCAACCCGGTGATTAAAACGGGTGACCCCACCCCCATCTGACGCCACGGGGAAACCACACCAATGCAAAAAAAAACACGGGGTATCAATTCAAAAAAAAGTTTTAAAAACTGCAGTTTTTTCGGGAGCAGTGATTTTAATAATGCTTAAAGTGAAACAATAAAAGTGAAATATTCCTTTAAATTTCGTACCTGTGGGGTGTCTATAGTATGCCTGTAAAGTGGCGCATTTTTCCTGTGTTTAGAGCAGTCCCGCAGCAAATGACTTTTCTAAAGGAAAAAAAGTCATATTAAACTACTCGCGGCTGTATTGAATTGTCAGGTCTCGGCAATACAGAAAAAAGTCATTGAAAAAAACGGCATGGGTTCCCCCCCCAGTCCATTACCAGGCCCTTTGGGTCTGGTATGAATATTAACCACTTCAATACCAGGCACTTATACACCTTCCTTCCCAAGCCAATTTTCAGCTTTCAGCGCTGTCCTAATTTGAATGACAATTGCGCGTCATGCTACACTGTACCCAAACAAATTTTTTATCATTTTGTTCCCACAAATAGAGCTTTCTTTCGGTGGTATTTGATCGCCTCTGCGATTTTTATTTTTTGCACAACAAATAAAAAAAGAGCGAAAATTTTGAAAAAAACTATGTTTTTCTTTGTTTCTGTAATTTTTTTGGTAAATAAGTATGTTTTCTTCTTCAATGACGGGCACTGATATGGCTGCACTGACAGGCACTGATGAGGCGGCACTGATGGGCACCGATGAGGTGGCACCAATGAGGTGGCACTGATGGGCACTAATGATGGGCACTGATAGGCGGCACTGATGGGCACTGATAGGCGGCACTGATGGGCACTGATAGGTGGTACTGGTATGCGGCACTGATGAGCACTCATAGGTTGCACTGATGGGCACTCATAGGCGGCACTGATGGGCACAAATATGGTGGCACTGATGGGTACTTATGGGTGGCACTGATGGGTACTTATGGGTGGAACTAATAGGTGGCATGGAAGGGCACTGATAGGTGGGCACGGATGGGCACTGATAGGTGGCACTGATGGACACTGGTGTGTGCCACTGATGACACTGGTGGTTGGCATTGCTGAGCATCACAAAAAAAAATTGTGCCAAGATGGTGCCAGTCAGTGCCCATTTGTGGGCACTGATTGGCATAAGTTAGGCATATTATTATACATGTGGATGGCCATGGGGGACTTACCTGGCCATCCACATGTTAGGTGCTTCCCTGGTGGTCCTGGGCGGAATCCTGGTGGTCTAATGTGGGCATCCGAGGGGGGGGCTGCGCTGATAAACAATCAGCGCGAACCCCCCCTGTCAGGAGAGCCGTCGATCGGCTCTCCTCTACTCGCGTCTTTCAGATGCGAGTGAGGAAGAGCCGATCAACGGCTCTTCCTGTTTACATCGTGACCAGCCGTGATTGGACACGGCTGATCAAGTGGTAAAAAGCCTCCGCCGGAGGCTCTTTACCAAGATCAGTGTAGCAGTGGGTCAGACTGACACACCGCTCCACCGATCGCCGCGATGCGCGCCCCTCGGGCGCGCGGCAGCTGTTATCCTGCAGGACGTCAATAGACGTCCAGTCAGGATAACACAACCACTTCCCGGACGTCAATCTCCTATTGACTGGGCGGGAAGTGGTTAAGGGGAACCCTGAACCAAAATTTAAAAAACAATTGCGTGGGGGTCCCCCCAAATTCCATACCAGGCCCTTCCGGTCTGGTATGGATATTAAGGGGAACCCTGCGCCTATTTTTTTTTAAATTATGGGCAATTATGGATTTTGAGGGGGACCCCTATGCCATTTTTTTTTTAATTGGCGCAGGGTTCCCCTTAATATCCATACCAGACCTGAAGGGCCTGATATGGAATTTGGGGGGACCTCCACGCAATTTTTTTTCATTTTAGTTCAGGGTTCCCCTTAATATTCATGCAAGACCCAAAGGGCCTGGTAATGGACTGGGGGGGGGGGCCCATGCCGTTTTTTTCAATTACTTTTATCTGTATTGCCGAGACCCGACAATTCATTACAGCCACTATCAGTTTTAAATTACTTTTTTTCCTTTAGAAATGTCATTTTGCTGCAGGCCACTTTACAGGCATACTATAGACACCCCCCAGGTACAAAATTTAAAGGAATATTTAACATTTATTGTTTCACTTTAAGCATTATTAAAATCACTGCTCCCGAAAAAACTTCAGTTTTTAAAACTTTTTTTTGTATTGATACAGGTCCCCTGGGGCAGGACCCAGGTCCCCAAACACTTTTTATGAAAATACCATACATATAAGCCTTTAAAATAAGCACTTTTGATTTTTCATGTTCGTGTCTAGAGTTGAGCGGACACCTGGATGTTCGGGTTCGACGGGTTCGGCCGAACTTCGGAAAAAAGTTCGGGTTCGGGACCGAACTTTAACCCGAACCCCATTGAAGTCAATGGGGACCCGGACTTCTAAGGACTAAAAAGGCTCTAAAAAAGTAATGGAAAGAACTAGAGGGCTGCAAATGGCAGCAAAATGTTGTTAAGAGCATGGCAAGTGCTCTGCAAACAAATGTGGATAGGGAAATAACTTAAAATAACATTAAAAAAATAAAAAAATAAAAAAATATGCTGGAGGCCCCCTTTTCAGCAGAAGAGGTACGGGAAGTCATTAAGAACCTCAGAAACTCAACGGCACGATGCCACACATATGGTGGGAATGCCCCAGAATACGCCCTTTCTGGAATAAATTATTCAATTTAATGGATAAGCTAGTGGGAAAATAAAATCATTTGAAATAAAAATGTAGCGGGGTGCTAAATTTAAGGGAAGTGTTTGAGTGGTAAATAGGCTCAAACACCCTAATTCTGTAGGATTCATGGACCATTTTGTCCTCGGGGGACAGTATTGGTGTGCAGTTCCCTGCGGCCTACAGGTGGCGCTGCCATGGTAGGCTAGGGTTGAACCACCGATACAGTGCTGTGCCTTTTGTGTCCCCTCTTGGCAGTAGTACAGCGGGGCGGGGAACCTGCTGTGCATGCCGGGAGAGCATATAAAAGGGGCAGACCTTTGGCCTGGGGGCTGATGTCCAGTGGGGTCCACGCCCAGGTGCCTTCGGCCTGGGTGCATGTGTTCCTGTTCCATCTCGGGTACCTTTAGCCCGGGGTGAGGTACTATCCTGGAGTTCCTGCTGCCCTGGGTATGGAGGCCTAGGTGCGGGAGTAAAGCCTGGAGTCCAGAGCCTTCGTCTGGAGTCTTCTAAGGGTTGAGGAGTCTTAGGGTGCCGCCTCGTGTAGGGGACCATGTTCCAGGGAAGGGAGGATCATTCTGATGGACCGATGTGGGAGTCACGGTGAAGGAAGGGTCTGTTGACTCCCTGGAGAGATGTCTTCCCCTTGATATGGGCTAGGTTCGTAGAAGGAGAAGCTCAAGGTCATCTTGACTGTATCAGAGGCCTTATTCACCCGGCCCGTGGCAGGGGCCTTATACACCCTGGTCTGTGGCAGAGACCAAAGTTCTCCAGGTCCGTGGCAGGGGCCTTGTACACCCGGTCTGTGGCAGAGACCAACCTCAAGGTCTGTGGCAGAGACCGTGCACCTAAAACTGTTTGAGAAACCTAAGCAGTGAAGTGAATGTGCTACGTTTGTGCCTGGACCCCCTCCACACCTTAAGCTGTCCTGTTTCTTTGCTCTAACCTTTTCTATCCGAGTAGAGTTTATTTTGCCATGAGAGAATAAGAGTTGTAATTTCAGCTGGTGTGGACATTGACTTTACTGGGAATTAAAGGACTTGCCTCTACCTACAGTAGAGGTGAGAATCATCCTCTGGAGGAGTTTTGACTCCGGCTGTGGACACGGCACGTCAAGTACACCGCTCAACCTCTTTATATAGGAGGGTACGGGCTGGTAGTGCGGTGTGCCTTTCTCCCTCCTGCGAGGAGCCAACAACATAAAGGCAGGTAAGGGGGAAAGGATCTGTGCGCTACAAAAAAATAAAATAAAAATTATAATCTTGACCTAGGAGGGCGAGGTCCATATGGAGTAGGAGGTTGAGGTGGCGGTGGATGTGGCTGTGTAGGTGGAAGCGGCGGTGGAGAAGGACGAGGTAGCCAACACTGGTTCAAAAATACAACAATGGCTGGGTAAGGCCGGTGATGTGTCGAATTCTGTCCCCCGTCAAATAGTGTCCACCCTGTACTGCGCTTGCTCAGTATGTAGGACAAGGGGATTTTGAAAATCTCCCAAGACGAACGGCGCCTGCGTGGTGAGTTCAGGTGAAGGCCACACCATCCGTGGTTCAAGCCGAGCCAAGTGAGGCCGTGCCCGAAGCGTGGCGATCGAACCGAGCCCGTGAGGGGCCCTGTTACTATGTGCTACCGTATGTCCACTTGGATGGTGGGGCTTGAACCTGCACTCACTGCGCAGGCGCCGTTCATCTTCGGAGATTTTGTGAATCTCCTTGTCCTCTGTACTGCACAAGCGCTGCGCCTTCGCAGTATGGGCCGGACACAATCCGATGGCCGGACAGTTTTTGTCACAACACCGGTATACATGTCTATTCTGCACAAGGTACGGACAAGTCCTGTGGGATCCATGCCTGGTTCATTTTAATGAACGTGAGCTTGTCCACATTGGCTCTGGACAGGCGGCTGCGCTTGTCTGTGATAACGCCCCCTGCCGTGCTAAATACACGTTCAGATAATACACTGGCTGCAGGGCAGGCCAGCACCTCCAAGGCATAAAGGGCAAGCTCAGGCCATGTGCCCAATTTGGAGACCCAGAAGTTAAAGGGGGCAGACCCGTCATCCAGTACGTGTAGGCCTGTGGACACATACTGCTCAACCATGTTGGTGAAATGCTGCCTCCTGCTAAGACGTTCCATCTCAGCTGGTGGTGCTGGTTGTTGTGGCGTGCTGACAAAGCTTTTCCACATTTCAGCCATGCTAACCCTGCCTTCTGAGGTGCTGCCAGTGCCCCGGCTGCGTTGGCGACCTCTTCCTCCTCCTCTGCCTTCGCCTTGTGCTTCCACCGTACGCCCGCTGTCAGGTCGGAATGCCACCAGCAGCGCGTCTACCAGCGTGCGCTTGTACTCGCGCATCTTACGATCCCGCTCCAGTGAGGGAATTAAGGACGGTACGTTGTCCTTGTAATGGGGATCCAGCAGGGTGGCCACCCAGTAATCAGCACCAGTTAAAATGTGGGCAACTCGGCGGTCATTGCGGAAACACTGCAGCATGTAATCGCTCATTTGTGCCACTGCCAGGCTGCCCAGAGGCAAAGAAAAGCTGTCCTCTGTGGGAGGTGTATCGTCTGTGTCCTCTGTATCCCCCCAGCCACGCACCAGTGATGGCCACGAGCTGGTCTGGGTGCCACCCTGCTGTGAAAATGGCTCCTCCTCCTCCTCCATCTCCTCCTCCACCTCGTCATCTTCCAGAACTGTGCCCTTTCTGCCGGACAATTGTGTACCTGGCGTTTGTTGGTGCAGGAACCCACCCTCGTAGCCACTTGTGAAAGACTGCCCTGAAAGCCTTTGAAATGATCCCGCTTCCTCCTCCTCCTCCTCCTCATCCTCCTGTGCCACATCCTCTTCCATCATCGCCCGAAGCGGTTTTTTCAAGGAGGCATAGAACTGGGATAGTAACGCTGAGAACGGCATCATTGGCACTGGACATGTTGGTGGAGTACTCGAAACAGCGCAACAAGGCACACAGGTCTCGCATAGAGGCCCAGTTATTGGTGGTGAAGTGGTGCTGTTCCGCAGAGCGACTCACGCGTGATTGCTGCAGCTGAAACTCCACTATCGCCTGCTGCTGCTCGCACAGTCTGGCCAGCATGTGCAAGGTGGAGTTCCACCTTGTGGGCACGTCACATATAAGGCGGTGAGCGGGAAGGCCGAAGTTACGCTGCAGCGCTGACAGGCGAGCAGCAGCAGGGTGAGAACGCCGAAAGTGCGCACACACAGCCCGCACTTTCTGTAGCAGCTCTGGCATATTGGGGTAATTTTTAAGGAACCTCTGGACCACCAAGTTCAGCACATGCGCCAGGCAAGGGATGTGCGTCAAACCGGCTAGGCCCAGAGCTGCTACGAGATTTCGCCCATTATCGCACACCACCAAGCCGGGCTTGAGGCTCACTCACAGCAACCACTCATTGGTCTGTTGTTCCATGTCCCTCCACAACTCCTGCGCGGTGTGGGGTTTTTCCCCCAAACAGGAAAGTTTTAAAACTGCCTGCTGTCGTTTACCCCTGGCTGTGCTGAAGTTGGTGGTGAAGGTGTTACGCTGACCGGATGAGGAGGCGGTAGAGGATGAGGAAGCGGAGTAGGAGGAGTTAGCAACAGGAGGCAAACTGAAGCGCCCTGCAATCCTCGGTGGTGGAAGGACATGCGCCAAACTGCTATCTGCCTCAGGCCCAGCCGCCACTGCATTTACCCAGTGTGCTGTTAGGGAGATATAACGTCCCTGACCGTGCTTACTGGTCC
This sequence comes from Rana muscosa, assembly GCA_029206835.1. NCBI lineage: Eukaryota > Metazoa > Chordata > Amphibia > Anura > Ranidae > Rana > Rana muscosa. The sequence continues at coordinate 576,035,773 of CM055121.1, forward strand.
ACACATCCGTAGTTAGGTGGACCTTGCCACAGATGGCGTTGCGCAGTGCACACCTGATTTTGTCCCCCACTTGGTTGTGCAGGGAAGGGATGGCTCGCCTGGAAAAGTAGTGGTGGCTGGGCACGACGTACTGTGGGACAGCCAATGCCATCAGGCTTTTAAAACTCTGCGTCTCCACCAGACGGAATGACAGCATTTCAAAGGCCAGGAGTTTTGAAATGCTGGCATTTAGGGCCAGGGATCGCGGGTGCCTAGGGGGGTACTTCCTCTTCCGCTCCGATGTTTGGGAGATAGAGAGCTGAACGCTTCCATGGGACATTGTGGAGATTTTTGGTGACCCAGGTGGTAGTGTTGCTGGCAGATCCTCTGTTTGCGGGGTGGCAGGTGCCACTGTCACTACAGAGGTGGATGAAGAGGCCGAGACTGCAGCAGAAGAGGAAGCAGGAGGAGCCAGAGACCTTTCTTGGTTTTTGAGGTGTCTACTCCACTGCAGCTCGTACTTTGCACTTAGATGCCTAGTCATGCAGGTTGTGCTCAGGTTGAGAACGTTTATGCCTCGCTTCAGGCTCTGATTGCACAGCGTGCAAACCACTCGTGTCCTGTCATCAGCACATTGTGTGAAGAACTGCCACGCTAGGGAACTCCTTGGACCTGGCTTTGGTGTGCTCGGTCCCTTGCTGCATTGAACAGTAGCAGACATACTGTCTAGGGGACGGACGCTCCGCTTTTGCACCCTGCTCCCTCTTCTGCTGTGCTTGTGGCTCTGTGCGACCACCGCCTCTTCCTCCAAACTACACTGGTCACCTGCATAACGTTGATTCCATGTGGGGTCGAGGACCTCATCGTCCTCCACATCATCTTCCACCCAGTCTTCACCCCTGCCCTCCTTGTCTGTCTGCACAATTGCGAAAGCAGCAGCAGTTGGCACCTGTGTTTCATCATCATCCGAGACGTACTGCGATGGTCCTCCCATGTACTCATCATGAAACATAAGTGGTTGGGCATCGGTGCACTCAATCTCTTCCACTTCTGGGGCAGGGCTAGGTGGATGGCCCTGGGAAACCCTGCTAACAGAGTCATCGAAAAGCAGAAGAGACTGCTGCATGATTTGGGGCTCAGACTGCTTGGCTGATTTGCAAGGGGGTGAGGTGAAAGACTGATGGACATGGGTTTCAGGTGCCAACTCTGATCTTTCATCAGAAGAGTGGGTGGGAGACAATGTGAAGGAACCCGAGGCACTGTCAGCAACCCAATCTACTATCGCCTGTACTTGTCCTGGCCTAAACATTCGTACAGCCTCATTAGGCGCGACAAAATACCGCCGCAGGCTTGGTCGCCTACTCGCACCTGAGGAAGGTGTTTCACTTGTGCGTGTATCTGGCACAGATCCACCACGTCCTCTCCCTGCAACAGGAGCTCCACCAGCAGCACCACGACCGGGGCCACCACGTCCCTTTGACCTTCTCCTCATATTTTCCAAATTTAGGATCTTGCCCTAAATGGGTGTTTTTGGAAGAGCAGAACACACCCACAGTACGTAACCGCTGAATCGCACAGCTACAGAACTGCAGAAAATGCTATTCAAAAAAAATGTTGTTTTTTTTAGTATAGCACAGTAGGAGAAAACTATATAGAAATTGTTTATTTCACACACCTCCACATATGTATAACACACTGCAAACTATTTTTTGTGCCCCTAAATGGCGTTTTTTGGAAGAGCAGAACACACCCACAGTACGTAACCGCTGAATCGCACAGCTACAGAACTGCAGAAAATGCTATTCAAAAAAATGTTTGTTTTTTTAGTATAGCACAGTAGGAGAAAACTATATAGAAATTGTTTATTTCACACACCTCCACATATGTATAACACACTGCAAACTATTTTTTGTGCCCCTAAACAGCGTTTTTTGGAAGAGCAGAACACACCCACAGTACGTAACCGCTGAATCGCACAGCTACAGAACTGCAGAAAATGCTATTCAAAAAAAATGTTGTTTTTTTAGTATAGCACAGTAGGAGAAACTATATAGAAATTGTTTATTTCACACACCTCCACATATGTATAACACACTGCAAACTATTTTTTGTGCCCTTAAACGGCGTTTTCTGGAAGAGCAGAACACACCCACAGTACGTAACCGCTGAATCGCACAGCTACAGAACTGCAGAAAATGCTATTCAAAAAAAATGTTGTTTTTTTAGTATAGCACAGTAGGAGAAAACTATATAGAAATTGTTTATTTCACACACCTCCACATATGTATAACACACTGCAAACTATTTTTTGTGCCCCTAAATGGCGTTTTTTGGAAGAGCAGAACACACCCACAGTACGTAACCGCTGAATCGCACAGCTACAGAACTGCAGAAAATGCTATTCAAAAAAAATGTTGTTTTTTTTTTAGTATAGCACAGTAGGAGAAAACTATATAGAAATTGTTTATTTCACACACCTCCACATATGTATAACACACTGCAAACTATTTTTTGTGGCCCTGAATGGCTCTTTTTGCAAGCGTACATTAAAGTGTAATTTTTTTTTTTTTTTTTTTTGACCTAAACGGGTCTTTTTTTGCACGAGCAAAATAAAATGCTAATTTTTTATTTTTTTTGCCCTATGGGTCTTTTGGAAAAGAGCACAATAAAGTGCCTTTTTTTCCCCCCCCTAAATGGATCTTTTTCAAAGAACAGAATACACCCACAGTGTGGAAACGGTGTATCTCTCAACGTAATATATGCAGTGCTGGTGCACTGAGCTTGCAGATAAAAGTTAGATTTTCTCTGACACTGGGCTCATGGCAGTGTAAAAAGTCTGTGCACTGCAACACAAACAGGTAAACCTATGCAGATCGCTGATTTTAATCTCTGAATCTGGACCCCTATATAATATATCTCTCTCCCTGAAAGCACCAACAGGAACCTGGCCCTACACTACACTATCTCTCTATCTTTTCCCTCAGATTGCAGAATCAGGACTACCTCATGTATTTTACAGTCTCTCCCTATTAGCAACAGCAGCAGCCAAGATCCTCTCCCTATCTATTCTGAAGCAGAGTGACGTGTGTGCTGTGTGCCTCTAGCTTATATAGAAGCTGGGTCACATGTTGCACTGACCAATCACAGCCATGCCATTAGTAGGCATGGCTATGATGGCTTCTAAGGGCACACCAGCTAATCAAAAGGTGATTGGCTGGCCCCTGAAGCATTTCTAACTGCGTAATTAGATTGCCGAACCCGAACCCGGACTTTTGCGCAAAGTCCGGGTTCGGGAAAAAGCTAAAGTTCGGTACGGACCCGAACTTTACAGTTCGGGTTCGCTCAACACTATTCATGTCCCATAGACTTTAACGGTGTTCGTGTGTTCGAACAAATTTTTTGCCTGTTCACAAGTTCTGGTGCGAACGGAACCGGGATGTGTTCGGCTCATCTTTACTAGTAAACTGTGACTGTATGATCTGTGTTTTTTTCTAAATAAAGCTTATTAATGAGTAACACCTGATACAAACCAGGCCTGTGAAGGACAGTACAGCTGTGTTGCCAACCATCAGTATTTCTATTGGCAGCCAGTAAAAAGCTGCACTTTTCTCCTGACAGTAAAAAATATGGCTGTGATGCTCGACTCAGAAGAGCACAAGCGCAGTTTCAGTCCGGAGCCGCACAGGATCATCTGATTGTATGCTACAGTGTGTTTGAGTGGTGTGGACACGGTGCCTGAGCTGTCATGTGATGTCATGGTGCAAGGGAGCTGAGTGGCCGGGGACTCATGTGCGGGTCTGTGGGAAGATAGCAAGTCAAGCTGTAAGCGGAACTGCCAGTGCTGTTTGGACTGGAGTGGACTGAAGTAACCACCTGACGTGGAGAGAGACTGTCACTGTGACTTAGAAGGGGACGTGTCGCGTCAGTGAGGTGTCATCCTCATCTGTGCTGCTGCACACTGCTGTCAGTGTCATTGTGAGGGCCAATGTCATGTCTGTGTGCCACCCATTCTAATTTCTTACCCTTCTTAGTTCTGTCCCTAAGCTACTTACATACTATATCAAAAATAAAATATGAAATATGTTTTTTGCCTTAATATCTACCTTAAATCACATTGCTAATTGCATACTGTACTTGTTTGTAGCCTAAATACTGAAATTTGCACTTAAAACTGTAATTTTGTAACTTTTGGAAATACCAGTAAAAACTTAGCCGTGGCAGTAAATTTTAATCTGAATCGGGTAGGTTGGCAACACTGCAGTTCAGTGGTATATGATATGCAAACAAATCATATTACATTTAACAATATGTAATACCCCTTCAAAAGCTTCTAAATAGGCTAAGTCCCAGTTGTCTAGTCAAGATAACAAGACAGAACCTCTACATACATACCTCCAACTATACTTGCAGAGAAAATATTGTAAAAACTGACCCCTTACCCATACACAGGTATAAAGCATGCCAAAAACATCTCAAATCTTCCCTAAATCTGACACAGGGACGGCCCGTCGATTAAGGGTGCACGGGCACCGCCCCCTCTATCACGTCACCCCCCTATATGTAGAATAGATAGAATTATGCATAGCATGAATCTATCCATGGCCACCGTGGCCACCCCCTATTCAGGCATCCGGCCCCTTTTCGGATGCCGGGCCCCTGAATTACAGTGTTTGTTTGAAGCTCCTGATTAGAGCCATAGGCTCGAATAGGCTTTAAAAAAGGTGGACGCAGAGCATTGCGCTCGGAGTCCCCCCAGATGTGTTAGAAAAGCAAATGAATATTTGCTTTTCTAACACTGAACCGCCTCTCCGCCAACCAGGAAGCACGGGTCTAATACCCGTCACCTGATTGGCAGAAGGCACAGGTGATCCTATTGGACGCCTAGCAGAAGGGAAGAAGAGATGCACGGGAAGCATGGAGGACACAGGAGCCGTCACCTGACCCGCTGCCTGTCCCACAGGAGCCGTCACATGATGCCTGACCCGCCACCAAGATGGGGTAAGTGCCGGTCAGACAGCGGGCAGGGCTGCATTTTACTGGGCACAGTGAGGCTGCATTTCATGGGTCACAGTGGCTGCATATGATGGCACAGTGGCTGCATTTGATGGGCACAGTGGCTGCATATGATGGGCACAGTGGCTGCATATGATGGGCACAGTGGCTGCATATGATGGGCACAGTGGTTGCATTTAATGGGCATAGTGGCTGCATATGATGGGTACAGTGACTGCATATGATGGGGCACAGTGGGTGCATTTGATGCGTCACAGTGGCTGCATTTGATGCGGCACAGTGGTTGCATTTGATGCGCACAGTGGTTGCATTTGATGGGCACAGTGGCTGCATTTTATGGGGCACAGTGGCTGCATTTTATGGGGCACAGTGGCTGCATTTGATGGGGCACAGTGGCTGCATTTGATGGGCACAGTGGCTGCATTTGATGGCTGCATTTGATGGGCACAGTGGCTGCATTTGATGGGCACAGTGGCTGCATTTGATGGGGCACAGTGGCTGCATTTGATGGGCACAGTGGTTGCAATTGATGGGCACAGTGGCTGCATTTCATGGGCACAGTGGCTGCATTTCATGGGCACAGTGGCTGCATTTCATGGGCACAGTGGCTGCATTTGATGCTGCACAGTGGCTGCATTTGATGGGACACAGTGGGTGCATTTGATGGGGCACAGTGGCTGCATTTGATTGGCACAGTGGCTGCATTTGATTGGCACAGTGGCTACATATGATGGGCACAGTGGCTGCATTTGATGGGCACATTGGCTGCATATGATGGGCACAGTGGCTGCATTTGATGGGCACAGTGGCTGTATTTGATGGGGCACAGTGGCTGCATTTGATGGGCACGGTGGCTGCATTTGATGGGGCACAGTGGCTGCAATTGATGGGCACAGTGGCTGCAATTGATGGACACAGTGGCTGCAATTGATGGACACAGTGTCTGCAATTGATGGACACAGTGGCTGCAAATGATGGACACAGTGGCTGCAATTGATGGACATAGTGGCTGTATTTGATGGGCACAGTGGCTGCAATTGAGTGCACAGTGACTGCCTTTGATGGGCACATTGGCTGCATTTGATGGCACAGTAATGCCGCGTACACACGATCGTGATTCACGGCGGTGAAAACACCGCCGTGAATCACGACATGAAATAAAATGAAAAACGAGGGAACGGCATTTTCCCCCACACACGACCGTTTTTCTCGTCATTTTTTTCTTTGTCGAGAAAAACGACCGTCTGTGGGCTCCGCGGCAGTGTCTCCCTATGGGAAAACTGCCGCGGAAAAAAATGATGGAAAAAACGATGAGAAAATTTAGAACATGTTCTAATTTTTCTCGTCGTTTTTTCTGCCGTTTTTCTCAACGAGAAAAACGACATAAAGCCCACAGACGATCGTTTTTCTCGGCGAAAAAAAAAAAAGTCATTTTTCCCGACGGGAAAAATGATCGTGTGTACGCGGCATAAGGCTGCAATTGATGGCACAGTGGCTGCATTTGATGGCACAGTGAAGCTGAAATTTATGTTTTTTTTTTATTATTTTTCAAAAAATTTCAGGTTGTTTGCACCGCCCAAAAATTTTTGAGCACCAGCCGCCATTGATCTGACACTTAGTCAACAATTGGGAGAAGAGTTTGTGGACAAGGCCAACACAGGGGGTTTGGTCGCTTCCCAGGAAGCAGTATTTTCATGTGGAAGGGGGTGGCAAGATGAGCCCCCTTCTAATCACCTGCGCATCCTGCCTTTGATTTTGCCTCTGGCCGGTCCAGCTCAATCCACAACCAGAGCAAAGATACTGGCAGAGTCAGAAAACACACAGTAGGAAGGTCCCACAAAGTCACTGCGCACTTCTGGTGCACATGAAACCTGATTTGCGGACTAAGAGATGCTCAGTGAATGGCAAAGCAAAGAGAAATCACACTAGGTGCTTTGGATCAAGGTAAGTACACACTATAGAAAGATGGATATGCTTTGCTCATTTTCCATTTCAGAGGTTTACAACCACTACTTACTGCATGCCGTTTCAGATCAGGGCCTTTTTTTCTACTTTAACCTCTTTAGATCCGGGCCATAGACTATTGACGGCCTCAATGTGGATCTAAAAATCCGGGAGGACGTCAATAGACGTCCTCGGCTATTTCGGCCACTGGGGGGCGCGCGAGCGCCCGCCAGCGGCACGCGCGCGTGCCCGGCGCATCACTGAGATGCCGATGCGCGTGCCTGGCGGCCGCGATGTCCGCCAGATACCCGCGATCGGCATGTACACAGAGCAGGGACGTGGATCTCTGTGTGTAAACACAGAGATCCACGTCCTGTCAGGGAGAGGAGACCGATGTTGTGTCCCTTGTACATAGGGACACAGATCGGTCACCTCCCCCAGTCAGTCCCCTCCCCCACACAGTAGTAATCACTCCCAGGGCACACATTTAACCCCTTCCTCGCCCCCTAGTGTTAACCCCTTCCCTGCCAGTGTCATTTTTACAGTAACCAGTGCATTTTTATAGCACTGATCGCTGTATCAATGACAATGGTCCCAAAATGGTGTCATAAGTGTCCGATGTGTCCGCCATAATGTCGCAGTCACAATAAAAATCGCTGATCGCCGCCATTACTAGTAAAAAAAAAAATTATTAATAAAATAGCAATAAAACTATGCCCTATTTTGTAGACGCTATAACTTTTGCGCAAACCAATCAATAAACGCTATTATTCGATTTTTTTTACCAAAAATATGTAGAAGAATACGTATCGGACTAAACTAAGGAAAAAAAAATATATATTTTTTTTAAAAATGGGATATTTATTATAGCAAAAAATATTGTGTTTTTTTCAAAATCGTCGCTCTTTTTTTGTTTATAGCGCAAAAAATAAAAACCGCAGAGGTGATCAAATACCACCAAAAGAAAGCTCTATTTGTGGGGGAAAAAGAACGTCAATTTTGTTTGGGAGCCACATCGCACGACCGCGCAATTGTCATTCAAATCGTGACCGCGCCGAAAGCTGAAAATTGGTCTGGGCAGGAAGGGGGTTTAAGTGCCCAGTAAGCAAGTAGTTAAGCATCCATAAACATAGATACACTTTAAGGGATGTAATAATGCAAAAGGAATGATGGCACTCAATATATATAATAAGCAATAGGAACTATTTTACTCTTAAAAGCCAACTCTGGGCCATTGTTAACATCAAAAAAGAAAATCACATGATTGTACTGCCATGCTGAATTAATTATTGTGGCATGACCGTCTGCATACAGCATGCTAATAGTGCTATAAGCATCTCAGTGATCGGCAATTGGCCGGGCCTAGCTCAGCTTGTGAAATAACATTAACGCCTACTACATCATTCACATAGTCACCAGATTGCCCTAAGACAGCATGTCTTCCCGGACTAACCTCCAGTATAATCTTTGCAGGAGTATGCAGTATATAAAGTCTCTGTGCTTGCTGTAGCTTCAGCTGGATCCCAGAGGTATACAGCGTACTCCACTTGTGTAGAGGAAGATAAATGTGGTCACATTAGTTATATGCTGCTCTGTTTCCATTAAGCACATTCAGGCATCTTACCTTCTGAATCATTATTGAAAATTGGCCCAGCATTTTAAATCCTCTGGCAAAGTAGATTGAATTGCACCATCCAATTATTAAAGCCAGAGAAAGTGGAATTGCTTCTGCCTCATGCCCAAGAACTCTGAGTACCGCAGCGGAGAAAATTAACAGCGAATATCCCACCCTACGGAAAACACCACCTCGTTAGCGGGCATGTAAATCATTTTCCAGAAATAAGTCAGCACAACACAAAGACGGTGAAGACTCACGTAGCTGATTTGTTTTTGATATGCTTTCTACTTCTTTTATATATACTGAGATATCAGGAATGCTGAGAAAATTAAGCAGAACTGATAGGGAAAACTTAATTTAATAGGCCACAGTCAAAAGACCTTTGAGTTACCGAGGCAACCTCGTACTGCTGATTCAAAACAGAGTCAGTCAATTTGTAGTCTATTAAAATCCACTGACAGCAACTTTCACCAGGAAGAAGTGCCAGGCGGCTTGTCATATGATATTTAGAAACAAAGTAGAGGAGTTACTGTGAATTAACATAGTGATAAAATGGAATGAGGCGGCTGGCAGACGGTGGGCACTTTATTAGGGTTAATAGCTTTGAAGCTATAGAAAGACAAAGAAGTCGGCTGGATTTAGTTGCTAGGAAAGTAACAGGAAGGGTAATCCTACACATGTGGGAGATGATAAACATTGCTCATTTTTGCTTGAAAAACATAATGCGTCTTGATAGTCAGAATGAAACATGGTTCTTTTATGTGGAAACCTGACACAGGCGCCAACAAATTAGCAAACACATGGGATAGCTGGCACTACACTTGCACATTGCGTCGGCGTAGGGAAATTACATTCTCCTAGCCCCCACTGTCCTTCTGTCACAGGATGCTTTTTTACAATAGTAACACTGAGTGAATGCAACCCAATCACCGACAAAGCTTAGAGTGACACTAAACTCTGGTTTAGAAAGAAGGAATTCTTAACTTATAAAGTACTGTCTATTGCTCTCAGCCTCCTCCAAATCGCCATTTTTTTCTTTTTGCTGTTGTGATACAACTTCCTGTTAGAGGGTGGCTATGTTCATTCTCCATAGTCCCACTGTGTGTAGGAGTATAGCCACACTCTCTTGCTTGCTCCCGAGATAGACTATGGACTATGGGATTTACAGTGTGCATAGGGTAGTGAATGTGACTGCAAGTAATGTACACTGCTCGTTACAAATAAATGGAAGTGTTGGGGGTGGGGAGGCTCAGGAGCTCATGGAGGATGTCACAAGGAGGCAGAAGAAAAACAGTTAGGGCTAGTTTACATTTGCTTCAAAACAAGGCTTCGGACACACTTTGTTAAAGCTCTCCAAATGCCAGTCATAGCCCCTGTCACTTAATAAAATGATTAGCTTACAGTCCTGTTTACACCTTGCTTTTGCTTGGTGCTTAGATGAGGCTTTGGTGGGGCTTCAATGGGGTTCTCTACTCCTCTGGAAGCTCTCACTGCCACTATACACTGTCCCTGACAGATGGGGAACCTGTCTCTACACGAACTGCTTGCATAATGTGTGCAAAGTCAGGGGGCCAGTGGCTTAAATAAGCTCTGCCCTCACCAAAGATGGCCACAGTGGTCACTCGGGCCCAGCACCCAATCCAACAGCTGTTCCCCTGGTGACTGCAGGAAGTTAAAGAGGAATATAAATTCCTCTTAATTCCCTTCCCCTTCTGTATTGCTGCCTTGGTTCAGCACCACCTACAGTGCAGAGTAGAGACTGCAGCTGCTTACAGGCTGGCAAGTTGTGTAAAGGCAGGTGTCCCAATACTTTTGACAATATAGTGTATATATATATATATATATATATATATATATATATGTAGCGGCCTCACCCCGTCCTCTTTAGCTAGGGGTATGTCCCGCGACAGAGTGAGGTGCGCTACGGCCCATGTCCTCCCCATAACTGTGGGTGAGGTGAAGGCCAATACCTGATGTTTCCTCGGGCCGGTGTGTCCTGGGCATGTACCGAGTCTGTTGTGCAGAAACCACCAAACCACCCTTTGCTCCCATTAACAGAGTCCATACACCGATCACAGTCCAACTGTTGGTTTATTTCGTATCTCCACATACAGGCAATGCGATGGCATGATACGGTGGGATGAGCAGGTCGAGGCACTATACTGATCTGGGTCCCTACACCCCCTGTGCTATGACCAAGGGTTGTAGGAGTCTTGACATGAATACCTCCGCTGCGTTGCGGCCCCTATCAGGGGAAGATGTCCTCCAAGGGAGTTACCGAAGACATTGACACTACACCGGGTCTTCGAACGAGTGACCTCCTCACCTCAGATGCGGGTCCCCTCGCAAGGGGCGCCCTGGAACAACTTCACCCTTGCGGGACCCGGTCGAAGTCACCGGGCCCCAGGCCTCCTCAATAGTACCTCACCCCAGGCTGAAGGTGCCTGGGATGGAACCCCAACTTCATCCCGGCCAGGCCTAGGGCGCCTAGGCCGGGAACCTTGAATCGCCCGCACCCAGGCTGAAGGTGCCTGGGTGCGTGAAGAGATGATCCCCGAAGACAGACCTCGTGGCGAGGGCGTCTCCCCCTTTTATCTCCTCCCGTCGATACCACGGCGGGTTCCCCGCCCCAACCGTACCATCTCCAGGAAGGGACAAAGAAGGGTAGCACTGTGGTAGTGATTCTACCTCGAGCCTGTAGGTACTCCGCCACCCACAGGCAAAGGAGAATATTGCACCACCCAATCCTCCACGAATAACAAAAAGGGGTCTAAACCCTGCCATAATTACACACCTGGGTCACTCTACCCCCAGGTGTATCCCACTAACTTTGAAGACCCCTCTACACACTCCCCCTGGTGATTTGACGCTGGTCCCCAGCGTCAGGTGCACACCCATGTCTCCCAAGGAGTGGTGACATGAAGTGGGCCCCAGAAGCTATCCCTCAAATTTTTGGATACTAAGTGTGCCAAGACCTGCTCAAAAGGGAAAGGGAAAATATAAAACGATAAACTTTTGCATAAGACATCTATTCTGTACACATGTACAATCCCTCCCATCACTGTCTAAGAACCACCCCACTCTCAGTAGTCTTGACCGATGAATCTCCTGCAGAAGGGAAACAACAAAAAGAAAACACATCCTAACACTCTGTGTTAACTTGGCATGAGTGGGTCCGTCAGCCGAGAGACCCGCTCACTCCAATAAGTAAGTAATGCATGTGTAGCATTTCGAATAACCGTTGCACAACACTGCCACCTGGTGACAGAGCTGCGGTAGTGACACTTGGTGAGATCTTCCTTCTTCCTGCTTTCCTACTCTGACTCTACCCCAAAAGTCTCTGCCTTTGGCACATGAAGAAAAGGGAGAAAAAAAATAACAGCTCCCAAGTCTCCAGTGAGTAAAAGAAAAGCCCAAATCAAAACAAAAGTAGGGCACAGTTCTAGGCGTCTGGGAATGTCTCTTCCAGAAAGTTTCAACAGCAACAAGATAGGAGCTCACTTCTCCTATAAGTAGAACCTTGGATCCGGCAGAAACAGAGGCTTCAGGTGCCCGTCAAACACTTCCACCGAGTACTCGACATCCTCTCCTTCTTTCCTGCAGATGAGCACCTTATCGGCATGAATATGGCGCCCAAGTCTCCAATCAGCTCTGCAGTTCTTGAACTTTTTAGACACAGGCGGCGAACATGACAAGTATCGCCTGGCATGGGGTACTTTAAGCTTTTCCCATACAAACTCCTCATACCATCTTGGTCGCAGGACCTCGACTTCATACAATAAGTCCCGAGGCAAGTAGGGGTACTCCCACCCATATTCACGGGCGACTCTCTGGGAGAAAAGTCTCTGCAATCTGGCTAGAGGCGGCATCACATCTCGCTCACCTTCTCCTGGCTGTACGATGGCCTCCGGGTGCCGAGGTACCTTCACCATCTCGGGTTGCTTTGTCTTTGGTGCCCGCAACGAAGCACGCTGCGTCCCCTCCATCAGAGCGGGTGATGTAGTTGAATGAGGAAAGTTGGTCGAAGGATTAGATTTCCTCGGGAACTCCGGGGCCTGCGCCCGGAGCGTACTGTCTTCTATGGACATGGGGGAATCCTGTGGTTTACTCAGCACAGGTAGCGGGCGTCTGTCCCAGCCCTTCCGGTGAAACAGCTTGTCTATTTCCCCGTCATCCCCACAGTCTGACAACGACTCTAGGTCGGAGGTGTCATACATCTCGGCGGGAAGGTAGTCTCTAGTAGACGGAAGGCTACCCTCCCTTTCGGGCTCCACCGACTGTGGACCCCCGACACCTCCAACCAACACCACAGTCCCAGCCCCTGGCTCACCTAGACCTTCTTCAGCACTGGGATGTCCAGGATTCTTCCGACCGGATCCATCCAGGTCCAGCAAGCAGCGGGGCGAAGCTCGACCACGACCACAGGAGGCCTGCACCAGGCCTATCTTCCTCTTCGGGGGTGGCAGCAGGGAGTCTGTGGTGACCGAAGCAGTGTCCTCTGATTTTTCTCTCTCAGTCTCTGGTTGGGCAGTCACGTCGCCCTGGTCAGCACGTACGGGGACCTCCGCAGAGGCCTGGATCTCTCCCTCCGGAGTGGCGGTTCCTGTGATGCAGTTGAGGCGTAGGGCCCGGGGCCTTTCCGTGTATGGTTCAACCTCAAAAAGGAACTCCTTGCATGCCTCACATCGCCCGAATGGCTTTAGTTGGAGCACCAGTCCCGAGCATCCGGGACAGATCACACCGAGGGCCTCCGTGTCTCTGCATGAATACAGAGCCAACTGTCCTCGGGGCCTAAGTCTTATCCCCGTGTCTGTCAGGGGAGCAGCAAATGCAGTCATCTTCATAGGGTAAGATACCGGCATCCACGAAGAGCTTGAATTCTTTCCGACCACTTGCTGTTCCATCACGCGCTGACCACGCGCCGGAGTCTCCACGTGTATCTCCACATGTGGCCAGACTCCTCCCACGACTTGTACAATTTTGCGGGCTTCCGCCAGCCTCCGCCCACAAATTGCACAGTCATGGGGTGCCTCGTGGCGCAGTGCATTAACAGTCCCCACATGTAGTACTTCACACAGCTGGACCTCTCCCTTTTTACGCTCCTCCGCGTGGGCCTTTCCCGACTTAGGGTCATGTCCACAACTCCGAGCAGGGATGCACTTTGGCCAATCACATGGCCGACCTGCTCGGAACTCCTCCGGGCAGCAAAGTTCAAACACAGACGTTCTCAGTTCCATCGCCAAGACACACACAATCCCGGACGAGCGAGCCCCCACGTATAGTGGCCTCACCCCGTCCTCTTTAGCTAGGGGTATGTCACGCGACAGAGTGAGGTGCGCTACGGCCCATGTCCTCCCCATAACTGTGGGTGAGGTGAAGGCCAATACCTGATGTTTCCTCGGGCCGGTGTGTCCTGGGCATGTACCGAGTCTGTTGTGCAGAAACCACCAAACCACCCTTTGCTCCCATTAACAGAGTCCATACACCGATCACAGTCCAACTGTTGGTTTATTTCGTATCTCCACATACAGGCAATGCGATGGCATGATACGGTGGGATGAGCAGGTCGAGGCACTATACTGATCTGGGTCCCTACACCCCCTGTGCTATGACCAAGGGTTGTAGGAGTCTTGACATGAATATCTCCGCTGCGTTGCGGCCCCTATCAGGGGAAGATGTCCTCCAAGGGAGTTACCGAAGGCCCATCCGTCACCGGGTTGACACTACACCGGGTCTTCGAACGAGTGACCTCCCCAGCCTCCTCACCTCAGATGCGGGTCCCCTCGCAAGGGGCACCCTGGAACCACTTCACCCTTGCGGGACCCGGTCAAAGTCACCGGGCCCCAGGCCTCCTCAATAGTACCTCACCCCAGGCTGAAGGTGCCTGGGATGGAACCCCAACTTCATCCTGGCCAGGCCTAGGGCGCCTAGGCCGGGAACCTTGAATCGCCCGCACCCAGGCTGAAGGTGCCTGGGTGCGTAAAGAGATGATCCCCGAAGACAGACCTCAAGGCGAGGGCGTCTCCCCCTTTTATCTCCTCCCGTCGATACCACGGCGGGTTCCCCGCCCCAACCGTACCATCTCCAGGAAGGGACAAAGAAGGGTAGCACTGTGGTAGTGATTCTACCTCGAGCCTGTAGGTACTCCGCCACCCACAGGCAAAGGAGAATATTGCACCACCCAATCCTCCACGAATAACAAAAAGGGGTCTAAATCCTGCCATAATTACACACCTGGGTCACTCTACCCCCAGGTGTATCCCACTAACTTTGAAGACCCCGCTACATATATATATATATATATAGAACTTCACCTTGGTAAAATTATACCACTTTAAACAGTAAGCAGTATTAAGGCTCACGCATAAGGTGCCTGATTAAAGTACAGTAAGTGTTTCCCACCTAACAGCTAATCAGTGTCTTCAATGCTCTCAAACCCACCTTAGCAACAGAAAGGGAAAATCAGGTTGGCTGCTATAAACTCAAGATTAAGTAAGTAAATACATTTTACATGAGTTTTGTTTTGTTTATACATTTCTGTTTTATATTACCTTACATTAGTAGGGAGAAAGGTTTATCAGTTGATGCATTTCCAATGTACTTTTTTTTTTTGGACCTAGTTTAATAAGCAGTGGAGTCTGGGGAAAAATAAGGAAAATATTTGAAACAGAGCTACTGAGTCACCAGTCATGTAGAATTACAGTGCATAGGTAGTTAGTTGCTAAAGAGAACAAATCAGTTGCAAATATACCATGGCAAAATGTATGAGGATTGCTTCAAACAGTGTAATTAGCTCTCCTGCAAGCCTAAAAAGGTCTTTTCTACTTTCATAATGTAGCACCCTGGTTGTTGGGAAACAAATTTAGTTTGCTAGGTGGTAACTAGCCTGGCTAATTGTAAGGGGGGAATCCCTGACTTTTCCCTAACTCTGGATTTGATGCACCTCTCTCTTCTGTCACTAGGTGGCACTGTTGCCTGTGGCATTAGAATGATAAGGGCATAGTGAATCCAGACTAGGGGTGGATAGGTTGTCTCAGCCAATTGGTAGGGGTTTCTTTAGTCCTTTGGCCTGCTGGAAGAGACAATTTATTTGGGAGGAGTCAGGTGATCGGGATTCTGAACCACCTGGACGGCTGTCTGGCTGGACGTGTTTCACAAGGCTCCGGGTTGCTGGACCAGAAGCCTGAGGACTATCCAGGTTTGAGAGAAGTAGTGTGGGGTTGGGGCTTTTGGCTGGAAGCCCAACCAAGTTGCATTGTTGCCAGTGGTGAGGGAGAAGCAGTTGCCAGATGGGACGATCACTCCTGTTACCAGACTCAAGAGAGGATCAAGGTCAGAGATAAAGGAGACACAGTCCCCATTAAGGGACAACTATTCCTGTTATCAGAGGCCAGTTGTGGAAGTCTGAAGAAGTACCAGAGCAACCTTATTCTCTAGCCGGGGATGGTGAACAAGTGGGAAAGCTTCAGCAGAGTGCCAAGCCAGGGACCCAGCGGGTTAGCAGGGGTGACGCTTGAGGAGAATATAGCGGGTTTAGCTGTGGAAGAGCTCAGGGGATCCAGTAATATCTGGGATCTTGAAGTCTAGTGAGAGACTTAAAGCTCAGTGAGTTAAGATCTACAGTAGGATACTGTGAGATGCGAGAGAAGATCTATAACGGGCTACTGTGAGTTACGTGTATGGATCTCTATTGACTGTTCAAAGTTCAGTTGCCATAGGAGACAGCAGTTCTACAAATACAGTTGCTGCATCCAACTCTCTGTATAACTGTCTGCCTATTTTATTTGGTCTCGGAGTCTACCAGATAATATTGCATCTGCCTAAGGGTGTCCTGGCCCTAACCCCTCTCTCCACCAGTTTTGTTAAGAGACAATAAATCAATTTTTCTTGCATTCAAAAAGTGACTGGTGCCCTATTCTTCAACTTGCAATACACCCACCATGCCAAATAAGCCACACTACAAGTAAGGATGTCAGCTCTCCCTGACTCTGGAGGTCACCATTAGGCCTTTGGAGGTTGCGGAGAGTCAGCTCTCCCTGACTCTGGAGGTCACCATTAGGCCTTTGGAGGTCGGGGAGAGTCAGCTCTCCCTGACTCTGGAGGTCACCATTAGGTCTTTGGAGGTCGGGGAGAGTCAGCTCTCCCTGACTCTGGAGGTCACCATTAGGTCTTTGGAGGTCGGGGAGAGTCAGCTCTCCCTGACTCTGGAGGTCACCATTAGGTCTTTGGAGGTCGGGGAGAGTCAGCTCTCCCTGACTCTGGAGGTCACCATTAGGTCTTTGGAGGTCGGGGAGAGTCAGCTCTCCCTGACTCTGGAGGTCACCATTAGGTCTTTGGAGGTCGGGGAGAGTCAGCTCTCCCTGACTCTGGAGGTCACCATTAGGTCTTTGGAGGTCGGGGAGAGTCAGCTCTCCCTGACTCTGGAGGTCACCATTAGGTTTTTGGAGGTCGGGGATGCCGCTACAATAGGATTCCTAAAATTGGAAATGCATTTACACGTTTTAAATCAATGCATTGTAGATGTAAGAACATGTGTTAATAAATTTTCTTCCAAATGGAATCAACATACAGAATTGTGGTTTTGTTTTATCACAGTTATGTTGCCACAGTCACCATGTTTGAAGGGTTTCAAAGGACAGCAGAAGCTGACAGTTGTAAATATAACCATATAAGCAAGATAGAAGAACATCCAAACAAGAAACATTTTGTACCCAAAAGACTTCCATTTCTGACTGAGCAGCTCTTTGATAATGTCAACAAGTTTACATACCTAGAGAGAATATAGATGGTAATATGTAGTAAGAAAATCATGAAAAATAGGCTAGCAATCATTGTTCAAGAATGCTGCAAGGTCTGCTCCTTGTGTTTTCATTGTGCTGGAAGAAATATTCCCTACAATGGAATATAATAAATAATGTTTAAAAAATGTTTAAATCATCCAGAACGGAAAACCGATATGGAAGAGGTAGCAAATGGTGCAATAGGTCTCTGCAATTTCCAGCATAATGGTTAGTATTTCTGTTCGATGCAAAAGTCAGACAAATATATGATGTTAGTCATCTGTCTAAACAACTTCCACTCACAATGCACTATGAATCTCTATATGAAGCTCTTTAATACAGAAGGAGTATCTTCAAATGCAATGTGGAGTGATTTTGTACATCATTTTATGTTTACTTTTTGTGGTCAAGACTATGTAGCCTCCTAAGAGACATTTGCTATACTGATTACTTTGTATATACTGTATACTGATTGCAGAGCAGACATATTCATCTGTTGTGTGGCAGCATTGTTTATCATTTTACACAGACTGTTTTATTACCTTTCTAGCAGCTTGCCAGCAATGTAGTACACTGTGCTACTTTAAAGTGTTACTAAACCCAGCCAGGACACTGCATTCACTATATCTGGTCTCCCGCAACACACAGCACATGGAAATGCAATTGCTTTAGTAAATATAAACTGCTAAATACCTTTTCTCATTACAGTATATAGCAGTCTTGTGACTTCTACAAGCATCTGGTTAAAGCTTGTAGGAGGAGTTTTCATTCTACTCTGACTGTCCTGCAGGACCCCTGACCCTCTTTCTGAACAGTGCTGATTGGCTCTGTGCTGATTGGCCCTGTGCACCCTCCCAAGAAAAACAAAAACTCTCTAGCAATACACACCAAACTGAGTGACTCCAAAGGCTCTGTCTTATCAGGAGATGGATTGGGGACATTCTCAATTCCCCCCATTCCAAATCCCCCCATCCACCCTCCTAGCAGAAATCCCCCTAATTTCCCCTCCTAACACAAATACTCCCCAATCATCCCTACTAGCAGAAATCCACCCACTCCACCAGAAAAAAAATTCTCCTCCTAGCACAAATCCATTCCCCCTCTACCATATCACTTCTTCTAGCACAAATCCTCTCCCCCCATCCCCCCTCCCAACACAAATCCCTCCAAATAACTCCTAGCACCCCCAAATCTCGCCTCCTAGAACAATTCATAACTCCTGCACCACCCAAATTTCCCCTCCCAACACAATTCCTCTCCCCCCAATCTTCTTGCTCCCCCCCACCTCTTATGATACTTAGGGCAGCCATCCCTCCTGTCCACGCCTTGTCCCAGCCCTGACTGTAAGTGCTGGTGTAAGAATCTTAACAAATAGTATACTTAGGAATGTTTATTCCACTATACTCAATGTTAAAGCGGAAGTAAACTCGTCGATTTAACAGTTTCAAAAAGCAGGCATGCTGGGAATGCCAACTGTCACATTGGTTGTGCTCTCAACCAAACTGTCAAACCATCCAATGGCTGGTGTCAGAACTGATCACATGTGCAGCATCATGGCAGTTGAAGATTAAACGGAGGCCAAGATGGCAGCTTCCTTGCCTGAAAATGATAGGAGGGTTTACTACCACTTTAAGCAAAAAAAAAAAAAGATGGCTTAATACTTGTGTAGCAGGGTCTCCTTTAAGGCCCCGGGACTACGTTACCCAGAACCCCATTCGGCACCCAGAGTGCAGTTGGCCACCGCAGAGACTCATGGGAGGGGTTATTTAAGAAGGAGGCGAGGCGGAGCTCGGCCTCTTTGGACACCGCGCTGCAAGCAACAGCTTCTTCCTGTGCGGATCTGCTGCAGTGCAAGGCCTGAAGCCTGGGGCCTTGCGCAACTTCCGAAGAGCCTTCCACCCCGCTGCGGAGCCTGGGTGGCACCAGACTGGTCGAGTGAAGACATCAGTTGGATCGGGAAACCGATCGTTGCAGACGCTGTGTGCGGAGACACAGCAGGTGGAAGTCCCGGACTGGGATCGCGTTCGGAGTGGTGAGCGAGCACTTGCTCAATCAAATAGACTTTACCGTTTTTAGGCCTATAGACTGCCTTGGCTGATCGATCGTTTGCTTGTTGTTCCACTGGGGGACCCGTAGCAGGACAGAGTTGAAGTGTCCCCCCAGCATAGTGTTCTTAGTGATTGCCAGTTTGTGGATTACAAATACTATTCATTAAGTGCACCACCGAAAGTTTGCATGCAAAGAAATTCCTATAGGAAGGACTGAGATTTATTCTAGGTCAGGCCTGGCCAAAGGGGGAGATAGGATATTGTTTAGTGCGCCACAGGGCGTGTGTATCATAATAGCTACGCGTGGTGGATTACCGCGCAGAGCCATTATTGTGTGCTATATTGATTGCTGCAGGGCTCTGCAAGCCAGTTGTGTGTGTATTATATTCTGCTTAAGCCTTTTTACAACCAAAGTAAAACTGTTATATTTAATCTTTAAAATTTGTGTGTTGTCTTACTGAAAAGAGGGTGCCCTTACAATACCAATTGATTATGGTAAAAATATAACCCCTAGACTAGCTGTGCCAGGGTGGGTCGAGCAGATTGCCGGGGGTTGGTGGTGCTGTACACAGGGCCCAAGAACAAATCCAG
Organism: Rana muscosa; assembly: GCA_029206835.1. NCBI lineage: Eukaryota > Metazoa > Chordata > Amphibia > Anura > Ranidae > Rana > Rana muscosa. The sequence continues at coordinate 576,055,746 of CM055121.1, forward strand.
CGGCTCTCTTAACTGGGGGTGGCGCTACACTAGTTTAAGGAAAGACTGGCAACTAAATACAGAGGAAACCATAGCCAATTACTTTACATTAGTGTCTGCTCAAAAAAGTAAAATCTCTGAGAACAAACAATCATCAATTTGAATTATCTTAAAGAGAAGGGGCTGCACACCTAATATTTATTTTGAGTGTAACAACTTTATAACTTAAAGCGGTAGTAAACCACTGGCTTTTTTTTTTCTTTCTTTAAAACTGCAAGGCAAAGTTATAATGTGATAGCATGCATACTAGAACATTATGTGAAACTTACCTTAAAACAAAGCCCTTCAGTGGCGCACTGTCACCGCTGACAGGGCTTCCATCTTCACCTGGTCCTTTGATTGGATGAGCCATGATGATGTCACTCCCACGCATGTGCACGAGACTCTGGACTCTGAAAGAGCAGCACGGGTATGCTGTTCCTTCAGAGTGCATGCGCCGGTGACATCACTGGTGGCTTCATAAGTAAATATCTCCTAAACAGTGTACGTTTAGGCGATATTTACTGTACCTATAGGCAGAGGCGTACTAAGTGGGGGGCGGGGGGGCGGGCCCGTCACGGGTGACAGACACTGGGGGGGTGTCAGGCCGGCGCCTCCCCCCCCCGCGGCTGGAATGAAGACAGCGAGCGGGCGGGTTTAAGCCGCGGCACCGCGGCGGTGACCGCCAGGAAGAACACACATAGCCTGTAGAGGCTTTGCAAGAAGAGAGGGGGGGGTCGCGAGCCGAGTGACACCCGCAGCGATCCCCCTCTCTCGTTGTCACGCCGCGGCTCTGTTCAGTCTCGACTGAGTCCTGAGCAGAGTGAAGCCGCCTCCCCCTCCTCCTCCCTACACAGGGGGAGGGGACCCGTCCGTCACCTGACCAGTTCTGTGTGTGCATGTCCCGCGCTTATCGTCAGACTGAGGTACATTATGTGCCTGTACTGTAGGGGGATGTCTGTACTGTGGGGGGCTGCACTGTAGGGGTGTATGTACTGTGGGGGGGTCTGTACTGTGTGGGGGCCGGGGGTCTGCACTGTAGGGAGGTCTGCACTGTGGGGGTGGCCTGCACTGTGGGGGGGTTTGCACTGTGGGGGTGTCTGTACTGTGGGGGGGTCTGTACTGTGGGGGGCAGCACTGTAGGGGTGTCTGTACTGTGGGGGTGTCTGTATTGTAGGGGGTGTCTGTACTGTGGGGGGTCTGTACTGTGTGGGGGCCGGGGGTCTGCACTGTAGGGAGGTCTGCACCGTGGGTGGGGGTCTGCACTGTGGGGGGTTTGCACTGTGGGGGTGGTCTGCATTGTGGGGGTGTCTGTACTGTGGGGGGCTGCACTGTAGGGGTGTCTGTACTGTAGGGGGTGTCTGCACTGTGGGGGGGTCTGTACTGTGTTGGGGTCTGCACTGTGGGGGGCTGTGTAATGTAAAGGGGTCCAGAGGTGTAAGGGTGCTGTGTAATGTAAAGGGGTCCAGAGTACTGTGTAATGTAAAGGGGTCCATAGTGCTGTGTAATGTAAAGGGGTCCAGAGGTGTAAGGGTGCTGTGTAATGTAAAGAGATCCTTAGGTGCAAGGTGCTGTGTAATGTAAGGGGTCCAGAGGTGCTGTGTAATGTAAAGGGGTCCAGAGTGCTGTGTAATGTAAAGGGGCCCAGAGTGCTGTGTAATGTAAAGGGGTCCAGTGGTGTAGGGTGCTGTGTAATGTAAAAAGGTCCTTAGGTGCAAGGTGCAGTGTAATGTAAAAGGGTCCAGAGGTGCATGGTGCTGTGTAATGTAAAGGGGTCCAGAGGTGCAGGGCGCTGTGTAATGTAAAGGGGTGCTGTGTAATGTAAAGGGGTCCAGAGGTGCAGGGTGCTGTGTAATGTATAGGGGTCCAAAGGTGCAGTGTAATGTATAGGGGTCCAGAGGTGCAGGGTGCAGTGTAATGTATAGGGGTCCAGAGGTGCAGGGTGTAGTGTAATGTAAAAGGGTCCAGAGCTGTGAGGTGCTGTGTAATGTAAAAGGGTCCAGAGGTGTAGGGTGCTGTGTAATGTAAAGGGGTCCAGAGGTGCAGGGTGCTGTGTAATGTATAGGGGTCCAGAGGTGCAAGGAGCTGTGTAATGTAAAGGGGTCCAGAGGTGCAGGGTGCTGTGTAATGTAAAGGGGTCCAAAGGTGCAAGGTGCTGTGTAATGTATAGGGGTCCAGAGGTGCAGGGTGCTGTGTAATGTATAGGGGTCCAGAGGTGCAGGGTGCTGTGTAATGTATAGGGGTCCAGAGGTGCAGGGTGCAGTGTAATGTAAAAGGGTCCAGAGCTGTGGGGTGCTGTGTAATGTAAAGGGGTCCAGAGGTGTAGGGTGCTGTGTAATGTAAAGGGGTCCAGAGGTGCAAGGTGCAGTGTAATGTAAAGGAGTCCAGAGGTGCAAGGTGCTGTGTAATGTATAGGGGTCCAGAGGTGCAAGGGGCTGTGTAATGTAAAGGGGTCCAGAGGTGCAAGGTGCTGTGTAATGTAAAGGGGTCCAAAGGTGCAAAGTGCTGTGTAATGTATAGGGGTCCAGAGGTGCAGGGTGCTGTGTAATGTATAGGGGTCCAGAGGTGCAGGGTGCAGTGTAATGTATAGGGGTCCAGAGGTGCAGGGTGCAGTGTAATGTAAAAGGGTCCAGAGGTGCAGGGTGCTGTGTAATGTAAAGGGGTCCAGAGGTGCAAGGTGCTGTGTAATGTAAAGGGGTCCAGTGGTGCAGGGTGCAGTGTAATGTAAAAGGGTCCAGAGGTGCAGGGTGCTGTGTAATGTAAAGGGGTCCAGTGGTGCAGTTGTGGAGAGGGGGTACACAGTAGTGACAAAGAGATATTGAAGGATACAGAGGTATGCAGGGGGCACAGTGGGGTGTTTTTACATTTTAATGTGGGGGGGTGCCAGATATAGGATCCGCCCCGGGTGCCAAATACTCTAGGTACGCCCCTGCCTATAGGTAAGCCTTATTATAGGCTTGCCTATAGGTAACAATCTGTTTACTCCCACCTTAAAGTGATTGTAAAGTCTCGTTTTTTTTTCTCTAAAAATAGGAAACATGTTATACTTACCTGCCCTGTGTAATGGTTTTGCAAAGGGCAGCCCAGATCCTCCCCTTATCGGGTCCTTCTTCGGCTCTTCTGGCCCCTCCCTCCTGTCGAGTGCCCCCACAGGAAGCAGCTTGCTATGTGGCACCCGAGCCGAGTCACAGCTCCATTTATCAATTCAGACATGGAGCTCCGGTTCGGCCCCGCCCCTCTCTCCTGATTGGATAAATGAGTTTGATTGCCAGCAGTGGGAGCCAATGGTGCCGCTTGCTGTGTCTCAGCCAATCAGGAGGAGAGTCTCGGATGGCTGAGGCAATCGTGGACATCGCTGGATAGAGATGGGGTTCAGGTAGGTATTAGGGGGGGCTGAGGGGGGCTGCTACACACACAAGTTGTTTTATCTTAATGTATAGAATGCATTAAAGTGGATGTAAACCCGAAATTTTTTATTTATTTTTTTGCTGTCACAATGTAGAGTATACGATTTCCCATCATTTGTGCCAGGTCTTTCCACAAAGAGTTAATCCAGCTCTGAGCAATCCTCTTTTATTGTTCAGTGAGATAAAACGGACAAACAGAGAAAAACCTTTGTCCGTTCCACCCCCTTGCATTGAGTGACAGGTTATTTACATATCTCATGCACTAGCTTTAGACAGGCATTATTTTTTAATTCCCACCCCCACTCCTTTTCTGAAGTCATGTGGTTACTTTTCTGGATTTTGACTTGATGTTAGTGATCATAGCAGAAGGAATACACAGGAGAAAATGCATGTTGACAAGGGGAGTGTAGAGATGGGCGGGGAGTCTACTGACATCACGACTCCACCCACCGAGCTCCAGACAACAGCTCCACCCACAGAATCTGCAGTTTTTCAGTTCTTATAACAGACAGAGGGGAGACATTTGACAGGTAAGGATACATGCAGGAGGCATCTATATCCTTATAGATCAGCACAATGGCAGTAGTTTAGAAAGGATGAGAGTGACTTTACATCCACTTTAAGATAAAAAAAGTCTGACTTTACAACCACTTTAAAGAATTACTAAAAAAAGTAACTTTATTACTTTAGAAAGGAATTTGTTACTGCACAACTGAAAATGTTGTCACTTTAGTTAGCTTAGCCAGAAAGGGGAAGTAAACTGCTATATCTGACATTTGTTCATGTTCAAATGCCAATACTGTTATTCCACTTTTAATTATTGAACTGGTTACTTTGTCTGTACTAAACATTTTTATTTTCAGTGTATAGCCACTGCTGGAAAAAGTTACATGTTATTTACTACTATAGTTAACTGCTGAATAAAGTTGCATGTGATTTACTATTATTTAGTCAGATGGGTCAACCTGCAATTAGGCGATTACCGCTGCACTGTCTCTTTTCTTTCTATAACCTATATTGCTCTGAGAATCCTTCTGCATGAGTCACTAGGGGATTCTGCCTCGAATCTTGAATTAAAGGGGTTGTAAAGGTTCGTTTTTTCTTTTCTAAAATAGGTTCCTTTAAGCTAGTGCATTGTTGGTTCATTTACCTTTTCCTTCGATTTCCCTTCTAAATGTTTTTTTTCTTTGTCTGAATTTCTCACTTCCTGTTTCTCCTCAGTAAGCTTGCCACCATCATCCAAGCGGTGGTTAGTCAGCCAGAACAGCTCACTGAACAGCTTACTGAGGAGGAACAGGAAGTGAGAAATTCAGACAAAGAAAACAAAGAAAAAAACATTTAGAAGGGAAATCGAAGGAAAAGGTAAGTGAACCAACAATGCACTAGCTTAAAGGAACCTATTTAGAAAATAAAAAACGAACCTTTACAACCCCTTTAAGCAGATTATGGTTTAGCAGTGAGATTTCCTCTCCAGCACATGGATTGTTTGTGGTCTTTCCCCAGTGACATCCCACCTCCAGCACACAAACTGGTCTTCCATCTGTATTCTTCCACCAAGAGATATAATTTTCACTTCGCGCTCCAGAGATTCCAGTTGGGCACTCCCCATGTTCTGACCACATGAATCCCTCTGTGGTCAGTCCCCATTCACATGTGTAATAATCCCTCATTGCCCAGTCTCCAGCACATATGCAATCTCCCCCTCAAATGTATTCAATGTATTCAATTCAATGTATTCACTATCATTATTGACTCCACTGCCCTATTTCCATTCCGCTGCAACAAAGCCCTGGCTCTTCTTTCATGTCCCCAGTTCCACCTCTACTGTTTCTGGACTTCATGACACAGTCTCTCTACTAATATCCTGTAACCTCCATTATACTCAATTCCTCTGACACATGCTTCCTGTTTTAGTTTAGGGTCCTCCCCACCTTTACAAAAATGTTGACACACTTCCTGCCACCTCAAATAACCTGCTTCATTTTCTGAGGGCCAGTTTCCTGGACACTGATTTTGATCTTGTTTGTTTCTCATTCAGCAAACTCTTTGTGTGAGGATGACACCTCTGACACTGCTACTTTACAATAAGCCACTTTTGTAAATGGGTACCAAATACATTATGGGGAATACTTGTCAGCCAATGTCATTCACTTTTATGGCTATGACTGTACTTCTTGCACCTCCGTTGCTAATTATGGAAAGGTTAGTATCCACCAATTGAGTCAAAGGGTTAACAATTCTGCCCACTGTCATATCCTCCACACTACTCTCCTTCAAATACCCTCTGTTATACCCTCTGCATTCCTGTCCTGCCCTCCACACTTTTCTCCTTCATACCCTGCCCCTCTCATGATCTCTGCACTCCTCTCCTGCACATACTGCCCTCCCCCTCCTATCTTTCCTACTTCTTTCCTGGACATACTGTATTGCTTTCTCTCTAATATTCCCCACACCTCTCCTGCACATAATGGCCACTGCTGTTCCCTCCCTACACCTCTCCTGCACATAATGGCCACTGCTGTTCCCTCCCTACACCTCTCCTGCACATAATGGCCACTGCTGTTCCCTCCCTACACCTCTCCTGCACATAATGGCCACTGCTGTTCCCTCCCTACACCTCTCCTGCACATAATGGCCACTGCTGTTCCCTCCTTACACCTCTCCTGCACATAATGGCCACTACCATTCCGTCCTTACACTTCTCCTGCACATAATGGCCACTACTATTCCGTCCTTATACTTCTCCTACACATAATGGCTACTACCATTCCGTCCTTACACCTCTCCTGCACATAATGGCCACTACCATTCCGTCCTTACACCTCTCCTGCACATAATGGCCACTACCATTCCCTCCTTACACTTCTCCTGCACATAATGGCCACTACTATTCCGTCCTTACACTTCTCCTGCACACAATGGCCACTACCATTCCCTCCTTACACTTCTCCTGCACATAATGGCCACTGCCATTCCCTCCTTACACTTCTCTTGCACATAATGGCCACTACCATTCCCTCCTTACAATTCTCCTGCACATAATGGCCACTGCCATTTCCTCCTTACACTTCTCTTGCACATAATGGCCACTGCTATTTCCTCCTTACACCTCTCCTGCACATAATGGCCACTGCCATTCTCTCCTTACAATTCTCCTGTACATAATGGCCACTGCTATTCCCTCCTTACTCTTCTCCTGCACATAATGGTCACTGCTATTTCCTCCTTACACCTCTCCTGCACATAATGGCCACTGCCATTCTCTCCTTACAATTCTCCTGTACATAATGGCCACTGCTATTCCCTCCTTACTCTTCTCCTGCACATAATGGCCACTGCTATTTCCTCCTTACACCTCTCCTGCACATAATGGCCACTGCCATTCCCTCCTCACACTTCTCTTGCACATAATGGCCACTGCCATTCCCTCCTTACACTTCTCCTGCACATAATGGCCACTGCCATTCCCTCCTTACACTTCTCCTGCACATAATGGCCACTGCTATTTCCTCCTTACACCTCTCCTGCACATAATGGCCACTGCCATTCCCTCCTTACACTTCTCCTGCAGATAATGGCCACTACCATTCCCTCCTTACACCTCTCCTGCACATAATGGCCACTGCAAATCCCTCCTTACACTCATCCTGCACATAATGGCTACTGCTATTCCCTCCTCACACCTTTCCTGCACATTCTGCTGTGTTCCATATATTCCACACACCTCCTCTGCTTATACTGCCCACTCCTTATACCCTTTGCATTCTTGTCCTGCACTTACTTGCCACCATTACCTCCACACATTGCTCCCTCTCATACCCTCCACATTCTTCTCCTACATATATTGGCAACTATCATAACCTTCTTACTCCCCTCCACACTCCTCTCCTGCACCTACTGCCCCTCTTATATCCTCCACACACATCCCCTGCACAAACTGGAAGCTTTCACACCCTCTCCATTTATTTCCTACAAATCCTACCCACTGGCATACACTCCTCTCCTAAACATACTATTTGCTATATTACCTTCCTCACTCCTCTCTTGCACATACTGCAATACACCTCTTTTGTGCGTACTGTCCCCTTTCATACCCTTTGCGCACCTCTTCTGCACATATTGCACTCTTTCATACCTTCCACATTCCTCTCCTGCAGGGCCGCTGATAGAAATCATGGGGCCCCGTACAGCCTACCTGATGGGGCCCCTTCAGCTCCACCCCTGGTCCCGCCCCTGGTCCCTCCTTTGGTCCCACCCCTGGCTCCGCCCCTGGTCCCTCCCCAGATCCCGCCTTGTTATAGCATCTACAAATTATGTGATGTATTTATTATTTATTTTTACTAGTAATGGTGGCGATCAGCGACTTGACAGCGGGACATGCCAATGCCATAATGTACTGCAGACAGTGCCACCCATGCCATTAGTGCCATATTGTGCTGCAGACAGTGCCACCCATGCCATGCCGCCAGTGCCATATTGTGCTGCAGACAGTGCCACCCATGCCATGCTGCCAATGCCATATTGTGCTGAAGACAGTGCCACCCATACCGCCATTGGCAGCATGGTTGGCACTGTCTGCCGCACATTATGGCATTGGCGGCATAGATGGCACTGTCTGCAGCACATTACGGCATTGGCGGCACAGGTGGCACTGTCTGCAGCACATTACGGCATTGGCGGCACGGGTGGCACTGTCTCTGCAGCACATTACGGCATTGGCAGCATGGGTGGCACTGTGCCTGCAGGCAGCACATGCGTTATGGGCCATAACGCATGTGCTACCTGCAGACAGTGGAACCCATGCGGCCAATGCCATATTGTGCTGCTGACAGTGCCGCCAATGCCATATTGTGCTGCAGACAGGTAGCACATGCGTTATGGCATTAGCGTCATTGGTGGCACTGTCTGCAGCACAATATGGCATTGGCGGCATGGGTAGGCTGCAGCAGCACTGTCTGCAGGTAGTACATGTGTTATGAGCCATAACGCATGTGCTAACTGCAGACAGTGCCACCCATGCCGCCAATGCCATGTATAGATGCTGCTGCAGTAGTTCTTGAATCCCCCCCAAGCAAGTACACACCTGTTAGCCGGGCCCCAGCCAGGAGTCACTTCCTCCCTGATCCTGCAGACTGGTGCTGGACTCGCTGAGCTGGAGTGTCACAGTCCAGTTTGACACACTGTCACAAAATAGTCAGCCTCGCCCTCTTCTGCCGAAGCCGCCGCTTGCTCTGCTTCTTCTCTCTGCCCCGTGAAGAACAGAGCAGAGCGCCAAGTGAGGAGAGAGAGGAATCACGCCACGCCAGGGAAGGACACGCTGGCCGGGACTTGAGCCAGCATTAGGCGCGGGCGCGGAAGAGAAGAGATATTTTTCCGCGCCCGAAATAGGAAAAAGAGTCCCCTCCTGCTGCCACCCTGCACCAAAGGTATTCCGATGAAAAAAAAAACCTGCAATGGGGGGGGAGGAGCTGGCGGGTCTAAAGATGTTAGGTCAGGGCTGTGGTGTTTTTTTTTTCCCTACATTAAATAGTTCTCTGTGGAGGTTGCCGGGCCCCCCTGCTGGCTGGGCCCAGTACAACAGGGCCAGTTGTACTGGCCTATCAGCAGCCCTGCTCTCCTGCATATACTGGCTGCTTTCAAACCCTTCATACCGTACTCCATTCCCCTCTCCTGCACACATGGAATGACAGTCCTCTGTACTCCTTCCCTGCACATACTGCCCCCTCTTATACCCTCTTTACTACTCTCCTGCACATACTGCTCATTGACATGCACTCCGCACTCTTCTCATAATCATAATGTCCCCTTTCATCACATAACCACCAAATATCTCTTATGCACATACTGCCCCCCTCTTATACACTCTACTGTCCTGCACATACTGCCCGATCTCATGCCCACAACACCTCTCTCCTGCACATACTGTCCCCTCTTGTACCTTGCTTACTTCTCTCCCCGGGCTGCCATGACACACTCTGTATTCCTCTCCTACACATATGCACATACTGCCCCTGCTTATACACTTTTCCTGCACTTCTTTCCTGCCAATACTGCCCACTGGCATGCCCTCCACACTCTTCCTCTCACTCTGCTCATAATGTTCCCACTTTCATACCCATCGTACTTCTCTCCTGCTTATAATGCCCTTTCTCATTCCCACTATATTCGTTTCCTGCACATACTGCCCACTAAGTAGAAACTTCTTAAGCATTGTGTATTAAAATTAATCTTACCACTTTTGGGTATACTGTCTATGAATATAAATAAATTATACCGTATAAATGCTGTATAAATTAGATTTTCAACATCAGTTTACAAAAATGTAAAATATAAATGAAATAAAATTGACCAACATTCATGATAGTTTTATTTTAATGTAAATACTTGCAGAATTCATTATCTCCAGTGATTTAGTACCACTAAGCCAGTCAATCAGGAAGATGCCAGCAGAAAAATGTATTCTTTGCTGTGCCTATAGTCATAAAATATAATATGTTTGCAATGGAGCACAAGGGTGTAGTACTGTCCTGGCAATGGCACAATTTGCCAAATATTGCAGTCTGTGCCCCCTCTGGAGAGATCCCCCATCACGTTCAAGAAGTTATGGTAAATCTCCCATCTGGAAACCCAAGTCACAACTGGATTTGGGTTTTAAACTCATATTTGTATGTGGGATATTAAATAGTTTAAACATATTTTATATAAAAATCTTTTTGGGAACAAAAATGAATGTAACAAACTAGTAATTTTCTTCAGAGAAATACATATTTAAAATGCACACTTATACCCAGGCTCCCTTCTGTGGTGTTTTGATCATTAATGGTGTCCTAGGAACCAGTAAATAAAAATATGCAGAAACGATATCTCTATCAAAAGTCCTGCTGTAGCTAATCCTCTTAAAGGAGAGAATTTAATCCTAAACTGTTCACACATTGCAGGTACTTGAAAAAGAAAAACATCAATTAGCTGTGAAAAGAAATAGTACTGCAGTGAATTACAGGCAGTGAGCATTGAAGTCAACATATAGCAGGTGAAAAATGTCCAATAAAGGGCATTCTAAGGGGATAATAGAATGATATTGCTTAGAAAGGGCACACATTAATTTCTCTTGGTTCCAGCTGAAAGTATTAAGCAATGGGAAATAAAAAGAGCAAAATTAAAGTCTAGCATGGAGAACTAATGAGATTGTGTTATTGGTGGAAGGAGTAAGTGTTCCTATTTTAGTTTTCCTTAGGGCTGTATACATTAATATAATGTTCCATGTAGCTAAAGGCGAACTTTGGAACTAGTGTACAAAACAACAATCTAGATACCAAAAGTACAGACTACAAATACTTATACAAAACTTCATACTGTACATGACAAAACTAACAATACAGGTCCAGTTTACTGCAGTGTTTTGCTATTCTGCATTTGTGTTTGCCTCAAAGTTAAAGCTTGTACGCAGGTGGCTACTTTATATTGTGTTTTTGCTAATACCGGTAATTTATATTCTTGTGATGTATACCTTTAAATATTGGGCTTATACATACAGGGTTAACGTAATCCTTTTGAAGAGGCTACATAGGCAGGGAAAGCTGGCCTTCCCAGGCAGTCCAGAAAAGTGAGGACCTGGTGTACAATGTGATTCGTTTTATGGCACTGCAGCCCTCACTCGAGACTGATTTGCTAGGCCATCCATGTGAATGGACTCTACTTCTATGGACTTCCTTAAAGCGGAGGTTCACCCTAAATCCTGACATTATCTTATACTAATCTATCTAGCAGATACATATACATATGCCCATTGATTTTTTTGTTGTGGGTGTACTTACCGTGAATCAGTCGTTCCGAATCAGGACTTCCGGGTATTCCTCCCGCGGGAGTGGGCGTATCTTTTTCTTTCCCCAGCACCCCGTTGATTTCTGGGAGGTCTCCTGGGAGCCGTCGCTCATGTTTTCATTGTTGTGGGGTGTACTATGAATGACGACACCCGTTGTCATAGCAACCTGAAACTGCTCGCCGTCAATACTTATGATACAGCGGTGAATGCTGGGATGCATTCACTGCATCCCGGAAGTCTCTGCTTGTGGGCTTCACAGTGCCCACAAGCAAAATGGCAAAGAACAAGATCAATTTATAAAAGTTATCATTTAGAATTGAAATAGACGGGGGATGTTTCTAATCGCAGGACAAGTGAGTACTAACATGTTTTCTGTAACCCCATTACATTACACCTAGAAAAAAAAAACGAGGGACCGCGGAACCTCCGCTTTAACTTTAAAGTATGGGCAGCACCACTAGGGACAGCACAACCAAATCATGCACAGCCGAATGTAATAATGTAGTGTCTGTAAAGACATTAAACTGAAGTGATGTACTCTCTCCAGTGTATTCAGCAACTGATTTCAGTTAACAAGTTCTTTATTTAAAGAAGAAGTTGTCTTGTGTCACTTTTTCTGCAGAGAATATTTCAAGTGTCTTATAGGGTATGTAGTCTTGGTAAATCTGAAGAACAGGAGGGGGACAGAGAGTTAAAGCTGTTGTTAACCCTCAGGATTAAAGAGTCAAGAGTGTGTAACTAGTTAACTCTTAAAAGTGTGAAAGAAGGATAAGCAGCTAGCTGACAGAGAAAACAGTCACGGTGGCTGGTGACGGAACCTTTGGTAGAGAGAGGACAGTTTGGTACTTTATGTACCCGACTTAGTAGCAGGATCTCCATGTTTGAGCCTGCTGTGGTACAAAACACCCCTATGACCCAAGCCTGGAGGTCATCAAAATGTGCAAGACCTTGCGATCCAACATATAAGAGCTTCTTTTTGTGCCTTCAGGTAGAATATAGTGTGGTGCAATGTGATGAGACAAGAACAAACTGGAGGAATTATGCCGCATACACACGACCATTTTTCTCGTCGGGAAAAATGACATTTTTTCTCTTTGACGAGAAAAACGACCGTGTGTGGGCTTCTGGTCATTTTTCCCGACGAGAAAAACGGCATTAATCACGACGAGAAAAATTAGAACATGCTCTAATTTTTCTCGTCGTGATTCACGGCATTTTTTCCCGCTGCATTTTTCCCATAGGGAAACACTGCCGGGGAGCCTACACACGGTTGTTTTTCTCGACCAAGAGAAAAAATGACGAGAAAAACGGCCGTGTGTAGGGGAACAAGCCGTTCCTCGTTTTTCCCGTTTATTTTCTCGACGGTGTTTTCACCGTCGAAAATCGATCGTGTGTACGCGGCATTACTGTGTGCTAAGTGCGACTTTCTTATAATGACTTTGTAGTCATATGTTGGGGCAGGTAGGAACAGACCATGCCACCACCTGAAGAGAAGATAGTGTCCTTCTGTAAGTGTGTGCAGCCCTGGAGTACAGTATGGCCTATGGCCTGAGGGTGGCACCAACCCATACTGAAGGGAGACTTAGGGGGTGACCTGCTTGCATGTGCTTAGAAGCTAGTACCAAAAAGGTTAAAAATACAAAAGATAAAAAAGGGCACACTCGATGGACCACTTGATCTTTTACTGCCATCACTATTCTATGTTTCTATGAGAAAAACTTCTAGTCCTAGAAAGGGATTTCATTGTGGTATAAGCAGCAAAATGGGGGACAGTAGAAAATACTCTAAAGCCCCGTACACACGGTCGGAATTCCCGACAGAAAAAGTCAGATGGGAGCTTTTGGTCGGGAATTCCGACCGTGTGTATGCTCCATCTGACTTTTTCTGTCGGGGATTCCGACAGAGATAGATTGAGAGCAGGTTCTCAATTTACCCGTCGGAATTTCCGACTGACTTTTTCCCATTGGAAATCCCGACTGTGTGTACGGGGCATAAGATGGTCACACAGGTGCAGATAAAGATACATGACACTTCTGTCATAAGTGTGAAAGGCATACAGGACAAAAGGTAATATCATGTGAGAAGAGAAACGTAGTTTCGCTCCTAATAGCTTGGACTGGAAGATGATGCACTGGATCTAATAACCATCAGATAGACATTACATCTTCCACATTTTACATCAGTGGATAGGTTATGGCCCCTTTCACACGGGCGGACCGTTCAGGTCCGCCTGTCAGTTTTTTCGGCGGACCTGAATGGATGCTCCATGCTTGTCTATGGAGCGTCGGATGTCCGCGGTGACCATGTCTGCTGACATCCGATCCGATCAGCTAAAATCAGATGGATGGCGATACGTCGCCATCCATCCTGGCGGATCGGATCGGGTGAGATCTAATGAAAACGGACATGCTGTCCATTTTCGTCCGATCTCTCCATAGCAAGCAGTGGCGCTCGACAAGCCCCTCCCCGCTCAGTAAGCAGAGAGGGACCTGTCATCCGCCGGCTCAGCGGAGATCAACGGAGAGATCTCCCGCTGAGCTGGTGGACGCCGCTGATGGATCCGACCCCGTGTGGAAGGGGCCTATGGCTTACAAAGCTGAGAAAATAAAGCTGAAGTATAGGAAATACTTAGCATTTTCATATGGAGCTGGGGATATGTTCTCATATTTAATCCATTAACAGCGCAATAGATTATCATTTCATTAAAATTATTGTTGTTCTAGAAGGTCATCATATACTGTATACTGTAAGTGATATGGAAAATAGCGCCCATAGTTTGAGTAACATTGCAAATGTTTGAAGACCAATCAAGACACTACCCGCAGGGCGTTTGCATGTTCTCCTTGTGCTTGTGTGGGTTTCCTCCCATACTCCAAAGACATTCTGGTAGGTTAATTGGCTCCTGTCTGAGTTGGCCCTAATATGTGTATGTGTGCATGTCAGATAGGGACCTTATATTATAAGCTTCTTGAGTGCAGAGACTGATGTGAATGTAAAGCATAATGTTAATTGTGATTGCTATATAAATACCTATAGTAAATAAAAAAAAATACTGTATATACTCGTGTATAAGCCGACTTTTTCAGCACTATTTTTATGCTGAAAAATCCCCCCTCGGCTTATACTCAAGTGAGGGTCTCCCGCTGTGTCATGCAGTCTTAACTCTTCAGCGGCCGTACACTGTAACAAAGCCCCGCCTCCTCCTCGTCAGTGATAGACGGAACACTGAACACTGATACAATGCTGGGAAACTGAATCAGTGTTCCGTCTATCACGGACGAGGAGGAGGCGGGGCTTTGTTACAGTGGACGGGTGCCGAACAGTTAAGACTGCAGTTGCATGACACAGCAGGAAACACCCGCTGTTTGTAATCAAAGGTACATGAGGCTGCAGATTGGCACAGTGGGCACTGATGATACAGGTGGGGACAGTGAGGCTGCAGATGGGCACAGTTAGGCTGCAAATGGACACAGTGAGGCTGCAGATGGGTACAGTGAGGCTGCAGATGGACACAGTGAGGCTGCAGATGGGTATTGTTGACCCTCTTTTCCACTTATAGAGCTAGTTTACTGCCTCAATTAATGTAATTTTATTGGTATCTATTTTTATTTTTGAGATTTACCAGTAGCTGCTGCATTTCCCACCCTAGGCTTATACTCGAGTCAATAAGTTTTCCCATTTTTTTGTGGTAAAATTAGGTGCCTTGGCTTATATTCGGGTCGGCTTATACTCCAGTATATACGGTAATTAAATAAGTGTTCATCCATCAAATATGTTAACAGCATAGAGAAAACACGGCACTAAGTATTTGTTCTTTATTTGTGACTGCTCTTAATTTTTTCTTTTTCTTTTTTATATCTGAAGTATCTATGCCAGAGGAACCTTTGAAAAATGTTTTCAGGTCTTGGGGAACTCCTGCTAAAATTGAATATATATACAAATTAATATTAACAACAGAAAAGAAACAGACAATCAAAATTGTAGTGTCCCCTACCTTTATTGGTCATGGTAGACATGCCCCCTTGCATTGACAGTTAGTGTAGTTAGAAAATCAATTTGTCATTGCTAACTGCTCAAGGGCTGCCAGGAACCTCAGGAGGAACTTTGGTTGGGAAGGGCTATGCAAATGTTAATAGTACACTGATATAAATGTCAACATTATTTTTAAAGTTAGTAAACAATCACAAGTTGTACATTTACCTGTGGCTTTTGGTTGGAAGCTATAATATCCAGAACCGAGTTCTGAACCATCCATGTATCAATATTTGTCAAGTCATAAATGCTATAGGAGATCGTCCCTATTGTCCAATATATTGTCCAATATATTTTCTTTTGCCTCCTTAACGAGATAGCTGAACATCTGTGATTTAATAATGGAATAAAGGTTAGAGGGAGTCCTGACTTCTGCCTGTGCCAGTATATTATGCATTAATTATACACTAACTTCCCAGCTAAGTGATCCTGCAGATAAATTATTACAGACGAGATGGTTTAAAAAAATTAGACCTGCAAGGTGATTTTTCTTAATAAACACATAACAGTCACATGCAGTGATAGGATAAAAAAATCACAGTGACTTATTCAAAGCCTTTCTAGCCTGATATATAATTAGCTGTGACACTCATGGCGTCCAGGAGGTAGAAGGGTTTAACAATGTTGTGCTAGAAGTTGATGCGCTAAAGACTCTAGGTTATTAAAATCTAATATATTACAATGGTAAGATGTATGAAGTATTTAGTATTATTTCCTAAATATAACAAAGCCTAAATGGAAAGGACCCTAATTTATGTAAAATATTTTTTAAATATTCACTATCATACTGTATAAGTAACTAATTCAAACTGTTATCGAATGTGAATATTCTTTGAGTTCTGTGGGTATTTTTTAACATGCAATTGCTTCCTGTTTAGTAATACCCACAAGAGTATACTGAAGCAGATGTATGTTTTACAACCCAAATTTTGTTAGGGTACATTGGGGGTATTTACAAGCGACCCTATCGAAAGCCTTTTCAGCATCTAAAGCTATGAAGGCAGTGGGTAATTTACGGCTTTCGGCTATACGGAGAAGATTAAGTATTCTGTGAGTGCCATCAGGAGCTTGTCGACCTTTCACAAATCCTACTTGATCAGGGGCTATTAAGGAAGGTGTTACTTCCGCTATTCTATTGGCAATCATCTTCGCATATACTTTAAGATCCGTATTAAGGAGGGATATCGGTCAAAAATTTTGAGGTATATTGGGTTCTTTTCCTGGCTTGGGCAGAGTGACTACTACAGCTTTAAGCATTTCTGATGGTATTGAACCTGAAGAAATGGCTTCATTGAAAACTTTGACTAGATGTGGAGTCAATACGGTTGAGAAGGTTCTATAATATTCTGCTGAGAGACCATCTGGTCCAGGAGATTTGTTTAGAGCTAGGGAATTAAGGACTATTTCAATTTCTTCACAAGTAATTTGGGCATTAAGTCGTTCTAAAAGCTGAGGATCAAGTGTTGGGATGTTTACTGAGTTTAAAAATTGTGTTATATTTTCCAGGGATGGTTGGGAAGTATTGGGGTCTAATTTAATATTGTAAAGACTACTATAGTACTCTTTGAATATGTTCGCTATATCTTTAGGGTGTGATATTTTAGCATTCGTTTTGGGGTCAATTAAATGAGCAATTCTCGTTTTGGTCTGCCTGACTTTGATTTGTTGGGCCAAGAGTTTCCCCGCTTTATTCCCAGATGAGTAAAACGAAGCCTTTAGGTGATTCATTTGTCTTTCATATTTGGCTACTAACGCATGTCTGAGTTTCAGTCTACACTCTTTAAGGTCTTCTATCAGCTTTTGGGACATATCTTTTTTATTTTGTGTTCCTAGGAGGCGTATTTCCTTTAACAGTAGGTCAATTGTGTGTGATCTACTCTTTTTTTCCCTTGCAGCAATTTGTAATAACAGGCCTCTAATGAAGGTTTTTTGAGCACACCAATTAGTGGAGGCCGAGGTATCTTCTATGGTATTGAATGTAAAAAATTCCTCTAGTTGCTTTTTGACTCTCTGTGAATCTTGTTGTTAAAAATATGTGTATTGTTGCGCCATAGAAATTTGGGGGTTACATTGAGTTGTTCTTCTAGTTCAATTGTTATGGGCGCATGGTCCGACCATGCGATGGTCTTAATAGTGGATGACTTAGTTTTATATAGGGATGATAGGTCCGTAAGGATCATATCTATTCTAGAATAAGATCTGTGGGGATTTGAAAAAAACATAAAGTCTTTTTCCTCTGGATGATGGCATCTCCAGACATCATATAAGGATTCTCTATGTATAGTGGATTGGAGTATAGATTTATGGTGTAATTTAGAGGGTGAGCAATCAATATGGGAGTCAATCACCGAGTTAAAGTCCCCTAGCAAAAGGAGGTTTCCTCTACAAATAGACTTAACCCTTTTGAGAAGACTTCTCAAAAAGGTTATTTGTCCTTGGTTTGGGGCATAAACTGTCACAATGGTATATAAATCATTATTCAAAGTACATATTAAAATTATATAGCAGCCCTTTGTGTCCGTAATGATATCCTGTAAAGAAAATGCAATTGAGTTTTTGATCGCAATAAAAACTCCATTGTGTTTTGTGTCAGCATTCGCGAAAAAAATATGCGGGTATAGTCTATGAGAACATTTTGGAGCTTTAGTGGCTGAGAAATGAGTCTCTTGTACACACAATATGTCTCCTTTCAGTTTTTGGGCTTCAGACCACAAAAGACTTTGCTTAAAAGGGCTGTTTAGGCCTTTAGCATTAAGAGAAACAACAGTTATCATAAACTAGGAAATGAACAAACGATGCTTCATGTATGAACAAACGTTGAAAGCCATCCATGCTGTTTAAAAAATCAGCAATCGCAAAAACCTGTTTATACTTACAAACAGCAGATTTAGAGAAAAGGGAATGTCACCCTCTAGTGGTAACAATAACTTCAGATGCCCAGTTGTATTTCGGTATGAACTGCAAAATAAGCATATCTACCTCTGAGGAGATGACATAAGAAAAGCAGCATTGTAAGCAAAAAAGAACATAAACGTAAAAGATAAGGATCATTCTATTGAAGAAAAAATATAAAATGAACATATAGTTAAAAAGAGTATGGAGCCCGCCCCAGCATCCAGAGGCAGACTAGTCTGCTTGTCATCCAAGGGTGTCTATTCCACGCCAACATGGCGATAGGGAAAATAAATCTGGATATTTAAAGAATCACTATGCTCCTTTCAACCGCATTAGTAGAGGTGTATGAGGTGTCTCTCATCTGGAGATCCTGAGTTACTATTTAGACCAGTCTTTTTGAACTTTAGGAGGGTCACGTCGTCTAGTCGACGGTTCTTTAGCAGGAAGGATGTCCCATTCTCTAAGAAGACGAAGGCCTGATTCCAATGAGTGAATGTTAAACGGTTTGCCTTGGTAGGTCACTGTGAGTTTTGATGGGGTCCCCCATCTGTAAGCAATGCTATGATTGCGTAAAGCTTTAGTGATTGTAAGGAGTTTCTTCCTATGTTGTATAGTGGCTTGCGAGAGATCTGAGAATAAGACAATGCCCGCATACTGTCCAGTCATTTGGGGGTTATTCCGCATAGCTCGCATAGCATCCTCCTTTATATGGTAATAGTGTATACGTGCCAGAACATCCCTTGGTACAGTATCAGGAAGGAAATTTGGTTTGGGCAGTCTGTGCGCTCTGTCAATTGTTAGCTCAACTTCAGTTGCTGTGGGTAGTAAGGTGTGTAGCATTTGGCGTATGAACCTACTCAGATCAATATTGGGGATAGATTCAGGAATTCCACGGAATTTAATATTATTTCTGCGAGAACGGTCTTCTAAGTCTGTTAACTTTGATGCCATCCTCTGCATCTCAGTTTGTTGCTCTTTAAATGCATCCACTAAGTTATTGTGGGCTGAGAAGGCATCCTCCATTTTGTGTTCTGTGTATGTCATTCTATGTTGCAATTCCTGCACATCAGCCTTGATAGGTTTTAACATTGTCAGCATATCTGAATGGACAGAGTCCCTTAATGAGATTAGCATGTCCCTCATGTTAGACATGGTCACAGGCTGAGATGATGAGGGGAAGTGTTCAAGTGGAGTCTGATTAGAGGCCTCCGGTGTACTTTCCTCCATGTCAGATTCTTCCTCCTGCCCGTCTCCCTTCGCTTTTTTGAATTTAGTAGGGCTGCGAGTGGTGGGGCTATCAGGTGGTGAAATATCAGTAGTAGTGGTGTACTCGATGGCTGTACATACCGAAGATGTGCTGCTGGAGTCTGAGGAGGCTTCTCTGTCTCCGGGCATCTGCACGTGTGCTCCGCCGCCATCTTGGGTTATGCGGCCGTTAGTGGAGGGGTAGAAATCAGTCAGTTTCAGCGGATTCTGGCATTGTGAACCCCTTTTCCTGACAGTTCCAGGTACAGTGTCTTCTTGGGAAGCCATGGGTAGTTGTGGAAATCACCTCTGTCGCTGGGTCACTTCGTTTGCGGTATCGTGGAGCAGGAGCTCAGCTAGAAAGAAGCCGTCTCTCACGCCGGCTAGCCACGCCCCCCACACAATCATTTTTAATGACCATTTTAAAAAATTTAATTTTTCTCGTCATTAAAAACGGTCGTGTGTACTCTGCATTAGTCAGAGCTGGTTGTTTTGAGTATGACATAAATATAGTTTTATCCTCTGCAATCATCTCACTATCAAACCATCCCAGATACCAAGCAATTGAGCTGCAATTTTGAAAATGGCTTGTTACGCTATTGCTACGCTATTGCTAGACTTGTCAGGCTTCACAAGTTTGTTGCACAATTGCAGCAAATCTGCATTGCATGACTTTTTTTGCAAACATTCTGCAAGTCTGCTGCAAGTACTGGCTAGTTATGTTGTGCAATAGTCATCCCACCAGAGGGGTCACTGTGACTTGCAGAGCTCTTGCTGTAGACTCACCACTGCAAATTTGCTCTTGCTAGAGACTTGCCACACAAATTTTCTACAAATTGGAAAAGTGTCAACTAGACCTTGTGCTTTAAGTGCTCTGCAAGAAAATGTGCAGCAAGTTAACAAGACTTACAATTCAACACTGCCACAAACTTGTGACAAGTTATCCTTTCTATCTAGGATGCTCCTAAGAAAGGCCACTCTCCTGGACCTAAACCTCATGAACCCACTCTGCCTGAATGTCAGCTTTGTGAGCTCATTCAATAGAGTTAACCTTTTACATCAGGCTTCATCCATTTCCGAACCCTTTACAAGAATTGGCATCTAAATTCAAACCAAATAATGATAGTGGTTTCCAGTTTAAATCTTTTTAGTAAGGCAATCCATACTAAAAGGTAGAGCTTTTTTTTGGGGATCGGCAGTGCAACGGGTGGCGTGATTGACAATGGATTTACATCGAGGGACACTGTTTTTTTCTTTTTTAATAAAGGATTTGTCAAAATACTTGTCTCCTTTTATTTTTTGTACACTTTTTTGGTGAATGGGTAGGGGTACTATGTAGTGGAGGGGCTGGGATCTGGGGGCCCCCTTGTTAAAGGGGGCTTCCAGATTCCGATAAGCCCCCCACCTGCAGACCCTGACAACCACAGCCCAGGGTTGTCAAGAAGAGAGCCTTGTTCCCATCAACATGGGGACAAGGTGCTTTGGGGTGGCCATGCCCCAAAGCCCCCCCATGTTGAGGGCATATGGCCTGGTATGGTTTAGGAGGGGGGTGCTCGCTCGTCCCCCCCTTTCCTGACCTGCCAGGCTGCACGCTCAGATAAGGATCTGGTATGGATTTTGGGGGGGACCCCACCCCGTTTTTTTTTTTTTTTACTTGGGCGTGGTCAATTTAAATGTGATTTGACTCGTTTTGTTTTTTCTTTAGAATGTTTTTTTTTTTTTTTGCTGCAGCATTTTCTATACATAGTACAGAAGCGCCACTTTACAGGCAGAGTAAGGGGACCCCCCCCCCCCCCAGCTATTATATTTAAAGGAATTGTTCATTTTTATTGTTGCACTTTAAGCATCAATAAAATCACTGCTCCTGAAAAAACTATTGTTTTTAAAAATATTTTTTGCATTAATGCATGTCCACCGGGGCAGTACCCCCATACCCTTTTTATGGCCAATTACTTACATTTAAGTCTTCAAAATGGGCACCTTTTGATTTGTCCTCTTTGGCTCCCATAGACTTCAATGGGGTTCGCCGTTCGAGTTAGAATTTTCTACCTGTTCGGGAGTTCTGCTAAGGGTCGTTCGGCCCATCTCTAATGAACATATGACACTGCAGCTGGAGTCCGAACTCTATAGCTTTATGTTCAGTTAAAACCTGGTGTAGGAGAGTCCCTTTGTACTAATACACCGCAAGATTACAAACAATGAACCTTCAAGCCTCGTACACATGGCCGAGATTCTCGTCAGGAAAAAAACGTTGTTTTTCCTGACGAGAATCTTGACAAGAAACTTGTCCCGGCCGAGTGTACACACGTACGATTCAAAAGAACCGCCGTTCTTTTGAATGGCACGAACGCGGTGACGTCATCGACTACGACGAGCGTGCGCTCGTCACATAAGATGCCGTCGCTGCCATCTTGCTACACCCTATGCCTAGGAAGCTACTGCGCATGCGTCAAAGTCATTTCGAGCATGCACGGGTTTCCACGGCGACAGGTAAGTGTACACACGCTCGGGTTTCTCGTCGAGAAACAGGCCGACGAGATTCTCGATGAGAAAAAAGACCGCAGGTCGTCTTTTTTTCTCGTCGGGGAATCTGGGCAGTTTTCTTGACGAGAAAACTGAAACCCGCGTACACACAGCCGGTTTTCTCGGCAAGAAAGCTCTCTCAGGAGTTTACTTGTCGTTTTTTACAGAGAAAACCGGTCGTGTGTACGCGGCCTCAAACTATTCTATAAATGCCTTCAGACTTTGTCTTTGCACACAGCTAAAATTCTTATCAGTATGAGTCCCTAATGCTGCAATTGCAGGTTTAGTTCTAAACAGCATTACAATACAGCATTTGGTGAATTGTACATTATTTTCATATGTGACACTGGAAATGTATTTTGGTTTACTTATGTTACATGTTTCCAATACAGAGAAATGAAGAAATACAATTTCTGGGACAAAAATAAATAATTTTAAATGATCTCCTGTGTCATAATAATTTTCTTTCCAAACATCTTGCACACATCGCTCACATGTGGTGGCACACTGCATTATTTATGGGTTCACAAGAAAATTGGATTTCTGAAACTTAACAAAGTAGGAAGACAGCCAATACTTAGAGTTTGAACTGAGGATAAGATGAATAATTGAAGACCATAGTGACTTACTTCAATGTTTCCCTCATTGGCTGCCAACTTTAATGGAGTAAAGCCGTTATTACTTTCTAGATATTCGGCACATTGAGAATCTGTGAGTGGCAGAGGTCTAAGATCAAGTTGTGCATGTGACAGGCCATTTCATTATTCTGCTGAAGGACCAGGATGTGAAACATGGTGTTTCTGAAAACAAATGAGTTTAAACTGAACAATGTACAATTCACTATTACATGGAATTTTTCATTGTCATTTTTCATTTGGAATTTAAGTTATATAAAGTTGCAATGACAGAAATTAAACCCAGACATGCATGTGTGCAGAATTTCTAATTTAATAGACTGATGTCAGTTGATCAAGTGGAAAAAGTGTCTAAAGCATGATTTTTTTTATTGCTGTCTGTCACAATTAGTGTGATTTACCCCTCTATATATCCTGGTGACCATCGTCAGGAAATCCAAAAAGTTGTTATTGTTGTCTGCGTCTCTACTTGGGAGATTTACCCTTCTATTTGTCCTGGTGAGCATTTTACCGTGGCAAAAAGGGAGGGCAAATCCAAAAAGATTGTGTTGTCGCCAGGACAAGAGGTGAGGGAAAATCTTCCAAGGAGGACACCTGTTCTTTTGACAATTCTCTAAGATGGGAATTCTGTTGCCTTTGGAAAGATTTTCTCTAATTTTTTTGTTCTGTCTCCACTGCAGAAAATAAATCTCCATACAGAAACCCAGGCAGCAAAAAATAACCTGATGGGGGTTTAACCCTTTCCTACTCTTTTTAACTACTACGTTACTTTAACTGACAAATGTGCGGATGTGTGAGGCTGTACCCAAATAAAATGTATGTCGTTTTTTCAACACAAATAGAGCTTTTTTATGGTGGTCTTTGATCACCTCTGTGTTTATATTTTGCGCTATAAATAACAAAAGACTGACAATTTTTGAAAAGAAACAATATTTTTTACTTTCTACTATTGAACATATCTAATAATAAAAAAGAAAAAAAACAAACAGGATATTTTTATTATTTTTTTTCTTACCAGTAATGGCGATGATCAGCGACTTATAGCGGGAGAGTGATATTGCAGCTGACATTCTGACATTAAATGAAATTTTTGGGGGACCAGTGACACTAATACAGTGATCAGTGCTAAAAAATATGCACTGTCACTGTACCAATCACATGGGCTGGGAAGGAGTAACATCAGGGGGCGACCAAAGGGTTCACAGTATGCCTAGCCAGTGTTTTTGTAGGAGGTGCTTTTAATATATAATATAATATAACTGGGTACTAACATTTATAGGTAAAGTTGATCCAGGGAAAATCTGATTTCTTCTCCGGGGATCAGGAAGGAATATTTTTCCCTGCTGTAGCAAATTGGATCATGCTTTGCTGGGGTTTTTGCCTTCCTCTGGATCAACTGTGGGTATAGAATTGGGTATATTGAATTGTACAATATTTTTTTATTTATTTATTTGTTTATTTTTTATAGTTGAACTAGATGGACTTGTGTCTTTTTTCAACCTGACTAACTATGTAACTATATGCTTTTACTAGGGGAATGCATGGATTCATGTCCCTGCTTTGCAGAGACACAGGATTCATGCCTTCCCTCCTGTCAGAACGGCGGTGTGCCATTCTGTGTGTCTGCAGGATGATCGGCGGGTGCCGGTGGACATCGAATCAGTGGTACCCGCCACTGGGCTTCTGCTGTGTGTGACCAGAGCAGGAGCGAGCCACCGGCGGCACACATGTGCGCTCCCTACCCGGAGCACAGGATCACATATATATATATATACACATGATCTGGCGCACAGCTGCCGTCCTGTAGCAGTAAGACTGCTATGCGGCGGAGAGCATGTGATTAAACACAGTATTTTCCATTGACAAAGGCTTGAACATACCACCATAAAGTAAAGGTCAGATATACATGACTTTCATTGGAGCATACAAAAAGACATATAGTATAGAAAAATGTGTCAGTCAGGTAATATGTATAAAAGTATGAAAATCTTCTTCCAAGTGTTTACAATAATAGTATAATGATAGATACAGGTATTGTGTCCAATGTTACTAGCATATGTATTACAACATTTTTCAATGTGTAATGGTGAAAGCTATACAATAGTAAGCCTCCATCCATGTTACAATACGAGAGCAAAGGTTGAATGAAGAAGGAAAAGAAGCAACAAAAAAAAAAAGATTTTTACTTTTTTTTCATTACACAGGGGACAACACGTCCCCTATGTGATATACACTATATTACCAAAAGTATTGCCTTTACACACACATGAAATTGAATGGCGTCCCAGTCTTAATCCATAGGGTTCAATATTACTTTGGCCCATCTTTTTGAGCTATGACAGCTTCAACTCTTCTGGGAAGGCTGTCCACAAGATTTAGGAGTGTGTCTATGAAAATGTTTGGCCATTCTTCCAGAAGCGCATTTGTGAGGTCAGACACTGATGTTGGACGAGAAGGCCTGGCTCGCTCTAATTCACCCCAAAGGTGTGCTATCGGGTTGAGGTCCGGACTCAGGTTGAGGTGCAGACCAGTCAAGTTCCTCCACCCCAAACTCGCTTATCCATTTCTTTATGGACCTTGTTTGTGCACTGGTGCGCAGTTATGTTGGAAAAGGAAGGAGTCATCCCCAAACTGTTCCCACAAAGTTGGGAGCATGAAATTGTCCAACATGCCTTGTTGCCTCAAGAGTTCCCTTCACTATAACTAAGGGACCAAGCCCAACCGCTGAAAAACAACCCCACGCCATAATACCCCTCCACCAAATGATTTGGACCAGTACACAAAGCAAGGTCCATAAAGACATGGATGAGCGAGTTTGGGGTGGAGGAACTTGACTGGCCTGCACAGAGTCCTGACCTCAACCCGATAGAACACCTTTGGGATGAATTAGAGCAAAGACTGTAAGCCAGGCTTTCTCGTCCAACATCAGTGCCTGACCTCACAAATGCACTTCTGGAAGAATGGTCAAACATTCCATTGGCACACTCCTAAACCTTGTGGACAGCCTTCCCAGAAGAGCTGAAGCTGTTATAGCTGCAAAGGGTGGGCCAACTCAATATGAAACACTTCGAACTAAGACTGAAATGCCATTAAAGTTCATGTGCATGTAAAGGCAGGTGTATATAAATGGAGAACAATCAGCGCAAACAACCACTAGTGTAAAATGAAATAAAGAATGCCAGCTGAACACATTAGTTAATCACAAGCCTAAAAACAGTATACAAAACAAAAGGTATGTGCAGCGCAAATTTCAAGGGGTATGAATAAATTTTCAAGGCACTGTATACATACACTATATTACCAAAAGTATTGGGACACCTGCCTTTACATAAAACAAAAGGTATGTGCAGCGCAAATGTAAATAAAATAAAAAACTTGTGCAAAAGTCCTATCGCCAAGGAAAAAGTCTTCAAAACGTCACAAAATGGTAAAGCAGAAGATGAGACAAGATTCCTCGTGAGATGGGATGAGAATACAATCCTCTGCAAATGAAGTGATGATAGAATCCTCCACCATATACACAATATGCTTACCAGAACTGGTGAACCTCTCAATTAAGAGAAGGTCATACGAGCATGTATCCACCCAGGGATGATGGGATGTGACTGCTGCTGCTGGAATCCTTCCAAGATGGTAAAGCAGGGAAGCTGAGGTGATATCCAGTGTGCATATCCTCCCTTGTGTAGTGCTGGATGAATCTCAATGCGGTCCGTGTGGCAAAAATTTTTTAAGGAGACAATCTAAGTGTAATCCGTATGTTTATTTGTAAAGGTAGGGGACATATAAAAAATCAGCGCTGTGGCGCAAGGTATAAAAGCCAGAGGCTAACATATAAAAACAAGCTGGATTGCTCTATCCAGCAGAGAGATGGCAGCGGGTGACGTCTGTGCATAGGCTCCTCCCCCGTATGCGTCGTTACGCCCAGAAGGACTTTGTCAGCGAGGGTGGAGCCTGAGTGTCACCCGGCTTACTGATATACCATGCTGGTAACTATGGGAACAGAAAAAGCTAAAGCCGGAAGTCAGAGAAAACTAAACAGCTGCCTTCCCCCATGGTGTCACCAGCTCATAAACTAACAATAAGGGGTAAATAAAAAGTATGATATATAATGCGATACCTACGGTCCCCATATGTAATAAAAGATATGTATAAAAAGAGACATTTAAAAATACCCGCGGCCATCTCATAATATACATAACTAAAATAAAATGAAAAAATCTACTTGTCAGAAATAAAACAATTGAGGTCAAACTCAACGTTTAAACCCCTGGGTACAGCAACCTTGGTCTCGTGTATCCATAGGGATTCGCATTGACTCAATTGTCTTATAAAATTTCCCCCTCTCTATTGGTGGTGACAGGAAGGCCGGGCAGGGGACGTTCTCTCCTTCCCAGTCACAGTGTGTTCCCGTTAGGGGTGGCTGGGGAGGGGAGTAGGAGCCCTTCATATTTTCGGTTTATTTTTGTGGGAACTAGATTTTCTTAATATAAATTATTATCAGTTTATAAGATTACTTGATTATATACTTGACCAAGATGAGGATAGATATTATTACTTTTTGTTTAAACATTGTCAGTATTGGTTTTTACGATAATAATTTGTCTAAGTTTCTATGGTAATAATACCTGAGATTTTTGTTGAAGTCATTTGTAATCATCTTTAATATTTATGATTCTGTAATGATTTTTTTCTGATGAAAAATAAAAAACTTAAATGACAAAAAAAAAAAAAAAATGTCCCCCTCTCGAGTGTTTGGTCACCTTTTCTAAGCCCCAAAACTTGAGGCATCGCGGATTTCTGTCATGGAAAATTCTAAAATGTTTAGACACATTATGAGTTTTCACGCCTTTTATAATGTTGCCTACATATTCTGCTATGCGGACTCCCATGGGTCTAGAAGTTCTCCCCACATATTGGAGTCCGCAATCGCATTCTAACATGTATACCACCCCAATGGTGTCACATCTGATAAGATTTTTTATCTGGTAATTTTTTTTTGGTGGCGAAAGCAGTGAAATCCTTCTTTTTCTTCAGGTTATATTTACATTGCCTGCATGCTGGACATTTTCCACATGCGTAGAAACCTGACAGAAAATGAAAAATTCTATTTTCTCTAATCACAGGACGGTCTATGAGCAAGAATGTCCCTAAGAGTAGGTGGTCTTTTATAAATGAATTTCGGGCGTGAAGGCAATACTGCGCCCAAAACATTGTCTTTCTTCAAAATTTCCCAGTGTCGCATGAGGATTTTTTCAAATTTTTTATGCTGAATGTGGTAATCGAGAATAATCTTATATTCAAAATTATTTGCACCTCCTGTTTTGTTTGTATTTTTGTTAGAATCTGCAATGAGAGTGGTTCGATCCATGTTCCCAACTGTTTGGATGTCCCCTAAAATGTGATCCTTAGTATACCCTTTTTGAACAAATCGGTCTGCCAATATGTTGGCTTGTGTATGGTAATCGGACTCAAGGGTGCAATCTTTTATTACATATGGGGACCGTAGGTATCGCATTATATATCATACTTTTTATTTACCCCTTATTGTTAGTTTATGAGCTGGTGACACCATGGGGGAAGGCAGCTGTTTAGTTTTCTCTGACTTCCGGCTTTAGCTTTTTCTGTTCCCATAGTTACCAGCATGGTATATCAGTAAGCCGGGTGACACTCAGGCTCCACCCTCGCTAGCAAAGTCCTTCTTATTTCTGACAAGTAGATTTTTTCATTTTATTTTAGTTATGTCTAGCACACTCACCCCAGACTTTACCTGCTTTTCTTTTACTTGGCTCCTCCGCAGGAAAAAATGAGGCACACCGCACTAGCAGCCCGTACCCTCCTGGATGGGGAGGTTGAGCGGTGTTTGTTTTCGGGCCTGCCTGCAACTCCACGTGCAACTCCACACATGGCCAGACTCCTCCCAACTCCTGCACCGTTCGCGGGCTTTCTGAATAGGCACGCCCATGAACTACGTAGTCAGGGTTCTCCTCGTGGCACAGTTCTCAATATGGCCGACCTCCACGGAACTCACTGAGGAATAAGGATCCAACTTCTGGGGGGTTTTCACACTTTGCAACCGCAGACACATCCCGTACTTGAGCCCCCACGTCTAGCGCACTCACCCCAGACTTTACCTACTTTTCTTTTACTTGGCTCTTCCGCAGGAAAGAATGAGGCACACCGCACTAGCAGCCCATACCCTCCTGGATGGGGAGATTGAGCGGTGTTAGTTTTCGGGCCTGCCTGCGGCTGCTGTTAGAATCCTCCCGAGCTGATGTCGCCTCTGCATTTAGCCAGAGACAAGTCCTTAATTCTCCCCAGTAAAGTAACTGTCCACACCAACTGAAAAGTCCAACCTTTATATTTATTTCACCACGGATAACAAATAGTCTCTATGAGAGCAGACAGGTTGATACGAGACACAGGTCAGATAAGGTGGGAGGAGGTCCAGGCACAAACTAAATTTAGGTTTCTCTTACTGTTCTGCTTTCACGAACAGGTTTGGGTGCACGGTCTCTGCCACAGACCGGGTGAATATGAAAAGTCACTGCCACTGACTTAGTGAAGTTGGTCACTGCCACTGACCTGGTGAATAGGGCCTTGCCCTATTTGGTCACTGCCACTGACCTGGTGTCTGTAGAGTCACTGCCACTATGACCTACAGAACATGCACTTCCTTCTTGAAGAAACTTTGCCCTTGTTAAGGAGAAGAACCTCCCTCCAGAGAGTTACCAGATGCCCCCACTGTCACCACGACTCTGCACTGGGTCTTCAGAAGGGGTCATCTCCCTGGCCTCCTCGATCCTGGATATGGGTCCCCTCGCAAGGCGGCACCCTGGGAGCCCTCAATCCTGGGCGGAACCCAGCCGAAGGCGCCGGGCTCCGGGTCTCCAAATTAGTACCTCACCCCAGACTGAAGGTGTCTGGGGTGGAAAGGAACTCGGCCTCTGGGGCACCCGGAGATGACACACGCACCACCCAGGCTGAAGGTGCCTGGGCGCGACCCCTCTGGAAGATGGCCGCGCCTTTTTATACCCTCTCCCGACAGGCACAGCAGGTTCCCCGCCCCGCCGTACTGCTGCTGAGAGGGGACAAAAAAAGACACAACCTTGGGAATGTTACATAGCCACGAATGATGTTGACAACTGTCTAATGGTATAAACCCATTTCGGTCAGTGGGTTTAAAAAATTTTTTTGTTTTAAATGATCCACCTTCCCTAAAGATCTCCAAATCTAGAAATGCCAAAAATTGCATTAATGAAAGTGAGTTGACCAGCATTGGGGGCGTATATAGTAGCAAACGTAAACTTTTTCCCAGTAATTGTCCCTTTCAGGAGCACATAGCGGCCCTGAGGTTCTATCTGATTTCAAGTGGGTTGGAAGGGGCATAATTCAGGGATTGCTATGACCCTACCCCTGGATTTAGCTACTGGGGATGTACTAAGAAATCATTGATTATATAAATAGTTGGGTAATTTGGGTACCGACTGGGAGGTAAAATATGTCTCCTGCAAGAAGATCACTTGGGCTCTTAACCTTTTCAACTCCCACCACACCTTACTACATTTGTGGGGAGAACAGAGACCCCGAACATTATAGGAGATTAACTTGAGCTCTGCCATGGCTGACTAAAAGGGTAGACAAACCATGAAAGACTGGGGCGGGCACGGCGTGGGCGATGGAACGATAGGCATGTCCTGAGGAAAGAACAAATAACAAAAGTAAAAACATGGAAAAGAGAAAAAATTAAACATAGAAATACAATGTAGAAAACACAGTGGATTGGTGCTTACCAATCCCACCTACGAGTCATCTGTAGGTACGGTGCTGGGTGCTACCCCACAATGGAAGAGACCCCCAGCCCCCACCTGCGATCCCTTTTGGAATCTACACCTGGATAGGTTTGGCCTACATGGGGAACGTGAACCAGCATGAAAGAGATTGGGAGGCTCATCCTCCGTCCACCGCACCTGTCCAGGTGCCATTGAGAAGGGGGGACTAATATAAAGCGTCCGAGAGTTCCAGTTCCGAGGTGAGGGCAACAAGTCCAAGGCTCATGCAACCTAAACAAAAACAGGAACTATGTGATATGAGTGCAAACTTGGACCAGGCCAAAAAAAGCTGGCCTTACACACCAGAGGGTGAAGGTTTCTGGTGGAAGCCATCAATTGCACAGAGCAGGAGGCATAAAACAATCTGCATATAGTCCCTCAGTCCCAGGGGGTAGAAAGACCAGGAAAAGAACCCGAAGCAGGGCACCTTTGGCCTCTCTTGCGGCTTTTGCATCCGGCTGGCAATCAGAGCTGAGGATTGATGGGCACCGTGAGGCTGAATAATGGGCACAGTAAGGCTGAATAATGGGCAAAGTGACTCTGCATTGATGGGCACAGTGAGGCTGAATGATGGGTACAGTGAGGCTGAATGAAGGGCATAGTGAGGCTGATTGATGCTGGGAACTGTGACTCTGCATTGATGGGCACAGTGAGGCTGATTGATGATGGGCACAGTGACTATGCATTGATGATGGGCACAGTGACTCTGCCTTGATGGGCACAGTGAAGCTGATTGATGGGCACAGTGAGGCTGATTGATGATGGGCACAGTGACTCTGCATTGATGGGCACAGTGACTCTGCATTGATGGACACAGTGGGGCGGATTGATGGGAACAGTGAGACTGATTGATGTGCACAGTGACTCTGCATTAATGGGTACAGTGAGACTGATTGACGGGCACAGTGAGGCTGATTGATGGGCACAATGAGGCTGCATTGATGATGCGCACAGTGAGTCTGCATTCCTGGACACAGTGAGTCTGCATTCCTGGGCACAGTGAGTCTGCATTCCTGGGCACAGTGAGTCTGCATTGATGGGCACAGTGAGTCTGCATTGATGGGCACAGTAAGGCTGCATTGATGGGAACAGTGAGTCTGCATTTATGGGCACAGTGAGTCTGCATTTATGGGCACAGTGAGTCTGCATTGATGGGTATGGAAAGGCTGATTGATGGGCACAGTGGGGCTGCATTTGATGGGCACTGGCGAGGCTGCACTTGATGGGCAGTGGTGAGGCTGCATTTGACAGGCACAGTGAGGCTACATTTGATAGGCACAGTGAAGCTGCATTTGATGAACACAGTGAGGCTTATTTTATTGACAGGCACAGTGAGGCTGCATTTGATGGGCACTGGTGAGACTGCATTTGATGGACACAGCCTCATTTGATGTGCACAGTGAGGCTGCATTTGATGGGCACTGGTGAGGCTGCACTGGTGGGTTTTCCGATGAAAGCCATGGGCAGTAATCATGATGCATCGCGGAATCAAAACAAATTGAATCGTTGACATGATAATCAAATCGTGAAACCAGTGAAGATGCGCAGCTCTAGTGAACAGCCATGTGTTCTCGCAGTTGGAAGTTAAGAGGGCCATTGGAAAACCACACATGTCCCAGGAGTCAAGGATTGGCTGGATAGAGTGCAGTACATTTACAAACTGGAAGAAATTGTGGCCATGAAAAAATAAAACAGCACTAATTTAAAAAAAACATGGCAACCGTGGTTGATATTTACCTTTTCATCTGAATACCAATTACTCACTGTGTGAATTCTTTTAAATCTATATCGCACCTGGTTTTGCATACCTGTCCTAAGAAAAATGGAATTGTTTTCAGCTTCAACAGATTATTTATTTGTATAGCCAATACATGTGTATTTGCCCCCCTTCTTCTCCTAATCACCCCTCCCCCCTTCTTCCCCCCCCCCATCACCCCCCTTCTTTCCCTATTCTTCTCCTCCACTTTTTGTTTATTTCCGTTACTTCAATTTACTACCAAACATTGTAACAACTTATCTGTCTTGGTGATAATTTTAAATATAAACTGACATTTGTTTATACCCTGACACGACTTCATGTATCATACTGTCCAATGTATACCTGTGATTTGCCTCAATAAAAACCTTTGATTGAGAAAAAAAAAAAGAGTGCAGTTGGATGGTGGTAACCCCATTGTTCAACTGACTATGTTTACGCTAAAAGCACTAGCTAGAAGAATTGTTCAGTCTGTGAACAGCAAGTTTTTAGGCTGCAATTTAACAGGGAGAGACCAGGAACCTTTTGAATTAAACAAAAAAATGAAAGTACATTGTTACAGAGACACAGTATGTAAGCAGCTATGCCACAGTTTCTAGGGGAGACAGCAAATCATCATTAGAGTGTTTTATTTCTATGGGGAACAAATATTTTATATTGTATTCATTCCATAAACAGCATTTAGAAGTATGTAGACACTTTTGCTAAGCCAAAATTTAAAAGGACAAACCATGCAGCTTGTAATCAAGAAATCAATATTGCAGTGTTGGGAACACGTTCACACTGCTGTCTCCTAAAAAAAGATCATAGCTAAATTATATTGCAATAAAAACACAAAACCAAAAATACTAAATCCCAACCTCGTTTTTGATTTAATAATTTAAGTCGGAACGTAAAAAAAACAAATCATGAAAATGTAAAAACAATAAAAAAAAAATTAAAAAAAAAGCGAAGGTGGGACAGCAACTAAACAGTTACTGAAACTGTTGCTGACACACACAAAAAGGTATATCTCCCTGCAAACACTGTGTCCTCTCTCCCTATCTACTTCCCAATTGTTCCAAACAAATAATTACAATAAATATAGGATTTTCCTGTGGCAAAGTATAGGGTGGCAGAAACTATCACTCCCTAAAGACAGTATGTGATCTCTCCTTATCGAACTTAGCACATACCAACTGCAAATATAGGAATTTTCAGCGGCACTGTATAAGATGGCAAAATCCTATACAGGATGGCAAAATCCGCTCGCTGTCTGCCAGTCGGCCCGGCACTTTCCCCATCTAGGTGTCGGGGGCGGGTGGCAGGCTGTGGCTCTTCTCCGTCTCCCCTCTCCTCCCCTTCTCCTGCGGCTCTGGTGTCCTCCAGCACGGTGAGGTGGCGGGCAGCGGCTCCAGGTGTCCTCTCCGGCTCCTCTCTCCTCATCCTAGGTGCTAGGTGTCCAATAGGATCGCCTGACGTTTTGGTCTCACAACCCGCTTCCTGATTGGCGAGGAGGAGATTTAGAGCGAAAATAGCGAATATTCATTCGCTATCGACACACACCTGGGTGGGCTCGGGGTGCAGTGCTATGCTCCCCGAGCCCACCCTTTTTTAAAAGCCTATTGGAGCCTCTGGCTCTAATCACGTGCTTTAAAAAAATGCCCCACATTGGAATTTATAGTCCAGCGCCCTGTATGTAGATCAGGGGCAAGACGCATGGATGGGGGGGGGGCTGCGCCCCTGCGCCATAAAATCTCTCCCTACACAGACTTTTCCTATCTCTATACACTTCAGGACTGTCCAATAAACAATGTGTCTCTGACTCAGTGTAACTATAGCAGTATTCAGGAATCCACAGTAGTAACAACTACCTCTCCCTGCAAACACTGGGATCTGTCCCTAACTACTCCATGTATCCTCCAACATATATTGACAAAAAGCTGATGGGAACCCTGCACTTAAGAAAACCTCCAAGAATAGCCCTTTTAAGTGTAGCACCCTCTAGTTAGGTAGGTGTTAGTGTGAGGATTTTCTGGCAGAGTAGGTACATTTAGGTAGGCCTAGCTGGTTTCTAGGCATGTTTGTTTTCATTCTGGGCTGGGAGTGGATTAGGTTAGCAGCTGGTGACTCACAGACAGCATCACTGTCCCCTCCCTCTTCTTTCAAGAAGGTGCTAGAAGGAGAGGAGGAGAGGAGAGGTGGAGCTGCCTGGGTTCTAGGGAGCCTTGACCAATCCCAACTTGGATTGTCAGGGGGCAGGCCTCCTTAAATACCTGGGGCCAGCCCAGCTGGGGAGGAGTTGTCGGGTGGAAGAACTGAAGTGAGAGAGCGTGGAGGCTGTCTGGGCCCACGGGGAGCTCCCCAGTCTGGGGGGGGGGGGGACCTGGGCTGGGGCTCGGGTGCATCCAGGAGGAGTGACGAGATCACATGAGAGCACATGAGAGATCAAGTAAAGGACAGCGGGAGAGAACACTTCTAAGAGTCTCCAGGGAGGACTAATGGTCACAGCCAGGAGGGCTGGTGAGTGAGTACAGTCGGGAGAACTGGGGAGGCACGCCTGAGAGAACTGGGAGATTGCAGTTTGAGATGGGTGCAGAACCAGAAAAGAGGACTGTGATAAGGGCAGTGGAAAGAGGTCATTGCAGCCATGCTGGCTGGTAGGACCTGAAGAGAGCTATCTGGGATTGGTAGCTGAATAGAGGACAGCTAGCACCTGAACTACATTTCTACACCACAGGGGCCCGAGGTCCCTGCCTGCAAAAGGCAGTTCATTTAGGCCTGGCTGAAGCAGTGTAAGGCCTAACCATGCGGTGCTAGCTAGTCTGGGGGAGTAACAGTCTGCAGCAAGGGAAGTGCTGGTGGAGTAACAGTCTGCAGCAAGTGAAGTGCTGGAGGAGAAACAGTGTGCAGCAAGTGTTTGTGCTGAAGAGAAGATTGGAGTGTATATATTGGAGTGTATATAGAAGTCCCAAGCAAGTTTGCACTAAACATTCCTGGGCATCCCATAATTCCCAATTTCCCATCCAAGTTTAATTACCTCAATAAAAAAAACAAAAAAAAACAAAGCTATGAACTGTTCTATGTCTGAGTGACTGAGAGATGGATGTCTGGCTGAGCAGGGTGACAGGTGAATCACTGCATTCAGCAATCCCTACGGGGGCATAGCTACATAAGCCACTTGACCACAGTTCAGAGGCTAGGAATTTCATTGTTAGTATTTGGTGTCTATAGCCACATTAGTTTGCCATTTCTCAAACTGCAAGCAACTTGGGTTGGGGTCGAACCCATAGTAAAGCTGAACCTGACGATCAGCTCTACCCAGCTAGTGGCTCATGGAGGAAATTGAACTGAGTGCAAGTATAGTGATATGGCAATATCACATTGAATAAATCCACATTTTAGTTGAAGAATTTAACCATGCCTTTACAAAATTAACTCAGCTTGAAAACAGATAATCAGAAGATTATTTTTGACACCCAGCCAATCGCAGATATAACTGAGCCCATCCCTCTGTAACAAAAAATATACCTAGAGTTTAAATATAGCACAGCTTTTACAATGATGGAGTACATTCTACACACTAATGAACAATCATTTGGACAAGTAACATGCCAGCTGATTGCAGAGTACCTATGGAGCTGTGATCAGAATAGCAAAAAATTTTATACACTCTCATTCCACTAAAAGCAACTCATGAATTTGGCACCAATACAGAAGAGACAGAAGGCACATTGGTATGAATATTTATGGTGGCGGGAAAATGAGACATGATTACTAAAGTCATTAGTGGCAAGTACTGAAAAGACATTGAAGAGTTTATAGGCAGTGATTATTGAGTTCTGTATTTGGTAGTTCTCGAGTGCATTTATAGAACTAAACTGCATCACTCTTCTGGCTGCATATGACTAGCTAATTCATGAGTACTGTACTTTACATTGACCGTATGTGTATGCAGCAAATGAGAAATGTATTTTCACTGTCTGATATCATGGGGTGGATTTACTTAAAGGAGTAGTGAATGTCCATTTAGCAGAGTAAAATGATGCTGTGTTCTCTCCAATCATATAATTATGTGCAAGGCAAATTCCTATTATGTTTTTATAATTTAACTAGACAAAAATACCTAAGTTTTGATGTATAAATTGTGTATGACAAGTAGATCTTGGGGCGTGAGGGCAATTTATAGAGAAGGAACTAACATAATTTTTTTAAGGCTCTGTGCTCTAGCTGTGACATCATCCACTCTAAGCAGCCCAATAGAAACTCTGTTTAATTGATAACATTTTCTGAAATGATCACTAAACTTAAACAGCTTTTTTACAAAAACTGTAAAAGATATCAAACTGAAAAGATATAGCTGGATAGCTGAATATTTTGGGAACATTTTAAAGTTTGTTTGGCATCTGTAGGTAAAAGTATGAAGGAGCTGAAACTTTTGGGAGCGGAAGAAGATTTTAAGGATTTGAAGCATGCTCTCATTGACTTCAATGTAAAAAAAAGTGATAAAAAGCTTAATATTTTAAAAAGTATAAATAGTACAAGTGTAAAGGCTGGCCGCAGGCTAGCCTGTATTTGTGGGAGGAGGCTGAGAGCACTACTTAAGCCTCCTCCCTTGCCAGGTCCTGCATCGGCGTAGTTTCAGGGTTCCTGCTGTCGTCACTTCCGGGCACAGGACTTCCGCGTCACTTCCGGCTTTTCGTTCCAGCAGAGCGGCAGCATGGTTCCCCGGCAGGAGGCTCCTCTTCAGTTCGGGTAGGGAGGTGGAGGGCTTCAACAGGGGGGTCCGCTCGGATGCCAGTCGTCAAGCATGGGCGTTTTTCTCAGTGTCTCTGCGTTTTCTCAGTATCTGCGTTTTCTCAGTGTCTGCGTTTTCTCAGTGTCTTACTTTTCTCAGTGTCTGCGTTTTCCCAGTATCTGCGTTTTCTCAGTGTCTGTGTTTTCTCAGTGTCTGTGTTTTCTCAGTGTCTGCGTTTTCTCAGTGTCTGCGTTTCTCAGTGTCTCTGAGTTTTTTCGGTGTCTCTGGGTTTTCTCAGTGTCTCTGAGTTCCTCAGGGTCTGTGTTTCCTCAGGGTCTGTGTTTCCTTAGGGTCTGCGTTTCCTTAGGGTCTGCGTTTCCTCAGGGTCTGCGTTCCTCAGTGTCTCTGCGTTTCTCAGTGTCTCTGTGTTTCTCAGTGTCTCTGCGTTTCTCAGTGTCTCTGCGTTTATGCACCAGGCGTTTGTCTTTGGCGGTTCTGGCCCGGCTGTTGCATTTCAGTCTCAATGTTTCTGTCAATACTTCTGGCTCGGCCTCACCATTTGTCTGCCCCAGGTTTCTGTTGTCACGTCTCAGTCTCAGCTTTCTGCCCCAGGTTTCTGTCGTTGCTTTTTTTCTGTCATAGCGTTTTTTCTGGCCAGGATTTCTGCCAGCATTGCAGGCTCAGCTTTTCTCTCGTAGCGTTCTTCCCCAGGGTTTCTGGCATCGCATTTCTGCCTCAGCTTCAGTCTCAGCATTTCTGCCTTAGTGTTTTTTCCCCAGGGGTTCTGGCATTGCGATCTGCCATGGCTTTCAGTCAGTATCACGTTCTGTCGTAGCGTTCTGCCCCAGGTTTCTGGTGTTGCTTTTTCAGTCACGTCCTTTCATTGCGTTCTGCCCCTGGTTTCTGTCATTGCATTTTTTCAGTCACGTGCTGTCATAGCGTTCTGCCCCAGATTTCTGTCATTGCGTTTTTCAGTCACGTTCTGTCAGCATTCTGCCCCAGGTTTCTGTCATTGCATTTTCAGTCACGTTCTGTCATAGCATTCTATCCCAGGTTTCTGTCATGACTTTTTCAGTCACGTTCCGTCATAGCATTCTGCCCCAGGTTTTCGTCATCACTTTTCAGTCACGTTCCGTCATAGCATTCTGCCCCAGGTTTCGGTCATTACTTTTTCAGTCACGTTCTGTCATAGCGTTCTGCCCCAGGTTTCTGTTGTTGCTTTTTTCAGTCACGTTCTGTCGTTGCATTCTGGCCCAGGTTTCTATCGTTGGATTTTCAGTCTCAGCATTCTGTCATTGCATGGGGGTTTTTCTGTCATTGCATTTTGTCTGCCTCAGCGGTTCAGTCTCTGCGTTGTCTCAGCATTTTCTGTCCCAGGGTTCTGTCATTGCTTTGCCGTAGCATTTTCAGTCTTAGCGTTCTGCTCCAGGTTTTCTGTCATTGTATTTTTGCCTCAGCCTTCAGGCTCTGCGTTTCAGGCTCGGCATTTCTCTCGTACATTTTCTGCCCCAGGTTTTCCTGTCTTGACACATTGGCTTCAGCATGTTCACGATCTCTGTCATAGCGTTTCTGCCCCACGATCTCTGTCATAGCGTTTCTGCCCCACGATTTCTGTCGTAGCGTTTCTGCCCCACGATTTCTGTCATAGCGTTTCTGCCCCACGATTTCTGTCATAGCGTTTCTGCCCCACGATTTCTATCATAGCGTTTCTGCCCCATGATTTCTGTCATTGCGTTTCTGCCCCATGATTTCTGTCATTGCGTTTCTGCCCCATGATTTCTGTCATTGCGTTTCTG
Source organism: Rana muscosa (assembly GCA_029206835.1). Lineage (NCBI taxonomy): Eukaryota > Metazoa > Chordata > Amphibia > Anura > Ranidae > Rana > Rana muscosa. The sequence goes on from CM055121.1 coordinate 576,094,421, forward strand.
CCCCATTATTTCTGTCATTGCGTTTCTGCCCCATGATTTCTGTCATTGCGTTTCTGCCCCATTAATTCTGTCTTTGCGTTTCTGCCCCATGATTTCTGTCTTTGCGTTTCTGCCCCATGATTTCTGTTTTTGCGTTTCTGCCCCATGATTTCTGTCATTGCGTTTTAGTCTTAAGCCCTGTACACACGATCGGATATCCTATGGATTTTCGTCCGATGGATTCTTTTCATCAGACAAACCGATCGTGTATGGGACCCATCTGTCTTTTTTCCATCGGTTTTAAAAAATAGAACATGTTTTAAATTTTTCCGATGGATAAAAAAACAATCGAAAACTCTGATCGTCTATGGGCAAGTCCATCGGATCAAAAACCCACGCATGCTCAGAATCAAGTCGACGAATGCTCAGAAGCATTAAACTTCATTTTTCTCGGCTCATCGGAGTGTTTTACGTCACCGCGTTTGGAACGGTCGGTTTTTTGACTGATGGTGTGTGGGCAAGACTGATGGAAAACAGTTTCATCGGATATCCGATGGACAAATCCATCGGACTAGAATCCATAGGAAATCTGATCGTGTGTACAGGGCTTTAGTGGTCTGCCCCAGGGTTCCGTCATAGCAATGCTGCCCCCACGATTCATGTCTGGCATTCCTGCCCCGCGATTTCTGTCATTTCATCTCCCCTACGATTTCCTGTCATAGTGTTTGTCATAGCGTTGTCTTCTTTGTGGTTACCATGTCTCATCGTCCTTGTCACGTTACAACCTGGGTTGTTTAGCTAGTGCTCACATCTCGGGATCTGTCACGTCTACAGGTCCATACAGGCTGAGGTTTCATTTTTAATGATTGATGACCACAATCGTCTCGCCCGTATACCACGCTTCATACGATGTACGTTCATTCATTACACCTGTACGTTACCCACCACGGTCTGTGGGTGCACTAGCCCTGAGTGTTCAGTTCTACTGCCTGTCTGTGCTGCAGGTTACTCGGGCTCACATCAGGGTAGGGGGGGGGCTGTTATCATGTTCTTCACGCACAGTGGTCTTGACATTGTTCATTCTCGTTCTTAGGTAGGCACAGGGGGGAGGCGTTGTGTTTTTGTGTCTGGTTCTGTTGTCATATTTAGTTTGTGTTTCTGGTTGGGCTCGCTGCCCGTCTCTGTTGGACTTGTTCATGTGCATCCCTTCAATCTCGGGGTGCTTGGTCTGGTTTCTTTGACTTCATTCCGTAGGGGGGGGGGCTCCTAGGTACCTAGTGGCGAGTTCCTGTTGCTTGGTTCTTTGGGCTGCTTTTCCTGCTAGTTTTTCCATTAGGTACTCTTCCGTGGTCTGGCGGTCCAGCACTTGCACTACTTGTGGGAGGGTTGGATTGGCTTCCACACCGATGTCAACTGTCTTGCACTCGTTCCATCAGTCCTGCTGTTGATAGGGTTGGACTTTGTGCATTCAGGACTCATGTTCGGGTCATGCTTCTGCCTAGGATCTGCCGGCCGAGTCCGTCAGGTGGGACCGGTGTTTCTGTGTGTCTGGTTTTTTCCATGTTCAACGATGCTGGTTGCCTCAGCGCATTGGCCTTTTCTACCTGCTCCTCCAGGTATCCAGCACTTCAGTTTCCTGCCAGGTTGTCCTTTTGCAATTCACCCTCTCGCTTCCCATACCTAGGGTGGGTGGGCCAGGGGTTTGGGGGGTTCTTCACAGAGCACTTCACGGGTGCCCGTTGAGGCATTTCATTCTGTTTGGCCTCGTTGCAGGGGCCCCTTGCGCCAGCCTGGCTTCTGCTTCCCTTTCATATCCTCTCATCGCGAGCACTTCAGTCATGTCTGGGTTATCTCGGGTGTCAGGCTCTATCTAACCTTCTCAGGGTGTTCAGTCGATTTCTGGGCTGCTTTGCAGGTTCGTCAGATGGAACCGCCTACCTTTAGTCAATGGGTTCCTCCAGTCATTGCGGATACTCAACCGATACGTACTGTTGCCTTTGGGGCACGCGCTGCCTTCCTTGTCGGTCGGTTACCTTCCCTTCTTCACCTAAACATGTGTCTTTTGCCCTCTTTTCAGGCATACCGACCAGCTAGGCCAAGGCACACCTCAGGCCTTTGTTGTTAGGGTTTAACGCTTACTTGCTCGAAGACTCTGACTACAAGTGTAAAGGCTGGCCGCAGGCTAGCCTGTATTTGTGGGAGGAGGCTGAGAGCACTACTTAAGCCTCCTCCCTTGCCAGGTCCTGCGTCTGCGTCGTTTCAGGGTTCCCACGCACCCATTTCCCCCAGCCTTCATACACACTCTTTATACATTTTTCTTATTCTTACATTCAGGGTATGCCCTCTTTTCAGGCATACCGACCAGCTAGGCCGAGGCACACCTCAGGCCTTGGTTGTTAGGGTTTAAGCTTACTTGCTCGAAGACTCTGACTACAAAAAAAATTCAAGAAGTCCCATCATTCGCTGAAAGAGCTGAACATTTTAAAAGTTGAAAGGTTTCAATAGCTGGAAGTATGCAGAAGTTACGCAGAGCCAAAAAACTTACGGAATAAAATGAAAGAAAATAAGAATAATAAAAATCCGAATAACAATACTGGGAATGCTTGGAGAGCATTCCCACTAATAATGTCATAACTGGATATTCAAAGTGAGTAACTCTTTACTTTTAGTAAGTCAACCCCAATACATCGCCCTTAAAGAAATCAGAATTTCCAATATGTTTCATATTCAAGTGTAAGTTGTAATGCACTGACTGGTAGGATTGTGGATGGCATATATGTGTCACTTAGGTTTATCACCTACACATAGTAAGGAGCTCCAGGGTTTATGACTGATATGGAGAAGACAAACATCTTGTTTTCTTAGAATCGTAATAAGCCCTGTTCTGGGTTTTGGAGCCTGATGGCTTTATAGATCTTTGGGTGGGATAAAACCTAAATTTTTAGGTCCACATCTTATCTGTCCACAGGCCTTTATATACGGTATGTGAACTGACCGCAGTTTAGGGCTCTCGTTTTCACCTTTCTCTGCTATGGAAACCTTATCCTGGGTGAAAAGGCCAACTGCTGACAAAACACAAGTGTTTGTATGTTTTGGGGAACCTATTAGGGAGACCCTGTTAGTCAGGAATTAGCCTGATTTTAGTTAGTGGCTCCGGACAAGCATTTTTTTATTTTTTTTTATGTTTTTGATCTATTTTTTTTTTTGTAAAATCTTTTTATTGAAGTTTTATAGAACAAACACACATTTTGCCCACACGTAGGCACAACATCTGCCCACGTAGGGGCCATTACCCTGTTTCGGCATCAGACCGCCACAGGACGACAAATAACATATACACTTAACTTAACCTATACTATAACCCCAAGCTTGGGGAGAGGGTTCATTCAAGATAAGTCATGCTCAAAGTGATATTGATAGAGGAAGGTAACCTGGAAACAGTATTTGGGTTAATAGAGCGATATTCCAACGATACAGTAGGAATCTAGGCAGTGGTCACTGTATCACTTGCCGTGCTTCTGTCATCTAGCCAACAACTCCACACCTTTTCAAATTTGTGCGGACAACCTCTGGACAAGTACGTGGCTCTATACAGTATGTTTTTGATCTTTTGCATTGAAACTGTGTTTGGTAAAATTTTGTAAAGTGCTGCGCTCTACAAAATATTACACAATAACTAGGGTTGTCCCGATACCACTTTTTTAGGACCGAGTACAAGTACCGATACTTTTTTTCATGTACTCGCCGATACCGATACTTTTTTTTAATGTCATGTGACAGTTTTCAAACCACAATACAGACTAATGATATCTTCTTTATAATTATGAAGAACTCTAACTCAAGACATTATAAAATAATAAAACTGTTTTATTTGCTTGTCACGCAGTAATAAAAAAAACTCAAAGAATTTTCACAGAACATGTTGATAAATACAAAAAATATATTTTACAACATCAAAATATATTAATAACAACAATAAATAACAAATGTAAAACCAACCAACCAAAAGTGCAAAACAGTAAACAACCATAACAGTGCATTGTTAATCATGGGGAACAGTATGGGTTGGATTAACAGGCAATATAGCTAATAGAATTATTATTTCTCAAAAGTTAGTGGCAAGTAGACATGTGTATTTCGTTTCGTTCCGAATCGAAATTCGGACGAATTTTTCATTATTCGGACATTCGGATGCATCCGAATTACCGAATTACAATACTAACGAATTTAACCGAATCCGAATTTTTTCGAATCTAAAAATATTTTTGACCCGACTTTGGGTCCATGTATCTCGGGGTTACTTGGTGATAGAAACCCCAAATTTGGAGATGTTGTAGTGCTAGTTCTTCTGTGTTTGCATACCAAATATGGGGTTTCTATAACTAAGTGACCCCGAGATACGTGGACCCAAAGTCGGGTCGCAAAATGTCAAGCACTTTACTGGAGCAGAGAATGACATTTTGCGACCCGATTTTGGGGCCACATATCTCGGGGCCACTTGTAGCTAGAAACCCCAAATTTGGTATGCAAACACAGTAGAACTAGCACTACAACATCTCCAAATTTTGGGTTTCTATCACCAAGTAACCCCAAAATACATGGACCCAAAGTCGGGTCGCAAAATATTTTCGAATCCGGTTGAAATAGTATCAACATGATTCGAAATTATTTCAACTGCATTTGAAACTATTTCAACCGGATTAGAAAATATTTTGTGACCCGAATTTGGGTCCATGTATCTCGGGGTTACTTGGTGATAGAAACCCCAAATTTGGGGTTATTGTTTTTCTAGTCTATTTTCTATTTTATTATAATCTTTTCTATCCAAAGTTAAAATTAATTAATTAATTAAAAAATTTGAATTCATACTATTCGAAATTCAAATTTATTCTATTCGAAATTCGAATTTCAGAAGATGGTTGTATATTCTTTCTATTTTATTCTTCTAAATTATATTTTTTTTCTATTCTGTTCTAATCTTTTCTATTTGAATTATAAATTTTGGAAGAAGGTTATTTACTTACTTATATACATCTGTCACATAAAAAAAAAAGATGTGAAATGGCTCTCACGGATGTCGATCGCAAGGCAAGTACATATGCTGTATGTCATTGTCCACTTACCACAACACCTGCCACGAGTGCCACGACACCGGCCACGAGTGCCACGTGACCTGCCACGAGTGCCACGTGAACGGCCTTGAGTGCCACGTGAACGGCCTCGAGTGCCACGTGAACGGCCACGTGACCTAGTTGTGGATTGTCTACTTGCCACGTCACCTGCCACAAGTTATGGGGCTCCTAGCACCAAGTGACCCCCAGATATGGGCGATATTTCAAGTACTTTTCTGCAGCAGAGAATGACATTTTGTGACCCGACTTTGGGGCCACGTATCTTGGGGCCACTTATAGCTAGAAACCCCAAATTTGGTATGCAAACACAGTAGAACTAGCATTACAACGGGCCCGGGTTACTTGGTGATAGAAACCCCAAATTTGGGGTTATTGTAGTGCCAGTTGTAATGTGTTTACATACCAAATATTTTGGGATTTCTAGCTATAAGTGGCCCCGAGATATGTGGCCTCAAAGTCGGGTCACAAAATTTAATTCTCTGCTGCAGAAAAGCACTTGACAGATCGCCCCTATCTGGGGGTCACTTGGTGCTAGGAACCCCATAACTTGTGGCAGGTGACGTGGCAAGTGGACAATCCACAACTTGGTCACGTGGCCGGTCACGTGGCACTCGGACAATGACATACAGCATATGTACTTGCCTTGTAATCGACATCCATGACAGCCATTTCACATCTTTTTTTTATGTGACAGATGTAAGTAACTAACCATCTTTCAAAATTTATACTTCAAATAGAAAAGATTAGAACAGAATAGAAAAAAAATATAATTTAATAGAATAAAATAGAAAGAATATGCAACCATCTTATGAAATTCGAATTTCGAATAGAATAAATTTGAATTTCGAATAGTAGGAATTAAAAAAAATGTAATTAATTAATTTTAACTTTGGATAGAATAGATTAGAATAGAAATAGAGAATACACTAGAAAAACAATAGAATAGAATAGAATATAGATACTATCTATTTCATGTTTAATTTTTTTTGCAGATTACTATTTTTTACATAAGATCTCCTGCAGACTATTAGCATTTATTTTATTTTTTTTGCAGATCTCCTGCAGACTATTATTATCTATTTAGTTTTCTCACCAGGTCTCCTGCAGACTATTAGCATCTATTTCTTTTTTTAGCAGATCTCCTGTAGACTATTAACAGCCATTTCACTTCTTTTTTTTTGCAGATCTCCTGCAGACTGTTAGAATCAATTTCATTTTTTTTTCAAAGTCGGGTCGCAAAATATTTTCGAATCCGCTTTAAATAATATCAACATGATTCGAAATTATTTCAACCGCATTTAAAACTATTTCAACCGCATTTGAAACTATTTCAACCGGATTCAAAAATATTTTGCGACCCGACTTTGGGTCCACGTATCTCGGGGTTAGTTGGCGATAGAAACCCCAAATTTGGGGATGTTGTAGTGCTAGTTCTCCTGTGTTTGCATACCAATTTTGGGGTTTCTATCACTAAGTGACCCCGAGATACGTGGACCCAAAATCGGGTCGCAAAATGTCAAGCACTTTACTGGAGCAGAGAATGACATTTTGCGACCCGATTTTGGTGCCACATATCTCGGGGCCACTTGTAGCTAGAAACCCCAAATTTGGTATGCAAACACAGTAGAACTAGTACTACAACATCTCCAAATTTTGGGTTTCTATCACCAAGTAATCCCAAAATACATGGACCCAAAGTCGGGTCGCAAAATATTTTCGAATCCGGTTGAAATAGTATCAACATGATTCGAAATTATTTCAACTGCATTTGAAACTATTTCAACCGGATTAGAAAATATTTTGTGACCCGAATTTGGGTCCATGTATCTCGGGGTTACTTGGTGATAGAAACCCCAAATTTGGGGTTATTGTTTTTCTAGTCTATTTTCTATTTTATTATAATCTTTTCTATCCAAAGTTAAAATTAATTAATTAAAAAATTTGAATTCATACTATTCGAAATTCAAATTTATTCTATTCGAATTTCAGAAGATGGTTGTATATTCTTTCTATTTTATTCTTCTAAATTATATTTTTTTTCTATTCTGTTCTAATCTTTTCTATTTGAATTATAAATTTTGAAAGAAGGTTATTTACTTACTTATATACATCTGTCACATAAAAAAAAAGATGTGAAATGGCTGTCACGGATGTCGATCGCAAGGCAAGTACATATGCTGTATGTCATTGTCCACTTGCCACAACACCTGCCACGAGTGCCACGTGACCGGCCACGAGTGCCACGTGACCGGCCACGAGTGCCACGTGAACAGCCACGAGTGCCACGTGAACAGCCACGAGTGCCACGTGAACGGCCACGAGTGTCACGTGAACGGCCACGAGTGCCACGTGAACAGCCACGAGTGCCACGTGACCTGCCACGAGTGCCACGTGAACGGCCACGAGTGCCACGTGAACGGCCACGAGTGTCACGTGAACGGCCACGAGTGTCACGTGACCTGCCACGTGACCAAGTTGTGGATTGTCCACTTGCCACGTCACCTGCCACAAGTTATGGGGTTCCTAGCACCAAGTGACCCCCAGATATGGGCGATATGTCAAGTACTTTTCTGCAGCAGAGAATGACATTTTGTGACCCGACTTTGGGGCCACGTATCTCGGGGCCACTTATAGCTAGAAACCCCAAATTTGGTATGCAAACACAGTAGAACTAGCATTACAACGGGGTTACTTGGTGATAGAAACCCCAAATTTGGGGTTATTGTAGTGCCAGTTGTAATGTGTTTGCATACCAAATATTTTGGGATTTCTAGCTATAAGTGGCCCCGAGATACGTGGCCTCAAAGTCGGGTCACAAAATTTAATTCTCTGCTGCAGAAAAGCACTTGACAGATCGCCCATATCTGGGGGTCACTTGGTGCTAGGAACCCCATAACTTGTGGCAGGTGACGTGGCAAGTGGACAATCCACAACTTGGTCACGTGGCACTCGTGGCCGGTCACGTGGCACTCGGACAATGACATACAGCATATGTACTTGCCTTGCGATCGACATCCATGACAGCCATTTCACATCTTTTTTTATGTGACAGATGTATATGAGTAAGTAACTAACCATCTTTCAAAATTTATAATTCAAATGGAAAAGATTAGAACAGAATAGAAAAATAATATAATTTAATAGAATAAAATAGAAAGAATATGCAACCATCTTATGAAATTCGAATTTCGAATAGAATACATTTTAATTTCGAACAGTAGGAATTAAAAAAAATGTAATTAATTAATTTTAACTTTGGATAGAATAGATTAGAATAGAAATAGAGAATACACTAGAAAAACAATAGAATAGAATAGAATATAGATACTATCTATTTCATGTTTAATTTTTTTTGCAGATTACTATTTTTTACATAAGATCTCCTGCAGACTATTAGCATTTATTTTATTTTTTTAGCAGATCTCCTGTAGACTATTAACAGCCATTTCACTTCTTTTTTTTTGCAGATCTCCTGCAGACTGTTAGAATCAATTTAATTTTTTTTTCAAAGTCGGGTCGCAAAATATTTTCGAATCTGCTTTAAATAGTATCAACATGATTCGAAATTATTTCAACCGCATTTAAAACTATTTCAACCGCATTTGAGGATTTAAAAATATTTTGCGACCCGACTTTGGGTCCATGTATCTCGGGGTTAGTTGGCGATAGAAACCCCAAATTTGGGGATGTTGTAGTGCTAGTTCTCCTGTGTTTGCATACCAATTTTGGGGTTTCTATCACTAAGTGACCCCGAGAAACGTGGAACCAAAATCGGGTCGCAAAATGTCAAACACTTTTCTGCAGCAGAGAATGACATTTTGCGACCCGAATTTTGGGCCACATATCTCGGGGCCACTTGTAGCTAGAAACTCCAAATTTGGTATGCAAACACAGTAGAACTAGCACTATAACATCTCCAAATTTGGGGTTTCTATTACTAAGTGACCCTGAGATACGTGGACCCAAATTCGGGTCGCAAAATATTTTCGAATCCGGTTGAAATAGTTTCAAATGCGGTTGAAATAATTTCGAATCATGTTGAAATAATTTCGAATCCGGTAGAAATATTTTCGAATTCGGTTGAAATATTTTCGAATGCGACCGATTTTCGAATTCGGTCGAAAACAAAACGAAATCCGAAAACGAATTTAACAAATTTAACGAATCTAACTAAATGAAATTAATTAATTAACAAATTAAAACGAAACGAAACAAAACAAATTTTTTCCTTTTGCACATGTCTAGTGGCAAGTTCTTTTTAAGGAATAAAAGCCTCTCTGCATGTTCAGCCATAAGCCTGTTTCTGCTATCAGTAAGGATGTTAGACGCTAAGCTGAACAGTCTTTCACTTTCCACACTACTGCATGGGGCAGAAAGAAATTTTTGGGCCATTTTAGCCAGAGTTGGAAATCTGACTTTATGAACTGCCCAGTACTTCAGGGGTTTCTCTGAACGAGGTACAGTGATGTCTCCCAGGTAAGCTTCCAGCTGTATAGTAGCAGCTTTTGGAGCACTGCTCTCAGACGTAGATGAACCTTCACCAGCAATTTCTGCAAATACACTGTCCAGACTGGTACCTGGCTGGTCACGGTGAGGTCTTTTGGAAGCTGGTTCTTCATGTTCCTCAGACACAATTGTCTCTTCAGAAATGTTTTGCAGTTCCAGTATTAACATTTCTTTTGCCTCCCTGAAAGTGTCTGAATTACAAAAAAATCGATCTTTATACCTAGAATTAAGAAAAAAATAAACCATGAATCAAATCAATGCAGCATATTCTTTATGTGAAGAAAACATTTACATTTTATAGCAGAAAAATTAACATTACCTTGGATCGAGTAAAGTTGCAATACAGTAAAGTGGGTTTCGCTCAGTATCAGAGAAGCGCTTCTGCAAAGCAGCAAGCAAAGTGCTCTTCATTGTTTTGATACCATGGTCCTCATCCACTTTTGATAACACTTTCTGCAACACTGTGACTGCAGGAATTACATCAGAGGCAAACGCATCTGAACAACTCACATGGCGAGTCATCTCTTCAAAGGGAGCCAAGATATTGATCAACTTCTCTATCAGATTCCATTGGTTTGCAGTAATGGTGGCAGGGAGCTCATGTTCAGACACATACACTCCAAGGGCCCGTTTCTGCTCAAATAGAGACTTCAGCATGTAAAATGTGCTGTTCCAATGAGTCTGCACGTCTTGTTGGAGTCTTCTTACTGGCTGACCAAGCTGTATCTGGATGTCCTGCAGCCGAGAGTATGCCAGGTTAGAGTGCTTGAAGTGGCCAATTATTCTGCGCCCGACTCCCACAACATCTGCAATGCTGCGCTGTGATAAAAGTCCCTCTGAGACAGCAAGCTGCAGTGTATGTGCAACACATGAGATACTAGGAAGTCCAGCATCTTCCATACCTTTTACCATGTTTTTAGCATTGTCCCAGACCACAACATGAACAGAACTTTTGGGAATCGCCCAAGTCTGAAGCATTTCCTCAAGAATGTTCGCTATTGCTTGACCGGTGTGGGAGCCTTCAAATTTCGTAGCATGGAGCATGACCTGATGCAACGAGAATTCGCCATCTATCCACTGCGCCGTTAAACTGATGAGAGAGTGGACTTACACTACTGCTCCAGATGTCTGTGGTGAAGCTAATTGCCTTTATGTCCTTCTGCAACATGATAGTAATGTGCGTTTTAACCGTGCTGTGGATCTTTGGTAAGAGGACGTCTGTAATGTAATGGCGACTGGGAATGTCATACTTCGGCTCCAACACATTAAGAAATCTCTTAAAACCCATGTTCCCAACAATTGAAATAGGTTGATCATCCAGAATAATAAATTGGGTGAGCGGCTCTGTTATCTTTACAGCTCTGGGGTTGTCTCTTGACAGCTTTTCTCTTCTGGCAAAAGTTTGCTGCAAAGTTGGCTGCTGAGTGTTACTGCTCGTGCTGGCGGTAAATTCTCCATGTTCAATTTTATGTTTTAGCTTCAAATGTTTTATCAGATTACTGGTATTGTAAGAGCTAATTTTTGTACCTCCTCTGGATAATTTTGCAGAACAAAGTTTGCAGTCTGCCATCCGTGGGTTGTCCTCATTAATTTTAAAATACTTTCACACAGCTGACATTCTGCTGGTGTCTCTGTGCAGTGTGCACTGAAAAACTCTGATAATTTGCGCGACCTTGGGTACTCTCACCCCCTCTTCCTGCCCAGGCCAATTTTCACCTTTTAGCGCTGTCACACTTTGAGTGACAATTGCGCAATGCGCAGTAATGCTACACCGTACTTTTTTTTGGTATCATTTTTTTTTCACACAAATAGAGCTTCTTTGGTGGTATTAATTTTATTTAATCACTGCTGTGTTTTATTTATTTTTTTTGTTAACAAAAAAAAAAAAGCCTTTCTTAGGTTCCAGGAAAAGGGGAAAGCTGTGCCAAGTAAATGAAAGATTAAGTACAGTATATGATAAAGGTTTGAGGCTGAGCAAATAAATAGTCCATATGAAGAACCAGTCCTCCTTAAATGGCACCACAGTGACTCCATGTCCCTTACATTGGTGGTCAGAAGGAAGAATGCCCCTTACATTGGTGGTCAGTAGGAAGAATGCTCCAGTCCTTACATTGATGATCAGTGGGAAGAATGCTCCTTACATTGGTGGTCAGTGAGAAGATTGTTCCTTACATTGGTGGTCAGTGAGAAGATTGTTCCTTACATTGGTGGTCAGTGAGAAGATTGTTCCTTACATTGGTGGTCAGAAGGAAGAATGCTCCTTACATTGGTGATCAGTGGGAAGAATGAGTCCTTGCATTGGTGATCAGTGAGAAGAATGCTCCTTACATTGGTGGTCAGTGGGAAGAATGTCCCTTACATTGGTGATCAGTGGGAAGAATGTCCCTTACATTGGTGATCAGTGGGAAGAATGTCCCTTACATTGGTGATCAGTGGGAAGAATGCTCCTTACATTGGTGGTCAGTGGGAAGAATGTCCCTTACATTGGTGGTCAGTGGGAAGAATGTCCCTTACATTGGTGATCAGTGGGAAGAATGTTCCTTACATTGGTGATCAGTGGGAAGAATGTCCCTTACATTGGTGGTCAGTGAGAAGAGTGTCCCTTACATTGGTGGTCAGTGGGAAGAATGTCCCTTACATTGGTGATCAGTGGGAAGAATGTCCCTTACATTGGTGATCAGTGGGAAGAATGTCCCTTACATTGGTGATCAGTGGGAAGAATGTCCCTTACATTGGTGATCAGTGGGAAGAATGAGTCCTTACATTGGTGGTCAGTAGGAAGAATGCTCCTTACATTGGTGGTCAGTGAGAAGACTGTTCCTTAAATTGGTGGTCAGAAGGAAGAATGCCCCTTACATTGGTGGTCAGAAGGAAGAATGCTCCTTACATTGGTGATCAGTGAGAAGAATGCTCCTTACATTAGTGGTCAGAAGGAAGAATGCTCCTTACATTGGTGGTCAGTGTGAAGACTGCTCCTTACATTAGAGGTCAGAAGGAAGAATGCTCCTTACATTGGTGGTCAGTGTGAAAAATGCTCCTTACATTGGTGGTCAGAAGGAAGAATGCCCCTTACATTGGTGGTCAGTAGGAAGAATGCTCCTTACATTGGTGGTCAGAAGGAAGAATGCTCCTTACATTGGTGGTCAGTGTGAAGACTGCTCCTTACATTAGTGGTCAGAAGGAAGAATGCTCCTTACATTGGTGGTCAGTGTGAAAAATGCTCCTTACATTGGTAGTCAGAAGGAAGAATGCCTCTTACATTGGTGGTCAGAAGGAAGAATGCCCCTTACATTGGTGGTCAGTAGGAAGAATGTCCCTTACATTGGTGATCAGTGGGAAGAATGAGTCTTTACATTGGTGGTCAGTAGGAAGAATGCTCCTTACATTGGTGGTCAGTTAGAAGACTGTTCCTTACATTGGTGGTCAGTGAGAAGACTGTTCCTTACATTGGTGGTCAGTGTGAAGACTGTTCCTTACATTGGTGGTCAGTGTGAAGACTGTTCCTTACATTGGTGGTCAGAAGGAAGAATGCCCCTTACATTGGTGGTCAGAAGGAAGAATGCTCCTTACATTGGTGGTCAGAAGGAAGAATGCTCCTTACATTGGTGGTCAGAAGGAAGAATGCCCCTTACATTGGTGGTCAGAAGGAAGAATGCTCCTTACATTGGTGGTCAGTGTGAAGAATGCTCCTTACATTGGTGGTCAGAAGGAAGAATGCCCCTTACATTGGTGGTCAGTGGGAAGAATGACTCCTTACATTGATGATCAGTGGGAAGAATTACATTGGTGGTCAGTGTGAAGAATGCTCCTTACATTGGTGGTCAGAAGGAAGAATGCCCCTTACATTGGTGGTCAGTGGGAAGAATGCTCCTTACATTGGTGATCAGTGATAAGAATGCTCCTTACATTGGTGGTCAGAAGGAAGAATGCCCCTTACATTGGTGGTCAGTGGGAAGAATGCTCCTTACATTGGTGATCAGTGATAAGAATGCTCCTTACATTGGTGGTCAGAAGGAAGAATGCTCCTTACATTGGTGGTCAGTGTGAAGAATGCTCCTTACATTGGTGGTCAGAAGGAAGAATGCCCCTTACATTGGTGTTCAGTGGGAAGAATGAGTCCTTACATTGATGATCAGTGGGAAGAATTACATTGGTGGTCAGTGAGAAAAATGCTCCTTACATTGGTGGTCAGTGTGAAAAATGCTCCTTACATTGGTGGTCAGAAAGAAGAATGCCCCTTACATTGGTGGTCAGTAGGAAGAATGCTCCTTACATTGGTGGTCAGTGAGAAGACTGTTCCTTACATTGGTGGTCAGTGAGAAGACTGTTCCTTACATTGGTGGTCAGAAGGAAGAATGCTCCTTACATTGGTGGTCAGTGTGAAAAATGCTCCTTACATTGGTGGTCAGAAGGAAGAATGCCCCTTACATTGGTGGTCATTAGGAAGAATGCTCCTTACATTGGTGGTCAGTGAGAAGACTGTTCCTTACATTAGTGGTCAGTGAGAAGACTGTTCCTTACATTGGTGGTCAGAAGGAAGAATGCCCCTTACATTGGTGGTCAGAAGGAAGAATGCTCCTTACATTGGTGGTCAGAAGGAAGAATGCTCCTTACATTGGTGGTCAGAAGGAAGAATGCCCCTTACATTGGTGGTCAGAAGGAAGAATGCTCCTTACATTGGTGGTCAGTGTGAAGAATGCTCCTTACATTGGTGGTCAGAAGGAAGAATGCCCCTTACATTGGTTGTCAGTGGGAAGAATGACTCCTTACATTGAGGATCAGTGGGAAGAATTACATTGGTGGTCAGTGTGAAGAATGCTCCTTACATTGGTGATCAGTGAGAAGAATGCTCCTTACATTGGTGGTCAGAAGGAAGAATGCTCCTTACATTGGTGGTCAGTGTGAAGAATGCTCCTTACATTGGTGGTCAGAAGGAAGAATGCCCCTTACATTGGTGGTCAGTGGGAAGAATGAGTCCTTACATTGATGATCAGTGGGAAGAATTACATTGGTGGTCAGTGAGAAAAATGCTCCTTACATTGGTGGTCAGTGTGAAAAATACTCCTTACATTGGTGGTCAGAAAGAAGAATGCCCCTTACATTGGTGGTCAGTAGGAAGAATGCTCCTTACATTGGTGGTCAGTGAGAAGACTGTTCCTTACATTGGTGGTCAGTGAGAAGACTGTTCCTTACATTGGTGGTCAGAAGGAAGAATGCCCCTTACATTGGTGGTCAGAAGGAAGAATGATCCTTACATTGGTGGTCAGTGTGAAGAATGCTCCTTACATTGGTGGTCAGAAGGAAGAATGCCCCTTACATTGGTGGTCAGAAGGAAGAATGCTCCTTACATTGGTGGTCAGTGTGAAGAATGCTCCTTACATTGGTGGTCAGAAGGAAGAAAGCCCCTTACATTGGTGGTCAGTGGAAAATGAGAAAACCTCTAATGTTGGGATTTTGGAGGCAATGCAAAAAAAGGGGAGGAAAAACCTCAATTTAAAAGTATCTAAATATTTATTTGTAACAAAACCGCATAAAGCGGACACATATATAAAATTACAAAATTGTACAAAAAGGCACATATAAACATGGATATTGTACAATAACTGCATAAATCTAACATATTACAAATCTTTCAAGAAGCAATACAATAGCCTGATTGACCACTCCCGCCGGAAGCAGATCAAGAGAGGCTTATCCAACGCGTTTCAAACTGTAATTGTCCTTCATCAGGGATTTCAAATGCATTCGCTTCTAAGAGATCAAATTTCTGTTAAATACAGAAACAGTAAGATAAGTTTTCACTTTAATTTCAACCATTATATAAAATGCAATACAAAGGAAACAAACTTACACAAAAAATCATATATAAATTATTCCATCAATGTTCCCATACATGCATCCCAGGTTCCAGAAACTCCAGGGGTGGATTCCCCGATGCCCTCAAAATGCCAGGAAAACCCTCTGTCAGAACACATGTCCATATAAGAAGTACGGACATCTAAATAAATTGGTCCAAAATAGGTGCCTTAAACAAAAAATAAATAACATACATAAGTATGGATGTAATTCTGTTGGGGAATAAAATAATTGTCCCTAGAAAGAATGTGGTACCTGTAGATGAAAAAATGGAAATCTAGGATTCAGATTCATCAGGCAAGTATAACTCATGTAAAGAGACAGGACCAAAGGATGCTTGAGTCCAAAGATATATGTCCTAAAAATAATTAAAGAAAACAATAAAAATTGTATCAATCAAAAGAGAGAAGAAAAGTTCTTCCCTCTTCTAAATAAAACATCTCCAAAAGTTTTTGAGTATTACCTGTCAAAAGGATCAAAAATCCCGATAATTATCCAAAAAAGTTTCCATGCAATAGAGGTCCATACAGAAACATCCTCTGCCTGCCAGCAGAGGGAAAGAATGACACCATATAACTCCTTTGGCGTCCTTTATATCCCTCTGCTATGTCTGATTGGTCCAGACCAGGTCACATGACGCACCTGCTCACAGAGCAGAGCCTCATGTAGCCATGGAGACGCCGCGCTTCCCACGTCAAGCCACGTCAAGCGCCGATCACATGACGCAACCAAACCAATCAGCGGTGCGTCTGCCATCATTGCATATCAGCAGCAAAACACCAAGGGAGCGCGGCATGAAATAGCCCACGGCTGCATCATTGAACCGTTATAGCGTCACCCATCATACCCCGCTGTTTTAGCAAGGGTATGATAAACGACCCCTCTGCTGGATCAGTCCCCATTCCGATCCGTCCCGCACCGCAGGAAGTGCATAGACGGCCATCTTGAATGTGGGCAAAGTAAAGGGTTGCCAGATGGAAAGAATGGTTTAGATGGAAAGGATGGAACTAAATTGCCGTGGGGCAATCAGACATTGAATATTAGCACCAGTTTACCATTGTAAACTCGTGCCCAGGATATAGATCCTTATCCCAGAACAATTGTATATGGACGGGGAGCGGACCAGGGACTAACACCACCGGTGCCGTTTTAAACCTACGGGAGGAACAAAAAAGTTTCTCCTACCCAGGAAAAAATGGTGGGGGATGAATTCCATTGGAAAACCCCCTCCCCGACACTGGATATGCACATGTGAAATTGAAAAAGAAGGGATCCTAGATAGAGAAAAAAAACGGGCCACCCCAAAACGGAACTCTGGCTAGATCACAAACCAATATGGGACGCATGCATGGGAGCACGTCAAAAAATCAGCCGAAACATCAAAAAAGATACCTCCGCAGAAAAAATATTATGGAACATTGAGCACACAGAATATATATGATATAAAAGTCTATATATCTCAAAACCCCACATGTGTGTCAGTGTGCTTTTAGAAACATTTTTTTGAAAAGTTTTCCTCTATCCATAGACATGGAGAAAAGCTGGAATGTCAGGGCTCATAACTGGGGGTGGGTGGAACATCACGCCAGAATATATCAACAAGGCTAATCAGTCTTCACCGAACTAAAGCCCTCCAGGAATGGACGAAAGCTTTCAACTTCATTCAAACCTGGGGGCGTAGTTGCCCTAAGGTACCTGATCCAGCGCATTTCCCGCTGGAGCAGGACCTTGTTCCAGTCACCCCCCCTACATGGAATATGAATCCTTTCAACAACTGAAAAAATTACTTTGGGCATTCTATACCTGTGTTTTTTGGCTACATGTCTCCCAAGAGGCAAATAGAGGTTCCCTATCCTCATGCTATGTATATGTTTTTCCACTCTCTTCCCAAATTCCTGTCTTGTTTTTCCGACGTAAAAACATCCACACTGACAGACCATTAAATAAACCACACCTTGTGTCTTACAATTGGCAAAGTGCCTAAGTGTGAAGGTCTCCCCATTGGGTAAAGTGAGTGTGGATCCCCCGCCAATGACAGTACATTGAGAGCATGCCCCACAAGGATAGGTCCCAAAGATTTTACATGGGTCCTTTCTTGCCTCTCCCTTGTATTCACTTTTGACTAGCATTCCACCGATAGATTCTTCCTTTTTGAAAGTGATTACTGGTTTTGATGGTACTAGTGTCTTCAGGATTGGGTCCTCGGTAAGGATCGGCCAATATTTGGTTAGAATCTGTCTGATTTTCTTGTGCTTATTAGAGAATTTGAAAATTATTCTTGAAATATTATCTTCTTGAGTTTTTTTCTTTTTCTTTGAAGTCTTAAAGACCAAAGTATGTCTTTCCATTCCCTTTACTCTTTTGAAAGCTTTCTTTAGGGTGGATCTACTGTAACCTCTCGCTAGTAAACGGTTACTTAATTCATTAGATTCAAGTTGAAAGTCATCATCTGATGTACAATTCCTCCTAATCCGGAGGAACTGGCTGAAAGGTATGGATTCTTTGAGTGTTGTTGGATGGAAACTGGCTGCATGCAACATCGTGTTGCCAGCCGTTTCCGTCCTAAACAGTCTACTTTGGACTTTCCCCTGTATATCTTTCGATATAAGGATATCAAGAAAACTGACTTTCTCAGAGTCATAAGACATGGTAAAAAATAAATTTAGGTTGTTAGTATTCATAAGTTCCAAAACTCTCTTGAGCATGTCTTCAGGCCCATCCCAGATGATGAAGATGTTGTCTATGTAGCGCTGCCACATGAGAATGTGGCAGGCACACATAGACGCATCATCTCCCAGGAGGAAATCCTTCTCCCACTCCCCCAGGTACAGGTTGGCATATGAGGGTGCACAGCACGTCCCCATAGCCACCCCCTGTACCTGGAGGTAGTCGGAGCCCTGAAACAGAAAAATGTTATGCTGTAAAATAAAATCAAGCATCTGTATGATGAATTGATTAAACTTCCAATCCGTGGTTGGGCGTTGTCGTAGCACTCTTTGGACAGCTAAAATGCCAAGATCGTGTGGTATGCTGTTGTAGAGTGACTCTACATCTACAGTAACCAAGAGCGCTGATGGTGGTATGACAAGACCTTCCAATATTTGCAGAAGATGGATTGTGTCTTTGGTGTACGAAGGGAGATCCATCACATGAGGTCTGAGGTGCTGGTCAATAACTCGGCTAGCACCTTCAGAGATGGAACCATTACCTGATATGATGGGCCTGCCAGGTGGCCTCAACAGGTTTTTGTGCACTTTAGGAAGTGCATACATCGTAGGGGTACGTGGGTGTCTGGTTCGAATAAAGTCCCAGATATCTTGGTTTATGGCACCATCTCTAAAGGATTCATCAACCAATTGATAGAATTCGCTATTCATTCTATCCACCGTGGATGAAGAGATTTTGCGATAAAAGTTAGGATCCCTAAGTATTTTCATGCACATCTCCTCATAATCTGGGTTGTCCATAAGGACGATGTTACCCCCTTTATCCGAGCCTTTGATCGTAATGTTAACATTGTTCTTAAGAGTTTTTAGGGCATGTTTTTGTTCTGGGTTGAGATTAGAATGTGAAGTGTCTTTTTTTAGGACCTCAATCTCTTTAGATGTTTGTCTTACAAATAGAGCTAGAGCCGGGTTCTGGTTAATTGGTGGGAAATTATGAGATTTCCTTTTAAATTTTTCGGGGGTAAAAAGTGTCTGATTATTTTCCCCATCATCACCCTCCTCTTCCTCCAAATTCTCCCCCCATGTCTGACTCAAGGGGGCGTTTTCCTGAAGTAGGAGATTTAGGTCCCTCAAGGCCTTAAAGTCGGCAGCTTTAAGATTAGGTGCTACCTCACTTTCTTGATTCTCTTGTTTAGCATATAAGCTCTTATAAAAAAGCTTACGAGCAAACAGATGAATATCCTTAACTGTTTCAAAATTATCCGTATTGCTGGTTGGGCAAAAAGAAAGGCCCAATGACAATACTTCATGTTCTAAATCAGATAGCTTGTAAGAGGATACATTTATGATGTTGAGTTTTCCCCCGGAGTTATCTTGGTCACAAAAGGTTCCATGACTAGTTGTGTCATGGGCGAGGGTGGGATTGGATGTATTTTGCCCTTCTCTAAAAAATCCTCCACTGAAAGTGATTGGACTCTAGATATGGCCCAAGATTTGGGTATTGCCCCCAATTCCCTCTGAGAGGCCGTTTTACTTCGAGTGGTAAATCCCTTGGGGTTGTTCTTGTATAAACCCCGACTATGTCCACTCCCTCTTCCATTTTGTGTGGAAAATACCTTAGAATCCGTTGTTGCCTTTTTGTTACATTGTAAGACCTCTCCATCAATTTCATTGGATCTGGGTGAGGGGCCTTTCCTTTTTATCCCAAACATACGACCTGTATTTGAGGAGACTGAAGAGGAAGAGTTGGATGGGTTATCAGACAAATAATCATTTTGTACATTAGTATCTCCCCCTCGATTTTTATTTTTATTAAATTGATTGTTTCTATATTTTTTCTCTTGATTCCATCTATATGCTCGGCCCTCGCTAAACGCATTTTTGTCTCTCCAATACTTTTTCTCTTTTTTAATAAGTATTGTTTTACCAAAATTTTCCAAATGTTCTTTAAGGTTTTTTTCCAAATTACTATATTCTTTATGCGTTTTTAAAAGTGAGAGGCGAGCATATAGTGACTCAATTTCTATATCCAAAACAACCAGCTGCTGCTTATATTCCTCCTGTACTAACATCATCAAATTCATTGAACATTCATTTAACTTGGTTTCCCAGTTGGTCTTAAGGTTTTTACTGATATTTTCCAAAATAGGAAATATCTGAATCCTCAGACCGATAGGATTAATATGTTCTCTAATATACCTATCGAATGAGTTAATATGCCAATATAGGGCAGATTTTTTCTCTAATGTTTTCCTAAGATTGAAAAATAGGGATGATAAATCTGAGATTGGTTGTTCAGTCCCTTGATAGTTCTTCTGAATCCCAGACATGAGCTCCTCCCATCCATCTCCCTGAAGGTCCCCCATGTTCAATGGTCAGTGAGAAAACAAAACAAATTTTCAAAACACAAAAGACTTATACTATTATAGCTGCATTTCAAAAATAAATATCAGCTCTCAAAATATGTGCACCACACTCCTGCCAATATTGGATTTCTCCAAGATGGCAGATATATGGGAAAAATAGTGCACCGAGTTAATTATAATTTTAACACAAAAATGGGGTCCATGTATGCGTGCATGGGTATAAAAACGAGGTTTGTGGGTGTATTATCCACCCTATGAATACGTGAAAAGTGTAACACTTCATGCAACCCAACATGTAATTGCCATCATCCCGAATATATGTGGAAAATAAGAAAACCTCTAATGTTGGGATTTTGGAGGCAATGCAAAAAAAGGGGAGGAAAAACCTCAATTCAAAAGTATCTAAATATTTATTTGTAACAAAACCGCATAAAGCGGACACACATATAAAATTACAAAATTGTACAAGCAGCGGGGTATGATGGGTGACGCTATAACGGTTCAATGATGCAGCCGTGGGCTATTTCATGCCGAGCTCCCTTGGTGTTTTGCTGCTGATATGCAATGATGGCAGACGCACCGCTGATTGGTTTGGTTGCGTCATGTGATCGGCGCTTGACGTGGCTTGACGTGGGAAGCGCGGCGTCTCCATGGCTACATGAGGCTCTGCTCTATGAGCAGGTGCGTCATGTGACCTGGTCTGGACCAATCAGACATAGCAGAGGGATATAAAGGACGCCAAAGAAGTTATATGGTGTCATTCTTTCCCTCTGCTGGCAGGCAGAGGATGTTTCTGTATGGACCTCTATTGCATGGAAACTTTTTTGGATAATTATCGGGATTTTTGATCCTTTTGACAGGTAATACTCCAAAACTTTTGGAGACGTTTTATTTAGAAGAGGGAAGAACTTTTCTTCTCTCTTTTGATTGATACAATTTTTATTGTTTTCTTTAATTATTTTTAGGACATATATCTTTGGACTCAAGCATCCTTTGGTCCTGTCTCTTTACATCAGTTATACTTGCCTGATGAATCTGAATCCTAGATTTCCATTTTTCCATCTACAGGTACCACATTCTTTCTAGGGACAATTATTTTATTCCCCAACAGAATTACATCCATACTTATGTATGTTATATATTTTTTGTTTAAGGCACCTATTTTGGACCAATTTATTTAGATGTCTGTACTTCTTATATGGACATGTGTTCTGACAGAGGGTTTTCCTGGCATTTTGAGGGCATCGGGGAATCCACCCCTGGAGTTTCTGGAACCTGGGATGCATGTATGGGAACATTGATGGAATAATTTATATATGATTTTTTGTGTAAGTTTGTTTCCTTTGTATTGCATTTTATATAATGGTTGAAATTAAAGTGAAAACTTATCTTATTGTTTCTGTATTTAACAGAAATTTGATCTCTTAGAAGCGAATGCATTTGAAATCCCTGATGAAGGACAATTACAGTTTGAAACGCGTTGGATAAGCCTCTCTTGATCTGCTTCCGGCGGGAGTGGTCAATCAGGCTATTGTATTGCTTCTTGAAAGATTTGTAATATGTTAGATTTATGCAGTTATTGTACAATATCCATGTTTATATGTGCCTTTTTGTATAATTTTGTAATTTTATATATGTGTCCGCTTTATGCGGTTTTGTTACAAATAAATATTTAGATACTTTTAAATTGAGGTTTTTCCTCCCCTTTTTTTGCATTGCCTCCAAAATCCCAACATTAGAGGTTTTCTCATTTTCCACATATATTCGGGATGATGGCAATTACATGTTGGGTTGCATGAGGTGTTACACTTTTCACATTGGTGGTCAGTGGGAAGAATGAGTCCTTACATTGATGATCAGTGGGAAGAATTACATTGGTGGTCAGTGTGAAGAATGCTCCTTACATTGGTGGTCAGAAGGAAGAATGCCCCTTACATTGGTGGTCAGTGGGAAGAATGCTCCTTACATTGGTGATCAGTGAGAAGAATGCTCCTTACATTGGTGGTCAGAAGGAAGAATGCTCCTTACATTGGTGGTCAGTGGGAAGAATGCTCCTTACATTGGTGATCAGTGAGAAGAATGCTCCTTACATTGGTAGTCAGAAGGAAGAATGCTCCTTACATTGTTGGTCAGTGTGAAGAATGCTCCTTACATTGGTGGTCAGAAGGAAGAATGCCCCTTACATTGGTGGTCAGTGGGAAGAATGAGTCCTTACATTGATGATCAGTGGGAAGAATTACATTGGTGGTCAGTGAGAAGAATGCTCCTTACATTGGTGGTCAGAAGGAAGAATGCCCCTTACATTGGTGGTCAGTGTGAAGAATGAGTCCTTACATTGATGATCAGTGGGAAGAATTACATTGGTGGTCAGTGAGAAGAATGCTCATTACATTGGTGGTCAGTGGGAAGAATGCTCCTATTTTATTATCTGCGAGTTGGAATTTAATCACTGCTGAAGAAACACCTGGCAACCTTGAGGAACCTCTAATTTTTCACATTAAATTAAAGCGGAGTTCCACCCAAATTTGGAACTTCCGCTTTATCCACTCCTCACCCCCTTACATGCCACATTTGGCATGTATTTTTTTTTGGGGGGGGGAGTGGGGTCTTCAATAGGAGTGGGACTTCCTGTCCCACTTCCTCCTTCCGCCCTGTGGTCACCTAGGCGATACGTCATATCGCCTTGTGGCGGCCCCCCCTGTAGGCGATCACCTGGGACGTGACAGGTCCCAGGCGATCGCCTGGACACTCAGAGAGCGCTGCGCCATTCGCCAATGCGCAGTAAGTGCCCGGCCGTGAAGCCGAAAGCTGTCACGGCCGGGTGCCCACACTATGAATGGAGGCGCCGGCAGAGAAGGGGGGAGAGGAGCGGAGCTCCTGGCGGCGCATCGCTGGACAGTGAAACAGGTAAGTGTATATTTATTAAAAGCCAGCAGCTACACTGTTTGTAGCTGCTGACTTTTAATAAACATAATAAAAGGCTGGAACTACCCTTTAAGCACTATAGGTGCAATACAGAATAGCTGTCAGTGGGTGGCACTGCAGTTCAGGTGATTCATGAGAGAGCCCCCCCCCCCCGCCGCCATTCTTAGTGGTTATTTAATGGCTTATCTAAACTTCCCCCCTCCCCTCCAACATCGAAAAAACTGGCAGGAGAGTCAGGGCACATTGAGCAAAATACCAGGGTGACCACTGACCAGCACAAAGACAGGCAAGGAAACCTTTGGATCGTAACAGGGGGGGGAGGAAGGAAAAGAAGTGTATGCATGTCACCCCGCTCTCCACCCCCCGCCCCGCTCTCCGCCCGCTCTCCGCCCCCTCTCTCATCAGTCGGACTGGGATTCGGGAGCATTTGTGTGCAACTGACTATGTCACCAATTAAATTTAAAATTTACTTGCCCGCCTGTAGAATCCTCTGCTCTCCGCTCTGCTCTGGTCTCCGCCCCGCTATCCTCCCCGCTCTCCGCTCTGGTCTCCGCCCCGCTCTCCGCTCCGCTCCCTGTCCCGCTCTCCACCCCGCTTTCCGCCCACTCCCACTCTCTCAAAGTATCGGACTGGGCATCGGGAGCATTTGCGCAAGTACAAGTACTTGCGCAAATGCTTGGTATCGCTCCCGATACCGATACTAGTATCGGGACAACCCTAACAATAACCATTAAAAGTCAAAATACAATAAAATAATAGTGACAAGCTAGCATATGTAACGTATAGCTCCCTGCTCCTGTTGACCAGGCACTATTATATAAATTTAGTGGGATGTCTGAACTGTAGTTAGTTCAGATTTCATGTTTGGGCTAAATTGGCCTATGCTCCAGCTTTGGCTGAGTTGAGTGTATTTCCCGCGGTTGCCAGCGAGTGTCGCTGCCACCTCTGGTTCGTGTTGGAAGGTACAGCAAGCCAAGGCGTATTGGGTGCTCTTTTCCAGGGGCAACCTAGTGGGAGGTTGATGCCACTGGGCATGCTGGGGGAGGGTACTTAAGGGGTAGATGCCATTTTGGAGGCTCTCTCTCACCTCATGGTCACTCTGGCCCGGAGGTATGTGACAACTCCTCTTCTGCTTCAGGGCCTGCTGGCCTGAGGCTTTAGTTGCTGGTGGTGGGCCCGGAAGCTATCTGGGGCCTACCGGTTTGAGGGTGATCCTGTGCGGTCTGTCCTGCGGGAAGAGGCCAAGCAATTAGAGGAACCAGGGGAGGACTCATCTTGGAGAACACGCAGTGGAAGGCTGGTATCTCGAGAGGAGCCTGGGGCCTTGGTTGGAGGATGCATCCCAGCCGGTCTGCCTCACAGTATTGCCGGGTCGGCTTAAAGGACTTTCTCATACTGTGCAGTTGTGCTTGAACTTTGGAATTTCTGATTACCAAGTCTGTGGCAGAGACTTTCATTTTGTCCATGCATCATCCCGGCTGCTGGGCCGGTGGGAGGGGCCTATCTGGGTGAGCAAGATCCAGTGACAGCAAGTATACCTGTCTCCAGGATCTCAAGTGTCTCAGTGATCTACACCAGGTACCTGAACTTCCCCTAATCCTCCATCCCTCATTCTGCTAACGTTGTGGTTAATATAAAAAGCATTGGAAAAGACTCAGTGACTGGCGACTGTGTTTTATGCAACTTTTCAACCCTAGACTTTGAGCCAACATGGAGAGCAGTGGGATACCGGCAGACCAAAACTAACCAGCAGCTCCTGCGGGGGTGGTGCTACACGTGGGGGCTCGTCCGGGATATTGCCGTTGCCCCTAGCAACTTTAAGAAAGCCATTCACTGAGGGTTCGCACTAAAGAGGGCCCTGGACTGTTTTTGTACGGAAAGAAAGGGGTTAAGTGCAGATCACTCTCTAACCGCGTGAGCTGCGGGCAGGACCAGGAAGGCCCGGGAGCTACGTGACTGGAGGAATAAGTGGGCGGAGTTCCTGCCCATTGCTGCATGAGACGCGTGTGTGTCTGGCGCCAGAGAGAAGAAGTTGCGTGACCATACAGAGAAAGTCGGCGTGCAGCCATGTCTTCCTTTTCTCTAATATCATCGGCCCTGGGGCCCAGGATGTTTTCTTCCGACACCGTTGCAGGTGCTATGCTGCCGGGAACTACGCTGATGGATACTGGCATTCATCTGAAACCGCATGGGCGGTTCGAACTGTATGTGATTGGAGATGTTGAAGCCTTGGGTATGCTGTGCAACAGGTGCGAGGGACTGGCCGTAAACCCCCATCCATTTGTTCGGTGCCTACACTGTGGGGAGTACCTGTTCGCCATAGAGCAACCCGAAATGCCACCCCGTGCCTACCGAGTGGACTGGGCCACAGGTATCGCTACAGAGGAGGCCGCTGCCTTTGCTTCTGTGGTCAGACCTGCATTTGCCGCATCTGCTACAACGAGTGCTCCTGAGGGAGATGGCGCTGTTACTGCCATTGAGGAGTCATCAGCGGACAATGCCACTGCTGTTACCTCCGCTGTATCTACCTCCGCTACACCTGTCCCCATTGCACCTGTTCTCAAACAGGTGAGATATGTGAAAGCTTCCCGCAGCCGCGGCCGAGGCCTACCCCCAGGACTACCCGAACCGGAGCCAGATCTGTAAAACTGTTTTTAAGATCTGTAAAACTGTTTATCTTCCTTACCCTTTTCCCTCCCATCCAAGTTTTGCTGTTCAGGTACTGGCTCTCAGGATTGAGTGGGATGTCTGAACTAGGGATGAGCCGAACACCCCCCGGTTCGGTTCGCACCAAAACCTTCGAACGGACCGAAAGTTTGCGCGAACGTTAGAACCCTATTAAATACAATAGACACGAACGTTTGAAATCTAAAGTGCTAATTATAATGACTAATATGCATGTTATTGTCCTAAAAAGGGTTTGGGGACCCGGGTTCTGCCCCAGGGGACATGTATCAATGCAAAGCGAAGTTTTAAAAACGGCCATTTTTTGGGAGCAGTCATTTTAACGATGCATAAAGTGAAAAAAAAGTGAAATATTCCTTTAAATATCGTACCTGGGGGGTGTCTAAAGTATGCCTGTGAAGTCGCATGTGTTTCCCGTATATAGAACTGTCCCTGCACAAAATGACATTTGTAAAGGAAAAAAAGCCATTTAAAACTGCTTGCGCCTTTAATGTAATGTCTGGTCCCGGTAATACGGTAATATGGATAAAAATCTTTGAGAAAAATGGCATGGCTACCCCATCACCCCCCCCCCCCACCCCAGCCCATTACCAGCCTCTTCGGGTCTTGTATGGATATTAAGGGGAACCCCGCACCCAAAATAAAAAAAGGCCCTATATACTCTGAACAGCAGTATACAGGCGGTGCAAACAAGACAGGGACTGTAGGTTTGTTCTTAAGTAGAATCTGTTTGTAATTTTGAACAGGGACATTGTTTAAGTGTAGCTCCAGCCAAAAAATTTATTTTTAAGCTTTTTGGAAAACATAGGGAAGGGTTATCATCCCTGTAACATTTGTTTTGCTGTCTGTGCACCTGTTCAGAACATTTCACCTCACTTTCCGTCCCAATGACAAATGTTTTTGAAAAGTGGGGTTTTTATTGAAACAAGGATTGGTAATAAAGCATCAGTAGAGAGGAGACACCTTTTTCCCATATTAACTCTTACAGGAGAGAATTTCCCTTCCTAGGGGTAGATTTCCTCTCACTTCCTGTTGTCTCCTTCCGTTTGCAAGTAGGAGTCGTTTGAAGGGATGTGACATTTCAAAATAAATTATTCTGTTACAGTATATCAGCTTCAGGTGCTTGGTAGCTGGTGGTGATCCAAGACTGGTTCATCTTTATGAAGGTCAGTCGATCAACCGAGTCGGTGGACAGGCGCACCCTGTGATCCGTGACAAAGCCTCCAGCAGCACTGAATGTGCGTTCCGAAAGAACGCTGTATGCAGGACAGGCCAGTAGCTCAATTGCATACTGTGCAAGCTCTGGCCAGTGATTCATCCCCAAGACACAGTAAGCCAGAGGATTTTCGGTGGGAAAGGTGTCCAAGTCTGACCTTGCCCCTAGGTATTCCTGCACCATGTATATCAGACGCTGGCGATGGTTGCTGGAACCGATCATACCTTGGGGCTGCGGACTAAAAAATTGTCTGAACGCATCGGTCTGACGGCCACCTTCTCCACCGCTCCTTCTGCTACTGACCGAAGCCTCAGCAACTCGTTGTCCAGGACCAGGAGTTTGTAACCTCCCAGTCTCTGGGAACGCGTTGCACAGACCTTTCTGCAAGGCCCCCCGGAGTTGTCTCATCCTCTGCTCCCTCTGCGACGGCAAGATAAGGTCCGCAACCTTACCCTTGTACCGTGGATCAAGGAGAGTGGCCAGCCAGTAATGGTCCCTCTCCATGATCCGAAGAATACGAGGATCCTTCCACAGACTTTGCAGGATCAGGGAGGCCATGCAGTGTAGGTTAGCTGAGGCATTCGGTCCGGAGTCCTCTAGGTCACTAAGGACGACATGATCTGCAGCCACCTCCTCCCAGCCACGTACAAGTCCACGGGTTTGTTGGGACTGTAAATCATCCCTAAAAAACTGCTGCTGTTGATGCTGAGTGCAATGCTCCACCTCTATGCTGACACAATCCTCCTCCTCCTCCTCCTCCTGTGTGATGGGTGGGACAGAAGGAACACTGTCTGGGTAAAGGGGGCCTTGAGAGGCAAGGAAGTCCTCCTCTTCCTGCCTCTGTTCTGCCTCAAGTGCCCTGTCCATTATTCCACGCAGCGTATGCTCCAACAGGTGGACAAGAGGTACAGTGTCACTGATGCATGCACTGTCACTGCTCACCATCCTCGTGGCCTCCTCAAATGGTGCCAGGTCAGTGCATGCATCCCTGATCATGCCCCACTGGCGTGGTGAAAAAAACCTGAGCTCCCCTGACCCTGTCCTAGTGCCGTAGTCGCACAGGTACTCATTGATGGCCCTCTGCTGCATGTGCAGCCGCTGCAGCATGGCCAAAGTTGAGTTCCACCTGGTGGGCATGTCACATATAAGGCGGTTTTTGGGCAGGTACAACTCCTTTTGCAGCTCAGCCAGCCGAGCACTGGCATTATATGATCTGCGGAAATGCACACAGACTTTCCTGGCCTGCGTCAGGACATCCTGTAAGCCCGGGTACCTGCCCAAGAACCGCTGCACCACCAGGTTAAGGACGTGAGCCACATAGGGCACATGGGTCAGTTGTCCCTGTCGGAGGGCGGAGAGGAGGTTGGTGCCATTGTTGCAAACCACCATTCCTGGCTTAAGCTGGCGTGGCGTCAACCACCTCTCGGCCTGCCCCTGCAGAGCTGACAGAACCTCTGCCCCAGTGTGGCTCCTGTCCCCCAAACACACCAGCGCAGGCACGGCATGGCATCTTTTTGCCTGCGTACTTGCGTAGCCCCTTGAACGCCTACGGAGCACCGCTGATTCCGAGGACAAAGCACAGGAAGAGGCCATGGAGGAAGAAGAAGAGGAGGGGGTGGAGGAGAGAGGTGTGTCACAACCAGTAGTAGCATTTTGGAGGCGTGGCGGCGGAACAACCTCCAACACTACTGCACCTTGTCCTGCATCCTTCCCAGCTGCCAAAAGAGTGACCCAATGGGCCGTGAAAGAAAGCTAACGTCCCTGTCCATGCCTGCTGGACCATGAGTCAGCGGTAATATGCACCTTACCACTGAATGCCCTGTCCAGCGAGGCATGGACATTGCCTTCCACATGCCGATAGTGGTGTTTGGGAACCTGCTACTGAGGAACCGCACATTGCACAAACTCACGGAAGGGGGCCGAGTCTACCAACTGAAAAGGCAGCAGTTGAAGTGCTAGCATTTTAGCCAAGCTAGCATTCAACCGCTGGGCATGTGGATGGCTGGGAGTGAACTTCTTTCGACGGTCCAGCAGCTGGGGAAGGGAAATTTGCCTGCTATAATCAGACGTCGGTGTACTGCTAGCAGAGTGCCCGCAAGTACTTGGCTGTGACACACCTAATTCTACACCTTCATTCCTCTCAGTGCAGGTTTCAGAGAGGACTGAAGGTACAGTGGGGTTGGAGATCCCAGCTGATCAGGAGGAGCAAGGAGAGGTCGGCTTTGTTCTTTGGTGTGGGTCTTTAAGGTACGCTTGCCAACGAGCTGCATGGCAGGTCAACATATGTCTGGTCAAGCATGTGGTGCCCAAGCGGCTGATGTTTTGGCCATGCGAGATACGCTTGAGACATATGTTGCAAACAGCAGCGGTGCGATCTGATGCACTCGACTCAAAAAAGGCCCACACCAAAGAACTTTTGGAATAACGGGCAGAGGCAGCGCCCTGCACAGGCGGAGCCCTGCGGTGTGATTCAGTCGGTGTGCTGCCCTTACGCTGGCCCCCGGAGGTTATCCTGCCTCATTGGAGATGTGCCTCCTCCTCATCCTCCTCCTCCTCCTCTCTCCTATCAGGCACCCACGTGGAGTCAGGGACCTCATTATCCCCTCCCTCCTCATCACTGGAGCCAATCTGGCAGTATGCTGCAGCTGCTGGAACATGACTGCCAGATTGCTGTCCTTCTTGAGCATCCCCTCTCTCTGCTCTCACACTACTGCCTTCCTCTAGCTGGGTATCATCTTCAGACCCTTCGAAATGCTGGGCATCCTCCTGGAGCATGTACCCAACACTGTGTTCAAACAGTTCGGGGGACTCCTCAGGAGGACACGGTGGGTCTAGGGAAGGAGTGACTGATGATGACATTGATACGAGGGAAGAGGACGCTTTGGCAGCTGCTTTGCCAGTACCCTGAGCCTGGGTGAGAGAGGATGAGGAGGATGAGGAGGGCTTGGTCATCCACTCTACCAATTCTTCGGCATGATGCGGCTCAACGCGTCGAGCTGCTGAAAATAAGGACAAGCGTGTCCCATGGCCACGTGCTGATGATGATGCACCGCGTCCACGACCAGCACTGTTGTCTCTAGACACAGAGCCTGCTTGCCCTCTTTTATTGGCTCGTGACTGTCTGCCTCTCCTTGTTTGCCTTCCAGACATAGTAACCAGCAATTGGGTAGTGTATATTGTGCTGGAGGCACACAACACCCACTAACTCCAGCAGATGCCTTTATTAGAGAACAGCAATGACAGGTATATACAGGTGTATACTGTACTAGGGCACACAACACCCACTAACTCCAGCAGATGCCTTTATTAGAGAACAGCAATGACGGGTATATACAGGTGTATACTGTACTAGGGCACACAACACCCACTAACTCCAGCAGATGCCTTTATTAGAGAACAGCAATGATGGGTTTATACAGGTGTATACTGTACTAGGGCACACAACACCCACTAACTCCAGCAGATGCCTTTATTAGAGAACAGCAATGACGGGTTTATACAAGTGTATACTGTACTAGGACACACAACATCCACTAACTCCTGCAGATGCCTGTATTAGAGAACAGCAATGATGGGTATATACAGGTGTATACTGTACTAGGGCACACAACACCCACTAACTCCAGCAGATGCCTTTATTAGAGAACAGCAATGACGGGTATATACAGGTGTATACTGTACTAGGGCACACAACACCCACAAACTACTGCAGATGCCTGTATTAGAGAACAGCAATGACGGGTATATACAGGTGTATACTGTGCTAGGGCACACAACACCCACTAACTCCTGCAGATGCCTGTATTAGAGAACAGCAATGACGGGTATATACAGGTGTATACTGTACTAGGGCACACAACACCCACTAACTCCTGCAGATGCCTGTATTAGAGAACAGCAATGACGGGTATATACAGGTGTATACTGTGCTGGGGCACACAACACCCACTAACTGCTGCAAATGCCTGAGAAAAGAACACACTGTCCCTGCCTGCCTATCTAGCTTAGAGAACAGCAATGACGGGTATATACAGGTGTATACTGTGCTGGGGCACACAACACCCACTAACAGCTGCAGATGCCTGAGAAAAGAACACACTGTCCCTGCCTGCCTATCTAGCTTAGAGAACAGCAATGAACAGCAACTCCTGCAGATGCCTGAGAAAAGAACACACTGTCCCTGCCTGCCTATCTAGCTTAGAGAACAGCAATGAACAGCAACTCCTGCAGATGCCTGAGAAAAGAACACACTGTCCCTGCCTGCCTATCTAGCTTAGAGAACAGCAATGAACAGCAACTCCTGCAGATGCCTGAGAAAAGAACACACTGTCCCTGCCTGCCTATCTATCTTAGAGAACAGCAATGAACAGCAACTCCTGCAGATGCCTGAGAAAAGAACACAATGTAGAACACACTGTCCCTGCCTATGTAGCTCTTTCCCTGCACGCCAGAACACACAGCACAAGGCCGCCGCGCTGGTGGCCTTTTATAGTGTGGGGCGTGTACTAAACCCCCCTGAGCTATGATTGGCCACAGGCATTCTGCCTGTGGCCAATTATGGCTCTCCTCACTGCCGGCGCTGTGATTGGCCAAGCATGCGGGGTCACTGTGCATGCTTGGCCAATCACAGCGCCGGGATTGTACTGCGATGGCGCAGTGTATTGTGGGCCGTTCGCGTTACTCGAATTTGGTGCGAACGGCCCATAACGTTCGATCTGCGTCGAACGTTCGAACAGCCGATGTTCGAGTCGAACGTGTGTTCGACTCGAACACGAAGCTCATCCCTAGTCTGAACTGTAGTTAGTTCAGATTTCATGTTTGGGCTAAATTGGCCTATGTTCCAGCTTTGGCTGAGTTGAGTGTATTTCCCGCGGTTGCCAGCGGGTGTCGCTGCCACCTCTGGTTCATGTTGTAAGGTACAGAAAACCGAGGCGTATTGGGTGCTCTTTCCCAGGGGCAACCTAGTGGGAGGTTGATGCCGCTGGGCATGCTGGGGGAGGGTACTTAAGGGGTGGATGCCATTTTGGGAGCTCTCTCTCGCCTCGTGGCCACCCTGGCCAGAGGTATGTGACAACTCCTTTTCTGCTTCGGGGCCTGCTGGCCTGAGGCTTTTGTTGCTTGGGGTGGCCCCGGAAGCTATCTGGGGCCTATCGGTTCGAGGGTGATCCTGTGCTGTCTGTCTTGCGGGAAGAGGCCGAGCAATTAGAGGAACCAGGGGAGGACTCATCTTGGAGAACACGCAGTGGAAGGCTGGTATCTCGAGAGGAGCCTGGGGCCTCGGTTGTAGGATGCATCCCAGCTGGTCTGCCTCACAATATTGCTGGGTCGGCTTAAAGGACTTTCTCATACTGTGCAGTTGTGCTTGAACTTTGGAAATTCTGATTACCAAGTCTGTGGCAGAGACTTTCATTTTGTCCATGCATCATCCCGGCTGCTGGGCCGGTGGGAGGGGCCTATCTGGGTGAGCAAGTTCGAGTGACAACAAGTATACCTGTCTCCAGGATCTCAAGTGTCTCAGTGATCTACACCAGGTACTTGAACTTCCCCTAATCCTTCATCCCTCATTCTGCTAATGTTGTGGTTAATAAAAAAAGCATTGGAAAAGACTCAGTGACTGGCGACCGTGTTTTATGCAACTTTTCAACCCTAGACTTTGAGCCAACAAGGAGAGCAGTGGGGTAACGGCAGACCAAAACTAACCAGCAGCTCCTGCGGGGGTGGTGCTAAAAACGTGACAAAAAAAATCGGGATGAAGAAAAGTCTGTATCAAACTGTGATAGGTCAACACTCCATCTGGTACCACATTAAAAAAATATAACACCTTCACCAGAGAAAATAGAGAAGAGGCGTTGCTGGAACTGGCAGCATTGAATCAAGATCTAATGTTTCCTGTAGAAATATGTTGAAAAAAAATAACAATTTCCATGGAATGTACTTACTTTTTGGCAACACAGTTACCTACAATGAGGGTACTGAAGTCTGTTACCTGTTATCCCCTGGGAGTTTTACTATAAATATTTTATCTATAGAACCTCCTTTACATTGTTTTAGCACTACTTTCAATTCTTTTGCAGTCACTACTAATATTATAGTAGTTCAACATTGTGTTATGCTAAAAAAAAAATCCTACCAAAGTAGAATGTACATTTCATTTCTGGAACATCACGGGTGCTGGAGACTCAGAAACTACTGATACCTACTTCATTTTTTAGCATCAGTTTAACTATTTGCAGGTCTTGCATTAGCATTGCCATATGATTTTACCTGCAAGGAAGGAAGAACTGTTTAGCAGTTCTTAAAAATATGTAACTATTTTGCATAAGATACTAAACAAAGCAAAATCTCTTTTTGTTGTTACTAATTACTGATTTTTTTACTATGTACAGTAATCCTACATTGAGAGAAAAATAGAAGCTGTCATTGCTGGCCCCATCGAAAAATGTGCTGACTCCCTAGCTTTAATACTTACCTTTGTACTTCTCAAAGGATCTATAGTTCAGCCGGCTTGTGATTTGAACACATTTCTTTCTGTACAACCAGGAAGATCGCTCTTTGACTCATCTTCGGTTCATCTCTACTTTTAAGTTCCATTTTACTGCCTTCTAGCTCACCTCCTTGCTAATTGGACCAAGTTGGTTATGTTTCATTGTCCAATCAAAATCTGAGGTGTAGAGTTGACATAGGAATTAAAATTGCTTGCCCAAAAAAATGGGTGTCACTCGACTGGCTCAGTGGTGTCAATTACTGTCAGTGTGCAAAGACTGTACAACAGGGCTCAAAATGTCAAGCCCTGAGCTACTAGCCAGGCCTTAAGGGTTACTTGCCACCAGTTGCCCCACCCAACCCCTACCATGCCCCGCCCATAATTACACCCCTAAACACACCCTCATATATTATCTCATGAAATGACACTTAAATGTTTTATGCAGAATTAAGTTACAAAAATAAATAATATAAACAACTTTATCAGTGCCCATCAGGGCAACCACAACTGTGCTCATCAATGCAGCCTCATCTGTGCCCATCAGTGCAGCCTACCTGTGTCCATCAATGCCACTTCACATATGCTCAACAATGCAGCCTACCTGTGTCCATCAATGCCACTTCACCTGTGCCCAACAATTCAGCCTACCTGTGTCCATCAATGCTGCTTCACCTGTGCCAAAAAATGCAACCTACCTGTGTCCATCAATGCCGCTTCACCTGTGCCCAACAATGCAGCCTATCTGTGCCCAACAATGTAGCCTCATCTGTGCCCATCAATGCCGCTTCACCTATGCCCAACAATGCAGCCTACCTGTGCCCAACAATGCAGCCTACCTGTGTCCATCAATGCTGCTTCACCTATGCCCAAAAATGCAGCCTACCTGTGCCCAACAATGCAGCCTACCGGTGTCCATAAACGCCGCTTCACCTATGCCCAACAATGCAGCCTACCTGTGTCCATCAATGCCACTTCACCTGTGCCCAAAAATTTAGCCTACCTGTGTCCATCAATGCTGCTTCACCTGTGCTGAAAAATGCAACCTACCTGTGTCCATCAATGCCGCTTCACCTGTGCCCAACAATGCAGCCTATCTGTGCCCAACAATGTAGCCTATCTGTGTCCATCAAAGCCGCTTCACCTATGCCCAATAATGCAGCCTACCTTTGCCCAACAATGCAGCCTACCTGTGTGCATCAATGCTGCTTCACCTATGCCCAAAAAATGTAGCCTACCTGTGCCCAACAATGCAGCCTACTGGTGTCCATCAATGCCGCTTCACCTATGCCCAGCAATGCAGCCTACCTGTGCCCAACAATGCAGCCTACCTGGGCCCATCAATGCAGCCTACCTGTGTCCATAAATGCAGCCTTCCTGTGTCCAACAATGCAGTCTACCTGTGTCCATCAATGCAGCCCACCTGTGTCCAACAATGCAGCCTACCTGTGTCCAACAATGCAGCCCACCTGTGTCCATAAATGCAGCCTACCTGTGTCCAACAATGCAGCCTACCTGTGCCCAACAATGCAGCCTACCTGTGTCCATCAATTCAGCCTACCTGTGCCCAACAATGCAGCTTACCTGTGTCCATCAATGCAGCCTACCTGTGTCCAACAATGCAGCCTACCTGTGTCTATCAATGCAGCCTACCCATGTCCAACAATGCAGCCTACCTGTGTCCATCAATACAGCCTACCTGTGTCCAACAATACAGCCTACCTTTGTCTATCAATGCAGCCTACCTGTGTCTATCAATGCAGCCTACCCATGTCCAACATTGCAGCCTACCTGTGTCCGTCAATGCAGCCTACCTGTTTCCATCAATGCAGCCTACCTGTGTCCAACAATTCAGCCTACCTGTGTCCAACAATTCAGCCTACCTGTGTCCATCAATGCAGCCTACCTGTGCAGAGGAGGAGAGAGGAGAGGAAGAGGATTGCCGGCCAGATCATCAGAGCGCCGAGGAACATCGCTGTAAAAGCTTTCATCTAAATTGCTGTGTATTCCTGCCGCTCGCTGTCACATACAGCCCTGCCTCCTGACCCTGGTACTTTGATATACGTCACACATCCCGGCATCGGACGGGTGATCTGTATATCAAAGTACCCAGGCCAGGAGGTGGGGCTGTGTGTGATAGCGAGTGCGGGGAACACTCAGCAGTTTTAATGAAAGCTGTTACAGCGATGTTCCTCAGCGGTCTTATGATCCAGGTGCCTGCTTTTGTCTCTCTTCCACGGGGCGATCACTGGAAGAAGCGCTCCCCCCATTCAACCCCCGCCTGCCGGCGGTGCTCGCCCCCCAGCCCTCATTTTCCACTCGCAAAATGCGAGTAGGCAAGTGGAAAATGTGAGGGCTGCTGTACAATATTTCACATCCTTTGCCAGGTAAAACTGTTAACTTATATATATGAAAATAAATGATTATTTTAAGTGTTCGCACTCCAGCTTTAAGCCAAGGGCATTGAGGGCTTGCCTAAAACAATAATTTTGATTCAATGTAATTTTTTTTTTTTTTGTACAGAGATAGAATAGACTTGTTCCAATCACATGTTCAGTCAAATGATCGACAATAAATTAGAAAGGGGAGTCAATAGTCCTGGATATTACTTTTCTATAAAAGAAGGGCTTCCAGTTTGTAATTAGCCCATTTTTATTGAGTGTTATATGAAAATATTGAAAAAAAATACTTCCTCCTTGTTGCCCATCTCTTGACTTTATCCAAATATTAGGTAATTTTATATTGTACGTTGCTTAGTCAAAGGTAAATAAACACAGTTTTTAAACAATACTGCTTGATATAGGGCTTGTATAGTTGGTGCATGCAATGCAGCATGTGTTCAGGTGCATTCAGCTTCCATTACAGATGAATTTGAGATGATTTTGAGGTTCCTTCATAGGTGCTTTTGTTTTTCTAAGCTGTATCAAGATGCTTTTGCAAATTCATTGACTTGTAAGCAGAGAAGCAGTTCTGATGTGTAAAATTGCACACAGGTCTATTATCTGTTTGTACACAGGGATGGCATAGAAACAGGGTTGTAGGAGGCGCAATGATAACTTGACCCATACCCACGACACTAGCAGCCACTATCCTGCATTGGATTCACATTTAACAACTGGGGTCTCTATTTAGTGAGATTAGGGGGCACATAGTTTCCATACTTTTATGCTAATAAAAAAAAATTCAGAATATATGGCCCAATAATGTTAAGGTAATTAGGGCCCTGCACCATGCAGTTTACAGTATTAACTACAAGTAGTTCATACAAATATTAAAGCTACGACTGCAAGCATAAATGAAATAGGCTTTCTAGAATGTACATGCAATTAAGAGCAAAATTGTGGGCTACCGTGTTTGTATAATACACATAACTGCTTACATCATCTATATAATGCAGATCTGTCATAAATCTGGTCAGAATAAATTTGCCATACAATAAAAAGAATACATCAGAGATTATTTTCAGTGAAAATTCAATCATTTTGAAATGAAAGGTCCTCCAAGTCCCAATCAACATATATTAATAGATGAGAACTTGGGAGGAGTCACCGATATAATCAGTAGATATACTACATCCAAACACTAAAAACCTGGTTTATGCCGCGTACACACGTTTGGAATTTCCAATGGAAAAAGTCAGACGGAATTTTTTCATCGGATATTCCGGCCGCGTGTATGCCCCATCGGACTTTTTCCTTCGGAAATTCCGACGGACTTAGAAAGAGAACTTCTGATCGGAAATTTTGTTCGTCAGTATGGAACTCCGACGGAGAAAAAAACACGCATTCTCAGAATCAAGTACGAGACGGAAGAGTTCGGACTGGTAAAACCAGCGTTCGTAATGGGGATAGCACATTCATCATGCTGCAAATTCTGGGATCTTTTAATGCAGCACATTCTTTTCTTCTTTATAATGCTAGAATATTGAAATTGTTTTGCTGCTGATAATAACACAGAGTTCTGACAAACTTATTTCTTTATTGTTTCTTGTGATCTCATGAATATTCTTATTTGATTTTAAAACCAGATCTCCATAATAATGGTTTTATTTGTTAGTTTATTTTAATTTTTTTGGTTTTAATATTTTCTCGTGATCTCCATATTTATTTATTTTTTGGTCAAGTTACCACAATAACATTATTACCTTGTATTTTTTTCACCTCAAGGAGGTTGGTTGGTGTCCCTTGTTAATTTGACATTGTATTTTTGAAATGTACCTGCCTACTCACAAACAAACTGTCCTTTTTAAGAAAAACACATAGGCAAGTATTTTAAGTAAATAAAATATCCATTTATTCTGGGTCATAACAAAATAAAGAGGAAGGCAATGATGGAACCCAGGGCAGATGTCAAGTGTGTGGAAAATAAAATTGATATCTTGAGGAGTCCATATAATAGGGAGCACAATCTGGTCCAGAAATCACAGAGATCAGGAGCAGCAGCTGATGACTAGGGATGAGCCGAACACCCCCCTGTTCGGTTTGCACCAGAACCTGCGAACAGACCTAAAGTTTGTGTGAACTTTAGAACCCTATTAAATACAATGGACTCGAACGTTCAAAATCAAAAGTGCTAATTATGAAGGCTAATATGCAAGTTACTGTCCTAAAAAGTGTTTGGGGACCCGGTTTCTGCCCCAGGGGACATGTATCAATGCAAAAAAAGTTTTAAAAACTGCCATTTTTTCGGGAGCAGTGATTTTAATAAT
The DNA here is from genome assembly GCA_029206835.1 of Rana muscosa. NCBI lineage: Eukaryota > Metazoa > Chordata > Amphibia > Anura > Ranidae > Rana > Rana muscosa. Next base: position 576,132,941 of record CM055121.1, read on the forward strand.
GCTTAAAGTGAAACAATAAAAGTGAAATATTCCTTTAAATGTTGTACCTGGGGGGGGGGGGTGTATAGTATGCCTGTACAAAGTGTCATTTCTGAAGGAAAAAAAGTAATTTAAAAGCACTCGCGGCTATAATGAAATGTCGGCTCCCGATCAAAAGTCATTGATAAAAATAAAAAAAATGTGTGGGGGTCCCCCCAAATTCAGATACCAGGCCCTTCAGGTCTGGTATGGATATTAAGGAGAACCCTGTGTCTAATGTTTAAAAAAAATACGTGGGGTTCCCCCCAAATATCCATACTAGACCCTTCAGGTCTGGTATGGATTTTAAGGTGAACTCCACCCCAAATAAAAAAAATGGCATGGAGTTCCCCCAAAAATCCATACCAGACCCTTTATCCGAGCATGCAACCTGGCAAGCCGCAGGAAAAGAGGGGGGGGATGAGAGAGCACCCCCCTCCTGAACCATACCAGGCCACATGCCCTCAACATGGGGAGGATGTTCCCATGTTAATGGGGACAAGGGCCTCATCCCCACAACCCTTGCCCGGTGGTTGTGGGGGTCTGTGGGCAGGGGGCTTATCGGAATCTGGAAGACCCCTTTAACAAAGGGGACCCCCAGATCCCGGCCCCCCTATGTGAATTGGTAAGGGGTACATTGTACCCCTACCATTTCACAAAGAAAGTGTAACAAAAAACTCATTCCATCGATGTAATCCAGTGTCCCGCGGCGATCCGATGTCCAGCGCTGCATTCTCCACTCCACACGAAACGTCATTGGCTGAGCGGACCTACACTGCGGATGAAGTTCCCCATCAGGTCCGCTCAGCCGATGACGTAGGCGGGGTCTGAGATACGAGGGCGCGGGGGCTCCCTCGTATCTCAAACCCCGCCTACGTCATAGGCTGAGCGGACCTGATGGGGAACTTCCTCCGCAGTGTAAAAAATGAATAGACCCGCCCCTTCTCACGTTCCCCATCAGGTCCACTCAGACAATGACGTAGGTGTAAGGCTCAGTTGACCTGATGGGGAATGTGAGAAGGGGCGGGTCTATTCATTTTTTTACACTGCGGATGAAGTTCCCCATCAGGTCCGCTCCGCCAATGACTTAGGCGGGGTCTAAGATACAAGGGCGCACCCGCCCTCTCGTATCTCAGACCCCGCCTACGTCATTGGCTGAGCGGACCTGATGGGGACCTGGACATCGGATCGCCACGGGACACTGGATTACACCTCTGGAATGGATTTTTTTTTAATAAAGGACTTTTCCAAGGTGTCTGTGTGTTTTTTTTACATTTTTTTTACACTTTCTACGTGAAATGGTAGGGGTACAATGTACCCCTTACCAATTTCATAGGGGGGTCGGGATCTGGGGGTCCCCTTTGTTAAAGGGGTCTTCCAGATTCCGATAAGCCCCCTGCCCGCAGACCCCCACAACCACTGGGCAAGGGTTGTGGGGATGAGGCCCTTGTCCCCATCAACATGGGGACATCCTCCCCATGTTGAGGGCACGTGGCCTGGTACGGTTCAGGAGGGGGGGCGCTCTCTCGTCCCGCCCTCTTTTCCTGCGGCCTGCCAAGTTGCGTACTCGGATAAAGGGTCTGGTATGGATTTTTGGGGGAAACCCCACGTCATTTTCTTTTCATTTGACGCAGGGTTCCCCTTACTATCCATACCAGACCTGAAGGGCCTGGTAATTGAATTTGGGGGACCCCCACTCATTTTATTTTATTTTTATCAATTACTTTTCTCTGTATTGCCGGGAGCCGACAATTCATTATAGTCGCGAGTGCTTTTAAATTACTTTTTTTTCTTCAGAAATTACATTTTGTGCAGGGACAGTTCTAAGCAAGGGAAACAAGCGCTTTACAGGCATACTATACACCCCCCCCCCCCAGGTACAACATTTTAAGGAATATTTCACTTTTATTGTTTCACTTTAAGCATTATTAAAATCACTGCTCCTGAAAAAAACGTCAGTTTTTAAAACTTTTTTTGCATCGATACATGTCTCCTGGGGCAGGACCCGGGTCCCCAAACACTTTTTATGACAATAACTTGCATATAAGCCTTTAAAATGAGCACATTAGATTTCTCCCATAGACTTTTACAGGGTGTTACGCGGCTTTTCGAATTTGCCGCAAACACCCCAAATTGTTCACTGTTCAGCGAACGTGCGAACAGGCAATGTTCGAGTCGAACATGAGTTCGACTCGAACTCGAATCTCATCCCTACTGATGACCTATATGTCCTCAGGCTGTGGTACTACAACAGCCTGCGTCTTCTGTCAGACCAGACTAAAGCCAGGCAATCACTTTCTTCCCTGCAGCGTTCCTTGCACGCTTCCCTGCAGTATTCCCTCCACGCCTCACTGCACACTTCTTTGCAGGCTGTGGCTCTGGTGGTGGACTTGTGGCAGGAGGAGGAGGAGGATGAGCGAGCTCACATACGTGGCTGTTCTCTGTCAGCTGGCCCCTCACCGCCTTCTGAAGGGCCTGACCAATAATCCCCTCACAGAGGATGCGTTGGCCCTCCTCCACTTTTTGTAACCTGGTGACTACATAGCAGCCATAGGCCTCTTCAGCGTCGGGGGGGGGGCACTGAGGACCTGACTTGCCTCCCTAATAAGGCCCAGTGCTTCCTCCTCTGTGTGACTCACCTTCCTGGGCCTTTTTCTGGTAAGGCGGAGGGCAGGCACCTGCGATTGGGTGCTGCCACTGGGCCCGGCCACCTCCTGGCTGCCACTGGGCCTTGCCACCTCCTGGCTGCCACTGGGCCCGGCCACCTCCTGGCTGCCACTCACCCCTGCCTCCTCCTGCCTGCCACTTTCCTGACCCTCATCCTGGCTGATGTCATCCTGTGTATGAAAAAGGGACATAGTCTTACTTTTTGGTTCATCAATCACACGCAATTTTCAGCTCATGACTGTTGCAAATAGAATTTTAATAAAGAGAAAAGACTATCATTCTGACCCCAGCAGTTTTCATTCTTGTCCCAATCTTTTTTGGCCACTACTGTATAGTGATATGTAAAACACTTTCTGATTATTCATTAATTTGTGAATAATAACATCTAGTTACCAACAATAATTATAGGACAATAAATATGTTTAAAAATACTATACCGGGCTCCAGATGTTCGCATTCGGTTCTTCCAGGATGTCATGGTCAGTTTGGTCCTCATCCTCTGCTGGGGTGGAGGGAAGGCTGGAGGGAAGGCTAGAAAGAGATTCCCTGGCTTCAAGTTGGTCGTAAAGAAAGCGCAGTTTGTTGAAGTACCACAGCTTGGGGACATACACTTTCGATGCTGCTACTCCTGATTTCTGGGATTTGAGAATTTTGTTGTGCTTCTTCTTATACATGTTCCTCAAGTTTGCAATTTTATTGATCAACATCTCGATGTCTGCCTCAGGGATCTGTGTCTGGACAAATTCTAGCAATTTCTCCATCGTTGCCCTCCTTACAACTCTATTATGATATAAATCGTTTTTCAGTTCCCACAAATTCCTCATCTCCCTGTACCTGTCAATGAAAGCCGACAGGAATTCAGGGTCCTTAATGTGCTGCAGTATTTCTTCAAGATAGCACACAAGACAAAAACACCAGGTCAGCCTAAACTGTTCGGACAATCCCCAGTTGATGTCTATTGATGACGAAACGCGTAGGGGGCCGGTGACGTTGTCACACATTGAGTACACACGAGGAAGTATCCGCGTAGCACAGGAGCTCGGGAAAGATTTGAACCAACGCTGCCGTATGTACCGCTGTCATTGCTGCACACTGTCTGCTTTTTACCGCTGATTGACCATCTATTAATTGTAAGTGTAACCCTTACTATACCATTAAACCGGATTTTTATATACTACACCATGGAGTTTCTTTGTTTTCTCTCCCATTTGGATTAACTTCTGGCTGGTGAGATACTGTTCAGGATATTGTTGGGCTGTGGGGAAGCCTTATTCCCTGTGTTAGGTGAGACTGTGGATACAGTCACGGCTATCCGGTAAGCAGGACCACCACACACCTGGGTGTCACGTTTGCCAGTCTGCACAGCTTTATTGGGAAGAAGCCTTTCTCAGCCACTCACTTTTCATTTTCATTTTTGTTTTTTGGGACATTTGTTTATGATGTTATAGTTACTGTGTTTATTTCATTAATTACACACAGCCTCACTTTTATTTTATTTACCTTGTTTGGTAATCTCCTTAGTATCACTTCACGGTGTGTTTTTAGTGATTTTTGGTCACCCATTCACTTCTGTTTATCATTGTTTGGACTAGATTAGGTTAACTGGCCCTATGTTCACCTATTGAGCGCTGCATATTTCATTTTTCTATTTCTGTTATTTGGTCTTTTTTGTATAGGACTTTTTTATGCTAGCTGCTTGTAGTTGCTTATTTTCATCATTTTGTCATAATTTTCTTTTTTATCATCACTTATCACCATTAGCGCAACGTTAGCCCTTTGGGCTTCCCCCTTTTGTCATAATCTTATCCCAATATAGGCCTAAATCTTGAAGCAGTATATGCCACTGATACCCCAAGTTTAAATTGTACCTTCGGTAGAATGCTCGTAACTTCCGTTCCTCCTTCCTCCGCACACAGAACGTAGTTACGACACATGCATGTTAGCTTTATATACACTATGCATGCGTGAAACTCCACCCACATCGCCCGGCCCTGAAGTTCTTTCTAGTATATTCCCCGCCCCTTCTATTTCTGTGCGCAGTGGGAGACGACATGGCGGAGACACAGCAGGTGCATGTTAATTACAGTAACGACGAGGAAAGCCCGGAGCCAGAAACGTCCCGATCCAGGAGGAGATATAAGGCCTCAAATATGTCCTTTGCAGAGATGGCAGAGATGGTGAACATCTTGAGGAGGACAGGCTATGATGGGAAGCATGGACCATACACCAACCCAAATGTGAGAAAGGCCAAGATCATGACTAAAGTTTTGAGAAGTCTGCACAAGAATTTTGGGGTATGACGATCCAAGGAGCAATTGAGGAAACGCTGGTCAGACCTGAAACTGAGGGAGCATGATCAGTACAGAAGGATCAAGAAAATGCTTGCAAAAAGTAAGTATTTCTCCTGTGTTCTTATGATTATTATTCCTTGTATGTTGCTCCATGTGCTTTAATTGACTGTTTGGACATTTTAAAATGGCAACTTTCAGGTTAGTGGCCAAAGTAATCGGTCCTAGTAAACATCGTTTGCCCAAACAAAATACAATGTTTTGGGCAGATACAGGTAAAAAACATTTGGTCATGCCTATTTGTATTAAAAAAAAAGTTTAGAACATTGTTGTCTAGATGTGTTTGTAAACTAGAATGAAATACAAGCTTGATTCAGTGTAAAGGAGAGGACACTCAGCAGCTGTAGTGTTTACACATCTGGACTCAGGAGCACTAGTGTGGGACACCAGAACAATCTTTTTAGGGCATCCCACACAGGTGCTCTAGTGGATACTTGGGGTGTCTCCATGTGTGAAACTTGTCCCAAAAAGGTAAGTATTCCATCTTTGGTAAGGGAAAAATCATGTCTTCAGTTTGGAACTCTGCCAAAACAGACAATTGTACCCCACTTCCAAGCAATGTTTCATATTCCTATTTCTGGCCACAAATATCTGTGTGCTAAGTATACCTTTTGTTTAATTCTCATAGGGGAGCGAAGACTCAGAGGACACCACTTAGAGGACACCAGGAACCCCACACCTCCTAAAGAAGGGGACCAGAGAGAACCCCAAGATGCAGATGTGGAGGAAGGAGAGGGCAAGGAAGGAGAGGTGGAGGAAGTGGGTGATATTGTCACCACAACAGGTCAGTGTCTGTCACCACAGATTCAAGTAAGAGATGTATGCCTGCATATTTATAAGACATGGTGTGTATTTTTGTTTTAGGTGATGTGGTGGTTGTTGAAGTAGAAACTCATTTCACCAGTGCAAGTGCACAAATCCTAATCCAGGACCTCATGGTGTGGAGTCAGGAAATAGACATCATAAGGAATAAACTCATTTTTTTTGACTAACAAATTAAGAACATGATTGATGTGTTGGGGAGAATCTAAATAGATTCAAAATGCCACCATTTAAACTTTTTGTGGACTAATTTCAAAAATTTTTGTTTAATTTTCAAATCCAAATTTTGAAGATGCACACAGTGTGTCAACATGTGCTATCTGCCATCAGGGGATATCAATGTACGCATTTTGTGGGTGCAACCCCTTCCTCGCAACTCCATGATGGGAGATAGCACATGTTGACATTAGGCATGGGATCAGGAGGGAAATCCCCATTTTGCCTCTTAATTTGTGTGCATCTTCAAAATTTGGCTTTTTCAGGGTTGACATCACCCCATCTGATGAAGGCAACAGCAACACATTTTTACATACTATAATGTCTGATATTGCCTTCAGTTTTTCAAGGTTGAACTTTGTAAGTTCCAGAGTTGTATATGTTTTATGGTTTGAAACATGCCTGTTTATACAAAAAATATAAAAAAAATTGTAAAAATTGGGGAAAAAATACGTTTTAATTTACCAAAATTTTTTAGAACGCCCATGTGAATGTGCACAGAGTAAAAATAGTTTTCTAATCAACAATGTGTGGCTTCTTCTTTCAATGCTCAATACCATTTTTTGAAGTAATTTGGTGTTTACAGTGACAATGGGGGTTATTTACTAAAGGAAAATCCACTTGGCACTACAAGTGCACTAGGAGAACCAAGGAGACAGCTAAAATAAACACAAAGCAATAAAGAAAATTCAAGATTTTATCAGATAATTTTTTTTTTTTTAATAAAATTTTTTTTAGACATTGTCTGGCATAGCAATGGCCTCCCTACTTGTAAAATAATCACAATATTTCTTCTGCACTTCACGGGCGCTTTGGGTGGGGCAAGCCAGTATGGCCAGTATCCAGGCTCGTCAGGGGATTCACAGAAAGTCCAGCCTCAGGCCCAACTGTGGCAAGATAATTTGTGGACTTTTTCCTTAAATAATTGTGCAGTATGCAGCAGCTGAAGATTATATGGTTCAGTTTGTATTCCGCCATGTTGATAGCTGTCAGAAACAGGCGGAACTGGCTGGCCATTATCCCGAAGGCATTCTCAACAATCCTTTGGGCTCTGGCCAGCCGGTAATTAAAAACCCTCCTCTCCGGGGTGAGGGTCCTCAGGGGGAATGGCCTCATCAAGTGTGGTCCAAGACCGAAGGCTTCATCAGCAATATAGAAAAACAGAAGGCCCTCAACGTTGTCTTCATCAGGTGGCAATGCCAGGCCACCAGTCTGGAGACGTTGGGCAAACTCCGTCCGTGCGAAGACTCCACCATCGGACATCCAGCCATTCTTCCCTACGTCCACATAGAGGAACTCATACTGTGCCGATACCACCGCCATCAACACTATACTATTAAAACCTTTATAATTATAATAGTAAGACTCTGAATGGGGTGGTGGCACGATGCGGACGTGCTTCCCGAATATTATTGCCCCTCCGCAGTTGGGGAAGTCCCACCGCTCAGCAATCTGGGAAGCCACAGTCTGCCATTCCTGTGGCGTTAAAGTAAACTGTGGAGTCAAACCAGAAAAAAAATGTTTGTACTTTTGCACATAACATTGCAAGCAGATTACACAAAAACATTCTTGGCCAACATCAGTATAACATTTATTTTAAGCAGTATTTAAAGACAAAAATATAAGGTACACTTATCAAATTTCTCACCCCCTCTGATGGCCCATTGGAAAAAATTTAAGGGGGGTTCTAGCTGAGTTTGGGACCCCAAAAAAAAGCCTCTGCCACTCTGCCTGAATTTAATGAGAACAAAAACATTTTGAGAAATGTTGGGGGGGGGGGGGAGGTTCTAGCTGAGTTTGGGACCCCAAAAAAAGCCTATGGCACTCTGCCTGAATTTAATGAGAACAAAAACATGTGTACACATTTTAGGGGGTGTTTAGGGTAAAGCACTACAATGGAGCTGACAAAATACATTGTTAAGTGACTAGGCTAGGTGTGTATGAGCCCAGGATAGCATGAAGGGAAATATGCATGTAGCGGGCATGCATTTTCACTGTGTATTTAAAACTGGCAGAGACACCAGTAATGTGCAGTTTCCTGCAGCTCAGCGGGTGGCGCTGTCGCCTTGGGCTGGGGTTGAACCATTGCTGTGTGCAGTACCCCTTTTTGTCCTCCCTCGGCAGTGGTATGGTGGGGCGGGGAACCCGCCGTGCTTGCTGGGAGAGGGTATAAAGGGGGCGGCCATCTTTGTCATGGGGTTGAGTCCCGGGCACCTTCGGCCGGAGGGCGGTGGTTCGTGTCGGTCCTCTAGGCGGCCTAGGCCTGGAGGACGTTCGGAGATCGTGTTCCATCCCAGACACCTTTAGCCTGGGGTGAGGTACTCGGATGGAGGTCTGGAGCTCAGTGCCCACCACTGAGTTCCGCGAGGGAAGGAGATCCTAGGGGACCCCGGGAGTGGGTACCCGAATCCAGAGGCGTAGTGGACCGGGAGGGGGTACTTGCTTGAAGACCTGGTGCAGCATATCGCCAGTGACGGGTAAGCCTCCACCGGAGACCGCCTGGAAGGATATTCCCCCTCGATTGGAGACCGCAACCCACTTTCAGGAAGGAAAGTAAAGAGTTCATTGTGTCTGGGCCTACTCGTATCCACACCCCTCTGTCTGTTCTACTCGTTGAGGGAGTCCAACTGTCTGTGCATTACTCTGTTATCGGAAGAATAAAGGAGTGTTGGACTTTATTGGTGTGGGGCTCATTTTCTGGCAGACATTGTTCAAGAAACCACCAGGAGGAGGCTCCAGATGCAGAACACCGACCCGAAGGTAAAAGAGGATTGTCTCTCACTGCACATAAATCTGCAGGGGAACTTTGCGTGGTGACCTTGCACTCTCTCCTCAGAGGTACCCCTAGACCAGAGCCAGAAGAACTGATACAGAGAGAGAGAGAGTGGAGGCCGCTACATGCATGTAGGCCAAAAAAGGAGCATTAAAAGCTTACAGCATGCATGAGGACAAAGGGGACTTTCACAGCATATTACAATCATGGTAATTAGGGAATGATGAAAGAAATACAATACATTAACAAACAATAAATACATAGAATGTGATGTTAAAGGAGAAAACTTACCTTAACCACTTAAGCCCCGGACCATTTGGTAGCTAAAGGACCAGAGGTGAATTCAGAATTTTGCACTGCGCTGCTTTAACTGTAAATTGTGCGGACATGCAATGTTGTACCCAAACGAAATTTGCGTCCTTTTCTTCCCACAAATGGAGCTTTCTTTTAATGGTATTTGATTGCCTCTGCGATTTTTATTTTTTGCGATATAAACGGAAAAAGACCGAAAATTTTGAAAAAAAATGATATTTTCTACTTTTTGTTATAAGGAAAATCGAATAAACTCAATTTTAGTCATACATTTAGGCCAAAATGTATTCAGCCACATGTCTTTAGTAAAAAAAATGTCAATAAGTGTATATTTATTGGTTTGCGCAAAAGTTATAGCGTTTACAAACTAGGGTACATTTTCTGGAATTTACACAGCTTTAAATTTATGACTGCCTATCTCATTTCTTGAGGTGCTAAAATGGCAGGGCAGTACAAAACCCCCCCAAATGACCCCATTTTGGAAAGTAGACACCCCAAGGAAATTAGTGAGAGGCATGTTGAGCCCATTGAATATTTTTTTTTTTTTTTGTCCCAAGTGATTGAATAATGACAAAAAAAAAAAAAATTACAAAAAGTTGTCACTAAATGATATATTGCTCACACATGCCATGGTTATATGTGGAATTGCACCCCAAAATACATTCTGCTGCTTCTCCTGAGTACGGGGATACCACATGTGTGGGACTTTTTAGGAGCCTAGCCACGTACGGGACCCCGGAAACCAAGCACCGCCTTCAGGATTTCTAAGGGCGCAAATTTTTGATTTCACTCCTCACTACCTATCACAGTTTTGAAGGCCATAAAATGCCAAAATAGCACAAAACCCCCCCAAATGACCCCATTTTAGAAAGTAGACACCCCAAGGAAATTGCTGAGAGGCCTGTTGAGCCCATTGAATATATTTTTTTTTTGTCCCAAGTGATTGAATAATGACAAAAAAAAAAAAAAATTACAAAAAGTTGTCACTAAATGATATATTGCTCACACATGCCATGGTTATATGTGGAATTGCACCCCAAAATACATTTTGCTGCTTCTCCTGAGTACGGGGATACCACATGTGTGGGACTTTTTAGGAGCCTAGCCGCGTACGGGACCCCGAAAACCAATCACCGCCTTCAGGATTTCTAGGCACAAATTTTTGATTTCACTCCTCACTACCTATCACAGTTTCGAAGGCCATAAAATGCCAAAATAGCACAAAACCCCCCCAAATGACCCCATTTTGGAAAGTAGACACCCCAAGCTATTTGCTGAGAGGCATGGTGAGTATTTTACAGCTCTCATTTGTTTTTGAAAATGAAGAAAGCAATTTTTTTTTCTTTTTTTTTTTCAATTTTCAAAACTTTGTGACAAAAAGCGAAATCTGCAAAATACTCACAATACCTCTCAGCAAATAGCTTGGGGTGTCTACTTTCCAAAATGGGGTCATTTGGGGGGGTTTTGTGCCATCTGGGCATTCCATGGCCTCCGAAACTGTGATAGGCAGTGAGAAGTGAAATCAAAAATTTACACCCTTAGAAAGCCTGAAGGCGGTGATTGGTTTTTGGGGTCCCGTACGCGGCTAGGCTCCCAAAAAGTCTCACACATGTGGTATCCCCGTACTCAGGAGAAGCAACAGAATGTATTTTGGGGTGTAATTCCACATATGCCCATGGCATGTTTGAGCAATATATCATTTAGTGACAACTTTGTGCAAAAAAAAAAATAAAAAATAAAAAAAAAATCTTTTTTCCGCAACTTGTGTCAACATATAAAATATTCCATGGACTCGACATGCCTCTCAGTATATAGCTTGGGGTGTCTACTTTCCAAAATGGGGTCATTTGGGGGGGTTTTGAACTGTTCTGGCATTTTATACACAACATTAGGAAGCTTACATCCACTCTTCTAACCACTTGAAGACAAAGCCCTTTTTGACACATTTTGTTTACATGAAAACATATTTTTTTTTGCAGGAAAATTATGTTGAACCCCCAAACATTATATATATTTTTAAAGCAAAGGCCCTACAGAATAAAATGGTGGGTGTTGCATTTTTTTTTCTACACAGTATTTGCGCAGCGATTTTTCAAACGCATTTTTTGGGGAAAAAATAAACTTTTTTTAATTTTAATGCACTAAAACACACTATATTGCCCAAATGTTTGATGAAATAAAAAAGATGATCTTAGGCCGAGTACATAGATACCAAACACGACATGCTTTAAAATTTCGCACAAACGCGCATTGGCGACAAACTACATACATTTTTAAAAGCCTTTAAAAGCCTTTACAGGTTACCCCGTTAGATTTACAGAGGAGGTCTACTGCTAAAATTACTGCCCTCGATCTGACCTTCGCGGTGATACCTCACATGCATGGTGCAATTGCTGTTTACATATGACGCCAGACCGACGCTTGCGTTCGCCATTGGGCAAGAGCAGGGCAGGACAGGGGTGCTTTTTTTGTATTTTTATTTTTTTATTATTAATTTTGCTTTTTTATTTTATTTTTAAACTGTTCCTTCCATATTTTTTTTTTTAATCATTTTTATTGTTATCTCAGGGAATGTAAATATCCCCTATGATAGTAATAGGTAGTGACAGGTACTCTTTTTTTGAAAAAACTGGGGTCTAGACCCTAGATCTTACCTCTGCCCTCAAAGCATCTGACCACACCAAGATCGGTGTGATAAAATGCTTTCCCAATTTCCCAATGGCGCTTTTTATATCCGGGGGGGGACATTCCCTCCCACTGCTTGTAAAAGCAGTCCAGAGGCTAATTAGCCACTAGGATTGCTTTTACATTAAAGCCGGCCGCTGGCTGAAAAGAATGATACCAAGATGATACCTAAACCCGCAGGCATCAATCTGGTATAACCATTCAAAGTCCAGCAACATACCAGTACGTTGCTGGTCCTTGTTGGACATGTATTGTAATCTTTTTTTTTCATGCAGCCAGGTGGCTGAACGAAAAAAGAGATTGATCGGTGGGTATGCCCACCATTAGAATACCGCCCTTCATCCACCCACTTCTAATGATGGGCATACATGCACCATTTATATATGCCGAAGCATGGGGGCATCCTCCCGCTAAAAAGTTATGCCGCACACACATGGTCGGACTTTTCCACGGGCAAGCCTCCGTCGGAATTTCGACCGTATGTATGCGGCATTAGGAGCAAAATCACTCCTCCGCCCCTGCTGCCCAATGCTTTGGCATATTTGCTTTTTTTTTTAACTGTGGTGGTGAAATCACCTCCTACAGCACTGGAGTCGCAGGGATCAGGCCTGTCTCTGCGAACGCTGCAGTTATGTGTGTTGTGTTTTGCAAGTGACAGTGATAGATCGATACTGCACTTGGGTGGACTGGGCTGGACGGAGGGGCAAAACGCAGGTGCTAGCAGGTATCTGGGCTGATCCCACTAACACTGCGTTTTTGGGAACCCTAAACTGCTGGGGACGCTAGTATAGATCTGATCAGATCAGATATTGATCTGTTCAGATACTATACCACTAAGGGAGGTGTATGCTTCACATGTGGGTGTTAGCGTTACTGGCACTAACCTGACGCTGCCTGGGGTGTGACGCAGACCCTCTCTGATGCTAAAACCTAATTGATATCACCCGCCGGGCGATCAGGGGGTTAAACCTTTATTGGGTTATATACGGCGGGTGCCCTGACACTATAAAAAGCAAACTAACTAACCAGCGTCACCCGTAACACTTATATGATGATTACTGGTGAAAGGGTTTACTAGGGGCAATTATGGGGTTAAAACCTTTATTAGATAATATATGGGGGTACCTGACGCTATAAAAACCTGCGGCGAACCTAAAAAAAATTACTGGCTACCGATCTGCATCACCGACGCTAAGACAGCGATCAGAAAAATGATCGCTTAGCGACAGTGGTGATAGGGGGTGAAAGGGTTACCTGGGGGGCGATCAAGGGGGTTAAACCTTTATTAGATAATTTATGGGGGTACCCGACGCTATAAAAACCTGCGGCGAACCTAAAAAAAAAAATACTGGCTACCGATCTGCATCACCGACGCTAAGACATCGATCAGAAAAATGATCGCTTAGCGACAGTGGTGATAGGGGGTGAAAGGGTTACCTGGGGGGCGATCAAGGGGGTTAAACCTTTATTAGATATTTTATGGGGGTACCCGACGCTATAAAAACCTGCGGCGAACCTAAAAAAATTACGGGGTACCGATCTGCATCACCGACGCTAAGACAGCGATCAGAAAAATGATCGCTTAGCGACGGCGGTGCTAGGGGGTGAAAGGGTTACCTGGGGGGCGATCAAGGGGGTTAAACCTTTATTAGATAATTTATGGGGGTACCCGACGCTATAAAAACCTGCGGCGAACCTAAAAAAAAAATACTGGCTACCAATCTGCATCACCGACGCTAAGACATCGATCAGAAAAATGATCGCTTAGTGACAGTGGTGATAGGGGGTGAAAGGGTTACCTGGGGGGCGATCAAGGGGGTTAAACCTTTATTAGATAATTTGTGGGGGTACCCAACGCTATAAAAACCTGCGGCGAACCTAAAAAAAAATACTGGCTACCGATCTGCATCACCGACGCTAAGACATCGATCAGAAAAATGATCGCTTAGCGACAGTGGTGATAGGGGGTGAAAGGGTTACCTGGGGGGCGATCAAGGGGGTTAAACCTTTATTAGATAATTTATGGGGGTACCCGACGCTATAAAAACCTGCGGCGAACCTAAAAAAAATTACTGGGTACCGATCTGCATCACCGACGCCAAGACAGCGATCAGAAAAATTATCGCTTAGCGACGGCGGTGCTAGGGGGTGAAAGGGTTATCTGGGGGGTGATCAAGGGGTTAAACCTTTATTAGGGGGGGTTAGGGGGCTACACTGGACCTAAAACTAAATGTAGTGACACTTTTACAGTCACAAATGTCACTGATTGCAGTGATCAGTAAATAAATGGTCACTGCAATCAGTGACACTGTGACTGGGGGCTGGGGGGTGATCTGGGGGGGCCTGGGGGGGCGATTTATGTGCCTATGTGTGCTGGTGTTAGTGTAGTGTTAGTGCACTGACCTGTGTGTCTTCTCTTGTACGACGCTCGGTATATGTGAGCGCCGCACAGGAGATGACATCACTTCCTCCTGCTTTCTCTGTCTGTGTAAACATTACACAGACAGAGGGGGCATTTCTATTCGCCGGGAGCGATCGCGGGGGGGTGGCCGGAATCGAACGGCCGCCCCCCCATCTCGGAACGCTCCCAGACGAATTCCGACCGCTCACTGTACAGAAGGGGGGTCCGATCGGACCCCCCAACTGTACAAAGGCAATCACGTACACTCTACGTGATTGTGCCTGTCGGTGCCATTGTGCCGACGTATATATACAGTGAGCGGTCGTTAAGTGGTTAATATAGTCCTTCTGCAGGACTTGAATGATGACAGAACAGGTCTCTGGGATAATGATCCCCAGAGCCTGGGGGGAGATGCCTGTCGTGAACTTCAGGTCCTGAAGACTTCTCCCAGTCGCCAGGTATCTCAACGTGGCAACTAGCCTCTGCTCGGCAGTGATGGCTTGTCGCATGATGGTGTCCTGCCTCGTGATATAGTGGGACAGCAAAGCCAACAGATGGTGAAAAACGGGGTCCGTCATCTGGAGATAATTCCTGAAGTCATCAGGATTATTCTCCTGCATCTCCCGCAGCAAAGGCATGTGACAGAACTGGTCCCGCTGGAGCAAACAATTCTTCGTCCATGAACTCCTCCTCACCCTGTTCATGGACTGAGCTTGGGTCCAAGCATGAACCCCAACACCAAGCTCATACATAGCATGAACTCTACGACGAGTACGTACCCAAAACATGGCTAGAAAACGGCCGGCTGGTCAGAACAAACTAAACAGAACGCACTGAAGAACAGAAAGTCCTATGAAGAACGACCTGAAAATCAGAAACGAGCGGACAAAAACGCACTGAAAAACAGATACGACCTGACTTCACGCCCTGAAAGACAGATACGAACCCACAAGCACCAACTGAACAGCATCAAACGATCTGAGAAGCACGAACACTGAAAAGCGCAAATCGTCTCTCACCAAACTTTTACTAACACGCGATAACACGAGATCAGCAAAAGCAGCCCAAAGGGTGGCGCCGTTGGATTCGAGCTTCCCCTTTATAGTGCCGCCATACCTGTTGTACGTCACCGCGTTTTGGTGTGTCTGTGTGTATGCAAGACAGCTTGAGCCGAATTCCGTCGGAAAAATCCGTTGGAGTTTATCCCGTCGGAAAAAACGGTCGCGTGTACGCGGCATTAGACTCTACTTCACTGTGTGCACTCCATGTGTAATGTAACAAAGCTGTTTGAACGTGTTTGAGGACTCTCCAGTGACACCACACAACAATTGCAAAATTGAATAACAAATTTATTCAAAATCATGAGGAAATCAGAAGAGACATAAAATCATAAAAAACATACACATACAGTGGGACAAAAAAGCATTTAGTCAGCCACCAATTGTGCAAGTTCTCCCACTTAAAAAGATGAGAGAGGCCTGTAATTGTCATCATAGGTATACCTCAACTATGAGAGACAAAATGTGGAAACAAATCCAGACAATCACATTGTCTGTTTTGGAAAGAATTTATTTTCAAATTATGGTGGAATATAAGTATTTGGTCACCTACAAACAAGCAAGATTTCTCCCACAGACCTGTATCCTCTTCTTTAAGAGGCTCCTCTGTTCTCCACTCATTACCTGTATTAATGGCACCCGTTTGAACTTGTTATCAGTATAAAATTTCTGTCACATGCCTTTGCTGCGGGAGATCCACAACCTCAATCATTCACACTCCAAACTCCACTATGGTGAAGACCAAAGAGCTGTCGAAGGACACCAGAAACAAAAATGTAGACCTGCATCAGGCTGGGAAGGCTGAATCTGCAATAGGCAAGCAGCTTGGTGTGAAGAAATCAACTGTGGGAGCAATAATTCGAAAATGGAAGACATACAAGACCACTGATAATATCCCTCGATCTGGGGCTCCACGCAAAATCTCACCCCGTGGGGTCAAAATGATCACAAGAACGGTGAGCAAAAATCCCAGAACCACACGGGGGGGACCTAGTGAATGATCTGCAGAGAGCTGGGACCAACGTAACAAAGGCTACCATCAGCAACACACTACGCCGGCAGGGACTCAGATCCTGCAGTGCCAGACGTGTCCCCCTGCTTGAGCCAGTACATGTCCGGGCCCGTCTGAGGTTTGCTAGAGAGCATTTGGATGATCCAGAAGAGGATTGGGAGAATGTCATATGGTCAGATGAAACCAAAGTAGAACTGTTTGGTAGAAACACAACTCGTCGTGTTTGGAGGAGAGAGAATGCTGAGTTGCAACCAAAGAACACCATACCTACTGTGAAGCATGGGGGTGGCAACATCATGCTTTGGGGCTGTTTCTCTGCAAAGGGAACAGGACGACTGATCCGTGTACATGAAAGAATGAATGGGGCCATGTATCATGAGATTTTGAGTGCAAACCTCCTCCCATCAGCAAGGGCATTGAAGATGAAAGGTGGCTAGGTCTTTCAGCATGACAATGATCCCAAACACACCGCCCGGGCAATGAAGGAGGGGCTTCGTAAGAAGCATTTCAAGGTCCTGGAGTGGCCTAGCCAGTCTCCAGATCTCAACCCCATAGAAAAACTTTGGAGGGAGTTGAAAGTTCGTGTTGCCCAGCGACAGCCCCAAAAAATCACTGCTCTAGAGGAGATCTGCATGGAGGAATGGGACAACATACCAGCAACAGTGTGTGACAACCTTGTGAAGACTTACAGAAAACGTTTGACCTCTGTCATTGCCAACAAAGGATATATAACAAAGTATTGAGAGGAACTTTTGATATTGACCAAATACTTATTATCCATCATAATTTGCAAATAAATTCTTTCCAAATCAGACAATGTGATTGTCTGGATTTGTTTCCACATTTTGTCTCTCATAGTTGAGGTATACCTATGGTGACAATTACAGGCCTCTCTCATCTTTTTAAGGGGGAGAACTTGCACAATTGGTGGCTGACTAAATACTTTTTTGCCCCACTGTATTGACCGTTAAAACCAACAAGACAAGGCTTCTGCTCTACATGTATTGGGTGTATTAAGTGTATCCCAGTGGTCTTCAAACTGCTGCTCGAGGGCCAGATGCAGCACTTTGCTTGCTTTTATCTGGCCCTTGGGGCATTATACCCCCCTCCCCATTGCAACAGTGGGGCATAGTTCCTGCCACTGCCACCAGTGATAGGACACTGTTCCTCCCACTGCCACCAATGATGGGGCACTGTTCCTCCCACTGCCACCAATGATGGGGCACTGTTCCTCCCACTGCCACCAATGATGGGGCACTGTTCCTTCCACTGACACCAATGATGAGGCACTTTTCCTTCCACTGCCACCAATGATGGGGCATTATTCCTTCCACTGACACCAATGATGAGGCACTATTCCTCCCACTGATACTAATGATGGGGCACTATTTCACCCCCTGACACCAATGATGGGGCAATATTCCTCCCACTGACACCAATGATAGGGCACTATTCCTTCCACTGACACCGATGATGGGACATTGTTTACTGCTACTGACACCATAACATTTTCTACTCCTGTTGGCCACAGTCCAGGTCCCCTAAAGTTTGAAGGACAGTAAGCTGGCCCTTTGCTTAGAAAGTTTGGAGACCCCTGGTGTATCCTAACAGGAACCCAATGTCCAATATCAAAAGAATTATTATAACTATAACATATAGGGGGTCCCAGTGTCCATCGGGTCATATGGGATATCTGCAAGATCCCTCTGTAATAATATATAGATTCAAAATAAGTTGAGAATTACCTGAGGGAACGACCCAAAATACCCTTTCAAACAGTCCATGCTTTATATAAGACCAAGACTGGCTTCTGTAATAGGATGCATATGAAACATGTTGTAAACAGTGATTATTGTTAGATGCTCATCAAAGTCTGTAAATACCTCCTCAAACAGGTTACAAAACCCCAGCACTGGGGATTAAGACATTGTAAGCTGGGTGTTCACCAACACTCAATGGATCCCCCATCAGGCCAGGAGGCTGGCAACTTCAACACAGGAAATGGTAACATTTATGTTGGTATAGTCCAGTTATGACACTGACTCCTTCCATACATAGGGAGTGTAGTAGAAGACAATGTCCTAGTCAGATTAAACAATTAATAAGTATGAAAGATGACACAGGACAAGGTATCTTGTAAACTCAGTCCTTGAACCTAGGTGTAGGCATGCCACTGGTCAACTGCTATATCAATGTGTCCCAGCCAAGGCCCCCCTTTAGAAGTCACAACATAGCTGAACTGAGCACCCATGCAAGCATCCATAAATGAAGAGGATTGCAATTAAATACTTATCAGTCCCAGTCTCAGCCAGACACCAATGAGAATCAGAGAAATGCCAGGTCCAGGGGAAGCCAGACTGGTTTCTCAGGTCAAGCTGGCTGCACGAGAGGCAATAAACTTACCTGTGCCTGAATCTGCCCTTAAATCTATTGAAAATGGCTGCCAAACAATATCATGATGCACGCGCACATCGCGCTAGCGTCTTCAGATTCCCGGCTGGAAAAATAATATGCTAATAAGTAGGGATGAGCCGAACACCCCCCGGTTCGGTTCGCACCAGAACCTGCGAACGGACCGAAAGTTTGCGTGAACTTTAGAACCCTATTAAATACTATGGGACTCGAACGTTCGAAATCAAAAGTGCTAATTATGAAGGCTAATATGTAAGTTATTGTCCTAAAAAGGGTTTGGGGACCCGGGTCCTGCCCCAGGGGACATGTATCAATGCAAAAAAAAGTTTTAAAAACGGCCGTTTTTTCGGGAGCAGTGATTTTACTGATGCTTAAAGTGAAAAAAAAAGTGAAATATTCCCTTAACCACTTCAATACCAGGCACTTACGCACCTTCCTGCCCAAACCAATTTTCAGCTTTCAGCGCTGTCGCAATTTGAATGACAATTACGCGGTCATGCTACATTGTACCCAAACAATTTTTTTTATAATTTTGTTCCCACAAATAGAGCTTTCTTTTGGTGGTATTTGATCACCTCTGCGATTTTTATTTTTTGCGCAACAAATAAAAAAGACCGAAAATTCTTTGGTTCTGTAAATTTTTTTTGTAAATAAGTAAGTTTTCTTCTTCAATGATGGGCACTCATATGGCTGCACTGATGGGCACTGATAAGACGGCACCGATGGTCACCGATGAGGTGACACCAATGAGGTGGCACTGATGTGGTGGCACTGATGGGCACTGATGATGGTCACTGATAGGCGGCACTGATGGGCACTGATAGGCAGCACTGATGGGCACTGATAGGTAGCACTGGTATGCGGCACTGATGGGCACTCATAGGCTCACTGATGGGCACTCATAGGCGGCACTGATGGGTACTTATGGGTGGCACTGATGGGTACTTATGGGTGGCACTGATAGGTGGCACAGGTGGGCACTGATAGGTGGGCACTGATGAGCATGGATGGGCACTGAAAGGTGACACTGATGGACACTGATGGGTGGCACTGATGATACTGATGGGTGGCATTGCTGGGCATCACTTTTTTTCCTTGTCCATAATTATGCCAGTCAGTGCCCATTAGTGGGCACTGATTGGCATCTATTGTGAATATTTTTCTTATGTGGATGGCCATGGGGTACATACCTGGCCATCCACATGTTGCCCCCTTCCCTGGTGATCCTGGTGGCTTCCCTGGTGGTCCAGTGTGGGCATCTGTGGGGGGGCTGTGCTGATAAACAATGAGCGCATCCCCCCCCCTGTCAGGAGAGCTGCCGATTGGCTCTCCTCTACTCGCGTCTGTCAGACGCGAGTGAGGAAGAGGCGATCAACGGCTCTTAATGTTTACATTGTGATCAGCCGTGATTGGACACGGCTGATCATGTGGTAAAGAGCCTCCGTCGGAGGCTCTTCACCGAGATCGGTGTTGCGGTGTGTCAGACTGACACAACGCATCACCGAACGCCGCGATGCGCGCCCCCCAGGCGCGCGGCAGCTGTTATACTGCTGGACGTCCTATGACGCCCAGTCAGGATAACAGAACAACTTCCCGGACATCAATCTCCTATTGACCGGGCGGGAAGTGGTTAAATATCGTACCTGGGGGGTGTCTATAGTATGCCTGTGAAGTGGCACGTGTTTCCCGTGTTTAGAACTGTCCCTGTACAAAATGACATTTCTAAAGGAAAAAAAGTCATTTAAAACTGCTTGCGGCTTTAATGTAATGTCTGGTCCCGGCAATATGGGTGAAAATCATTGAGAAAAATGGCATGGGTACCCCCCTCCAGCCCATTACCAGCCCCTTTTGGGTTTTGTATGGATATTAAGGGGAACCCCGCACCCAAATTTAAAAAAGGCCCTATATACTCTTAACAGCAGTATACAGACGGTGCAAACAAGACAGGGACTGTAGGTTTGTTCTTAAGTAGAATCTGTTTGTAATTTGGAACAGGTACATTTTTTAAGTGTAGCTCCAGCCCAAAAATCTATTTTTAAGCTTTTTGGAAAACATAGGGAAGGGTTATCACCCCTGTAACATTTGTTTTGCTGTCTGTGCAGTGTGCACCTGTTCAGAATATTTCACCTCACTGTCCGTTCCAATGACAAATGTTTTTTGAAAATTTGTTTTTTTTTTATTGAAACAAGGATTGGTGATAAAGCATCAGTGGAGAGGAGACACCCTTTTCCCATATTAACTCTTACAGGAGAGAATTTCCATTCCTAGGGGTAGATTTCCTGTCACTTCCTGTTGTCTCCTTCCGTTTGCAAGTAGGAGTCGTTTGTAAGTTGGATGTTTGAAAGTAGGGGCCTGCCGTATATACTCTGCAGAAATTTGGCCCTTAGGTGTTGGTGTTGCCACAACACTGTAAGCCCTCACAGTTACTCCTGATGGGCGCTGGAACGTTCTGCTGTGAACTATTATATCAAGAATTGTAATTACATGCCATTGTTGAACAGTGGTAGGAAAAATTGGGCCTTTGGTGTTGGTGTTGGTGCCACAACCCTGTAAGTCCTCACAGTTACTCTTGGTGGGCACAGGAATGGGCCCAGCTGTGAAATATTAGATCAAGAATTGTAATTACATGCCCCTGTTGAACAGGGGCAGAAAAATTGGGCCTTAGGCACTGGTGCCACAACACTGCAACCCCTCACAGATACTGTAGTTGAAACGCAGCAAAGTATTGCAAAGTATTGCATCAAAAATTGTAATTACACGCCCCTGTTAAACAGGGGCAGAAAATTGGGCCTTAGGCACTGGTGCTGGTGCCACAACACTGCAACCCCTCACAGATACTCTTGTTGTAGCGCAGGAATGAGCCCTGCTGCAAAGTATTGCATTAAAAATTGTAGTTACACGCCCCTGTTAAACAGGGGGTTAAAAATTGGGACTTAGCCACTGGTGGCAGTGCCCAGAAACCAAAATTTTCTTACATGCTATCAGCATGATCATTGAGGAGGAAGAGGATAGTCACATTTAGCATAACAGGATAGTCACTCAGCATCAGCATAGGCAGTCTTGAAGGGATCTGACATTTCCAAAAAAATTCTTCGGTTACATCAGCATCAGGTGCTTGGTAGCTGGTGGTGATCCAAGGCTGATTAATTTTTATGAAGGTCAGTCGATCGACCGACTCGGTGGACAGGTGCACCCTGTGATCGGTTACAAAGCCTCCAGCAGCACTGAATGTGCATTCCAAAAGAACGCTGGATGCAGGACAGGCCAGTACCTCAATTGCATACTGTGCAAGCTCTGGCCAGTGATCCATCCTCAAGACCCAGTAACCCAGAGGATTTTCGGTGGGAAAGGTGTCCAAGTCTGATCTTGCCCCAAGGTATTCCTGCACCATGTAAACCAGACGCTGGCGATGGTTGCTGGAACCGATCATACCTTGGGGCTGCGGACTAAAAAATTGTCGGAACGCATCGGTCAGACGGCCACCTTCTCCACCGCTCCTTCTTTGACTGACCGAAGCCTCAGCAACACGTTGTCCAGGACCAGGAATTTGTAACCTCCCAGTCTCTGGGAACGCGTTGCACAGACCTTTCTGCAAGGCCTCCCGAAGATGCTTCATCCTCTGCTCCCTCTGCGACGGCAAGATAAGGTTCGCAACCTTACCCTTGTACCGTGGATCAAGGAGGATTGCCAGCCAGTAATGATCCCTCTCCTTGATAGCACGAACACAAGGATCCTTCCGCAGGCTTTGCAGGATCAGGGAGGCCATGCAGCGTAGGGTTTCTGAGGCATTCGGTCCATTGTCCTCTGGGTCACTCAGGACGACATGATCCGCAGCCACCTCCTCCCCAGCCACGTACAAGTCCATGGGTGTCTTGGGACTGTAATTGATCCCTTGAAGACTGCTGCTGGTGCTAAGTGCTAGGCTCCACCTCCATGCTGACACAATCCTCCTCCTTCTCCTCCTCCTTGTTCTCTTCCTGTGTGATAGCTGGGCCAGCAGGAACACTGTCTGGATAAAGGGGGCCTTGAGAGGTAAGGAAGTCCTCATCTTCCTCCTTCTGTTCTGCCTCAAGTGCCCTGTCCTTTATTCCATGCAGCGTGTGCTCCAAAAAGTGGACAAGAGGGACAGTGTCACTGATGCATGCACTGTCACTGCTCACCATCCTCGTGGCCTCCTCAAATGGTGCCAGGACAGTGCATGCATCCCTGATCATGGCCCACTGGCGTGGGGAAAAAATCCAAGCGCCCCTGAACCTGTCCTGGTGCCATATTGCAACAGATACTCATTGATGGCCGTCTGCTGCGTGTGCAGCCGCTGCAGCATGGCCAATGTAGAGTTCCACCTGGTAGGCATGTCACAGATTAGGCGGTTCTTGGGCAGGTTAAATTCCTTTTGCAGGTCAGCCAGCTGAGCACTGGCATAATATGACCGGCGGAAATGCCCACAGAGTTTTCTGGCCTGCTTCAGGACCTTCTGTAAGCCTGGGTACCTGCCCAAGAACTGCTGCACCACCAAGTTAAGGACGTGAGCCAAACAGGGCACATGGGTCAGTTGTCCCTGTCGGAAGGCAGAGAGGAGGTTGGTGCCATTGTCAGAAACCACCATTCCTGGCTTCAACTGGCGCGGCGTCAACCACCTCTGAGCCTGCCCCTGCAGAGCTGACAGAATCTCTGCCCCAGTGTGGCTCCTGTCCCCCAAGCACACCAGCTCAACCACCGCATTGCATCTTTTTGCCTGCAAACTTGCGTAGCCCCTTGAACGCCTACGGAGCACCGCTGGCTCCGAGGACAAAGCACAGGAAGAGGCCATGGAGGAAGAAGAAGAGGAGGGGGTGGAGGAGAGAGGTGTGTCAGAATCACCAGTAGTAGAATTTTGGAGGCGTGGTGGCGGAAGAACCTCCAACACTACTGCACCTTGTCCTGCATCCTTCCCAGCTGCCAGCAGAGTCACCCAATGCGCCGTGAAAGATAGGTAACGTCCCTGTCCATGCCTGCTGAACCATGAGTCAGCGGTAATATGCACCTTACCGCTGACCGCCCTGTCCAGTGAGGACAAGACATTGCCTTCCACATGCCGGTAGAGAGCCGGAATCGCCTTCCGTGAGAAAAAGTGGCGTTTGGGAACCTCCCACTGAGGAACGGCACATTCCACAAACTCACGGAAGTGGGCAGAGTCTACCAACTGAAAAGGCAGCAGTTGAAGTGCTAGCAATTTAGCCAAGCTAGCATTCAACTGCTGGGCATGTGGATGGCTGGGAGTGAACTTCTTTCGGCGGTGAAGCAGCTGGGGCAGGGAAATTTGCCTGGTACAATCTGACGTTGGTGTACCGATAGCAGATTAACCGCAAGTACTTGGCTGTGACACACCTAATTCTACACCTTCATTCCTCTCAGTGCAGGTTTCAGAGAGGACTGAAGGTATAGTGGGGTTGGAGATTCCAGCTGATGAGGAGCAAGGAGAGGTTCGCTTTGTTCTTTGGTGTGGGTCTTTTTTGTATGCTTGCCAACGGATCGCATGGCAGGTCGACATATGTCTGGTCAAGCACATGGTGCCCAAGCGGCTCATGTTTTGGCCACGCGAGATACGCTTCAGACATTTGTTGCAAATAACAATGGTGCGATCTGCTGCACAAGTCTGAAAGAAGGCCCACACCAAAGAACTTTTGGAATAACGCGCAGAGACAGCAGCGCCCTGAACATGCGGAACACTGTGGTGTGATGCAGTCGGTTGGCTGCCCTTAAGCTGGCCCAGGAGGGCATCCTGCCTCGTTGGAGATGTGCCTCCTCCTCCTCCTCCTCCTCTCTCCTATCAGGCACCCACGTGGAGTCAGTGACCTCATCATCCCTTCCCTCCTCATCACTGGACCAAATCTGGCAGTATGCTGCAGCTGGGGGAACATGACTGCCAGATTGCTGTTCTTGTTGGGCACCCCCTCTCTCTGGGCTCACATTAGTGCCTTCCTCTAGCTGGGTACCATCATCGGAGCCATCAAAACGCTGGGCATCCTCCTGGAGCATGTACCCAACACTGTGGTCAAACAGTTCGGGGAACTCCTCAGGAGGACATGGTGGGGCTAGGGAAGGAGTGACTGATGCCATTGAGCCGAGGGAAGAGGCCGCTTTGGCAGCTGCTTTGCCAAACAAAGTACCCTGAGCCTGGGTGAGAGAGGATGAGGAGGATGAAGACGGCTTGGTCATCCACTCTACCAAGTCTTCGGCATGTTGCGGCTCAACATGGCCAGCTGCCGAAAAGAAGGACAAGCGTGTCTCACGGCCACGTGCTGATGAGGATGCACCGTGTCTACGACCAGCACTGTTGCCTCTAGACACAGAGCCTGCTTGCCCTCTTTTATTGGCTTGTGACTGTCTGCCTCTCCTTGTTTGCCTTCAAGACATACTAATGGCCTGCAGTGAGATGTAGCTGCACAAAGGTGGGATGTATATATATATAGATCTATAGTGATTATACTGCAGCTAGCACAATCAACTGCCTGCTGTGGTATTAGTATGAGAAAAGCAGCAATTGTCTTTAGTTAGTTTTAGATGCACACTGTGCAGAGGAAACAGTACACTAACTGAAAATACAGCAGCTCCCTGCCTGTGGTATTGGTATGAGAACACCACCAATTGGATTCAGGTACCTTTAGGTGAACGCTGTGCAAAGGACACAGTACACTAAGTGAAAATAAAGCAGATCCCTGCCTGTGGTATTGGTATGAGAACACCACCAATTGTATTCAGGTACCTTTAGGTGAACGCTGTGCAAAGGACACAGTACACTAAGTGAAAATAAAGCAGATCCCTGCCTGTGGTATTGGTATGAGAACACCACCAATTTCATTCAGGTACCTTTAGGTAAACACTGTGCAAAGGACAGAAGTACACTAAGTGAAAATAAAGCAGATCCCTGCCTGTGGTATTGGTATGAGAACACCACCAATTGTATTCAGGTACCTTTAGGTGAACGCTGTGCAAAGGACACAGTGACAGTACACTAAATGAAATCAATGCAGCTCCCTGCCTGTGGTTTTAGTATGAGAACACCACTAATTGTATTGAGGTACCTTTAGGTGAACGCTGTGCAAAGGACAGAAGTACACTAAATGAAATTAATGCAGCTCCCTGCCTGTGGTATTGGTATGAGAACACCACCAATTGTATTCAGGTACACGCTGTGCAAAGGACACTAAGTGTAACACTGCAGCTAGCACAATTACCTGCCTGCCTGTCAGTAGGGATGAGCTTCATGTTCGAGTCGAACCCATGTTCCACTCGAACATCGGCTGTTCGATCGTTCGACGAAGATCGAACATTATGGGCCGTTCGTGCCAAATTCGAGTGGCTCGTCACGGCCCATAATTCACTGCGGCATCGCAGTGCATTTCTGACTGGTGATTGGCCAAGCATGCACTATGACCCACATACTTTGGCCAATCACACCGTGGTAATAACGGAGAGCCGTAATTGGCCAAAGCCAGGGTGGCTTTGGCCAATCATGGCTCAGAGGAGTAGGTACACGCCCCACGCTATAAAGGGCCGCCTGGAAGTCGGCCTTGTGTAGTGTGTTGGCGTTTGTGAAAGAGAGAGTTACAGAGAGAGAGACAGTGTCATTTATATTGAGTTAGATAGAGCAGGCAGGCGAGTCAGTTAGCTGCTGTTACAGTGTGTAGAGGATATATATGCATCCTAGGTGTTGTATATATATTTATACACTGTATTTAGTTTAGCTAGATCCGTTACTGCTGTTCTCTATACTGTGACAGGCAGGCAGGTGATTGTGCTAGCTGCAGCAGAGTTTCACTTAGTGTACTGTGTGCTTTGCATAGCGTTCACCTAATGCTTACCTGAATACAGTTAGTGGTGTTCTCATATTAAAACCACAGGCAGAGTGCTGCATTGATTTCATGTAGTGTACTGCAGTAATTCTGTCCTTTGCAGAGCGTTCACTTAAAGGAACCTGAATAAAATTTGTGGTGTTCTCGTATTAAAACCACAGGCAGAGAGCTGCTAGTATTTTCAGTTAGTGTACTGTGCCCTCTGCACAGTGTTCACCTAAAACTAACTGAAGACCTTTGCTGCTTTTCTCATACTAATACCACAGCAGGCAGTGTAGTCTGATAGCTGCATTAGATACATATACAGATATATATATATATATATATATTGTGACAGCAGGAAGGTAAAGTCACCTGGTTGCATCCAGGGGGGTAGATATATTTCGCCCAGATTCAGGCTTTACGCCGACTTATACAACTAGGTGGAGAGTTGTATAAGCCCAGCTGAGGCTAGTCGGCTCATGGATGACTCATACCTCTAGGGAGAGTGTGGGGCGTCGTGCAGACAGGGAGTTGATGAGACAAGCTGAAGCTTGTCAGCTCATTTAGGCCTCTATAAGAACTCCCAGCTTCATTAGATGTTAGCTCATGCCTGGACCCAGACCTGTGTGGACTGTCTAGGGAGAGTGAACCCCTGTGCGGTGAGACAAAGCCTGTGTGGCTATTTGCTTGGACATTTAAAACCAGGGACTAGGACAGCACTAGGCTGATCCCAGTCGTTAGTTAGGAAACCTGTATGTTTAGTCAGAGGTCAAGTTGACCAGGATTTATTTTGTTTATGTTTCTTTTGCTTTGCTGTGTTTTGTCACTGTAAATAGAAAATAAACCGCACCTTTTTGATTTTGAAAACCACAACCTCCGTTTGCTGGGCCTGTTTTTGTGTGGGGAGCCCATCTCGGGGGTCACACACACCCGCTGCCGAGCTAACCCCCTCGCAGTTGGTGGAGAACCAGTGGCAGTTTTTTTTTAAGCCAGCATGGAGGAGATACTGAAGCAGCTGGCTCTAGCAAATGCCAATCAACAGCAGACAAATGCAGGTTTGCAAAAGAGCCTTGCAGCTCAACAACAGAACTTCGCAGCCCAGCAGCAAGCTCATCAACAGAGCCTTGCAGCCCAGCAGCAGACAAACGCAACTTTGCAACAGAGTCTGGAGGCTCAGCAACAAGCCCAGCAGCAATCTGAGGCCCGCTTCATAGACCTGTTGCAGAAGCAAGAGCAGAGACTACAACAGATGGAAGCAGCAATGCAGCAACGTCCGCAGACCAGTGAGGAAAGCCGTCCCACTAATACCGCGTCCTTTGGGGTGAGTCGTTTATTGACAAAAATGACTGGAGAGGATGATCCAGAGGTATTTTTGACCACATTTGAAAGGACCGCTGAAAGAGAAAAGTGGCCTGAGGAGCAGTGGGCTGGACTGGTGGCTCCTCTGTTAACTGGTGAATCGCAGAAAGCTTACTATGACCTAGAGCCTAACCAAGCAAAAGACTATGTGATGCTAAAAGCTGAAATATTGGCAAGGCTGGGTGTCACCCAGGCTGTCCGGGCTCAGCGTGTGCATAACTGGACTTTCCAGCTTGGAAAACCCCCCAGGTCTCAAATGTATGATCTCATTCACCTGAGCAGAAAGTGGCTACAGCCAGAGACTTTGTCCGCACCAAAGATTGTGGAACGTGTTGTAATGGATCGGTTTTTGAGAGCTCTTCCTACTGCCATCCAAAAGTGGGTAAGCCATGGAGACCCAGAGACGGCCGATGGTCTTGTGGATCGTGTGGAGAAATACTTGGCTACAGAGAACCTGACGGCCTCTTCCAGAGACACTCGGACTTTCCACCCTAAGACCAGACCATCCCCAGGGGCGGATAAGAGGATTCCAAGGGGTGAGGGTGGAGAGAGTGAGAGGGTGGGAGCTCTACCCCAAGTTTGGCGAGAACAGCCTGGGAAATCAGCGGCTCAAGAGGCCGCAAGAAGGATCGTTTGCTACCGCTGCCGGCAAGCGGGACATATTGCAGCCAATTGCCCGGTTGTGGAGGTACCCATGCAGTGTGACTTTCTGACTGGGCAGACGTCAGTCGCTGTGTGCGACAGTCGCATGCACTGCCATTCGAGGAACTGAGAAACATTTATGCAAAATGTGTGTTAATGGTAGAAATGTTGTGGTATTGCTGGATTCAGGTAGCCTTGTGACCCTGATAAAGGCTGAGTTAGTTAAAACAGAGGTCTCTGGGAATAGCAAGGTAGCTGTTATTTGTGTGCATGGGGACACCCGAGAGTATCCAGTGACTACAGTGTGTTTCGAGACCCCCAAAGGTACCCTCTCTCATCCAGTGGGCTTAGTATCTCAGTTACCGCATGACGCCATTGTGGGAAGGGATTTTCCGAAGTTCTGGGAACTGTGGGATGATCCTGAGCCCCCCACTGGTGCCCCTATGTACCAGGAATGTGATAGCCAGAACTCCCCTGAGAGTGGTGAGGACTCTCCGGAATTTCCCTTATCAGTATTGGCAGGGGAGACTCAAGAAACTGGAGAGGAGCCCACCTCCTCAGACGAAAACCTACCGTCTGTGGAGTTTTCTGATCTTGAGGTTCACAGGGAAAACTTTGCCACAGAACAGTTGAAAGACCCCGCCCTAATAAAGGCACGGGAAAACGTAGTGAAAATAGATGGCGAGTTAGTGAACCCAGATAATACCTGCACTTACCCATACTTCAGCGTAGAGAAGGACCTACTGTATCGGGTGGCAAAAAGGGCAGAAGAAACCGTTGAGCAGCTTGTGGTGCCCAAACCTTACAGGAAGTTGGTGTTGGAGTTGGCCCATGGGCACATTCTTGGAGGTCATCTGGGGACAGAGAAAACCCGAGAGAGGGTATTACAGAGATTCTATTGGCCGGGGGTGATGAAGGACATAGAAAATTATTGTTCCTCCTGCCCTGTGTGTCAGAGGTCGGCCCCGATGCCACATTTCCGTAGCCCGCTGGTCCCTCTACCCATCATTGAGGTCCCGTTTGAGAGGATCGCCATGGATTTGGTAGGTCCTATAATCAAGTCCGCTAGGGGGCACCAGTACATATTAGTTATAATGGACTATGCCACCCGTTATCCAGAAGCGATCCCTCTCCGAAATACCTCGGCCAAAACCATAGCCAAAGAGCTATCTCTTGTGTTTAGCCGGGTGGGTATTTGTAAAGAACTGCTTACGGACCAAGGTACACCCTTTATGTCCCGGGTTATGAAGGAGCTGTGTAAATTGTTCAAAGTGACGCAATTACGTACATCTGTGTATCACCCCCAAACCGATGGGCTGGTTGAAAGGTTCAACAAAACCCTAAAACAAATGTTGAAGAAAGTGGTGGATAGAGATGGAAAGGATTGGGACTGTCTACTTCCTTATCTGATGTTTGCTATTAGGGAGGTGCCCCAATCCTCTACGGGATTCTCCCCCTTTGAGTTACTGTATGGGAGACACCCAAGAGGGCTGTTGGATATTGCCAAGGAAACTTGGGAAAGTGAGAGTTCTCCCCACAGGAGTGTGATTGAGCATGTCGCCCTGATGCAAGACCGAATTGCACAGGTAATGCCCATCGTGAAGGAACATTTGGCCCAAGCGCAGTTAGCACAGCAGAGAGTGTACAACCGTGGAGCCAAGACCCGTACCTTTTCCCCGGGGGATAGGATACTGGTACTTGTCCCTACGGTTGAAAGTAAATTCCTTGCCAAATGGCAAGGCCCCTACGAGATAATGGAAAAAGTGAGCGAAGTGAATTACAAGGTCAGACAACCAGGAAGGCGAAAGCCCGAACAGATCTATCACGTTAATCTGTTGAAAGCCTGGAGGGATAGAGAGTCCCTAGTCGCAGACACTTGGTCACCAGCTCAAACTGGTTGCGTGATTCCTGAGGTTGGAATAGCAGCCACCTTGTCACAACCCCAACAACAGGAGGTTAAGGAGTTTGTGCTTCGCAACAAGGAGGTATTCTCTGAGCTGCCGGGACAAACATCTGGGGTAGAGCATGACATCATTACCCCGCCCGGTGAAAGGGTGAAGTTAAAACCCTATCGGATCCCAGAGGCCCGACGGGAGGCAATACGGGAGGAAGTACAGAAAATGCTGAACTTAGGGGTGATAGAGGAGTCCCAAAGTGATTGGTCTAGTCCCATTGTGTTGGTGCCTAAACCGGATGGGAGCTGGCGATTTTGTAACGATTTTCGTCAGTTGAACAAAGTTACAAAATTTGACACCTACCCCATGCCACGTATAGATGAGTTGATCGACCGGCTGGGAACAGCCCGATACATGACGACTCTTGACCTCACAAAAGGGTATTGGCAAATCCCCCTGGCCAAGTCGGCCAAAGAGAAAACCGCATTTGTAACCCCAGACGGGGCGTTCCAATATAAAAGAATGCCGTTCGGGTTACAGAATGCGCCGGCCACATTCCAGCGGAAAATGGACCAGATGCTGAGGCCCCATCGGAAGTATGCTGCGGCTTACCTGGATGACATAATTGTCCATAGCACAGATTGGGCCTCACATCTGCCAAAAGTGCAAGCAGTCCTGGACTCTGTTCGGGAAGCGGGGTTTACGGCTAACCCCAAGAAGTGTACCATTGGGCAGGAGGAGGCCAAATATCTTGGGTACACCATTGGGAGGGGAGTAATAAAACCCCAACTCAACAAAGTCGAGGCCATCCAGAGTTGGCCACGTCCCAACAGCAAGAAGCAGGTACGAGCCTTTCTGGGAATCGCTGGGTATTATCGGCGATTCATTCCCCACTTTGCTTCTAAGGCTGTGCCCCTAACCAACCTGACGAAGGGGAAAGGGTCGGTCATGATTAAA
Source organism: Rana muscosa (assembly GCA_029206835.1). Taxonomy (NCBI): domain Eukaryota; kingdom Metazoa; phylum Chordata; class Amphibia; order Anura; family Ranidae; genus Rana; species Rana muscosa. The sequence goes on from CM055121.1 coordinate 576,164,335, forward strand.
TGGACCCCCGAGGCTGAGGCAGCATTCCAATTCTTGAAACAAGCCTTATGTAGCCAGCCAGTGTTGTACTCACCCGACTTCTCTAAAGACTTTGTCGTACAAAGTGATGCGTCAGATGTGGGGTTAGGATCAGTATTGTCCCAGGTCTGGAACGGGGAAGAGCACCCAGTCATTTACCTCAGCAGGAAGTTGAAGTCCCATGAGGTAAATTACGCCACCGTTGAAAAGGAGTGTTTAGCGGTGAAGTGGGCTCTAGATTCCCTTCGGTACTACCTGCTAGGTAGGCACTTTGACATGGTTACGGATCACGCTCCGTTAAAGTGGATGGCTCAAAACAAGGAAACAAATAGAAGAGTGAATAGGTGGTTCCTGGCCCTCCAGGAATTCAACTTCACAGTAAAGCATCGCCCTGGCGTTCAAATGGGGAATGTGGATGCTTTGTCTCGAGTACATGAGTGCCTGATTGCTGGTGTTCCAACCCCGAGGTTAAAACAAGAGGGGGGGGGGTATGTGACAGCAGGAAGGTAAAGTCACCTGGTTGCATCCAGGGGGGTAGATATATTTCGCCCAGATTCAGGCTTTACGCCGACTTATACAACTAGGTGGAGAGTTGTATAAGCCCAGCTGAGGCTAGTCGGCTCATGGATGACTCATACCTCTAGGGAGAGTGTGGGGCGTCGTGCAGACAGGGAGTTAATGAGACCAGCTGAAGCTTGTCAGCTCATTTAGGCCTCTATAAGAACTCCCAGCTTCATTAGATGTTAGCTCATGCCTGGACCCAGACCTGTGTGGACTGTCTAGGGAGAGTGAACCCCTGTGCGGTGAGACAAAGCCTGTGTGGCTATTTGCTTGGACATTTAAAACCAGGGACTAGGACAGCACTAGGCTGATCCCAGTCGTTAGTTAGGAAACCTGTATGTTTAGTCAGAGGTCAAGTTGACCAGGATTTATTTTGTTTATGTTTCTTTTGCTTTGCTGTGTTTTGTCACTGTAAATAGAAAATAAACCGCACCTTTTTGATTTTGAAAACCACAACCTTCGTTTGCTGGGCCTGTTTTTGTGTGGGGAGCCCATCTCGGGGGTCACACACACCCGCTGCCGAGCTAACCCCCTCGCAATATATATATATATATATATATACACATCCCACCTTTGTGCAGCTACATCTTACTGCAGGCCATTAGTATGTCTGGAAGGCAAACAAAGAGAGGCAGACAGTCACGAGGCAATAAAGGAGGGCATGGTGCATCCTCATCAGCACGTGGCCGTGGGACACGCTTGTCCTTTTTTTCGGCAGCTGGACATGTTGAGCCGCAACATGCCCATGATTTGGTAAAGTGGATGACCAAGCCGTCCTCATCTTCCTCATCCTCTCTCACCCAGGCTCAGGGTACTTTGTCTGGCAAAGCAGCTGCCAAAGCGGCCTCTTCCCTCGGCTCAATGGCATCAGTCACTTCTTCCCTAGCCCACCATGTCCTCCTGAGGAGTCCCCCAAACTGTTTGACCACAGTGTTGGGTACATGATCCAGGAGGATGCCCAGCGTTTTGAGGGGTCCGATGATGGAACTCAGCTAGAGGAAGGCAGTAATATGAGCCCAGAGAGAGGGTGTGCCCAACAAGGACAGCAATCTGGCAGTCATGTTCCCCCAGCTGCAGCCTACTGCCAGATTTTCTCCAGTGATGAGGAGGGAGGGGATGATGAGGTCACTGACTCCACATGGGTGCCTGATAGGAGAGAGGAGGAGGAGGAGGAGGAGGAGGAGAGGGCACATCTCCAATGAGGCGGGATGCCCTCCATGGGCCAGCTTAAGGGCAGCACACCGACTGCATCACACCGCAGAGCTCCGCATGTGCAGGGCGCTGCTGTCTCTGCGCGTTATTCCAAAAGTTCTTTGGTGTGGGCTTTTTTTTAGACGTGTGCAGGAGAGACTCACCGTTGCCATTTGCAACATATGTCTCAAGCGTATCTCATGTGGCCAAAACATCAGCCGCTTGGGCACCACGTGCTTGACCAGACATATGTCGACTTGCCATGCAGTCCGTTGGCAGGCGTACCTAAAAGACCCACACCAAAGAACAAAGCAGACCTCTCCTTGCTCCTCATCAGCTGGGATCTCCAACCCCACTATACCTTCAGTCCTCTCTGAAGCCTGCATTGAGAGGAATGAAGGTGTAGAATTAGGTGTGTCACAGTCACAGCCAAGTACTTGCGGGCAATCTCCTTTCGTTACACCGACGTCCGATTGTACCAGGCAAATTTCCCTGCCCCAGCTGCTGCACCGCCGAAAGAAGTTTGCTCCCAGCCATCCACATGCCCATCGGTTGAATGCTCGCTTAGATAAATTGCTAGCACTTCAACTGCTGCCTTTTGAGTTGGTAGACTCTGCCCCCTTCCGTGAGTTTGTTGAATGTGTGGTTCCTCAGTGGCAGGTTCCCAAACGCCACTTTTTCTCATGGAAGGCAATTCCGGCTCTCTACCGGCATGTGGAAGGCAATGTCTTGGCCTCGCTGGACAGGGCGGTCAACGGTAAGGTGCATATTATCATGGTCCAGCATGCATGGACAGGGACGTTACCTATCTTTCACGGCGCATTGGGTGACTCTGCTGGCAGCTGGGAAGGATGCAGGACAAGGTTCAGTAGTGTTGGAGGTTGTTCCGCCACCACGCCTCCAAAATGTTACTACTGGTGATTCTTACACACCTCTATCCTCCACCCCCTCCTCTTCTTCTTCCTCCATGGCCTCTACCTGTGCTTTGTCCTCGGAACCAGCGGTGCTCCGTAGGCGTTCAAGGGGCTACGCAAGTACACAGGCAAAAAGATGCCATGCACTGCTTGAGCTGGTGTGCTTGGGGGACAGGAGCCACACTGGGGCAGAGATTATGTCAGCTCTGCAGGGGCAGGCTCAGAGGTGGTTGATGCCACGCCAGCTTAAGCCAGGAAAGGTGGTTTCCGACAATGGCACCAGCCTCCTCTCCGCCCTCCGACAGGGACAACTGACCCATGTGCCCTGTTTGGCTCACGTCCTTAACTTGGTGGTGCAGCAGTTCATGGGCAGGTACCCGGGCTTACGGGAGGTCCTGAAGCAGGCCAGGAAACTCTGTGGGCATTTCCGACAGTCATATAATGCCAGTGCTCGGCTGGCTGACCTGCAAAAGGATTACAACCCACCCAAGAACTGCCTAATCTGTGACATGCCAACCAGGTGGAACTCTACGTTGGCCATGCTGCAGTGGCTGCACACGCAGCAGAAGGCCATCAATGAGTATCTGTTGCAATATGGCACCAGGACAGGGTCAGGGGAGCTTGGATTTTTTTCCCCACGCCAGTGGGCCATGATCAGGGATGCATGCACTGTCCTGGCACCATTTGAGGAGGCCACGAGGATGGTGAGAAGTGACAGTGCATGCATCAGTGAAACTGTCCCTCTTGTCCACCTGTTGGAGCACTTGCTGCGTGGAATAATGGACAGGGCACTTGAGGCAGAACAGAGGCAGGAAGAGGAGGACTTCCTTACCTCTCAAGGCACCCTTTATCCAGACAGTGTTCCTGCTGGCCCGGCTATCACACAGGAAGAGGAGGAGGAGGAGGAGGAGGATTATTGTGTCAGCATAGAGGTGGAGCCTAGCACTCAGCATCAGCAGCAGTCTTCAAGGGATCAATTACAGTCCCAAGACACCCATGGACTTGTACGTGGCTGGGAGGAGGTGGCTGCGGATCATGTCGTCCTCAGTGACCCAGAGCACTCTGCACCGAATGCCTCAGCAAACCTACGCTGCATGGCCTCCCTGATCCTGCAAAGCCTGCGGAAGGATCCTCGTATTCGTGCGATCAAGGAGAGGGATCATTACTGGCTGGCAACCCTCCTTGATCCACGTTACAAGGGTAAGGTTGCGAACCTTATCTTGCCGTCGCAGAGGGAGCAGAGGATGAAGCATCTTCAGGAAGCCTTGCAGAAAGGTCTGTGCAACGCGTTCCCAGAGACTGGGAGGTTACAAATTCCTGGTCCTGGACAACGTGTTGCTGAGATCTCCAGTCAGTCAAAGAAGGAGCGGTGGAGAAGGTGGCTGTCTGATCGATGCGTTCAGACAATTTTTTAGTATGCAGCCCCAAGGTATGATCGCTTCTAGCAACCATCGCCAGCGTCTGGTTTACATGGTGCAGAAATAGCTAGGGGCAAGATCAGACTTGGACACCTTTCCCACCGAAAATCCTCTGGGTTACTGGGTCTTGAGGATGGATCACTGGTCAGAGCTTGCACAGTATGCAATTGAGGTACTGGCCTGTCCTGCATCCAGCGTTCTTTTGGAACGCACATTCCGTGCTGCTGGAGGCTTTGTAACCGACCACAGGGTGCGCCTGTCCACTGAGTCGGTCGATCGACTGACCTTCATAAAAATGAATCAATCTTGGATCACCACCAGCTACCAAGCACCTGATGCTGATGTAACCGAATGATTTTTTTGGAAATGTCAGATCCCTTCAAGACTGCCTATGCTGATGATGAGTGACTATCCTGTTATGCTGAGTGACTATACTCTTCCTCCTCAATAATCATGCTGATAGCTTGAAAGAAAATGTTTGGTTTCTGGGCACTGCCACCAGTGGCTAAGGCCCAATTTTCAGCCCCTGTTTAACAGGGGCGTGTATTTACAATTTTTGATGCAATGCTTTGCAGCAGGGCTCATTGCTGTGCTCCAACTACAGTACCTGTGAGGGGTTGCAGTGTTGTGGCACCAGTGCTTAAGGCACAATTTTTATGCCCCTGTTTAACAGGGGCATGTAATTACAATTCTTGATCTAATAATTCACAGCAGGGCCCATTCCTGCGGCCACCAAGAGTAACTGTGAGGGCTTACACTGTTGTGGTACCAGCACCAAAAGCCCAATTTTTCCTACCACTGTTCAACAATGTCATGTAATTACAATTCTTGATCTAATATTTCACAGCTGGGCCCATTCCTGCGCCCACCAAGAGTAACTGTGAGGACTTACAGTGTTATGGCACCAGCACCACCACCACCACCAAAGGCCCAATTTTTTCTACCACTGTTCAACAATGTCATGTAATTACAATTCTTGATCTAATATTTAACAGCTGGGCCCATTCCTGCGCCCACCAAGAGTAACTGTGAGGACTTACAGTGTTGTGGCACCAGCACCACCACCACCACCAAAGACCCAATTTTTCCTACCACTGTTCAACAGGGGCATGTAATTACAATTCTTGATCTACTATTTCACAGCTGGGCCCATTCCTGCGCCCACCAAGAGGAGCTGTGAGAACTTACAATGTTGTGGCACCAGCACCACCACCAAAGGCCCAATTTTTCCTACCACTGTTCAACAATGGCATGTAATTACAATTCTTGATATAATAGTTCACAGTAGGGCGTTCCAGCGCCCACCAAGAGAAACTGTGAGGGCTTACAGTGTTGTGGCAACACCAACACCTAAGGGCCAAATTTCTGCAGAGTATATACGACAGGCCCCTACTTTCAAACATCCAACTTACAAACGACTCCTACTTGCAAACGGAAGGAGACAACAGGAAGTGAGAGGAAATCTACCCCTAGGAAGGGAAATTCTCTCCTGTTAGAGTTAATATGGGAAAGAGGTGTCTCCTCTCCACTGATGCTTTATCACCAATCCTTGTTTCAATAAAAAACCCAAATTTTCAAAAAACATTTGTCATTGGGACAGAAAGTGAGGTGAAATATTCTGAACAGGTGCACACTGCACAGACAGCAAAACAAATGTTACAGGGGTGCTAACCCTTCCCTATGTTTTCCAAAAAGCTTAAAAATAGATTTTTGGGCTGGAGCTACACTTAAAAAATGTACCTGTTCCAAATTACAAACAGATTCTACATAAGAACAAACCTACAGTCCCTGTCTTGTTTGCACCGCCTGTATACTGCTGTTCAGAGTATATAGGGCCTTTTTTTACTTTGGGTGCGGGGTTCCTCTTAATATCCATACAAGACCCAAAGCGACTGGTAATGGGCTGGGGGGGGGGGTACCCATGCCATTTTTCTCAATGATTTTCATCCATATTGCTGGGACCAGACATTACATTAAAGCAGTTTTAAATGACTTTTTTTCCTTTAGAAATGTCATTTTGTGCAGGGACAGTTCTAAACACGGGAAACATGTGCCACTTCACAGGCATACTTTAGACACCCCCCAGGTACGATATTTAAAGGAATATTTCACTTTTTTTTTCACTTTATGCATCATTAAAATCACTGCTTCCGAAAAAACATCAGTTTTTAAAACTTGTTTTTGCATTGATACATGTGCCCTAGGGCAGGACCCGGGTCCCAAACCCTTTTTAGGACAATAACTTGCACATTAATCGTTATATTTAGCACTTTTGATTTAGAACGTTTGCGTTCATTGTATTTATTAAGGTTCTAAAGTTCGTGCAAACTTTCGGTCCGTTCGCAGGTTCTGGTGCGAACCAAACCGGGGGTGTTCGGCTCATCCCTACCTGTCAGTATAAAGAATAACAGGAACGGATATAGCTAAACTGAATACAGTGTGTAACTATAAATGCAACACCTAGGATGCATATATATCCTCTACACACTGTAACTGCAGCTAACTGACTCGCCTGCCTGCTCTATCTAACTCAAAATAAATGACACTGTCTCTCTCTCTCTCTCTCTATAACCACCGCAACACACTACACAAGGCCGACATGCCGGCAGCCTTATATAGTGTGGGGCGTGTACTAAACCCCCTGAGACATAATTGGCCAAAGCCACTCTGGCTTTGGCCAATTATGGCTCTCCGCTTTTTCCGCGCTGTGATTGACCAAAGCATGCGGGTCATAGTGCATGCTTGGCCAATCATCAGCCAGCAATGCACTGCAATGCCGCAGTGAATTATGGGCCGTGACGCGCCACTTGAATTTGGCGCAATCGACCCATAATGTTCGAAATTCGCCGAACAGCCGATGTTCGAGTCGAACATGGGTTCGACTTGAACTTGAAGCTCATCCCTACTAATAAGTTTCCAGTGGGTACCAAGTCCTCAAAATTGACCATGCTATGTAAATAAAGCTATAAGTAAATTAAAGCACCACAGGGTGTTTTTAGGGTGTATTGATATGGACTCTCTTCACAAAAACTTCACTGTACATTCACTCCGGGGCAGACATAGACCCTATTAAATCTCTGCAGGGTTCTATTTATGAAGCATTATCCAGAAGATCCAGGATAAATGTTTTTATTTATGACCCCCTGCCATAAAGCTTCACTCTATAGCTGACATGATAGACAGCCATACAAAAATTTAAAAGTACTGAATTATAACTGCATTGATATATGAAATGTTTAGGCAGTCCAACAGCAAACTCGAAACCCATTTCTACTTATTATTAGAAATAGTAGTAGCAGCAGCAGCATTAGCGCAAAGTAAGCATACACTACTGCAAAGTTAATCAATAGACCTTGTACAGAGAATACCAGGAACAAAGCAATTGTTGAATGATTTTCTGAGTCAATAGAACTGTTCTAGCAGCCAAATAAAAGCAAACCAATATAGCAATCTACCGAGATTCATTTCTCCCTTAAAAATTGCAATTAGGAATATATTTGACTCAAATTATCTGCACATATGTTAATGAATTTTTCTAAAAAAACATACAGCAAGAAAGGAGTCTTGAAAAGAATGCAGTTTATTATCTTTTAACCTGATAGAAATGTGTAGTGGCTGTGAAAAAGATATATTTTGGTCTCTAACTAACTGTCATTGACTGCTGGTTTGCTTTATGTTTGATAAGAAGACAGAAATTAACTAGCACAAACACAGCTGAGAATTCAAATTCATTTTTACAGCAACAATCATTCCAACATACACATTTGCTAAGATATGCAGGAAGAAGTCAGTCCTCCATTTGCAATAATCTAAAACTCATTGCTCTAACATATTTAACACCAGTCAGTGCTGAAGTATATAATATCCTAACCTCATAAGACTGTCTATAGACCCATTGTGTCTGCAAAGAATGGGTGACACTGACTAGACGGCATAATGACAATGCTTTTTGGTTGCTAGGCACCTTTGTGGAGGTATCCAAAGCTAGAGATTAAGCTCTGGTTTATTCATTCTTCACACAAGGTGCAGCCAGGTGATGAAAAAATATATACTGTATTGGCTCTGATCTATATATCTATATATATATATCATACATATGTAGCGGGTATGTGCTTTTCTATCATGTTTAAAACTGGCATAGACACCAGTGATGTATAGTTCCCTGCGGCCCAGCAGGTGGCGTTGTCACTTTGGGCCGGGGTTGAACCATCACTGTAACAGTTCACCCGGTAGGTGGCAGCTACCAATTCACGGTCAGTGGCAGAGACCTGCGCCAAGCCTATTCGCACAAGAAAAGAGAAAAAGAATAGGAGAGTTCATTGTGCCTGGGCCTACTCGTATCTACACCCCCTGTCTGTTCGGTGAAGGGGACAAAGCCACCATGCCCCCACTGGTGAGACTACAATGCCTATTTTGCCAAAAGGTTGCTCCTGAGTATGGGTGGGAGTACCCATACTTGTCTAAAGAGTTGTTGTATGAAGTGGAAGTTTGCCGGGAGCGCTGGTACAATGACTTTGTGTGGACCCACCTTCAGGTCCCACACGCCCGCAGGTACCTCGCGTGTTCTCCCAAGGCATCTCAGCGTTTCAAAGACTGCAAGGCAGAATGGATGCTGGGGCGGCATATCCACGCGGACAAGGTGCTGATTCGACGCAAGGAAGGGGAGGATGTCGAATACCATCTAGAAACCATGGACCAGCATTTGAAACCACTTGTCCTGCCGCACCCTCGTTTCTATCTGTAGGAGATAAAAGACTCAGTTTGCCGTTTAATGTTGCTGAACTCTCCGGGTTTGTTGTTTGTTTCCCGGGAGAACTCAATGACTGTACCCGAGCTAATGGGTGTTTGTGCTTTTCAGAGGAATTAAAGGACTGTTCCTGTTGTTGTTCTTCATTCTCCAACAAGTGATCAAGGACTCTGGGGGTAGAGAGGGCCAAAGAAGAAGAGGTCTCCACAAGTGCAGTTACCGCGACGCTGTCACCAGGTGGCAGTGTCGTGCATCAGCATTCACTTTTCACACACACACTTTTTGAAGGAAAGGGTTTCTCTACAGAGAGGTTCTTTCGTTCTCACACGAACATATGTGTCAGGAATTTGTGTGCTTAACATTTATTTTCCCCTCTGCAGGAGAACATCCCATCAAGACCGCTGAGAATGGGGCGGGTCTTAGTCAGTGATGTGGGGGGGGGGGAATGTCAATGATGTGACTTTTGAGATGTTTTACTGTTAAGTGTTTATATGTTTCCTTTCCCTTCCCTTACATGTCAGGCTCAGGCACAACTGCTCTAGGTAGTTCGTTTTTCAAAATTTTTGTGTTTTTGAAATTTTCAGTTGGTTTCTGGATTGGACTATGTCAGCCCTTGAGGGCATGGTTTATTCCAGACACTGGGGACCAGTGTCAAACAACCAGGGGGAGAGTGTAGCAGGTATGTGCTTTTTTATCATGTTTAAAACTGGCAGAGACACCAGTGATGTATAGTTCCCTGCGGCCCAGCAGGTGGCGTTGTCACTTTGGGCCGGGGTTGAACCATCACTGCAGTGCCATACCTTTTGTGGCCTCTCGCGGCACCTGTACGGTGGGGCGGGGAACCCGCCGTGCTTGCTGGGAGAGGGTATAAAGGGGGCGAACATCTTTGTCACGAGGTCTTCGAGTCCCAGGCACCTTTAGCCTGAGGGCTGCTGTCCGTGGTCGGTGTCCAGGCAGCCTAGGCCTGGACACCAGGAGTTCGGGAGCCACCCCAGACACCTTTAGTCTGGGGTGAGGTACGTTGTTCCAGGCCTGGGGCCCAGCTACTTCCACTGGGTTCCGCCTGGGAGGGATCGTCCTAAGGTGCCCGACGGACTGGGTACCTGAATCTAAGACGCAATGGACCGCGCAGGTGACCTTCCCGTAGACCTGGTGCAGCAGATTGCCAGTGCCGGGACAGGGCCTCCGGAGACCGTCTGAATGGATGCCTTCACCAAAAAGGGGCCTATTCACACGGAAGGTGGTTCATGTGCTGAAGTCTGTGCAGAGACATTTCGCAACGGTCGCATCTAAAGACCGTTACTTTCAGGCCTGTGGCAGGGGCTGTAACAGTTCACCCGGTAGGTGGCAGCTACCAATTCACGGTCGGTGGCAGAGACCGTGCGCCAAGCCTATTCGCACAAGAAAAGAGAAAAAGAATAGGAGAGTTCATTGTGCCTGGGCCTACTCGTATCCACACCCCCTGTCTGTTCGTTGAGGGAGTCCAACTGATTGTGTTTCATCCTGACATTGGAAAATAAAGGAGTGTTGGACTTTTATTGGTGTGGGGCTCATTTTCTGGCAGACACTGTTCCACAGAAGAAGCAGAGGCTCCGACTGCAGAACACCGACCCGAAGGTAAAGAGACTTTGCTCACACCACACACACATCTGCGGTGAAAGCTTGGCGTGGTGACGACACACTCTCTCCTGCAAGGTACCCCTAGACTGTAGCCAAAAATAACGGATAACCAAGAGTGAGAGAGTGGAGGCCGCTACACGTGGGGGCTCCGGGTCCGGGATGGTGTTCGTGTTACTATGGAGCTAGAATGGACGGAGTTTGAACGTGTCTGCCCGGAGGAGTTCCGAGTAGGTCGGCCATATTATTGGCCAAAGTTCATCCCTGCTCAAAGTCATGGGCATGACCCTAAGAAGGGAAAGGACTACGCAGAAGAGCGAGAAGAGGGAGGAGTCCAGCCGTGTGAAGTAGTACATGTGGGGGCTTCTGTTGCACTGCGCCATGAGGCACACCCTCCCTGCTCAGTTCATGGGCATGACCTAGGCTGGGAGAAAGCCCCCAAACTGGGGCGCAATGGGGGAGGAGTCCAGCCGTGTGAAGGACTACACGTGGGGACTTTGGCGCCAACCTTGCAGTGCGCAATGGATCAGCAGCGAGTCACCATGTTCGGAAATGCATCGTGGATTCCACTTCACCCTTCTACCACGACCTTGACTACTGCTGCTCCAGTGACAGATACGGGGATCCGGCTAAAGCCTCGGGGACGATTCGCCCTGTACTCGTGCATAAACGTTGAGGCCCTGGGTTTGATTTGTCCCGGCTGTTCGGGACTGGTGTGTCAGCTAAAGCCATTCGGGCGATGCGAGGCCTGCGGGGAGTTCTTATTTGAGGTGGACCCAGTTATCGAGAAGCCAAGAACCATCCACCTCAACCGCACTACAGGCAGCACCACTCAAGTAGGAGGAATCACCGCTTTGACAGCCATCCCTGTGCGCACTGCAGCGACCGCGGAGGAGGTCGCGATCACCGAAGTACGGGAGAAATCCGAGGATGCTGACTTGGTCACCACTGTCTCCCAGCATCCCCCGCCAAAAGAGGAAGACCGGCATGGTAGCCCCGTCCAGCGGTCGCGGTGGATCATCCTGCCCGCCTACGCCCGGCCCGGATGGATCCGGTAGAAAGAGTCTCGGGCATCCCATTTCAAGTAAAGGCCGAGGTAAGCCGGGCGGAGGGACTGGGTGCGTGGGCAGAGGTGTCGGGGAGTCACGGCTTTGTGTGTCAGCGGGAGGCGGCAGTTCAGTCTCTACTACAGGCGGAGGAGTGTGACACCTCCGACCTGGAGTCGCTCTCTGATCTGGGAGACGATGTTGCCATAGATGAACTCTTTGCCAGTAAGGGTTGGGACAAGATGCCTCTCTCCTCGTCCCGCAGAACTAGGGATCCACCCATGTCTACAGGGGATAGTACACCCCGGGTGGAGGCACCAGCGCCTGAGGAGGGATCCCGTTCCCAGCTTGCCTTTACATCCCCGGTGCCACTTGCACCTAATGCCGGGGAGAAGAGACTGTCGCTGCGGGCGGCTATGCCCAGATCAGAGGTGACCAAAGCACCCCGTCACCCGGACTCTATAGTTCTGCCAGGTGAAGGGGACAAAGCCACCATGCCCCCACTGGTGAGACTACAATGCCTATTTTGCCAAAAGGTTGCTCCTGAGTATGGGTGGGAGTACCCATACTTGTCTAAAGAGTTGTTGTATGAAGTGGAAGTTTGCCGGGAGCGCTGGTACAATGACTTTGTGTGGACCCACCTTCAGGTCCCACACGCCCGCAGGTACCTCGCGTGTTCTCCCAAGGCATCTCAGCGTTTCAAAGACTGCAAGGCAGAATGGATGCTGGGGCGGCATATCCACGCGGACAAGGTGCTGATTCGACGCAAGGAAGGGGAGGATGTCGAATACCATCTAGAAACCATGGACCAGCATTTGAAACCACTTGTCCTGCCGCACCCTCGTTTCTATCTGTAGGAGATAAAAGACTCAGTTTGCCGTTTAATGTTGCTGAACTCTCCGGGTTTGTTGTTTGTTTCCCGGGAGAACTCAATGACTGTACCCGAGCTAATGGGTGTTTGTGCTTTTCAGAGGAATTAAAGGACTGTTCCTGTTGTTGTTCTTCATTCTCCAACAAGTGATCAAGGACTCTGGGGGTAGAGAGGGCCAAAGAAGAAGAGGTCTCCACAAGTGCAGTTACCGCGACGCTGTCACCAGGTGGCAGTGTCGTGCATCAGCATTCACTTTTCACACACACACTTTTTGAAGGAAAGGGTTTCTCTACAGAGAGGTTCTTTCGTTCTCACACGAACATATGTGTCAGGAATTTGTGTGCTTAACATTTATTTTCCCCTCTGCAGGAGAACATCCCATCAAGACCGCTGAGAATGGGGCGGGTCTTAGTCAGTGATGTGGGGGGGGCGAATGTCAATGATGTGACTTTTGAGATGTTTTACTGTTAAGTGTTTATATGTTTCCTTTCCCTTCCCTTACATGTCAGGCTCAGGCACAACTGCTCTAGGTAGTTCGTTTTTCAAAATTTTTGTGTTTTTGAAATTTTCAGTTGGTTTCTGGATTGGACTATGTCAGCCCTTGAGGGCATGGTTTATTCCAGACACTGGGGACCAGTGTCAAACAACCAGGGGGAGAGTGTAGCAGGTATGTGCTTTTTTATCATGTTTAAAACTGGCAGAGACACCAGTGATGTATAGTTCCCTGCGGCCCAGCAGGTGGCGTTGTCACTTTGGGCCGGGGTTGAACCATCACTGCAGTGCCATACCTTTTGTGGCCTCTCGTGGCACCTGTACGGCGGGGCGGGGAACCCGCCGTGCTTGCTGGGAGAGGGTATAAAGGGGGCGGACATCTTTGTCACCAGGTCTTCGAGTCCATCCCAGGCACCTTTAGCCTGAGGGCTGCTGTCCGTGGTCGGTGTCCAGGCGGCCTAGGCCTGGACACCAGGAGTTCGGGAGCCACCCCAGACACCTTTAGTCTGGGGTGAGGTACGTTGTTCCAGGCCTGGGGCCCAGCTACTTCCACTGGGTTCCGCCTGGGAGGGATCATCCTAAGGTGCCCGACGGATTGGGTACCTGAATCTAAGACGCAATGGACCGCGCAGGTGACCTTCCCGTAGACCTGGTGCAGCAGATTGCCAGTGCCGGGACAGGGCCTCCGGAGACCGTCTGAATGGATGCCTTCACCAAAAAGGGGCCTATTCACACGGAAGGTGGTTCATGTGCTGAAGTCTGTGCAGAGACATTTCGCAACGGTCGCATCTAAAGACCGTTACTTTCAGGCCTGTGGCAGGGGCTGTAACAGTTCACCCGGTAGGTGGCAGCTACCAATTCACGGTCGGTGGCAGAGACCGTGCGCCAAGCCTATTCGCACAAGAAAAGAGAAAAAGAATAGGAGAGTTCATTGTGCCTGGGCCTACTCGTATCCACACCCCCTGTCTGTTCGTTGAGGGAGTCCAACTGATTGTGTTTCATCCTGACATTGGAAAATAAAGGAGTGTTGGACTTTTATTGGTGTGGGGCTCATTTTCTGGCAGACACTGTTCCACAGAAGAAGCAGAGGCTCCGACTGCAGAACACCGACCCGAAGGTAAAGAGACTTTGCTCACACCACACACACATCTGCGGTGAAAGCTTGGCGTGGTGACGACACACTCTCTCCTGCAAGGTACCCCTAGACTGTAGCCAAAAATAACCGATAACCAAGAGTGAGAGAATGGAGGCCGCTACACATACATACATACAGTATCTTACAAAAGTGAGTACACCCCTCGCATTTTTGTAAATATTTTATTAAATCTTTTCCTGTGACAACACTGAAGAAATTACACTTTGCCACAATGTAAAGTAGTGAGGAAGAGTGGCAAGAAAAAAGCCATTGTTAAAAGAAAGACAAAAGAAGTCCTGTTTGCAGTTTGCGAGAAGTCATGTGGGGGACACAGCAAACATGTGGAAGAAGGTGCTCCGGTCAGATGAGACCAAAATTTAACTTTTTGGCCTAAAAGTAAAACGTTATGTGTGGCGGAAATCTAACAATGCACATGACCCTGAACACACCATACCCATCGTGAAACATGGTGGTGGCAGCATCATTTTGTGGGGATGCTTTTCTTCCTCAGGGACAGGGAATCTGGTCAGAGTTGATGGGAAGATGGATAGAGCCAAATACAGGGCAATCTTAGAAGAAAACCTGTTATGCCGTGTACACACGATCGGTTTTACCGATGAAAACTGTCCGATGGACTTTTCTCATCGGACAAACCGATCGTGTATGGGCCCCATCAGTCTTTTTTCCATCGGTGAGAAAAAATAGAACATGTTTTAAATTTATCAGATGGAAAAAAAAAACTATAGCAAATTCCGATCATCTGTGTGGAACTCCATCGGAGAAAAAACCCACGCATGCTCAGAAGCATTGAACTTCATTTTTCTCAGCTCGTCTGAGTGTTTTACATCACGGCGTTTGGGACGGTCGGATTTTTGACTGATGGTGTGTAGGCAAGACTGATGGAAGTCAGCTTCATCGGAATTCTGATGGAAAAATCCATCGGATTTGAATCCATAGGAAATCCAATCGTGTGTACAGGGCTTTACTAATGATTTGTACAGGGGCAAAATTATATCTCTCTCTCTCCAGTCCATACCTCTCTTAATACAAGAAAGGACTTTGCTCGCTTTGGAAACCGCAGCTTGGCATTGCATGTCATTATTGAGCTTATGATCTATCAAAACCCCCAGATCCTTTTCCACTACGGATTCCCCCAGTTGTACTTCCCCCCAGTATGTATGATGCATTCATATTCTTAGCCCCCAAGTGCATAACTTTACATTTATCAACAATAAACCTCATCTGCCACATAGTCACCCAATTAGACAGAGCATTGATGTCGGCTTGTAAATTGGAGACATCCTGTAAGGACGTTATTCCACTGCATAGCTTGGTGTTATCTGCAAAGACAGAAATTTTACTTTTGATCCCAGACCCAATATCATTTATAAAGACATTAAAAAGAAAGGGTCCCAACACTTAACCTTGGGGTACACCACTGATAACCTTAGACCATTCAGAGTAAGAATCATTAACCACTACTCTCTGAATTCTGTCTTTTAGCCAGTTTTTTATCCATTTACAAACTGATATTTCCAATCCTGTAGACTTTTCCTTATACATGAGCCGTGTGTGGGGAACTGTATCGAACACTTTTGCAAAATCCAAGTATACCACGTCCACCACCACCCCTCTGTCCAAGGTTTTACTTACCTCTTCATAAAAAGAAATCAGGTTTGTCTGACAACTTCTGTCTTTCATGAATCCATGCTGTCTGTTGCTTAAATTGTGTTGTTTTTTTTAGCAAGAACTCGTCTATGTGGTATTTTATTAATCTCTCCAGTATATTCCCAACTATAAAAGTTAAACTAACTGGTCTATAGTTACTTGGTAAAGACTTTGTTCCCTTTTTATATATAGGCACCACATTGGCCCTGCGCCAATCCAGTGGTACTATTTCTGTCATTATTGAGTCCCTAAAAATTAGATACAATGGCTTTGAAATTTCAGAGCACAATTCTTTTAGGATCCGTGGGTGTATGCCATCTGGTCTAGGTGCTTTATCCACCTTTATTCTGTCTAAATATTTCTGGACCATATAACTTTTGAGCCATTGTGGATCATTTGGGGCAGTGTCACTACCACCCCCATTTTGGACATGAGCTCCCCCATGCTCCTTTGTATACACAAAGCTGAAGAAAGTATTTAATAAATTAGCATTCTCTTTGTCCCCAGTCACCCACTCTAGATTATTTTGTAAAGGGCCTACATGCTCAGACTTGACCTTTTTACTATTAATATATTTGAATAATTTTTTGGGGTTTGTCCTACTATCTTTTGCAATCTGTCGTTCGTTTTGAGTTTTTGCATCCTTGACTTCCTTTTTACATATCCTGTTATATTCTTTGTAACATTTAAACGACACTAGTGTTCCTTCATTTTTATATTTTTTAAAAGCTCTTTTCTTATAGTTTATAGCTTTTTTAACTTTGTCCGTGAGCAACATAGGTTTTATTTTTAGCCTTTTAAACTTATTGCCCATAGGAATATACTTTGCAGTGAGTTCACAAACAGTGTTTTTGAAGATTCCCATTTCTGTTCTGTGCCGATTGATGCCAATAATCCCTCCCAGTCTAAGTCCTGGAGAGCAGCCCTCATCCTTGGAAAATTTGCTCTCTTGAAGTTAAGTGTTTTTATCTTTCCCGTATGTGATTTTTGCTTACAGCTAACATCAAATTAAATCATGTTATGGTCACTGCTACCCAGGTGTTCCTTTATCTGAACATTAGTAATATGATCTGCATGGTTTGAGATTACCAGGTCCAACAGAGCATCATTCCTAGTTGGGGCCTCAATAAACTGCACCATAAAATTGTTCTGTAATAGGTTTATACATTTTTGCCCTTTAACTGTCCCAGCAGTGCCATTACTCCAGTCAATTTCTGGGTAGTTAAAATCCCCCATTATTATTACCGTCCCAGCCCTTGCAGCCCTTTCCATATGTGCAAGGAGCTGAGTCTCTACCTCCTCATTAACATTGGGTGGTCTATAACAAACTCCAATGATTAATGACTCATCACACTCTCCATCCACCAGGTCCTCTTTCACACTTGCTTTGAGATCACTTCTCACATAGTGACAGACCCCTCCACCTTTCTTTTTTACCCTGTCTTTCTGAAAGAGTGCATAGCCAGCAATATTAATAGCCCAGTCATGTGAAGAATGAAGCCAAGTTTCAGCAATACCGATTACATCATTGCTCTCCTAAAGCACCAGAGCTTCCAACTCACCTATTTTGCTTGGCAGACTTCTGGCATTGGTGAACAAACACTTTAATGCGTTAATATATTTTGACCGGTCACATACTATCGTCTGTTCCGAGATTGCAACTAGAACTTGCTACTCGTACCAGGTTGTTTTCTGCTGGAGCACACACAGTGTGACACCATGTACAGGCTATTCGAATCAGAGCAGCAGAAAGAAGAGGAGGACTTCCTTGCATAACAGGGAGGAAGATGAGTATGATTGCTGTGGGAGCATTGAGGCTGAAGATAACATGGGTCAGACTTCCAGGTTGGGTTTTATGCCTATCAAACCTTGGAAGTGGTATGTGGGCGGAGAGAGGTAGCTGAGGATCATTTTATTCTTAATGATCATGAGGACTTGGGTTCCTCCACCTCCAGTAATTTGCGGCACATGTACTCCCTAATGCTCTGTAAAAGGACCCTAGGATTCATCTCATTAAGGGGAGGGACCATTACTGGTTGGCAAACCTTCTTCATCCATGTTACAAAGTCACAGAGCTCATCCTGCCCTCCCAAAGAGAGCAGAAGATGAAACATCTGGAGGATGCATTACTGAAAAAGCTGTGTCACTAATTTTTGGCAGGAATAAGTCTCACAAACAAGGTATCTCAGAGCCTCCTATTGGCGAAAGAAGGAGTAGCCAGCATGCGCTCAGAATATGTATTCACTGCAACTGGGAGCATTGTGACAGACAAATATGTGCACCTGTCCAAGGACTGTGTTGACTAGCTGACCTTTGTTAAAATGAACCTTGAATCAGCAGCAGTTATCATGCTCCTGCTGATGCTTCTGATTAAATATGCGAGTGATCTTGTCACCCTCCAATTATTTATTCAAAACTGCTCATTTCACTGTTGCAGCTAAACATAAATCTCACATGCTGCCACCACATCCATATCTGGTCTTTATGAGCACAGCCAGCCATTAATAATACAGTGCCTTGAAAAAGTATTCATAGCCCTTGAAATCTTTCACATTTTGTCATGTTGCAACCAAAAATCTAAATGTATTTTATTGGGATTTTATGTGATAGACCAACACAAAGTGGCACATGTCACGGAACCCGTCCCACACTCTGCTTGAGTGCTTCCGTCAGTACACCGCCTTCTCCAGTCTGGACCTTCAGATATTAGATATTATAGCTGTATTGTATACAAGGCTAGTCGACAATAGCTTGTAGGAACATAGAATGTTTATTTGAACAAACTCACACAAAATATACAATGCTGTGAAAAAAGTATTTGCCCCCTTTCTGATTTTTTTGCATATTCGTCACACTTAAATGACTCAGATCATCAAACAAATTGTATTATTACACAAAGATAACCCAAGTAAATACAAAATGCAGTTTTTAAATGAAGGTTTCATTTATTAAGGCAAAAAAGCTGTCCAAACCTGCCTGGCTTTATGTGAAAAATTGCCCCCTAAACCTAATAACTGGTTGTGCTACCCTTGGCAGCAACAACTGCAATCAAGCATTTGCGAAAACTGGCAATAAGTCTTTCACATTGCTGTGGAGCAATTTTGGCGCACTCTTCTTTGCAGAATTGTTTTAATTTAGCCACATTGGAGGGTTTTCCATCATGAAGGGCCTGTGTAAGGTCATGATACAGTATCTGAATTGGATTTAAGTCCAGGATTTGACTAGGCCATTCCAAAACCTAAATTTTGCTTTGTTTGAACCATTTGGAGGTGGATAACCCAAGTGCACTTGAGCTTGAGGTCACGAACTGATGGAGGGACATTCTCCTTTAGGATTTTCTGGTAGAGCTTAGAATTCATGGTTCCATCAATTATGATAAGTCATCCAGGTCCTGAAGCTGCAAAGCAGCCCCAGACCATCACGCTACCACCACCACGTCTGACTGTTGGTATGATGTTCTTGTTATGAAATGCTGTATTAATTTTATGCCAGATGTAACGGGACGCACACCTTCCAAAAAGTTATATTTTTACACAGTCCACAGAACATTTGCCTAAAAGTCTTGGGGATAATCAAGATGTTTTTTGGTAAATGTGAGATGTGCCTTTGTGTTCTTTTTGGTCAGCAGTGGCTTTGGCCTTGAAACTCTCCCATGGATGCCATTTTTGCCCAGTCTCTTTCTTATTGTTAAAACATGAACACTGATCTTACCTGAGGCAAGTGAGGCCTGCAGTTCTTTAGATGATGTTCTGGGTTCTTTTATGACCTCCTGGATGAGTCATTGTCATGATCTTGTAGTAATTTTTGTATGCCGGCCACTCCTGAGAAGGTTCGCCACTGTTCCAAGTTATCTCCATTTGTGGATAATGGCTCTCCCTGTGGTTCACTGGAGTTCCAAAGCCTTAGAAATGTTTTGAAACCCTTCCCAGACTGATACATGTACATGACTTTGTTTCTAATCTGTTCTTGAATTTTTTTAGATTGTGTCATGATGTGTGGCTTTTTGTGATCTGTTAGCATGCTTCACTTTGTCAGACAGCTTCTATTTATGTAATTTCTTGATTCAACAAGTCTGGCAGTAATCAGGCCTGGGTGTGGCAAGTGAAATTTATGTCAGCTTTCCAAAAAATTGTGGTTAATCACAGTTTATTCATGATTCAGCATGGGAGGGGGCAATTACTTTTTCACATAGGGCCAGGCAGGTTTGAACAGCCTTGATAATCTGAATCATTTAAGTTTGAGAAATATGCAAATAAAAATAAGGAAGGGGGTAAATACTTTTTCACAGCACTGTACATCACAGGAGGAGACCCCCCTCCTGATCATATTACCCTAACAATACAAGCTGTAACCAGAAACATAATTACAACTGACATACTATAAACAATATGTTAATTAACCACCTGGATGACTCAGATGTCTCATTGCAGGTCAGACTTGTCAGCTTCAAGCTAAGAAGGTACAATACATATTAACATAAGTATAAACACAGAACCCCTTCAGACAGTAGCAGGAGGCCCCAGTAGCAGACTGTCCATCTCCTACACAGTTCCAGAGGCCAATATGACCAGCTCTTTCAATTAACATGTATAGTTCAGAATCAAACAAACCAGGAATAGTCTTTATATATGTCCTGGGAGATATTGTGGATAAATATTACTGTCCCATCTGAAGTAATCTAAACCACGTTCTCAGTGTCCATTAAGTGGTGGTCCATCATTAAAGAATGATCTTCTCTCTCCCTGGGCCATAGTCAGTGGGTTAGAGGCTTGCTCCTAGTCCTCTCCAGAAGCCCCTATCTTAGTTAGATCTGTCACATTTCTCCCCCATCAAAAGTTGACTAACAAGGTCCCAGACGTCCACCTGGTCTGGACATGCGTTAGTTGGGCAGAGTGAACTCACAGAGTCAGTCTCCATTCTTGACTGCAAGGAATAGTTGTCATCAGTAGGTGTTGGGCAGAGGTCATTGACTCTCTGTCCGGCTGCCAGGGCTTCAGATGGGTGGTTTATAACATTCCGGGACTCGGTCTGCTGCTTGTGAGATGGGCCATTTGTCCCAGCTCCCTGAAGCTATGGAGGCAGTGTAAGAGCTGGGCAGAGGTCAGCGGCGCTCTGTTCTGTTGCCAGCAGTTCAGCTGGGAGCAGAAGCTTCACTACATCAGCTTGTCACTGGGGAGAGAGGCTGCAGTTGTTGGGTAGCAATCTGCCCTGTTGCCAGCATTTCTGCTGGGTTTCTGTTTATATGCTTTGATCTAAACCATTCCATTGTAGCCCTGGCTGTATGTTTAGGGTTGTTGTCCTGTTGGAAGTTAAACCTACGCCCCAGTTTCAAGTCTTTTGCAGACTCAGGTTTTCTTCTAAGATTGCCCTGTATTTGGTTCCATCCATGTTCCCATCAACTCTGACCAGCTTCCCTGTCCCTGCTGAAGAAAAGCATCCCCACATCATGATGCTGCCACTACCATGTTTCACTGTGGGGATGGTGTGTTCAGGGTGATGTGCAGTGTTAGTTTTCCGCCACAAATAACAGTTTGCTTTTAGGCCAAAAAGTTACATTTTGGTCTCATATGACCAGAGCACCTTCTTCCACATGGCTTCTTGCAAACTGCAAATTCAATAATGGCTTTCTTCTTGCCACTCTTGTATAAAGGCAAGATTTGTGGAGTGCACAACTAATAGTTGTCCTGTGGATAGATTCTCCCATCTGAGCTGTGGATCTCTGCAGCTCCTCCAGGGTTACCATGGGCCTCTTGGCTGCTTCTCTGATTAATGCTCTCCTTGCCTGGCCTGTCAGTTTAGGTGGACGGTCATGTCTTGGTAGGGTTGCAGTTGTGCCATACTCTTTCCAATTGCAGAGAATGAATAGAACAGTGCTCCCTTTCAATTTTTGGATGATGGATTGAACAGTGTTCCCTATTTTCTTATAACCTAACCCTGCTTTAAACTTCTCCAAAACTTTCTCCATGACCTGTCTGGTGTGTACCTTGGTCTTCATGATGCTGTTTGTTCATTAAGGTTCTCCAACAAACCTCTGAGGGCTTCACAGAACAGTTGTATTTATACTGAGATTAAATTACACACAGGTGGACTCTATTTACTAATTAGGTGACTTCTGAAGGCAATTGGTTCCACTAGATTTTAGTTAGGGGTATCAGAGTAAGGGGGGCTGAATACAAATGCAAGCCACATTTTTCAGATATGTATTTGTAAAAAGATTTGAAGACCATTTATCATTTTCCTTCCACTTCATAATTATGTGCCACTTTGTGTTGGTCTATCACATAAAATCCCAATAAAATACATTTACGTTTTTGCTTGTAACATTACAAAATGTGGGACATTTAAAGGGCTATGAATACTTTTTCAAGGCACTGTATATCCTAGTACCTACCACTGTTGTAGGCCTGCTATCATTACAACCTAAAACTGGGGCAATAGCCGCTGTTCTTTTAAACACCAATTTTAATGTGACACCCATTAATTTCTGAGCAGCTGTTTCCAAAGGGCTTATCCTGTAATCTGCAAGAATTATTGTATGGGTTTATGGTGTTTGGACACCATCCACACCTAAAAAACTGTTTTTTTAGCAGCTGTTTTACATAGTTACATAGTAGCTGAGGTTGAAAAAAGACACAAGTCCATCAAGTCCAACCTGTGTGTGTGCTTTTGTGTCAGTATTACATTGTGTATCCCTGTATGTTGTGGTCGCTCAGGTGCCTATCTAATAGTTTTTTTAAATTATCGATGCTCCCTGTTGAAATCACTGCCTGTGGAAGAGAATTTCACATCCTTACCACTCTTACAGTAAAGAACTCTCTACGCAGTTTAAGGTTAAACCACCTCTCTTCTAATTTTAGTGAATGGCTGCATGTCTTTTTAAATTCCCTTTCGTGGAAAACAGTTATGCCCTGTATACACGATCGGATTTCCGATGGAATAAAATCGGATGGAATTTTCCATCGGAATTCCGATGAAGCTGACTTTCATCAGTCTTGCCTACACACCATCAGACAAAATTCCAACCGTCCAAAACGCGGTGATGTAAAACACTCAGACAAGCCGAGAAAAATGAAGTTCAATGCTTCTGAGCATGCGTCGATTTGATTCTGAGCATGCGTGGGTTTTTTCTCCGTTGGAGTCCCACACAGACGATCGGAATTTCCTATCGTTTTTTTTTCCATCGGAAAAATTCAAAACATGTTCTATTTTTAACACAGATGGAAAAGAGTCCGATGGGGCCCACACACGATCGTTTTTTCAGATGAAAAAAGTCCATCGGACTTTTTTCATCTGAAAAAACTATCGTGTGTACAGGGCATAACAGTTGCAAAAGCTGTTCATTTTGGGTAAGAGGGTCCATCCTCTGCTCTGCAGGAATATTTCTGTGAGCCTATGGTGTCTGGGCACCTTCCACTCCTGAAACTCAATTTGTTTGCAGCTATGTGACAGTTGCACCTTCATGAATGTTTGTTAAAGCAGGACCCATTCTGTGCTGTGCAGAAATTTTTCTGTGGGCTTACAGTGAGTAACCATCATTAACGCCTAAAACCCAATTGCACATTCTTAAAAATGTGTTACGTCTTCTGCTTTCAAGACTTAATTTTAACTTCTACACAAAAAATCTTTTGCCAAAACCTACCTATTACAAATTCATTTTGGGGTGGAAATCAATCATATTGGGTTGCTGCTGCTTTACATAAGCCATTATGTAATAGTAAATGTAAAGTAAATGTAAAGATAGTAAAAATAGACATGCATTTTACCTGGTGCCAGAATATGGTGTCACTGACACTCTCCCAAAAAGTTATTATTGTACTGCAATTTCACACACAGCTTTAAAGTGGGACTAAACTCCTTTGGTTGATTTTTGCCTATAATAGGCCTATTATAATATATAATAACATGCACCGTTTAGGAGATATTTACTTGCTAAGCAGCCGGCGCATGAGCTCTGAAGGAACAGCATACCCATGTCATTCTTTCAGAGTCCTGTGCCATGAACAGCGGCTCCCACGTGCATGTGCGTGGGACTGATGTCACCGTGGCTCATCCAATCAAAGGTCCAAAGCCTGCCAATCCGGAAGGAAGACCAGGTGAAGATGAAAGCGATGCGTACTAGCACATTATAACTTTTCTTTGCAGGTTTAAAAATAAAAAGACAGTGGTTTACTACCACTTTAAGGCATCCCCCAAGCATGTTATTTAAAGAAATTGCATATTTTTATGTTCCCCCTTGAGCCACTCCAAAATGGCCTCTCCTTGTTGAACTACAACTTAAAATTTATTTTTATTTCTTTATGTCCCCCAGATCAGCAACCCCTTATGCCTTTTCATTTTCAATCCCTTGACTTTTATCTTTAAAAAATAGCCATTACTGAAAATTAATGTTTGACTCCCATTGTTTTCAAAGGGGTTCAGATTTCAGATCTGAATTTCAATAACATTTGCAAAAACAAACCCGGGTACATTGAGCTCATCAATACTGAGGGATTTTAAATGTAACATTTTATTTGCTGATTTGTCCTAAAATTTGTACTTTTACTTGAGCAGACACCCTGTGTTTTTCTTCATTTTCAGACAGACTGAGATACCGCAGACATTAATCCAGCCATGTATACAATGTAGAAGATAAAGATTTAGTTCTACTGCCTAAGCTTTACTTTAATTATTTTCAAATAAATCATAATGTAATGCTTCAAAAACTTTAGCACACCATTTAAGTAATAAATTGCTTTACATCACAGAAGGCTGAAGTTACAGTTCACGATCCGGGCAATATAAAAGTGAATAAAATGTTTTGGCATCAGTTAAGGATCTAATTATGGAACATTCCGTTTGGCCAAACAGGAATTAGTTTTAGATATAAACAGCAATTTTACATATTTAAAATCCATTAAATCTTTTAAAGAAGAAATAGATCACAGTGATTCAGCTCATTAAATGCATACATTTGATGGGATGGGAATTTATAATAATCCACATTATTTTTGGAATACTCACAAGGGTTATGAAACTCAAACAGCCTTAATAAGATGTGCAGAAAGCAATGATGTACAGAAAGTATTACCAACCAGTAAGTGGGCTGAAATGTGTTTTCAAACATTTGCTCATCACTAATCAGATGTTTGCATTCATTCTCTAATCACATTAGAAATCAGCACAAGCTCAATGGCACCCATGGCCATAAAAACTGACATTAAAACTCATGAACGATTATTTACCAGGCAAAGAGCCAAGTATAAAGTTCAGTAATCCATAGCAACCAATCAAAATACATCTTTCAGTGACCTGACTTTAGTAAACGAGTTCATAGGTGTTTGTTAGGGTTTATAAATTAATTTGGGGCTTACTTTATCCATTTATATAGTGTTGACAAATCAAGCAGACTATTCACTTGACCCATGCACTCAAGGAAACATGAGAAAAATATACCAAGGCCTCAAAGAGAGCATTGCTGATGGAAATCAACTCAAAACTCCAACATTACAAGGAAGAGTTTTAGCTGTTCATTGACATTGCTTTAAAATAAACATGTCTCAAAACTAGACAATTGAAACGGAGCATATGATGGAAAAAGTGAAAACTGGTAGAGTAGTCTCTTAGTGGAACGCATAGTGAATATATGAAAGGAGCAATGGTAGGTGAGTATAAAGCTCCCCATACCCTGTTAGATTTCTTTTATTCAGCCTGCATCAGATTACTCCATTCACGCTATATAGAACTGGCGGCTGTTGTCGGATTGCCTGAACAGTGGCAGCATTTGATTGCACTGTGCAGCTGAACATTTTCTAGCAGGCTCCTACAACAAAAATTCATGAAACAATCAAGTTTTTGTCCAATTGAACAGGAGTGGCAGAGCCACCCACTAAGCAAATGTTAGCCAGTTCATTAGGAACCAAATGAAATTCGCTCAGTGTATGGCTATGGCAACCTTAAAAATTCTGCAACTGAGTGATTCCCCAACACTGGGGATTGACAATCATGCCTTCCCAGGGGGATTGGGCTACTGAAGTGGACTGTATTAGGGACCTGCAACATCTGGTGGCTAAGGAAACTGGAAAGGACGAGCAGTCTTCTCTCACCTATACTTCATGGTCCATGTTCTGCTACTCCTTGGAGTTGATCTCTTGGGCTGAAGGTGACTTGGATGCCATCACCTCATAGCCTGGTCAGAGTGTATCTTATCCCCAGTCCTTCTGTCTACTTTCTTTCCATTCCTTCCCTCTTTTGCATATATGCACCATTAGAAACCCTTTGAGCAATCTTTCCATAACTCTTCCCTGTCCATTTTTGACAAAGTGCGGTCCCTACAGCATACTCTTTTCTAAAGCCTCGTACACACGGTCGGACTTCCATCGGACTTTTCCGTGGATTTTTGTCCGAACGGAGTTGGTTGGGAACACCCATCGCATACACACGCTCGGACTTTTCTGCAAACTTTCTTAAAACTTCTTACAACATCACGTGTTTTTTCTGCTCTTTTCTGATCTTTACTGCCACCCTTTGGTCAACTTCTGCTATTGTTGGTTGATTTTAACATTAGTTGTTTTGTCCATCGGACTAAAGTCCGATGGTTTTCTGTACACACGGTCGGACTTTGCTCCATCTGACTTTTGTTGGGCAAAAGTTTGTCCGTTTGCAGACCCAACTTTTGTCCGATGAAATCCAAAACCAAATGAAAAAAGTTTGTCCGATGGAGCGTACACACGGTCGGATTGTTGGTCCAACTTGCTTAAAACGAAGTTTGTTGGGCAAAAGTCCGACCGTGTGTACAGGGCTTAAGAGTAACCGTTTTTCAGTGTACTTCATGATGTCTTAATGATTTTTGTTCATATATGATACCCATGACGTTGACGTTGGTGCTCTGTATCTTTATGTGTGTCCTGTTCTTCTATGTCTTACATATCCACTGACTGACCTGCCTTTCTGAGACTATTTCATCACTTGAGAGATCATACTTTCCATATGTTCTTTTACGTACGACACCTTTTGTTTGTAATAGGTATATGCAAGTTTGTATTGGTTACTTTATCAATAAAGTAGGATTGAACTAAAAACTCAGCAACTGCAGGGGGGAGCAGAATAGGTTGAAGACTATAAAAAGGGGGCACAACTCTTTGGGGCCACCTGTATAGGATAGCGGCAGCCCCATGCACTATTTAAACTCTTGTTTGTTTAAAAAATGTGTTTAAATTGTTTAAAGAATTTTGGGGACATTTCCTCTTTAAGAAAATGTATGGATTTCTGCAGATGGAATTCCAGCCAATATGAATTCCTGGATTTTCTGGAAAGTCCTGACCCTATATAAGCTCCTGAGGGAATTGGGTTTTCCTCACACTGGGTCTCCTGTCTTAAGATAGCTCCCTCCCTCCTGCCTGTCGCAGGTACTTTATGAGGTTATCTGCCACCTGAATTTCAAGGGGATTGTTGTTGTAATTGCTGTAAAAGTTAAGCTCGAGTTCTCAAAACTGAGCTATTGGTTATATTAATATTGAAATGATTTGTATATTTACTATCAACAAGTAATTTGATTCATTAAGTTGACAAAATAATGCTAATACCAATAAGTTGCTGCGTCCTTTTTAATGCCATTTCATGTGTTCTGGCCTTTATTTAATATTAAAGAGGAAGTAGGGCTTACCTATAGGTACTGTAAATATCTCCTAAACTTGCCCCGTTTAGGAGATATTTACTGTATACTGAGCCGATTACATCATCAGCGTATGTGCTCTGAAGGAACGGACGCCCGTGACATTTCTTCAGGACCCGTGCCATGACCAGCAGCTCCCGCACACATGCACAGGAGTTACGTCATCGCAAATCGGGCCAATCACAGCGCCGGAGCCCGCGAACCTGAAAGAAACACCAGGAAAGATGTTAGCTGTGTCAGCGGTGTGGGGCGCCACTGGAACAGCTAAGTTCTAACGTAAGTATTAAAATATGAAATACACAACAAAAAGCTCATGCGCACCCGTTTTTACAATCCTTACTCAATTGTTAAGCAAAGCCACCCAAAGAATCTTTACATCCAATAGGCCCTTACTGCATTCTGTGATTTCTTCCTCTGGCACACATGTTCATAAAGGACACAGTCGGGATGGAGGCGCTTGGAAAAGAAACCACAAAGTGTGGTGTGGAAGCAGATTTTTAGCAGCAAAGTGAAGAGCCTAAAAACAGAATCTGGGACAGGGAAGTATGAAGTGTTCTTTTTAGCAGGAGCATTTCGTTATTATTTATTAGTTCAGTGACAAACTTGCTTTAAAAGAAAGCTCAAACTGACATACCTGTATATTTACAATGAGGTGATACCTTATTGTAGTAAATAGACAGCACATACCTTCTATCTACCTTACAAGATTTTACATCATCTCTTACTGCAGGATCAATATCTTACCTTTGCAGGAGTACCCTCATTAAGCAGTCACTGGATGCAGCAGCTGGAAACAAGATATTTTATCCCCCCAAAAAATAATAGTATGCTATCACACTAACATCAGGAAAATAAAGTTATTAACCACTTGACCACTGGGCACTTAAACCCCCTTAATAACCAGACCAATTTTCAGCTTTCGGTGCTCTCACATTTTGAATGACAATTACTCAGTCATACAACACTGTACCCATATGAAATTTTTGTCCTTTTTTTCACACAAATAGAGCTTTCTTTTGGTGGTATTTAATCACTGTTGGGTTTTTTATTTTTGCGCTATAAGAGAAAAAAGACTGAAAATTTTGTAAAAAAAAGATTTTTTTTTCGTTTCTGTTAGAAAATTTTGCAAATTACTATTTTTTCTTCATACATTTTGGCCAAAATTTATACTGCTACATATCTTTGGTAAAAATAAGTACAAATTGGTGGATATTATTTGGTCTTTGTGAAAGTTATAGAGTCCACAAGCTATGGTGCCAATATCTGAAAATTGATCACACCTGAAGTACTGACGGCCTATCTCAATTCTTGAGACCCTAACATGCCAGAAAAGTACAAATACCCCCCAAATGACCCCTTTTTGGAAAGAAGACATTCCAAGGTATTCAGAAAGAGGCATTGTGAGTTTTTTGAAGTTGTCATTTTTTCCCACAATTCTTTGCAAAATCAAGATTTTTTTTTTCTCTTTTTTTTTTTTCACAAAATTGTCATATTAGCAGGTTATTTCTCACACACAGCATATGCATTCCACAAATTACACCCCAAAACACATTCTGCTATTACTCCCGAGTATGGCGATACCACATGTGTGAGACTTTTACACAGTGTGGCCACATACAGAGGCCCAACATGCAGGGAGCACCTTCAGGCGTTCTGGAGCACCAAGGCCAATTCTGACATTTCTCTCCTACATGTAAAAATCATCATTTATTTGCTAGAAAATTACATAGAACCCCAAAACATTATATATGTTTTTTTAGCAAAGACCTTAGAGAATATAATGGTGGTTGTTGCAACTTTTTATCTCGCACGATATTTGCGCAGCAATTTTTTTAACGCGTTTTTTACGGAAAAAAAATGTTTTGTGCTTAAAAAAAAAAAAAAACAGTAAAGTTAGCCCAATGTTTTTGCATAATGTGAAAGATGAAGTTACGCCGAGTAAATAGATACCTAACATGTCGCCCTTAAAAATTGCACACACTCGTGGAATGGCGCCAAACTTCGCTACTTAAAAAATCCCCATAGGCGACGCTTTAAATATTTTTACTGGTTACATGTTTTGAGTTACAGAGGAGGTCTAGGGCCAAAATGATTGCTCTCGCTCTAACGTTCGCAGAGATACCTCACATGTGTGGTTTGAAAACCGTTTTCATATGTGGGCGGGACTTACGTATGCGTTCGCTTCTGTATGCGAGCTCACGGGGACAGGGGCGCTTTAAAAAAAAATATATATTTTATTCTTCATTTTACTTTATTTATTTTAGTTTGACATGTTTTTCCGCCCTAAACATTTTTTTGATCACTTTTATACCTATTACAAGGAACGTAAACATCCCTTGTAATAGGAATATGGCATGACAGGTCCTCTTTACAGTGAGATATGGGGGGGGGGGGGGTGTCAATAAGACCCCACATCTCACCTCTAGGCTGGGAAGCCTGAAAAAAATAGAAAAAAAAAAACAACAATCCTGGCTTTGATCGTAGCGGTGAGTCGGTAGAAGCACCGGAGGGCAGCGGGAGGGGGGGGCATCCCCTCTCGCCTCCCGTAAGAATGATCAAGCGGCGGAACAGCCGCTATGATTGTTCTTATGGAGTAGGGAATCGCCGGCTGAAAAAGCTAATATCTGAATGATGCCTGTAGCTGCTCCCATCATTCAGATATCCCCGCACAAAGTCAAGGACGTCATATGACGGCCGGAGGGCGGGAAGTGGTTATTGCAGAGTATTGCCGGGCATTGCGGAGTATTGCCGGGCATTGCGGAGTATTGCCGGGCATTGCGGAGTATTGCAGGGCATTGCGGAGTATTGCGGACTATGGCAGGGTATTGCGGTGTATGGCAGGGTATTGCGGTGTATGGCAGGGTATTGCGGTGTATGGCAGGGTATTGCACGGGTATTGCACAGGGTATTGTGGAGGGTATTGCAGAGTATTGTGGAGGGTATTGCAGAGTATTGTGGCGGGTATTGCAGAGTATTGTGGCGGGTATTGCAGAGTATTGTGGCGGGTATTGCAGAGTATTGTGGCGGGTATTGCAGAGTATTGTGCAGGGTATTGCAGAGTATTGTGCAGGGTATTGCAGAGTATTGTGCAGGGTATTGTGCAGGGTATTGCAGAGTATTTTGCAGAGTATTTTGCAGGGTATTGCAGAGTATTTTGCAGGGTATTGCAGAGTATTTTGCAGGGTATTGCAGAGTATTTTGCAGGGTATTGCAGAGTATTGTGCAGGGTATTGCAGAGTATTGTGCAGGGTATTGCAGAGTATTGCACCAGGGTATTGCAGAGTATTGCACCAGGGTATTGCAGAGTATTGCACCAGGGTATTGCAGAGTATTGCACCAGGGTATTGCAGAGTATTGCACCAGGGTATTGCAGAGTATTGCACCAGGGTATTGCAGAGTATTGGCAGGGTATTTTGCAGAGTATTGGCAGGGTGTATTGCAGAGTATTGGCAGGGTATAGCACAGGGATGGCTGAGCAGGGATGGATGGATGGATGGATCTGTGACTGCAATTGTCACAGATCCAGCCCACAGTGCTGCTGCTGCCATCCGCTCCCTCCCCCTCCCCTCTCACACTGTACCGATCGGTACAGAGGGGGGAGGGAGGAACCGGCGTCATCAAATGACGCCGGTCTGTTTACAAGTGATTGCTCCGTCATTTGACGGAGCGATCACGTGGTAAACGGCCGCTATCAGCGGCGATTTACCGCGATTCGTGATCCGCCGGGTCCTCTGGACCCGGCGGTCACGGAGTTTCCCGTGTGCGCGCCCCAGGGGGCGCGCGGGAGCGCGATTCTGGGAGGACGTTATATAACGTCCTCCCAGAGTTAAGCAACCACCTTGTCGACGTTATTTGTCGGCAGGTGGTTGTTAAGTGGTTAAACAAGGGTTTTATGATGCTGAACCACATCACACAGGGAAAGTTTATTGTCGTCTTCTAGCTAGGGTGTCCTCAAGCACAAGCCGTGATCAGTCACTGCAAAACTCCCTGTGACTCTGCAAATCCACAGTCAACATTTTCAAGTTTGTCTAAACTCCAGATGTGCTGCAGGCTTTGATGCATGTACCTGCTGCAATACCTGCAAACGAAGAGCCAGGGGCACAAAAAGCATACCAGAGGGAGTGGAGGGAGGGGCTTCAGCCTGTGCAGGAAACAAGGCCTCAGAGATGTCCTGTTGTTTTTACGGCGCTTTTCGGTTGCTAGCGGGGTGCTTTTACACTGGAGTGGTGAGCTTGCAGGACGTTAGAAAAGGTCCCGCAAGCAGCATCTTTGGGTGGTTTGGTAGCGCTGTATACACTGCTTCTAAACCGCCCCATGCCCATTGGAAAGAATGTGTAGAGATGGTGAAGTTTTAACCCTTTCTTCAGCGGGAGTTAAAAGTGCCCTGCTAGCGTCCGAAAAGCACCTCCTAGACAGCAGTAAAGCGCCGCTAAAACTAGCAGCACTTTACCACTAACACAGCCCGCACCACAGTGTGAAAAGGGTCTAAAAGCTGAGGGGACAAGTCACAGTAGTGGAGGCGCCTGCTGGAGCAAGTCCAATTGAGCAGGCATGGCATTAATTTCAGTTTGGGTATAGCCCTCCCTGTTAGGCTGGATTCACACCTATGCAGTTTTAGTGCTTTTTGCATTTTGCAGATTTGCACTACAGAATGTGTTCCATAGGAAACCATGTAAAATGGAATGTAGTGCAAATCTGCAAAATGTAAAAAGCACTAAAACTGCATAGGTGTGAATCCAGCCTTAGACAGAACCTTGTTCAATTAGTGGCCTGAAGCCAATCGGCTACAGCACTAATCAGTGTATTCTGACAGTGAGGAGTCCCCCCCATCAGAATAGAGTGTCCCAGCATCGCTTGTGTAGATGCAAGCACCTGTCAGCTAGTGATCTGAACAAAAAACCTGTGCACGTGTAGCGGGCACTCGTCCCACACTCCCAATCCCCTCTTTTGAAGTTCTCGCTCGCAATGTCTCTGGTCTAGGGGTATGATGGGAAAGGGAGTGCGGCCGCTACGCCAGGCTTCCACCACAGATGTATAAGTGGTATTGGCCAGAGTTATTTCTTTACCCTCGGGCCTGTATCGTGCATCGAATCCAATCGTCTGCTAGGAAACTGAGTCTCACACCGTTGCAAGTCCAACACTCCTTTATTCAGAGACTTACTTGCTTACAAACAGAACAGGAGGTGTGAAAGTGTAGATACATAGGCTCAGACACAAGTTCCTTCCTCCACTCTCCTCCAAAGAGTGGGCTATGGTCTCCGCACGAGGGAAATTCACCTTCCGGACGGTCTCCGACAAGAGGCTCACCCGTCACCGGCAGTATGCTGCACCGGGTCTTCAGATGAGGAGCTCTCCCCGGTCCATTACGTCCACCTCGGATTAAGGCGTCCACCTCCGGAGCACCCTAGGATCCTTCCCTCGCGGAACTCAGTGTTGGGCACTGAGTCCCGGACCTCCTTCCAAGTACCTCATCCCAGGCTAAAGGTGCCTGAGATGGAACGCGACCTCTGGTGGTCCTCCAGGCCTAGTGCCCAGAGGACGAAAAACACGAACTCCGTCCGCAGGCTAAAGGTGCCAGGGACAACGAACCCTGTGACAAAATGGCCGGCCCCCTTTATACCCCCCTCCGGCGTGCGTAACGGGTTCCCCGCCCCACCACACGGCTGCCGAAGTAGGACAAAAAGGGATTCGACCCAGCAATGATTCGCCCGTCGGCCCAAAGTGACAGCGCCACCCGGTGGACCGCCGGAGATACACCACTGGTGTCACCGCAAAAATTCAAAATTACTAGCGGGAAAGTAAATACCCGCTACATACTCCCCTCTGTCTTTTGACACTGGTCCCCAGTGTCTGGAGTAAACCACATCCTCAACGGCTGACATGACCCAGTCCAGAAACCGTTAACATTTTGAAAAACACAAAAAACTTTTGCAAAGTTGTGTCTGAGCCCCTGTAATAAAGAAAAAGAGGAGCCAAAGACATAATCAAACATTTCAAGGTTGCATTTTAACATTTACTTTTTCCCTCCCCATCCTGACTAAAGACCTCCCCAGAGTCTAAAATCTTGCTGGGATGTTCTCCTGCAGAGGGAAAAAAACAAAAGAAACCAACATGTAAATCCTGACACATATATTCATGTGTGGGAGTAAGAGAAATTTCTCCTAAAAAAAATCCCTCTTTCTCCAAAGTGTGGGTGCGTGGAAAGTGTCTGTAACGCTGCGCAACACTGCCACCTGGTGACAGCATCACGGTAACTGCACCCATGGAAATTCTTCTCTTTCCTTCCCTAAAGCTAACTACCCCAGAGTCTGTGATCTCTTGGCGGTGAAAATATGACCAGGAACAGTTCCTTTCTCTTTTCTTTCGGGCACACAAACACAATTGCCCCAAAAAGTTCAGTAGCATAACACAAACGGAGTCTCTTTCTCCTAGAGGTAGAAACGTGGGTGTGGCAGAGTTAGTGACTTTAGGTGCTGATCTACAGTCTCTAGATGATATTCCACATCTTCACCTTCCTTGCGTTTGATCACTACTCTATCTGCGTGGATGTGTCTTCCCACCATCCATTCCGCCTTGCAGTCTTTAAAGCGATGTGAAGCCTTAGGAGAACACGCTAAGTATCTGCGAGCGTGCGGGACTTTGAGTTGGGTCCAAACAAAATCATTGTACCAACGCTCCCTGCATACCTCCACCTCATACAGCAGGTCCTTCGGCAAGTAGGGATACTCCCATCCATATTCTGCAGCAACTTTTTGACCAAACAGTCTCTGTAATCTCGCCAAAGGAGGCATGGTTGATCTGTCCCCTTCCCCGGGCAGAACGACCGCATCTGGGTGGCGCGGTGCCTTGACCACATCTAATCTAGGCATTGGAGGCCTCAATAAAAGTTTCTTTGCCCCAGTGTCAGATGCGTGTGACACCGGTGATACAGGAGCAAGTTCAGGGAAAGATTCTCCTTCAGGCGCTGATGCCTCCACCCTTGGTGTGCTCTCTCCCACAGACATAGGCGAATTCCGAAACCCCCGGGATGCAGCAAGCGGTGCCTTGTCCCAGCCCTTCTCAGCAAACAAATCGTCTATTTGGACATCATCTCCCATATCAGAGAGAAACTCCAGGTCAGAAGTGTCACACTCCTCCGCTGGCATGTAGCCCTGTGTGGAAACAGAACATCCACACTCCGGAGACTTGCTAGGCCATGCCTTCCTGACACATCCTCCCTCACACCAAGTCTTCTCAGCCGGCTTACCTTGGCCTTCCTTGGGATGTCCGGAACTCTCGTCTACGGATCCATCCGGGCCTGGCGTAAGCGCGCGAGACGGTCCACCACCACCGCTGGTCGGGGCTACCACGCTGGTTCTCTTCTTCGGTGGCGGACGCTGTGAGACAGTGGTGACCGAGTCAGCATCCTCGGATTTCTCCCGTTGGTGCTTCACGACCTCTTCCGTGGTCGTCGCAGTGTGCGCAGGGGCGACTCTCACGGCTGTGACTCCTGCCTTCTTTGTGACGATGCCTGGAACCCGGCCTGGGTAGATGGTCTTCGGTCTCTCCACCGCCGGATCCACCTCGAACATGAACTCCCCACAGGCCTCACACCGTCCAAAGGGCTTCTGCAAACGTACCAGTCCCGAGCACCCAGGGCAAATCATGCCCAGGGCCTCCACGTCCATGCAGGAGTATAGGGCGAACCGACCCCTTGGCTTCAGCCGGATCCCCGTATCCGTGATCGGAGCAGCAGCAGTCAGGGTTGCAGTTGCCGGGTGAACTGGGATCCATGAGGCGGGTCCAAACATGGCGACCTGTTGCTGTTCCATCGTACACTGCTGAGTTTTCGCGCCAATGTCCCACGTGTAGTCCGTCACACGTACTGGACTCCTCCCCTTTTGCTCCAGTTCGCGGGCTTTTCACTTGTTTTCTTGAGACACGCCCACGAACTAAGCGGCGGGGCTTGTGTCTGATGGCGCAGTGCAATTAAAAACCCCCACGTGTAGTCCATCACACGGCTGGGCTTTCCCCCTTTCACCACTCTGCGTGCGCGGGCCTTTCCTCATCTGAGGTCATGTCCACGACTTTCGAGCAGGGCTGCACTTCGGCCTATGCACTTGACTCTTCCCGGCAGACACGCTCTTCTAACAAGTGATGCACAACACACATCCCGGACCCGAGCCCCCACGTGTAGCGGGCACTCGTCCCACACTCCCAATCCCCTCTTTTGAAGTTCTCGCTCGCAATGTCTCTGGTCTAGGGGTATGATGGGAAAGGGAGTGTGGCCGCTACGCCAGGCTTCCACCACAGATGTATAAGTGGTATTGGCCAGAGTTATTTCTTTACCCTCGGGCCTGTATCGTGCATCGAATCCAATCGTCTGCTAGGAAACTGAGTCTCACACCGTTGCAAGTCCAACACTCCTTTATTCAGAGACTTACTTGCTTACAAACAGAACAGGAGGTGTGAAAGTGTAGACACATAGGCTCAGACACAAGTTCTTTCCTCCACTCTCCTCCAAAGAGTGGGCTATGGTCTCCGCACGAGGGAAATTCACCTTCCGGACGGTCTCCGACAAGAGGCTCACCCGTCACCGGCAGTATGCTGCACCGGGTCTTCAGATGAGCAGCTCTCCCCGGTCCATTACATCCACCTCGGGTTAAGGCGTCCACCTCCGGAGCACCCTAGGATCCTTCCCTCGAGTCCCAGGCCTCCTTCCAAGTACCTCATCCCAGGCTAAAGGTGCCTGAGATGGAACGCGACCTCCGGTGGTCCTCCAGGCCTAGTGCCCAGAGGACGAAAAACACGAACTCCATCCGCAGGCTAAAGGTGCCAGGGACAACGAACCTCGTGATAAAAATGGCCGGCCCCCTTTATACCCCCCTCCGACGTGCATAACGGGTTCCCCGCCCCACCACACGGCTGCCGAAGTAGGACAAAAAGGGATTCGACCCAGCAATGATTCGCCCGTCGACCCAAAGTGACAGCGCCACCCGGTTGACCGCTGGAGATACACCACTGGTGTCACCGCAAAAATTCAAAATTACTAGCGGGAAAGTAAACACCCGCTACACACGTATAGCAACGTTAGGCCTGGTTCACACCTATGCATTTTTTAGTGCATTTTCAGTTTTGCAGAAACACACTACAGTCCATTTAACATGGTTTCCTATGGATGTAGTTCACATCTGTGCATTTTATGGAAAGGGCCAGGGACCAGCAGGTTGTGTTTTTGGTTCCATAGACTTCAATGGATCAAAAACGTGTATTTTCAATTTTTCAAAAAGAAAAATGCAAAATGCACCTAAAATATGCATCAACTGCAACCTGCATAGGTGTGAACCAGGCCTAAAGGATGAGTTCACCTCAACACTATACAGGGTTGTATACAGCACACCTGTAGTTCATTTACACCCTATACAGGGTTTAACATGTTTTAGTTGCCCCCTCCCCTCCTCTGCACCCACACAGCCTCATCATTAAGGCTACTTTAAAACTAAGGCGTTGCGCCGTAATTTTTGCGGTGCTATTCGGCCGCTAGTGGGGTGCTTTTAACCCCCGCTAGCGGCCGGAAAAGGGTTAAAACCGCCAGCTTTGCCAGCAGTTCGGCGGCACTGCCCATTGATTTAATTGGACAGGGGCGCTGTAGGAGCAGTGTATACACCGCTCCTACAGCACCTCAAAGATGTGGCTGGCAGGACTTTTTGGAGCGTTCTGCCAGTGCACCGCTCCAGTGTGAAAGCCCTCGGCTTTCACACTGGAGTGAAAAGAAGAGGCTCTTTCAGGGTGCTTTGCAGGCACTATAGCCTGCAAAGTGCCTCAGTGTGAAAGTAGCCTCAGGCTCGATTCACACCTATGCATGTTGCTTTTGAGCGTTTTTGCCTTGCTTTTTACGGTGCTTGCCGCGTTTTTCAACATGCGTTTTTACCGCAATTTGCGTTTTGCGTTTTTTTTAAATATTTCATTATTTTTATACAGTAATTTTTATTTTTATACATTTCCCTTAAAAAAAACCAAAAAAAAACCGCAAAACGCAAATCGTGGTAAAAACGCGGTAAAAATGCAGCAAAAACGCGGTACTTGCGTTTTTGATGCTGGTCCATTGACTTCTATTACATGCAAAACGCTGCTTTTTGCAGGAAAAAAAGTCCCCGACCCTTTCCAAACACGCAGAGGCACAAAAATGCATTGATGCGAACATGTTCCATAGGATCCCATGTTAAAAAATTTCCATGCATTTCTGCAAAATGCAAAATGCACCAAAAAACGCATTAGTGTGAATCGAGCCTAAGTCATAGGAATCTGAGAATGTATAAACTACAAATTCAATCCAACACTGCAGCCGGCACACTGATCAGCACACCTGTAGTTCATTCACACTGCCTACAGCTATGCAATGATAGCCATACAGAGGTACGGGCAACAGAACTGTAGGCAGTGTCTGCAGGAGCCTGACACTTCACCTGCACTCTACTGATTGCGGGCGCAATACTTTGCAGTCTCCAGTTTTAAAAAATAATAAATGCCTTAGCTAAAATTATTGCATTTATAATTTTTTTATAAAAAGGTGAACAAAGGCATTTGCTATTGAACTTAATTTTTCTCGGCTCATCGTACGTCTTGTACGTCACCGCGTTCTTGACGTTCGGAGTTTTCGACAACATTTGTGTGACCCTGTGTATGCAAGACAAGTTTGAGCCACCATCCGTCGGAAAATTATCCACGGTTTTGTTGTCGGAATGTCCGATCGTGTGTACGCGGCATAACAGGAAACTTCATTCACCTATGGTTCCAAGACCCTTTTTTGAGATTATCTCTCGCAACCTCTGGTGGCCATCGATTAGGCAGGATGTTTTAGCCTTTGTCCAGGCCTGTGAAGTTTGTGCCAGAAGCAAGAGTAGTACCTCTAAGCCCCCCTGGTCTCCTACGTCCTCTAACAATACCTACCTGTCCTGGACCCATTTATCTATGGACTTTATCACTGACTTGCCTTCGTCCCAGGGATGCTCCACGATCTGGGTGGTGGTAGACAGGTTCAGTAAGATGGCCCACTTTGTTCCGCTTCCGAAACTGCCATCTGCTAAAGAACTGGCATCTTTATTCATTAAACATGTTTTCAGGCTTCATGGGGCACCAATTAACCTCCCTGGCGGTATGATTCTGTCAGATTTTAGGTGCTGAAAGCGGTACCATTATTCTGCATGGAAATTTGGCGTTTTATATTGCAGGCCTGTAATTCTTAGGAATAACTCACTTAAATCTGTCCAAACCAGAGTCTAGTAGACATCCCGGGTATGATAAAGTTCAAAAAACAAAATTATACATTATAATAAAATAAATAACTATAAAATAATTATAACAAATAATATAATAATAATAATAAAAGTGTTTTTCAGTGTTTGATGACGAATTTCCCCACAAATCGCTATCGCTTAATTCTGTGAGTGATTCTAATTTATTATCGCTGTTTTTTAGCTGGTCTAAAACCACTTTTGACATAAAGGGACACTTTTTGGTTGCTATGGACAATCTCCAGTTTCTAGGCAGAAAGAAAAGTTTTTATTATATAAAAGTGCATGCAGGACACTGGGCAGACCACTAGGGACAATGGGGGTGTGTAATTATTACATACAGTACTGTAATCTGTAAGATTACAGTGTACTGTATGTATACTGTGTTTTAACTTTTTTGAATTTGGCGCCGAACTCCGTCCCCGTGCGTCGTAACATCGCAGGGAACGGGGCTCGGCGGCACTCGGAAGTGTGTGAATCGAGCGAGGAGACAGCTCGATCACACAGCGGAGAGGCATCGCAGGATCCAGGGGACAAGGTAAGTTACTCTGCCTGGATCACTGCGATGCAATCCTGAGTCTGGCTCGGGGTTACCGCTTTTGGTGCTGAAATTTAACCCCGAGCCAGACTCGGGAATACCGCCAGGAAGGTTAACATTGTCTCAGACCGTGGCTCTTAGTTTATAGCCCAGTTTTGGAAGGCCCTTTGCTCTCAGCTGGGGATTAAGTTATCGTATTCTTCAGAATATCATCCTGAGACAAATTGCCAAACAGAATGGACTAATCAGACTCTAGAGAAGATGGTACTGTACGTTGTCTGATGGCCAATGATGATGTGGAGTGGGTCAACATCCTTCCATGGGCAGAGTTAGCCTTTATAATTGTGCCAGCTCATCTACCTCTCCTTTCTTCTGTGTATATGGGTTGCATCCTCGTGTGTGCTCCTTTGATCTTCCACCCTCTGATATTCCAGTTGCCAACACTACGATCGTAAATTTTTCCAAAATCTGGTCCGATGTTAATCGTGCTATTTCTCGCTCTGTGCAGGCTTTTAAGAAAATGGCTGACAAGAGGCGCTCAAAGGTACCAGGATATAAAGTTGGTGACAAAGTGTGGCTATCATCTAGGAATCTGTCCCTGCATGTTCCATCCAAAAAAGTTGGCCCAAAATTCATCGGGCCCTATGACATTTTGGAGATTGTTAATCCTGTGTCCTATAGATTAAAACTTCCCCCATCCATGTGCATTCCAAATGTCTTTCATGTTTCATTGTTGAAACCTGTTTATTCCAACCTCCAAGTAAATGAACCAGAACCTGTGGATGTGTTGGACAGTCAGGAATATGAAGTAGCATCTATTCTTGATTCCAGGCGAGTATGCAATTCCTTACAATATCTCGTTCATTGGAAAGGTTTCGGCCCAGAGGATCGATCTTGGGTCCCAGCTTGTGATCTTCATGCTGATCGACTTAAGAAGAAGTTCCATCTTCATTATCCAAGTAAGCCTGGGGGTGCAGGAGCAACCCCTCGAGAAAAGGGGGGTACTAGGATCCATTTTGGACCCAACACAATTCACCTAACACAGCCTTTGGCTGGGAAACAACAGTGATTGGCCAGCTCACCTTTAAATCACCTGTATCATCATCCAATCAATACTCGTGATAGAGTTACCTTTGTGTGCCACTGTTCCAGCTGATATCTGCTCTGTGTACTTCGTGTATGACCCGGCTTGTTTGACCTTGCTTGCTCGCTTCTGAGTCGGTACCGTTTGAACTCTGATCTACCTGTGTATGACCCAGCTTGCCTAGACTACGCTTTGCCTGACTCTACTGTAGTACATTCATCTGCAGCGGTGAACTACAAGCACTAGCCAACATCCATCTGCAGCGGTGAACTACAAGCACCAGCCAACATCCATCTGCAGCGGTGAACTACAAGGTCCAGCCAATATCTACCTTTATCTGCAGCGGTGAACTACAAGTCTCAGCTGACCTGCTCTGCTTAGACCTGCTCATGGTATGTGCTCTTGTTCTTGAACTCTTTGCATAATCAGCATACCTGAACTGTTATCTGCTCCTAGCCTGACAGTAAGATAAAAGAAGGCATATCCTAAAACCAAAGGTTAAAAAGAGAAAATAGAGAGACTGCGCTCTCTCAAGGATAATGGGATTTTGGTTGGAGATAGTGTGTCTGTTACAATGTAACTTAGATGAAATCATAGATGTATGCGGTGCCCTGAAGAAGCATTTTGCAAAACATGTTGGCCCCTCTGCATATCCACGCATCTGATTTCATGCATCAAGCATCAATTCACGGTCTAAAACAGGGATGCCCAACCTTTTGAAGAGTGAGGGCCACTTAAGTGACTTGGTAACCGGTCGAGGGCCACAATAAAATGAAACGGCTGCACTGCACCTGCGGATCAGTTTGAAGGCAGCCCAGTGTAGCTAGTGTACCAGTGTAGAGAACAGATATGCCCATTGCTGTTTAATTTTAATTAAAAACTGACCTTAATC
The DNA here is from genome assembly GCA_029206835.1 of Rana muscosa. Classification (NCBI taxonomy): domain Eukaryota; kingdom Metazoa; phylum Chordata; class Amphibia; order Anura; family Ranidae; genus Rana; species Rana muscosa. The sequence goes on from CM055121.1 coordinate 576,205,450, forward strand.
CTCACGATTCCTGCAGGCTGCTGTCCCCCAGGTGGTTAAGGCTGGCGGCTGTTGCTGGCGTTCCCCCTGGGTGAGTATGGCTGGCAGGTACTGCTGGTGGGTACTGCAGGCAGGTATCACTGGTGGGTACCACTGGCAGGTATCACCGGCGGGTATCGCTGGCGGGTACTGCTGGCGGTTATCACTGGCATGTATCTCTGGTGGGTACTGCTGGTGGGTATCACTGGTGGGTACTGCTGGTGAATATCACTGGTGGGTACTGCTGGCGGGTATCACTGGCAGGTACTGCTGGCGGATATCAGTGGTGGATACACTGGTGAGTACACTGGCTGGTACAGTGGTGGGTACACTGGCTGGTACACACTGGTGGATACACTGGCTGGTAAAGTTGCAGGTACAGTGGTGAGGAAACGGGCTGGTACACTGGTGGGTACACTGGCTGGTACAGTTGCGGGTACACTGGCTGGTACAGTTGCAGGTAGACTGGCTGGTACAGGGGTCGGTACTGGCTGGTACAGTGGTGGGTGCACTGGCTGGTACAGTTGCAGGTACACTGGCTGGTACAGTGGTGGGTACACTGGTTGGTACAGTGGTGGGTACACTAGCTGGTACACTGGCAGGTACAGTTGCAGGAACACTGGCTGGTACAGTGGTGGGTACACTGGTTGGTACAGTCGTGGGTACACTGGCTGGTACAGTGGTGGGTACACTGGCTGCTACAGTGGTGGGTACACTGGCTGCTACAGTTGCAGGTACACTGGTGGGTACACTGGCTGGTACACTGGTGGGTACACTGGCTGGTAGAGTGGTGGGTACTGGCTAGTACAGTGGTGGGTACATTGGCTGGTACACTGGTGGGTACACTGGCTGGTACAGTTGCAGGTACACTGGCTGGTACAGTTGCAAGTACACTGGCTGGTACAGTGGTGGGTACACTGGCTGGTACGCTGGTGGGTACACTGGCTGGTACACTGGTGGGTACACTGGCTGGTACAGTTGCAGGTACACTGGCTGGTACAGTGGTGGGTACTGGCTGGTACAGTGGTGGGTACACTGGTAGGTACCATGGCTGGTACAGCGGTAGGTATACTGGTGGGCACAGTGGTGGGTGCACTGGCTCAAACAGTGGTGAGTATCCTGTCTGGTATAGTGGCACTGGTCGATACAGTGGCAGGTACACTGGTGGTTGCACTGATTGAAACAGTGGTGGGCACCCTGCCTGGTATAGTGGCAGGCACACTGCCTGGTATGGTTGCGGGCACACTGCCTGGTATAGTGGCAGGCACACTGCCTGGTATAGTGGTGGGCACACTGCCGTGTATTGAGAGTCAATACTCACTGATGTGTGCAGAACAGAGCCCACGCTAAAGGAAGCATGCGGCTGCAGCAGAGAGCAGAGCCGATGCTTCCAGTATAGCGTCGCCCCTGTCATAACGGAGTGATACCAAATGCACTCCGCCTGTGACGGAAGCGATAGGAAGCATCGGCTCTGCTCTCTGCTACAGCCGTATGCTTCCTGTACTGCGGGCTCTGCACTCTGATACTCGGAAATAGCAGGCGGAAACCCGCGATCTGGCGGCGGGCCGCATCGGAGCGGCCCATGGGCCACATGTGGCCCGCAGGCCATCGGTTGGGCGCCCCTGGTCTAAAATATGTATTATGACTGTGATTTGTATCTGATACTATTTAATACATTTATACTTTCTTAAAGATTTTTCTGTTTTGAGTGCTCACCTTAGTAACAGACACACTATCTCCAACCAAAATCCCATTATCCTTGAGAGTGCGCAGTCTCTCTTTTTTCTCTTTTTATCAATTACCAGGGATTGGGAGATACCTGTCTGTTTCTGGAAACTGTCCAACCAACATACATATATATAAAACCAAAGGTTGTTATCTCAGGGACCTAGGCTGAACTGCAGCAATCCAGAGAGGTATTTAGTAACCCTACTATTTAAATTATATGCATTTAGTTGAGGCAAGTGGAAGTCCTTATACTGGCCATACAGGTTCTGATTAGTGATCACTCCCAATAAAATAATCTTTCCTGTAATGTGAATGCTCAAATGGCCAATATGTTCCGGCATAATTGAAGGTTTCTGCTAAAACTGTACACAAACCTTGCTTTTGAAGTGTGTCATATAAGCTCCACACATTGTACAACTGTTGCAAGTGACAATACAGCCTTCATGACATTGTCTGAAAAGACTGTTATGTGCTTTATGACTATATGTGTAGCACACCCATCCTTTAGCCCCTGCTTACCTTCACCTGTGGGGGCAGGACACACCATGCCACAAGCCCGTGTCCTCCTTATCAGAGGTCAATCGGTGTTTACAGATTTGGGTCCTGCAGCGAGTTACCTCTTTCCACTGGTTCTCATCCCCAGATTATAGGGAAAAGTCTATATTCTTCCCCAAGAAGGCCAATGTCCACACGATTCAGACACACAACACCCGACTCACTCGTCGCCACTCGATCCTGAGTGGGTTTAGCTCACCTGGATAGATCCCTCTCACAGTCTAGCAGCCGGAGTGGAGCTCGAACAGTACTATCACTTTGTCCCCTCCAGGGACGGGTTCAGGAGATCCTCTATAGCAGCAAAATCCTGTTATTCCTGAATCCAGAACTTCCCTTAACCTTCTGTAGGATTCAAAGAACAGACGATGCCAATGGGCACTCTTTGTTGAGCAAGGAATCCTTTCCTCTGACAGGTCACCAGGCCTTTCCCGAGACAGCAACCTACTTTTACAAGTCTCCTCTGTGGGGCCAATCCTCCCCTGGCTTCCTCTCGGTCAGAGCGGGTACCCTCACCTGGGCACCCTGGGACTCCAATGTGCTGATTGTAGACCCAGTCAATGGTACTAGGCCTACCTGAAACATCACAGCCTCAGGCAAAAGGTGCCCGAAACTCTGCGGCCAGTCCACGCACCCCCAAGGGGTACACTCCCCCGGGTACTCCTCCGGGTACTCCTCTCCCCGGGCACTCCTCCCTAAACATGGCATCTGCCCCTTATATACCCTCTCCCGGCATGCACAGCGGGCCAGGCCCCGCTGACTGCATGGCAGCCGAGAGAGGACATCCAATGTGCCACTGTGTCACCCTAAGTTCGACCCTAGGCAACAGCGCCACCCACAGACCAAAAGGGAACCGCACACCAGACAACACCACAGCAGAGCAGAGTCCAGCACTAAATTAGAAAGCCTGGGCCAAATTATGGCCCAGGCTGTCCCTTAAATTTGGGCATAGCGACCCCCTAAATTTAGGGGTCTGCCACATATACCCCCCTCTTAAAGGGCCACTGTCCCCAGTGGCTGGAAGAGATCAGAAGACCCCCCTCAATGCTGAGTGGGTTCTGGTCTTTTCCAGAACTATGTACAATAAATTGGTTCGGTGTCTGAATCAAATTTTGGAGACAGAGTAAAGAGAAGAAAGAAAAGAAGGAAACATATAGCAATACACATTACATACATATATTATTATTTATTTATTTATTTTTAATCCCTCCCGCAGTCCTATCATATTTTCCCACCCATTCTCCGGTAGAGTTGATAGCCAATCAGAGGGAGAAAAACAAACACACCATAAACATATCCTAACTTCCAGAAAACAAAAGCGAACCATTCCTCCTAGAAAGAATGACTGGCTTTTGCAGCATAAATTTCTGCAGAACACCACCACCTAGTGGCAGCGCACATCACTACACTGTCATTTGATGTGCATAGGCATGTATTAACACACAGGAACCTTCCTTCTTGATCACGGCGACTTCCTGCTTTGGCCCTGACTAACTTACCCAGTGTTCAGTTTTCTCTCTTTTTCTTTTCTTTTTTAAGAGCAAAAGAAAAACTTTTTTCTGCAGGACTGAAGAGGGGATAAAAAACAAACAGCTCTCCGATTCCTCTGTAGAGTAAGTTCCCCCTTTTAAAGGAGGGCCAAGTCAACAGTTCAAGGCAGGTTCCCTGAAGTGGAATAATAAAAAAACACAAGTTCCCACTTCAGAGATAATACTGGGGATCAGGGAGGACAAGAGTTTTCCACTGTCTGTCTAAAGTCTCTATGAAATAAACAGCATCTTCTCTGTCCTTGCTGCAAATTACCACACGGTCCGCATGGATGTGCCAACCATAAGTCCAGTCTTTGTGGCAACCTTTATAAAGGGCTGTCATTTCAGCTGAACACTTGAAATACCTGTAGCCTCTTGGTACTTTTATATGATCCCACACAAAGTCAGCGTACCATCGTTCACGGGAGGCCTCAATCTCAAAGAGCAGTTCTTTGGGAACATAGGGGGTATTCCCAACCATAGTCTGTGGCGACCTTTTTGTTGAATAACCGCTGTAATCAAGCCAAAGGTGACATGGTCGCCCGATCTCCTGCTCCAGGAAGGACAATAGCATCCGGAGACCTTCTCAATGGTGCTAGCTCCAGCAGTGGCAAAGGGGGCCGCAATGGTGCTCGGACATCAGTAACAACAAACACGGAGGGTGCCGGAGCAGGCAAAGCGGGCGTGGGATTAGTCTCTTCCTTTGTTGTAAGGGCTTTCACTCGGGGTGTAGTTTTCCCGGAGTCCATTGGCGAAACTCCCCCTAAACTGCGGGGTGAAGCCACCAGGAATTTTATCCCAAACCTTTTTGATAAAAACTTCATCAACATCATGGTCATCTCCCACATCCGAAGATGAATCCAACTCCGAGGTATCATACTCCTCCGCCGCCAGGCAATTGATGGTGGAGACAGACACATTGTCCCCGAAAATAGAGGGCTTCCGCGGGCTGGTTGTCCATGCATCCCCAATAGTGTGGGTTATGGGCTTCCTTCCCTTTCCCGGTAAACACAATGTCACAGTTCCCCCAGCCTCCTTACCGTCCCCTGACGTGGATCTCCTGGAGGTCCCTCCGGCTTGAAGATCTGGTTCAGGTAGGCGCTGGGGCAGGCTTCGACCGCGGCTGCGGGAGGCCTTAACGTATCCCACCTTCCGCTTGGCGAGTGGAAGAGAGGTCTCCGTTGTAACGGAGGCAGCATCTGCGATGACATCCGTCGCAGGCTCCGTGGCAGTCGGAGCGGTGCGCGTGGGCCTGGCTGTGGGAGTTTTGGTTTCCTCCTCAAGAGTGGCGATGCCTGTAAGGCAGTTGACCCGGTAACCCCTGGGTTTCTCAGTCGGTTGATCCACTTTGAAAAGGAACTCTCCGCACGTAGTACATCTTCCAAATGGCCGAAGTTGTACCGCCAGTCCTTGGCATCCAGGACAGAGCATGCCCAGGGCCTCCGCATCCCTGCACGTGTAGAGAGCGAAGCGGCCCCTAGGCTTGAGCCAGATCCCTGTATCCATCAGGGGGGCAGTGAGGGGAGCAACGTCCATGGTTGGGGTAGGTAAGAACATCCGTGGTCCCGGTGCAACAGAAATCCATGGGGCGGCAGACATGTTGCTTCTCCTTCACTAGTTCCACTCGCACTGTCCCTTGGCGCCAAGACGCCACGTGCAACACACAAGTTGGCGGGGGCTCCTCCCCCTTTTTCCTCTCTGCACGTAGCTCGCAGGCTTTTGAGGCAAGCCCACAAACTACGCAGATAGAAAATCCAGCATAGGTTTAGGCCTGTACCTCCATTTCTCTCACAAGTGACGCAGTTCAATTTTTCCCGAAATGGCCGACTTCCACAGAACCACAAACAGGGGAAAAAATATAGTCCAACTTCCAGGGGTAGCTGCAAAATCCCGGACTCAAGCCCCCATGTGTAGCACACCCATCCTTTAGCCCCCGCTTACCTTCACCTGCAGGGGCAGGACACACCATGCCACGAGCCCGTGTCCTCCTTATCAGAGGTCAGGCGGTGTTTACAGATTTGGGTCCTGCAGCGAGTTACCTCTTTCCACTGGTTCTCATCCCCAGATTATAGGGAAAAGTCTTCCCCAAGAAGGCCAATGTCCACACCACTTTAACTCCAACAAAGAGTTTATTTTCCTTTTGTTTCAGTTAACGGGAAATTGAAGAGAGAAAGAAGCTAGCGAAGATAGGAGGTAGATTCAGACACACAACACCCGACTCACTCGTCGCCACTCGATCCTGAGTGGGTTTAGCTCACCTGGATAGATCCCTCTCACAGTCTAGCAGCCGGAGTGGAGCTCGAACAGTACTATCACTTTGTCCCCTCCAGGGACGGGTTCAGGAGATCCTCTATAGCAGCAAAATCCTGTTATTCCTGAATCCAGAACTTCCCTTAACCTTCTGTAGGATTCAGAGAACAGACAATGCCAATGGGCACTCTACAGGGTTAACTTTGTTGAGCAAGGAATCCTTCCCTCTGACAGGTCACCAGGCCTTTCCTGAGACAGCAAACTACTATCACTCGTCTACTCTGTGGGAACGATCCTCCCCTGGCTTCCTCTCGGTCAGAGCAGGTACCCTCACCTGGGCACCCTGGGACTCCAATGTGCTGATTGTAGGCCCAGTCAATGGTACTGGGCCTACCTAAAACGTCACAGCCTCAGGCTAAAGGTGCCTGAAACTCTGCGGCCAGTCCACGCACCCCCAAGGGGCACACTCCCCCGGGTACTACTCGGGTACTCCTCTCCCCGGGCACTCCTCCCTAAACATGGCGTCTGCCCCTTATATACCCTCTACCGGCATGCACAGCTGGCCAGGCCCTGCCCACTGCAAGGCAGCCGAGAGAGGACATCCAATGTGCCACTGTGTCACCTGAAGTTCGACCCTAGGCAACAGCGCCACCCACAGGCCAAAGGAGAACCGCACACCAGTCAACACCACAGCAGAGCAGAGTCCAGCACTAAATTAGAAAGCCTGGACCAAACTATGGCCCAGGCTTTCCCTTAAATTTGGGCATAGCGACCACCTAAATTTAGGGATTCGCTACATATGGATCTACCTTTATATAAGATAAATTTAAGTTTATTTTTATTTTCTACCTGTAAATGACCATTGTGATGTTTTATGCATACAACATAAAATGATTATATAAAAAGCTTGTAATATAAGAAATCAACTTGTCCACATTTCCTATGTGCCTCTCAGGAGGACATTTTGATGTAATATATGTTGCTGAAATGCAGGTGACCCTGCTGTGATAGTTTCTTATCCAGGCAAAGTACAGGTTCCATAAATGCTCATTTTAGACACTCTAATGCACTGGGATAAACTGGAACAATGTGGAGTGCTCACTGGAAGCTGCTTAATACAATGTTATTGTTGCGTTGTTAGCAGCTATCATAAATCACTGTAATAATAAATGCTGAGAGGGGAAAAGCAAGCTTCAGCCTTCCAGGAAAACAGCACAACAATACTATTGGGTTTGCTGTCACAAGGAGAACTAAAATTGTGTTTTTACTTAACTACTTCAATACAGGGCACTTTTACCCCCTTCCTGCCCAGGCCAATTTTCAGCTTTCAGTGCCGTCGCATTTTGAATGACAACTGCGCGGTTATGCAACGCTGTACCCAAATGAATTTTTCATAATTTTCTTCACATAAATAGAGCTTTCTTTTGGTGGTATTTAATCATCGCTGTTTGTTTTTTTTTTAATAAAAAGTAAAAAAAAAAAGAAAAAAAAAAGTTTTTGTTTAGTTTCTATTAGCAAATTTTTCAAATAGGTAACTTTTCTCCTACACTAATGTGCACTGATGAGGTGGCACTGATGGGGTGGCACTGATGAGGAGGCAATAATATGCAGCACTGATGGGGACTGATAGGTGGCACTGATAGACAGCACTGATAGGTGGCACTGATGGGTAGCATTGATTGGCATAACGGATGGGCACAGATTGGCCTCACTGATGGGCACAGACAGGTGTCGCTGATGGGCACAGAGTGGCATCACTGTTGGGAACTATTTGGGCTGCATTGTAATAAGTGCCCTGTTACCTTTACATGTTTTCTCTGTCAATGTGAGAGAGGAAAAGCCAGTAAATGACACTTCCTTGTTTACATGTGATCGCTTGTGTTTGGACACAACCGATCACATGGGAAAAGAGCCATGGCCATGGCTCTTTGCCGAGATTGGGGTCACGACGTATCCCAGGAACACGGCACGCTCACAATCGTGGCTAAACTGGGTGCCGTCATATGACGTCGTCCCAGAACAAGAGCCGCTCCGCCCTCGTTTGACAGTGAGCGGGCAGGAAGTGGTTAAAGAGGAAGTAGCCTCAATTTTAAAAAGCACTGTCCATTAATATTACTGGTACAATTATAAAAGCTTTTTTTGTTAGCTCCAAGTTTATGCCACTTAAAGTGTTACTAAACCCAGGACCCTGAATTCACTATATCTGGTCTTCCACAGTACACATAAATGCAATTATTTTAGTAAATATAAACTGGTAAATACCTTTTCTCATCAGCAGTATATGCAGTCTTGTGACTTCTATCAGTGGCTGGTTAAAACTTGTAGGAGGAGTTTTCATTTTCCTCTGACTGTGCAATAAGGCCGGATGACCCCTGACCCTCTGTCTGGACAGTGATGATTGGCCCAGTGCTGATCAAGTGCACTCTCCCAAGAAAACGAAAAACTCTCTAGCAATACACATCAAACTGACCAAAGGCTCTGTCTTATCAGGAGATGAATTGGGGAATGTGGAAGAAGTAGATGATCAGATAAGACAGGATCAAACAGCTTTTTTTTTTTACACATGGCGGAGGATTAACCCCTTAGGTTCCACAGTGAGTATAACAAGAATGCTTTTCTGCATACACAGACTGATTTTACTGTTGTGGGCTTAGTAACACTTTAAGGTCCAATTACAAGGGGCCATCTAGGAGTAGTACATCCTCTCTGATGTTTTGGTGCAGGAGACCCTATTTCAGTACGATTTCAAAGCCACCGGTCAGTGTGATTTCATGTGCGGCTTGCAGACATCTGTGGGACTTCATGCACACGGGTCTATGCAAGTCGCACATGAAATTGCCAAAAATAGTGCAGGAACCTTTTTTGAAATCAGTGCAAGTCAGAGTTGCACCGATTTGAACGGTTCCATAGGCACAAATAAAGTGTGACTTGTCATGCGACTTTAGGCTGTCAACCAGTGTGAACGGGTCCTAATGTGAGTCTAAAACAAAAAGAAGATAACTGTTATTTGAATTGAAGAACAACTTTTCAATCGTTTTGTGAATAATGTTCAAAAATAAAGAAAACAACAACATATCCTTTCTTAGAACCAATAGCGCTAAAATGCATTATGTTTGCAGCTATGCAGGGCAAAGGAAGCAAAAAAGTGACAGGTCGTACTTTGGGCCAAGAAGTCCACTGTATATTTCAAAATACACCCACTTATCCACCCTAATATTAAATATATTTTGTTCTGATATCGTGAAATGATTGCATATTCTTCCATCTTTGTTTTCATGGACTATCATAATTGGAGAACATTTGTTTAGTTCTCCTTTAATACAACTAAAGAACAGTGTAACTTAGTTATCTAGGTAGTACAGGTAACTTCCTTTCTTCAGTCTAGTAGAATGTTTAATCTGATAGGGATGAAGGATTTTCTTACAAGCGTGGAATTGTGCTTGTCTTTTTAAATAATATATGTGTATATGCCCCTTCATTAGTCAATGTAATGGTATACAGGCTCTCCTCACTTAACGACCAGGTTCCATTCCAACGACCAGGTCGTTAAACTAATTGGTCGTTAAACGAGGAGCAACAAGTAATCAATACTTTAAACATTACTGTACTGTATTGTGAAAAAAAGGTCTAAACATAAAACTCCAACTCAATAACGTTGTTTTAATTTGCATAAGTACAGAACACAAACAAAAATTCTGTACTGTACAATACAATGATGTACAGCGTATCGTTCGGGTGAGAAGAGCTGGTTGTAATTCCGAGTAGTCATTAAACAAGCAAGTCGTTAAACGAGGAGTATCTGTATATTAGTGGCGCCACTGAAATAAGGCACCTCTACAGTTTCACATCAACCAACGTTTCTTGGTAAGTGTGGTGTAAACAGGGATTTATGTAATTTATGCTATGTTTTCAAAACACATTAAAAGCCAGGTCATAGTGCAAGAAGTAAAACTTATGCCTTGTACACACGATCGGAATTTCTGATGAAAAAACTCAGACGGAATTTTTTCATCGGATATTCCGACCGTGTGTGGGCCCCATCGGACTTTTTTCCATCAGAGTTTAGAAATAGAACATGTTCTATTTTTTTCCAATGGAAAAAAATCCTATCGGAAATTTCTATCATCTGTGTGGAACTCCAACGGAGAAAAAAACACGCATTCTCAGAAAAAATTAGGAGACGGAAGCGCTCGTTCTGGTAAAACTAGCGTTCGTAATGAAGATAGCACATTCGTCGTGCTGCAAATTATTGCATCGTTTAATGTAGCGCATTCTTTACCTCTTTCTAATGCTAGACCAATGGGTTTTTTTTTGCTGCTGATATTCACACAGATTTCTGACCAACTTGTTTCTTTATTGTTTCTTGTGATCTCATGAATATTTGTATTTGATTTTAAAGCCAGATCTCCAATATTTTTTTTTATTTTTTTTGTGATTTGAATCAAGATCTCTTTATTTTTTTGTGGGGTTTTAATATTTTCTTGTGATCTCCATTTTTTTATGGTCAAGTTACCACAACAACATTATTATCTTGTATTTTTTTACCTCAAGGAGGTTGGTTGGTGTCCCTTGTTAATTTGACATTGTAGTTTTGAAATGTACCTGCCTACTCACAAACAAACTGTCCTTTTTTAAGAAAAACACATAGGCAAGTATTTAAATTAAATCAAATATCCATTTATTCTGCTTAACAAAATAAAAAGGAAAGGCAACGATGGAGAAATTGGTCGAATTTGCTTAGCCTTTGGACCCCAAGGCAGACATCAAGTGTGTTGAAAAAAAATATATAACTTGAGGAGTCCCTATAATTGGGAGCACAATCTGGTCCCCAAATCACAAAAATCAGGAGCAGCAGCAGAAGACATATATGTCCCCAGTCTGTGGTACTACAACAGACTGCGTCTTCTGTCAGACCAGACTGAAGCCAGGTCATCACTTTCTGGTCTTCCCTGCAGCATTCCCTCCACGGCTCCCTGCAGCGTTCCCTCCACGCCTCCCTGCACGCCTCCTTGCAGGCTGTCGCTCTGGTGGTGGAATTGTGGCAGGAGGAGAAGGAGAAGGATGGGCGAGATCATATAGATGGGTTTGTCAGCTGGCCCCTCACCGCCTTCTGAAGGGCCAGAGAAAAAATCCCCTCACAGAGGATGCGTTGGTCCTCCTCCATTTTCTGTAGCCTAGTGGCTAGATAACAGCCATAGGCCTCTTCAGCGATGGGGGGGCTCTCATGATCTGACTTGCCTCCCTAATGATTCTCAGGGATTCCTCTTCCGTCTAAGTCACCTTCCTGGGCCTTTTGGATCTAACGCGGAGGGCATGCACCTGTGATTGGGTGCTGCCACTGGGCCTGGGCACCTGCTGGCTGCCACTGGGCCCGGACACTTCCTGCCTGCCACTGGACCCGGCCACCTGCTGGCTGCCACTGGGCCCGGCCTCCTCCTAGCTGCCACTCACCCCTGCCTCCTCCTGGCTGCCACATTCCAGAGCCTCGTCCTGGCTGAGGTCATCCTGTGTATAAAGATGGGACATAGTTTTCTTTTTTGGTTCATCACACACAATTTTCAGCTCATGACTGTTGCAAATTGATTGTTAATAAAGAGAAAAGACTCTCATTCTGACCCCAGCATTTTTCATTCTTGTCCCAATCATTTCTGGCCACTAAAGTCTATTGATATGTAAATAACTTTTTGATTAATCCTTAATTTGTGAATAATAACATCTAGTTCCCAACAATAATTATAGGACAAAAAATATGTATAAAAATACTATACCTGGCTATAGATATTCAGATCTGAGTCTTCCAGGTCAGGTTGCTCCTCGTCACCCTCTGCTGGGGTGGAGGGAAGGCTGGAGGGAAGGCTGGAAAGTGATTCCCTGACTTCAAGTTGGTCGTCCAGAAAACGCAGTTTTTTGTAGTACCACAGCCTGGGCACATATACTTTTGCTGCTGCTGCTCCTGATGGCCGTGATTTGAGGATTTTAATGTACTCCTTCCTATACATATTCCTCAAGTTATTTATTTTTTTATTTACCATGTCAAAGTCTGCCACGGGGATCATTGTCTGCAGAAATTCAATCAATTTGTCCAATGTTGCCCTCCTTACGTCGCGGTTGTGATACAAATCATGCTTCAGCTACCATAAATTTTGCATTTCCCTGCACTTGTCAATGAAAGCTGACAGGATTACAGGGTCTTTAAAGTGCTGCATATTTGCTGCAAGATAAAGCACAAGACAAAAACACTAGGTCAGCCAATAAACTGTCCCAATTTTATCCCAATATAGGCCTCAATCATGAAGCAGTATAGGCCAGCGATGCCCCAAGTTTAATTTTTACCTTCATTTAGGACGTTCGCTGCTTCCGTTCCTCCTTGCCCTGCACACAGAACGTAGTTACCACACATGCGTGTTAGCATTATATACATTGGGCATGCGTGAAACTTCGCCGGCGTTGCACGCCCCTGACGTTCTTTCAATTATATTCCCTGCCCCTTCTCTTTCGGCGCGCAGTGGAAGACATCATGGCGGAGTCACAGCAGGTGTCTGATAATTCCACTAACGACGAAGAAAGCCCGGAGCCGGAAACGTCACGTTCAAGGAGGAGATATAAGGCCTCAAATATGTAGTTTGCAGAGATGGCGGAGATGGTGGACATCTTGAGGAGGAGCGATTATGATAGGAAGCATGGGCCGTACACCAACCCTAATGTCAGAAAGGCCAAGATCATGAGTAAAGTTGTGAGAAGTCTGCACAGGAATTTTGGGGTACAACGATCCAAGGAGCAGCTGAGGAAACGCTGGTCAGACCTGAAACTGAGGGAGCACGATCAGTACATGAGGATAAAGAGAATGCTCAAAAAAATAAGTATTTGTCCTGTGTTATTATTATTTTTATTATATTACTTGCAAGTTGCTCCATGTGCTTTTATTGACTGGTTGGACAATTTAAAATGGCAACTTTCAGGTTAGTGGCCAAAGTAATCGATCGTAGTATACATCGTTTGCCAACAAAATACGATGTTTTGGGCATATACGGGTAAAAAACATGTGGTCATGCCAATTTGTATTTAAATTAAGTTTTTAACATTTTTGTCAAGATGTGTTTGGAACTAGAATGAAATGCAAACTATAGATTCAGTGAAAAGGAGCGGACACTCAGCAGCTGTTTACACATCTGGACTCTGGAGCACCTGTGTGGGCCACCAGAACAACCTTTCTTTATCGTACACCACGAGACACAGAGCCAGTCATTACATAATGGGTTAAGGGTCACCAGCAGTGATTGGACACTGGCACAACCAATCGAAGACAGTTCCCCTCCATATAACCCCTCCCATCAGGGAAGTATCTCAGTTTTTTCACCAGTGTCTAAGGCGTTGGATGCGATTAGGATGTGCTAAAGGAAAGCTCTGCCAAAGAGACCCTCTGGGGGTAAAAAGAGTTATGCTTTCGGGTCCATCCAAGATGCTAAGATTTTACGCCAAAACTGGATGGGATCTGGGCCTCATGCATGAGGTGTCGCCTGTAATGTCTCTCTTCTGAGGACTGGGCTCTAGGGTCCAGCACTTTCGCTATATTACGCTATACTATGCTAAAAGTCCTGGTAAGAGTCCTTTACAAGGCCCAGAGGAGAGGTCTCCTTTAAGTAGGAACCCATATCCCTGAAGGTTGGCACACAAAACCCGCCGTGAGGGCTGAAGAACAGGATTCCTCCTTTTTCTGTTAAGGCGCACTCTACCAGGGCGATAAGTGCTTCATGGGCAGTGCATCACCAGGCTTCAATGGCTCAGATCTGTAAAGCTGCAACTTGGTCTTCAGTCCATACATTTTCCAAATTCTATCAAGTAGATGTGAAAGGACATGAGGATGCCACCTTTGGGCGTAGTGTGCTGCAGGCAGCAGTATAGGGCTTCTTGTCCGTAAGCGGCCTGCTTGATCTGTATCTCCCACCCTTCATTGAGCATTGCTCTGGGACGTCCCATTATGTAATGACTGTCTCTGTGTCCCGTGGTGTACGATAAAGAAAACAGGATTTTTATAACAGCTTACTTGTAAAATCCTTTTCTTGGAGTATACCACGGGACACAGAGGTCCCCCCCCTTCTTATGGGAACCTTACTGCTTTGCTACAAAACTGAGGTACTTCCCTGATGGGAGGGGTTATATGGAGGAGAACTGTCTTCCATTGGTTGTGCCAGTGTCCAATCACCGCTGGTGACCCTTAACCCATTATGTAATGACTGGCTCTGTGTCCCATGGTGTACTCCAAGAAAAGGATTTTACAGGTAAGCTGTTATAAAAATCCTGTTTTTTAGGGTGTCCCACACAGGTGCTCCAGTGGATACTTGGTGTGTCTCCATGTGTGAAACTTGGCCTAAAAAGGTAAGTATTTCAGCTTTGGTAAGGAAAAAAATCATGTATTCAGCTTGGAACTCTGCCAAAACAGACAATTGTACCCCACTTCCAAGCAATGTTTCATATTCCTTTTTCTGGCCTCAAATATCTGTGTGCTAAAGTATACCTTTTGTTTCATTCTCATAGGGGAGCAAAAACTCGGAGGACACCACTCAGCGGACACAAGGAACCCCACACCTCCTAAAAAACAGAGAGAACCCCAATCTCAGGATGTGGAGGAAGTAGAGGTCGAGGAAGGAGAGGTGGAGGAAGTTGGCAAAATTGTCACCACAACAGGTCACCACAGATTCAGGGAATAGATGTAGGCTTGCATATTTATAATACATGGTGTGTATTTTTTTTTAGGTGATGTGGTGGTTGTAGAAGAATCTCCTAATTTCTCCAGTGCAAGTGCACAAATCCTAATCCAGGACCTCATGGTTTTAAGTCGGGAAATAGACATCATAAGGAAGAAACTCAATGTTTTTGACCAACAAAGAACACGATTGATGTGTTGGGGAGAATGTAAATAGATTCAAAATGCCACCATTTAAATTGTTTGTGGACTAATTTCAGAAATGTTCTTGTATTTTTCCTCGCCAAATTTTGAAGATGCACACAGTGGGGCTGATTTATCAAACGTTTGCGCCATGAGTATTGGCGCATCTGCGTGCGCAATGGCTGTTTTGGTATTTACAAAACATTAGCGCCTGTAGCGCAGCCCTATTTCCCATTTACTATAGTGTTGTCTGCTCCCGGGAGGAGGCACTCAGTGCGCTACTATGGACCTGGCGCACGGCATGTTAAAATCAAAATATAAAGAAGCTGGAAGTGAGAATATAATGGGGGTGATGTGGGGTGATGTGAGGAAGTGTAGTGACACCTGCCCAAATAACAAACATGCCCAAAATAGAGAGGGAAAGTAAGTTTTTCAAAACCAGCCCGCTGCGCCGGCAAGTATGATTCGAGCTGCGGGAGTTTTTTTTTAGCTCAGCGCGGGAATTTCAATGGTTCAAATGCGCCGGCAAAATCTTAGTAAATGTCAAGTCACCTAAGTCAATTTGCATAAGTTGAACAGGCGCAGTCCTGAAATTGCCAGTGCGCCAGCAAAATGACATTTCTAAAGGAAAAAAAACCCATTTAAAAGCAGCCGCGGCTATAATGAATTGTCGGCTCCCGGCAATATAGAGAAAAGTCTTTGAAAGTCTTTGCTAACCAAAAAAAAAAAAGCGTGGGGGTCCCCCCAAATTCCATAACCAGGCCCTTCAGGTCTGGAATGGATATTAAGGGGAACCCCGCTGCAAATTAAAAAAAAAAAATGACGTGCGGGTTCCCCCCAAATATCCAAACCAGGCCCTTCAGATCTGGCATGGATTTTAAGGGGAACTCCACCCCAAATTTTCTAAAAAAATGGCGTGGAGTCCCCCCAAAAATCCACACCAGACCCTTATCCGAGCACATAACCTGGCCGGCCGCAGGGGAAGAGGGGGGGACGAGAGAGCCGCCCCCCTCCCTCCTGAACCGTACCAGGCCACATGCCCTCAACATGGGGAGGATGTATCCATGTTGATGGGGACAAGGGCCTCATCCCCACAACCCTTGCCCGGTGGTTGTGGGGGTCTGCGGGCGGGGGGCTTATCGGAATCTGGAAGACCCCTTTAACAAAGGGGACCCCCAGATCCCGCCCCCCCCCTATGTGAATTGGTAAGGGGTACATTGTACCCCTACCATTTCACGAAGAAAGTGTCAAAATGTAAAAAATGACAAGAGCCGGTTTTTGACAAATTCCTTTATTAATGTCTTCTCTTTTCTTCCATCTTCTTCCTTCTTCTTCTTCCATCTTCTTCTTTTCTCCATTCGGGTTTCTTCCTCCATCTTCCTCTTCATCTTCATCTTCCTTCTTCTTTCGGTGTTCTCGTCCAGCATCTTGCTCCGGCGTCTTCCCTTCTTCTTTCTTCTCCGGCCGCTCCGTTTGAATTGGAGGTTCCCGCTGTGCGACGCCTCGGTTCCCCACTTGGTCCGCTTACACCCGGTGGCTCCGCCCCCTCTGTCACCACAGGGAAAGTTCCCGTGAAATCCATGTGCGTCAGAGGGGGGCGGGGTCACGGGTGTAAGCGGACCCAGAGGCGAACTGAAGCGTCGCACAGAGGGAACCTCCAATTCAAACGGAGCGGCCGGAGAAGAAAGAAGAAGGGAAGACGCCGGAGCAAGATGATGGACGAGAACACCGAAGGAAGAAGGAAGATAAAGATGAAGAGGAAGATGAAGATGGACGAAGAAACCCGAATGGAGAAAAGAAGAAGATGGAAGAAGAAGAAGGAAGAAGAAGGAAGAAGATGGAAGAAAAGAAAAGACATTAAGGAATAAAGGAATTGTCAAAAACCGGCTCTTGTCATTTTTTACACTTTCTTTGTGAAATGGTAGGGGTACATTTGTACCCCATTACCATTTCACACAGGGGGAGGCCGGGATCTGGGGGTCCCCTTTGTTAAAGGGGTCTTCCAGATTCCGATAAGCCCCCCGCCCGCAGACCCCCACAACCACCGGGCAAGGGTTGTGGGGATGAGGCCCTTGTCCCCATCAACATGGGGACATCCTCCCCATGTTGAGGGCATGTGGCCTGGTACGGTTCAGGAGGGAGGGGAGGCCGCTCTCTCGTCCCCCCCTCTTCCCCTGCGGCCGGCCAGGTTATGTGCTCGGATAAAGGGTCTGGTGTGGATTTTTAGGGGGACTCCACGCCATTTTAAAAAAAAAATTGGGGTGGAGTTCCCCTTAAAATCCATGCCAGATCTGAAGGGCCTGGTTTGGATATTTGGGGGGAACCCCACGTCATTTTTTTTTAAATTTGCAGCGGGGTTCCCCTTAATATCCATTCCAGACCTGAAGGGCCTGGTTATAGAATTTGGGGGAACCCCCAAGCATTTTTTTTTTGGTTAGCAAAGACTTTCAAAGACTTTTATCTGTATTGACAGGAACCAGCAATTCATTACAGCCGCAAGGACTTTTAAATGACTATTATTTTACTTTAGAAAAGTCATTTTGCTCTCCAACTGTTATAAACATGGAAAACATGTGCTACTTTACAGGCATACTATAGACACCCCCCGGGGATGATATTTAGGGCCAGTTCACACCGGATGCAGTGCAGTGCGTTTTTTTGATGCCTGAAAAACGCAAAGAAAGTTGATCACATTAATGCCAATGGCATAGTTCACACCACTGCAGTCCGTTCCAGTACGTTTCAGAAAGCAAAAAAATAATTGGTCATGCTGCATTTTTTAGGTACAAAACTGTACTGGACCCCAGTAAAACACATCAAAAACGCAACGGAACGTACCAAAAATGCACTGGAATGCACCGCAACGCACCTAAATGCACCGCAACGCACTGCAACACACTTGTCCTAAGTGAAAAGAGGCGGAAAAAAACACTGGACTGCATCAAAAACGCCTCAAAAATGCACTGGAATGTGTCAAAAACGCACATGCAGAAAAGCACCTGGAACGCACCCAGACTGCGTTTCTATAGTGTGAACTAGGGCCAGTTCACACCATAGAAACGCAATCCGGATGCGTTCCAGGTGCTTTTCTGCATGCACTTTTTTCATGCGTTCCGGTGCATTTTTGGTAAGTTTTTGATGCAGTCCAGTGCTTTGTTTTCACCCCTCTTTTTTATTAACCATAGATAAGGACAAGTGTGTTCCAGTGCGTTTTTTGGTGCATTTAGGTGTGTTCCTGTGCGTTCCAGTGCGTTTATGATGCGTTTTGATGCGTTCCAGTACAGTCCAGTGCAGGTAAAATGCAGCATGTTCTACTTTTTTGGTGGAACTGGAACGCACTGGAACAAACACTGCCATTTAGAACCATATAACCAACTTTCCATGCATTTTGGATGCATCAAAAACGCAATGGACTGTATGTGGTGTGAAATGGCCCTTAAGCAATTTGGCATATTTAAAATGGAAAATTGTATCATACTTACCAGTAATTTTCCTTTCCTGGTGCCTATCCATGGCAGCATACCTGTGATAGAGCTCCGCCTCGACTCCTCCTTCAGGACTAGTGAATAGCATAAATTAAAGGCATAGTCCCTCCCCTAACATTCTCCGTAATATAGAATACCCAGGGTGGGAGCGTATGCTGCCATGGATAGGCACCAGGAAAGGAAAATTACTGGTAAGTATGATACAATTTTCCGTTTTCCTGGTGCCTCCATGGCAGCATACCTGTGATAAATAACTAGCTGACATGGGTGGGATAATTGCTTAACAATAAATGTTTAATTAGAAGAGGACATAGCAGCCTGAACTGCCCTCCTTCCAAACTCAACAGTCGTGAGCGCTCCTGGATCAATATGGTAGTGTCTGAGGAATGTATGGTGAGAAGACCAGGTGGCAGCTCTGCACACCGTCTCCAATGAAACATTAGCCCTTGCCGCCCAGGAAGCTGAGACTGGCCTTGTAGAATGAGCATTCACTCGGGATGGAGGCTCCATATTCTTCACCCTGTAGGCCATCTGGATTAACTTTACAGCCCAAGATGCCTGAGTTCTGATGGAAGCTTCTTTGCCCCTGTATTTACCGAACGGTACGATGAAAAGTCTCTCAGAATTTCTGAAGGGGCCGGTGGCTTCTAGGTAGGCCCTGAGCACTCTGGATACATCCAGTTCGTGACAAGACTCTGAATCCGTGTCTGTAAACACTGGTAGTGCCCAGGGTTCCAACAGGTGGCTTGGAGTAGTGACCTTTGGTGTGAACCCCCGAAGGGGGCAAAGTTCCACTCTGTCGGGGAAGAAGGAGATGTGGTCGTCACCTATCCCTAAAGAGTGAAGTTCCAAGATCCTTTTGCCAGATGTAATGGCTAGCAGGAAAGCCGTCTTTAGTGTCAGGTTCCATATTGTTACTTGTTCCACTGGAGCAAAGGGATGGTCAGATAGAACTTCAAGGACCAGGGACAAATCCCACTTAGGAAATGATCGTCTGACAGGAGGGTGAATCTTCAATACACCTCTGAGGTAAGTGACTACTAAAGGATCCTCCGTCCCATCTCTTATTTGTTGCGGCAGAGATTGCTGCTACCTGCACTTTGAGGGAGCTCAGACCAAGTCCCAGATCAAGTCCTGTCTGAAGGAATCCTAGAACATGGGAAGTAGAGGGAAGAATTGGATCAAATCCATTTCCGGAAGCAAATGACAAGAACTTGTCCCAGATTTTTGAATATATGGCATTAGTTGCAGGCTTCCTGGTTTTTAGAAGGGATGTTATGACTCCTGGGGAACACCCTAGGGATTCGAACCTTCGCCTCTCAACCTCCAGATTCGAAGATTCAACTTCTGAGGGTTTAGATGAACTAGACTGCCCTGCGACAGAAGTTGAGGGAAAGGAGGGATCTTGATTGGAGAGCCCACTATGAGGCGCAATACGGAAGTACTGCCGCCACCTGGACTGGCTCTCTGAGGAGCCTCAGGAGGAATTTGAATATTAATGGCCTGGGAGGAAAGACATATGCCGTGGTGAACCTCCAGGGACATGACAGGGCATCCACTGCCTCGGCTTGTGGGTGCGGCAGCCGAGAGAAGAACCTATCCAGCTTGGCGTTCTTCGGGGAGGCGAGCAGATCTACCTGAGGGGGATCCGATATGTTGGCAATCTGAAGGAAGACATGAGGGTGGAGAGCCCACTCGTTGTCCAGGAAGTTTGTGGATAACGTGTCTGTTTCCGTGTTCAACCTGCCTGGCAGATACATTGCTCTGAGGTCCAGGAGGTTCTGCTCCACCCAGAGCATGATCGGCTCTACCTCCTTGAGGAGTGACCTGCTGCGAGTGCCTCCCTGCTTCTGCAGATAAGCGACAGCTGCCCTGTTGTCTAGGCGTAGGAGTATTCTCTGGCCTCTGATTTGGGGTGCCAAAGAGGTCAATGCCAAGAAGGCTGCCCTCATCTCCAAAGATGTTGGATACCACTCCCTGGGTGGTGTATGACCATCTCCCCTGTATTCTGGTTTGCCCGCAATGGGCTCCCCAGCCCTGTCTGCTTGCAAGCGGACGCAATTGTGATCAAAGGAAGGGAGCCCAGGTGATGAGGCTTGGAGAGGTTTTCCAGAACTGTCCACCAGTGAAGGCTCCTGCGCATTTTTCCCGTCAGCAGGATCGTCTGAGATAGTCGTTTCTTCTACTGCGCCAAGAAACCAGTCTGGAAATACCTCAAGTGCCAATGTGCCGAAGGAACCATGGGTATACAGGAAGACATTGTGCCAATGAGGCTCAGGCATTGTGAAGCCGTCAGATACGGGCTCCGGATGACTTTGATCATTCTCTGGATGACAATCCTTGCCTTCGGCGGTGGTAATGACACTGTCCCCTCCTGAGTGTAGAACGTTGCGCATAGATTATCTGCTGTGTTGGCGTTAGTTGACTCTTGTCGGAATTCACCAGCCACCCTAGCTCTTTTAGGGTCTGTAGAAGAATTTCCCGGTGACGTACCAACTGATCCGGATTGCTTGCTAGGAGGAGGATGTTGTCCAGGTATTGGTATATCCTCAAGCCCCTCTCCCCCAGGGGAACCAAAGCAGATTAGTATCCTGGTGAACAACCTGGGAGAGGTGCACAGACCGAAAGGCAGGGCTTGAAACTGTAGGTGGGTCTGTCCCACTGCAAATCTCAGATATTTTTGAAATGCAGGTAGAATTGGCACGTGTAGGTACGCATCCTGCAGATCAACCGAAATCATCCAATCTGATGGCTGGACTGCCTGAATAATCGTCTGCAGGGACTCCATTTTGAAGCTTTCGGGGCAGATATACTGGCTGAACCTCTTTAGGTCTATCACAGGCCTCCACCCACCTGTCCTCTTTGGGACCAGAAATAGGGTGGAGTAGAAGCCTGCCAAGCGCTCTGCCAAGGGAACCGGAACAGCCGCCCCTGAAGCTGGAGTGACGTTAGGAAGTTTTTTTAGAGCTTGAGCTTTCAGTGGAGAGGATGGAATCTCTGTTCCTTTGAAAGAGTTCCGAGGTGGGGGGGGGGGGGTAAGAGAAATTCCAAAAGTGCCCCCATTGAATTGTTGACAGAACCCAGGGGTCGTGGCAGCAGGTGGCCCAGACTGGGACAAAAGACATTAGCCTGGCTCCCACCGGGAGTGCCTGGGTTCCTCTGGCGTCAAAAAGACTGCTTCTGCTCCTGTGGAGCCGGAAGGGCTTTCATCTTCCTATACAAAAAGGATCCCAGAGTACCTTTCCAAGGTCTTTTGTTGTCCCTGGGCTGTCTCGACTGCCTAAAATCCCTTGGGTTTGACTGGCGGAACCTAGAGGAGCCAACTCTGAATCTTCGCATGCTTCTGTCCTGTGGAAGCATACCAGACTTCCCTCCTGACAGCCTGGAGATAGCTTTATCCATTTTGTCTCCGAATAGGGCTTTACCATCGAACAGGATTTTGCACTAATTTTGTTTGGAAGATAAATCAGCCGTCCAGGGTTTCAGCCACAAGGCCCTCTTCGCCATTACTGAATGCAACATGGATCTTGCCGAGCACCTGATCGTGTCAATGGCCGCTACCCCGACAAAGTCTGCCGACAATCTAAGCTCTTCCAAGGCTTTAATTATATCCTCCATGGGGACATCCTGACGCAATGCCATCTCAATGTTATCTGTCCAAGATCTTATGGCATTTGATACTGATGTGAGGGCAATAGCTGGCTTACACGCTGCTCCCGTGGCCAAGTAGCTCCTCTTCAGCTCCAGGTCGATTCGCCTGTCTAGAGGGTCTTTGAAGGAAGCGGAATCCTCCATTGGCAAAGTTATATTTTTGCGAGTCGCACCACCAACGCGTCTACCACTGGCATGGAGTTTAGTGACTGCGTTCCCGACTTTGGTAAGGGGTATATAGATTATTGAACCGACCCAAAAAAAAAATTATTTTTTATTTTTTTATTTATCAGTCTTTGACCATTCCTTCTGAATGACTTGACTAATCTTGCCCATCAACGGGAAAAGAACCTGCTTTCTTTTGAGGAATGGGAAGTAGCTTGTAGACTCTTGGGGAGGCTAATCTGCGTCTTTCCAGGCGATTGCGGCTTTGACTGCCTGGATGAATGGCTTTACCAAGGAGAGACTGAAGCCAGAAGTTTCTGACTCTTCTCAAGAGTCCCCTGAAGAGTCTTCAGGTGGTGAATCTCTAGCTGGTCGGCCTGACGGTGGCAGAGGTGTACTGACTGCTGACAGACCAGGGAGATTAGGTTCTATATCCTGAACCTGGGATATCTGCTGAAGTGGTTGAGCGGGGACCAAAGTCAAAAGCTCAGAGAAGGAGTCCTTCATTGTTCGCTTGAGCAGATCTACAGCGTGCTGATTTTCTAGCTCGTGGTTGGACGCATAGTCCTTAAAACAGTCCTTACAGACCACTCTGTCTGGTAGCGGTGTAGCCCCACATGTCCAGCATTTCTCTTGCTATAGGTCCTAGGAGAGGGGGACCGATCATGTCCTCTGGATCTTGACCTCTCTGATCTACGATGTGAAGAATGGGACCTACGCCCTGATGCGCGGGACCCCTTGGAGTGGGTAGGGCTACGATGTAACGAACTCACGCTAGACCAGTGAGCTCACTTTTTTTATTTTATTTTTTTATATACTCACGTATAGTTGGTCACATACCTAATAGAAGTGTGAGGATCTTTGCTGTGAGACGAATGACTCATTGCAGAGTTGGGCACAAGGATCAGCTCCGGAAATATAGTAAGAAAGGGAAAAGAATCAGGAGTTTTTGGCGTCACTTTTTTTTTTTTTTTTTTTTTAAACAAACATTTTTATATCGTCATCTTTTTTTTTTTTTTATTTTATTTTTTAAACAACATTTTTATATCGTCATCTTTTTCTATTTTTTTTTTTTTTTTTAAACATAAACATTTTTAATCGGCAACATTTTTTTTTGAGAAAATAAAAAGTACCTACCACAAAGCAGCATCAGAGAGACCTAGCAGGGCACAGCTGAGGAGACTGACAGCAATCCCTGAATCTGAACCTAAATAGGCTCAAGGTGCGTGGGCTAATCCCATAAACCACTATTTGGGATGGATTGAAAAAAGGGCAAATCTAGCCTTCTTTCCAGAATCCAAGATGGCCGACACTGAACCAAGCGACCATGCATGCGCACGCGCAGAAGATCCAGCGCCGCCCAGTACAGAGAGCTGAGAAACTACGGCTCTGTATCACTCCTGAATCGCGCATGCGCAGACGGCGGCAAGGATACCGCGCCGTGACACTCTCCTACCTGGCGGGACGTACAGAGCACCTGTAGCCCCCCCCGAACCTGGAAATAAGCACCACAATGTTGTTGCACAGAGAGACGCCTGCCCTATCCAGTTGCACAGTTTTAAAAGGAACAAAAAAGTAAGACAATAATCATTTTAAAGGCGCCTAACAAGCAAAGGAAAGGGGAGGGGAGGGGAAGAGAGGAAAAGAAAGGGGAAAAACACAAATGCCTGTAATAAAAAATGGAAACCACCAGCCTGGGAAGATGGAGCTGATCCTTTTGCGACTTCCACTACATTCATCATGGATGTGATAGCAGACTGCGTTCCTGTGAGGAAACTCTGCAAAATGACCCCAACAGATCCACAGAGGGGTTCCCAGTCTTATCAGCGCTGTGAGCGGCCCAAGAACAGGGACTGCGCACGGGAAAGGCTAAACCCGGCGGACGCTGCCGACTGCAGAGGTATGGACGTACTGCTACTCTTCACCAGCACAAGAAGGTATGAGGAAAAAAAGGAGAATGTTAGGGGAGGGACTTTGCCTTTAATTTATGCTATTCACTAGTCCTGAAGGAGGAGTCGAGGCGGAGCTCTATCACAGGTATGCTGCCATGGAGGCACCAGGAAAGGCACTTCTCCTTGTTTTGTTTTTGGTGTTTTCCAAATTGGTGACATTGATATATGTCCCTTAGGGTGGGACCTGGGCCCCCATTTTAAGTCAAATTACTACTAGAAGATAAGCCAGCCAAGTGGGGACTAGCAAAATTAACAAGTCAGTTCCCATAGACTGCAATAGTATTTGTTGGTGGGGGGGGGAGGGGTGATTGTCCCATCTCTAACTTTGTAGAATGCTGGATGATGTGCTTAATTTTGGACGGGGGAGTTATTTTTTGCTAGCTGCATTGGTGTTGTTCTGCACATGCCCAGCCAGTTAGTTTTTTTTTGGCGTGCTTTTTGTGTGTGAACAGCGCTTGGATATTTCTGGGCATGCTCACTCAGAGAGTGTTTTTATGGGTTAGAAATTGAAGGACATCTTAACAGGTGTGCCCACTTTGAATTTCAGTCTCTACATTGGGAGAACTTGCATTTTGGGTGTTTCATGGACTGTGCATGTGTTTTCAATTGCCTCATTAGCACACAAACATATGTTATATAAAGCTCACAGGGCATTTGGTCACTTGCCTTAAGAAGAGGCAAGTGTGTGTGTGGGGGGTAAAATGTACATGTTGGTGTCCTTATCGCGTTTGTAACACATGTATTTTATTTGTTATGTCTTTGCAAAACAAGTGATTGGTTAACTTATGTGGATTGTATATTTTTGGTGTGGGGGAGATATGTTCCCCTGAAATAATTCTGATGTTGTTAATGTGTGTTGTTTGTTCACTTTGATTTAATTGTCTGCTGCATTTTTTTGGCCAAAAATTGCTCAAGATGTTGAGTCTGTGACTAATGTTTCAAATTGACCATGTTTTTTTATTTTGCCTTCCCTTTTGTTTTGTTGAACAATAAAATTAGATGCAAAATTTTGATGTGTGTTTTGTGTTTTCTTTGCAACAAATGTGACAGCTGATTGGCATGTCAAAACAAAACAGGTGTGATTTGTCTACCCTGGTGCCTTCATGGTAGTATATGCATGGATTGTGTGCTGCCATGGAGCGTCACCAGGAAATGAAATGCAGAGCGGTAAGTATTCAATTTTCCTTTTTTTTTTACTGCAGTGGTTCTCAGCCTCAGTACTAAAGTACCCCCAACAGGACATGTTTTGTGAATTTATCTTATCGAGAATTGCTGTCCAAAAATCAAAACCATTGACTGTGATTTAAAGCACATGTGCAAGATGAAGGAAAACCTGCAAACATGGCCTGTTGGGGGTACTTGAGAAGCACTGATTTAGAACACTGCACTTAAAAATAGCTCAAGGCCATACAATTCTAATTGTGGGCATTTTGAGGGAAACGAAGTAGGTGTTAGAACCCCTGCGTGTTTTGTTTTTTTTTGTGTTTTTTTGTAGTTTGGCCTTTGTGTCTCCTTTTCTTAACATTGGCTTCACTTCCTGTCACACAGCTAAACAGGAAGTGAAGGTAAAACCCTACCAATGGCTTTTCTTGGGGACACACAGATCAATCTAACTAGTGTCCCCATTAAGCAAATTGCACTCTAGCACTTTGTTGTGTACACCCCAAATCATTGGGTAGTTTGGGGTTTAGTAAAGACAAATCAACTCTGCAGTAAAAGTGTAGCTGCTGAAAATCTGAGGGAAAGTACTGGTGATTGGATGTTACAATCATGTAAAAGCAAAGATGTTTTTTTTTGGCTTGCATGTCCCCCTCAGATATACAGCAAGTGCACTTGTAGTGCAAAGTAGATTTGCCTTTAGTAAATAAACCCCAAAGTCCAAAATACCTAATAATTTGGGGTGTACCCCGCAATATGCTGGAGTGCAATGTGCATAATGGGGAAAGTATTTAGACTGACCTGTGTGTCCCCAAGGAAAGACATTGTTAGGGATTTTCCCTCACTTCCTGTGTGGCTATGTGACAGGAAGTGAATTA
Source organism: Rana muscosa (assembly GCA_029206835.1). Lineage (NCBI taxonomy): Eukaryota > Metazoa > Chordata > Amphibia > Anura > Ranidae > Rana > Rana muscosa. Next base: position 576,231,703 of record CM055121.1, read on the forward strand.
TTTGGAAGGATAAAGTGGCCAAATTATTTAGTTTAACTTTTCAAAGACTCATTCCTAAGTTGAATTGTGATGCATGTCAATGGCCCATTTTGACCCTCTTTAATCACTTGAGATCAGCGCTATAACTGATCGACGGCCACAGCATGGTCCTCAATTGCCGGGAGTCCGTCAATAAACGTCCTCCCTTTTGCGCGCGCTGTGGTCACAGAGTCACTGTGACTCGGGTGATGACAGATCCGAGTAAGGGGCCGATCCCTGCCCTTTACCATGTGATCAGCTGTCAGCAAATGACAGCTGATCACGTGATGTAAACAAAAGCTGGGTAATGGTTTTTCTTTTCTCCTTGTGCTGACAGCGTGAGCATAAAAAAAAGGCAATCACCGTCTTATGTGCAAGGGACATGGGGCCCGAAGAGGAAGAGGCAATTCTGCATCATCTGTGACAATTAGTAGCCCCTGCCAGTGCCACCTAGCAGTGCCTATCAGTGCCCATCACTGCCAACTATCATTGCCACCTAGCAGTGCCACTTCTCACTGCCCACCAGTGCTAAATAGCAATGCCACCTCTCAGTGCCCACCCTTGCCACCTTATCGGTGCCCATCAGTGCAGTCTCATCAGTGTACATCAATGAAGAAGAAAAATTACCTTTTTTAAAAATATTAACCAGTTTCCTACCGCCCACCGTCAAATGACATCCTTGGCTTTGGGCGGTGACATCTGAATGATGCCTGCAGTTGCAGGCATCATTCAGATATCATTCTTTTCAGCCGGCGATTCTGTGCACAATAAAAACGATCATAGTGGCAGTTCCGCCGCTTGATCGTTCTTATAGGCGGGGGGAGGGGACGTCCCCCCCCTCTCTTGCCGCCATCCGGTGCTTCTCCGGGCTCTCCCGTGCCATCTGGGGCTCGGAGAACGATTTGGAGATGACTGGTGACCAGATGGTCATCAGTCATCTCTATGACCGTCGGAGGCGCGGGCACGACGTTACGACATCATGCCATGTTCCCGTATGTTAACCAAGCCGTGATCTTGGCTGTCAGCATGAGATTGGTGATTTTTTTGGAACAATATCATGCTTTCCAGCCTGGAGGAGAGATGCGGGGTCTTATTGACCCTGCATCTCTCCATAAAGAGGACCTGTCACACACATTCCTATTACAAGGGAGGTTTACATTCCTTGTAATAGGAATAAAAGAGATCCCAAAAAATTTAAAAAATAAAAAAAGAGTAAGAAATACAAAAAAGTCAAAAAACTAAAAATAAATAAGAAAAAACGCCCATGTCCCCGGTAGCTCGCGCTCAGAAGCGAACACACACGTAAGTCCCGCCCACATATGTAAACGCCGTTCAAACCACACATGTGAGTTATTGCTGCGTGCGTTAGAACGAGTGCAGCAATTCTAGCACTAGACCCCCTCTGTAATGCCAAAATGGTAACGTGTAAAAAAAATTTAAGCATCGCCTAGGGAGATTTTTAATTACTGAAGTTTGGTGTCATGCCATGTGTGTGCGCAATTTTAAAGCGTGACGTGTTAGGTATCTATTTACTCAGCATAACAACATCTTTCACATTATACCAAAAAATTGGCCGTAACTTTACTGTTTTGTAATATTTTTAGCAAACAAAAGGCGTTTGAAAATTTATTGCGCAAATACCGAGCGAGATAAAAATTTGCAATGACCACCATCTTATTCCCTAGGGTGTCTGCTCCAAAAAAGTATATATTGTTTGGTGTTTTGAAGTAATTTTATAGCCATAAATTTATGATTTTTACATGAAGGAGAGAAGTGCCAGAATAGGCCCAGTGCTGAAGTGGGTAAAATATCCATTTTTTTTTTTAAACTCGGTCTTTTGTATTTATAGAAAAAAAATAAAAGTAAAACACAAAGGTGATCAAATAGCACCAAAAGCAAGCTCTATTTGTGTGCCAACAAATAAAACATTTTCATTGGGTTACAGTGTTGTATGAGCGTGCAATTGTCATTAAAAATGCATCAGCGCTGAAATGTGAAACTTGGTCTGGGCAGTGCGCAAGTGGTTAATATAAGGCTACATGCACACGGACGTTTTTCCAACCGCTTGTTTGAGCGTTTTTTGCAGCTTAAAAACATCTCTCCATGTTAGCCTATGGCCTCATGGCCACCATGGCGTTTTGGAGCTGTAAATGGCATAGGCGTTTTTAGGCCCCATGTAGACGGGACGCTGGTGCAAAGTGTTCTGAACTAAGGTTGAAAGTGGCGTTTAGAAAGGCGCGCTTTGTGGCGTTTGCATGCCGTGTTTTACCACATTTGCATGTATATGAAAAGGAGCCGCCCTAAGCTCCAAAAACAGTATTATTTACGATTTTAGCTATTTAGTGAGACCAGAGTGATATGAGCAGCTGAGAGCAGCAGTGTAGTTGTATTTAGGCTGGGTTCACACTAGTGCGACACGACATCTGTCCTACTTTGGATCCGACTTTGCCCTGTGACATGAAGCCGACATATGTCCGACTTTCAATGAACGGGGATCCGACTTGGATGCCCGCCAATAGCAGGCACTGTGTTTGGTATGAATCTTGAGGGGAACTCCAGGCCAAATTTTAAATAAAAAACCGGCATGGGTTCCCCCTCCAGGAGCATACCAGGCCCTTGGGTCTGGTCTGGATTTGAAGAGGAACCCCTACGCCGAAAAAACGGTGTGGGGGTCCCCCCCAAAATCCAAACCAGACCCTTATCCGAGCACACAACCTGGCAGGCCGCAGGGGAAGAGGGGGGGACGAGAGCGCCCCCCTCCCTCCTGAACCGTACCAGGCCGCATGCCCTCAACATGGGGAGTTTGGTGCTCTGGGGCAGGGGGGCGACCTGCGGCCCCCCCACCCCGTAGCACCCTGCCCCCATGTTGATGAGGACAAGGGCCTCTTCCCGACAACCCTGGCCGTTGGTTGTCGGGGTCTGCGGGCGGGGGGCTTATCGGAATCCGGGAGCCCCCTTTAATAAAGGGGCCCCCGGATCCCGGCCCCCCACCCTATGTGAATGAGTATGGGGTACATCGTACCCCTACCCATTCACCTGGTGGAAAAAAATTGCAATAAAAAAAACACATAGCTTTTTAAAGTATTTTATTGCACAGCTCTGGGGGTCTTCTTCCGACTTCGGGGGTCTCCGGTGTCGTCGCCGCGCTCTCCGGTTTTCTTCTGCCGGGCCACCGCTAACTTCTTTAGCTCTTTTGCTAGCGGGGCCCGGTCTTCTCCGTCGCCTTCTTCTCCCGCTATCCGGTTCTTCTCCCGGTTCTTCTCCCGCTTCTTTCTTCTGCCGGCCCCTCCACTAACTTCTTTAGCTCTTTTGCTAGTGGAGGGGCCAGTCTTCTCCGTCGCCTTCTTCTTCTCCCGCTATCCGGTTCTTCTCCCGGTTCTTCTCACGCTTCTTTCTTCTGCCGGCCCCTCCACTAACTTCTTTAGCTCTTTTGCTAGTGGAGGGGCCGGTCTTCTCCATCGTCGCCGTCGGTGTCTTCTTCTCTCTTCTCCTCCTCGATGTTGACTCGTCGCTTCCTCTCGCAGTAATGCAAAATTTTCGGTCCGCAGAGATTAATATAGGCTTCTCATGACGTCACAGTCACATGTTCCCATGACGTCACACTCACATGCTCCGGGGCCATGTGCCCCGGAACATGTGACTGTGACGTCATGAGAAGCCTATATTAATCTCTGCGGACCGAAAATTTAGTATTACAGCGGGAGGAAGCGACAAGTCAACATCGAGGAGGAGAAGAGAGAAGAAGATGCCGACGGCGACGACGGAGAAGACCGGCCCCTCCACTAGCAAAAGAGCTAAAGAAGTTAGTGGAGGGGCCGGCAGAAGAAAGAAGCGGGAGAAGAACCGGGATAAGAACCGGATAGCGGGAGAAGAAGGCGACGGAGAAGACCGGGCCCTCCACTAGCAAAAGAGCTAAAAGAAGTTAGCGGAGGCCCGGCAGAAGAAAGGAAGAACCGGAGAGGAGAAGAGGGGAGAAGGCGACGGAGAAGACCGGAGCCTCCGCTAGCAAAAGAGCTAAAGAAGTTAGCGGTGGCCCGGCAGAAGAAAACCGGAGAGCGGCGGCGACGACACCGGAGACCCCCGAAGTCGGAAGAAGACCCCCGGAGCTGTGCAATAAAATACTTTAAAAAGCTGTGTGGTTTTTTTATTGCAATTTTTTTCCACCAGGTGAATGGGTAGGGGTACGATGTACCCCATACTAATTCACATAGGGTGGGGGGCCGGCATCTTGGGGCCCCCTTTTTAAAGGGGGCGCCCTGATTCCGAAAAGCCCCCCGCCCGCATACCCCGACAACCAACGGCCAGGGTTGTCGGGAAGAGGCCCTTGTCCCCATCAACATGGGGGCAGGGTGCTTTGGGGTGGGGGGCCGCAGGTCGCCCCCTGCCCCGAAGCACCAAACCCCCCATGTTGAGGGCATGTGGCCTGGTACGGTTCAGGAGGGAGGGGGGGCCGCTCTCGTCCCCCCCTTTTCCCCTGCAGCCTGCCAGGTTGCGTGCTCGGATAAGGGTCTGGTTTGGATTTTGGGGGGACCCCCACGCCGTTTTTCGGCTTTAGGGGTTCACCTTAAAATCCAGACCAGACCTAAGGGTCTGGTTTGGATTTTGGGGGGACCCCCACGCCGTTTTTCGGCTTAGGGGGTTCACCTTAGAATCCAGACCAGACCTAAGGGCCTGGTATGCTCCTGAAGGGGAACCCATGCCGGTTTTTTCATTAAAATTTGGCCTGGAGTTCCCCTTCATGATTCATACCAAAACATGGGACAGCGAGGCTGCCGAGGACCAGCACGATGACATCACGCTGGAGACATTCTCGGCTGGCTAGTCGCCTCTAGGACACGACTTGAGCGGCTGCTGCACGCTCAGGTCGTGTCCAGATTGCCTTGCAAAGTCGCGCTGTCCCTGTGTCAGCCGGCACACAAGTCGCCTGCAAGTCGGATCTGACTTCCCGGGCGACCTCTATTCAAATCAATGGGCTCCCATAGGGAACCATTCATTTTCAATAGAGCGCCGCTGACATTTCTATTTACTATAACAGTGCGCCGCTGCTTCCTGCGCCCAGTGAAGGAGTTATCAGGCGCACCAATTAAGGTTAGAAGCAGCGCAGCGCACTGTTATTAGTAAATCAGCCCCAGTGTGTCAACATGTGCCATCTCCCATCAGGGGAAAACAATGTATTCATTTTTTGGGTGCAACCCCTTCCTCGCAACTCAAGTAGGTGAGAGGAAGGGATTTCATCCCAAAAACACGTCCATTGATCCCCCATGATGGGAGATAGCACATGTTGACATTAGGCATGGGATCAGGAGAAAAATCCCCATTTTGCCTCACAAATTGTGTGCATCTTCAAGATTTGGCTTGTTCTGGGGTGACATCACCCCATCTTATGAAGGCAACAGCAAGACATTTTTTACATACTATAATGTCTGATATTGCCTTCAGTTTTTCAAGGTTAAACTTTGTAAGTTCCAAAGTTGAACATGTTTTATGGTTTGAAACATGCCTGTTTATGCAGAACCCCAAAATTTTGGGGAAAACACTTGGATTAACAAATATGTTTGCATTTACCCTGACATTTTATAACGCACATGTGAATGTGCACAGAGTAAAAATAGGATTTTTGTACTCACCGTAAAATCCATTTCTCTGACGTCCATGGACTGACACAGCTGGATACTGTAAACGTGTGGGTATATGTCCCTGCTCGCAGGAGAAGATCTAGGCAGAATGTTAGAAACATACATTCTAGAACAAACCAGAGCTGAACAGCCCCGCCCAGGGGGGCGATCCCTCCGGACATTACCCTCCCACCTGCAGCTTGCAGCCTCATTTCGTAACAAAGCAGTACAAACCTTAAAAGGAAGGGTGGGTGCTGTGTCAGTCCATGGACGTCAGAGAAATGGATTTTACGGTGAGTACAAAAATCCTATTTTCTCTTATCGTCCATGGACTGACACAGCTTGATACTGTAAACGTGTGGGACGTCCCAAAGCAGTATCAGAAGGGTGGGAGCAGTAGTAAAGGAACAACCAAAACTTCACTCCAAACAAGCAGAGCTCCTCAATGGAGGAGTTGCAACATTAAACAGCGGCCTGCAATGCTTTGCGGCTGAAGGAAGCATCCAAAGATGCAGCCCCATCAACCTTATAAAATTTTGAAAGGTATGAACGGACGACCAGGTCGTTGCCTTGCACACTTGTGCAACCGACGCTTGATGTCGGAAGGCCCAGGAAGCACCAATTGCCTTGGTGGAATGCGCCGCAACCGGAAAGGGAGGCGCCCGCCCCTTAATGTATGAAGCGCAAACTCTCAGGGATGCAATGGGTGAGGACACAAGGACGGAAGAACAATGTCCTTTATAAGGTGAAAGGCCGAGACCATCTTTTGAAAAGAAGGATGGTCGTGGGCGCAACACCGCCATATCCTTATGGAGGACCAAGTAAGGCGACTTGCAGGACAAGGCCGCCAACTCAGACACCCGTCTAACCAAAGCAATGGCTACTAAGAAGGCCACCTTCCGGGACAAGGTCAAGAGAGGAATCTCTCTGATATTCTCAAAAGGATGTTCTTGGAGAACCGAGATGCATCCAATTCAGATCCCAAGTAGGGAGAGGAGGCTTGACAGGGGGGATCACATGGCGAACCCCCTGCACAAAAGGTGCTAATCAAGCAATGGCCCGGTAGTGGTCGTTGAAAAAGACAGCCCGGGCCAAAATCCGACCCCCAAAAAGGTATGCAAGGCCAGCTTTTGGGTCACACCACGCTGTAAGAACAGCAAAATCCTGGGAACGGAATACATCCGAGGACGTCACTGAAGTTCCTCGCACATAGCGGTGTAAGCCTTTCAGGTACGGTGAGATATCTTTCTGGAGGAAGATTCCCGTGCCAACAACATAGACGAGATGACCGAATCCGAGAGAACTCGGTCCTTCAGCACCTGGCTTTAAACAGCCATGCCATTAAAGCCAAGGACTGTAAAGCAGGATGAAGTATGGGATCATGAGACAGAAGGTCCACCCCAATAGGCAGTCGCCAAGGAACGTCTGCGACTAGCCGAAGTAGATCGACGTACCAATGTCGCCGTTCCGGAGCAATGAGGATCACTGGAATGGCCTCAGCCCCTACTCTGCGAAGCAGGCGAGGCAACAACAGTAGCGGAGGGAAAGCATATATCAGGCGATACTGCCCCCACGGGCTTCCAACGCGTCTGACGCATCCGCCCAGGGGTCCCTAGACCTGGCCACGATCTTGCCACCTTGCGAGTGAGTTGAGAGGCCATAAGGTCCACTTCCGGTGCCCCACCTCCGGTAAAGGAGGTGGAAACACTTCCGGATGCAAGGACCCTTCCCCTGCAATGCACACGGCCGACAGGACCGTCTTGCAGCGAGATGTATGAAAATCCCAGAGACTCCGCAATGTATCGGAGAAGAGAGGCCCCGGTGTACAGGGTGCCTCAACTGTTGGCCAATAAGGGCAACTTGACGGAACTTCCCTAGAAACTCGGTCAGAGGACTAGTACCTCAGCCTCCACAGGTGGCACAAACCCACCCCGGGCACAGAGACCCTAAAGGCCAAAGCAGTTGCAGTGCACCTGCTAGACGACTGATGCATGAAGCAGAGACTTTTGCCCAGTCATTGAGCTACAAAAATGCCAGAGACGCAGCCACTAACGGGCGTAACGCTAACCTCAGCCTGGCGAACACAGTCCAAGCCAGCGCTTCTGATCACCACTGAAAGCAGGTGGAAAGTGGTACCCCTGAAACCAGGAATCCTTGTGACAATGCTCCATCCAGCAGCTACCCATGGATAAGTGCTGATTGCACAAACACATAGTTTATACTATGTATTGCGTCAAACGCGCAAATAGAGTGTGGGAGGAAACCCACCCAGCCACAAAGAGCATAATACAATCACATACGGCGTATGTAGTTTAGTATGTGTAGATAAACCTATTAAACACGTTTATACTGTGCCAGCGACGAAGGCACGCACATCATCGGGGCTTGGACATAAACTAGCCATGCAGATTGCGTACACAACCGTGTAGGTATGTTAGCCTGCGAATAAACAAATTGCACATGTTTATACTGTGCATAGCGCTGAAAATGCGCACACCATTGGAACGCAGGGGAGAAACCTGAGCACCCGGATGAAACCCATGCAGACTGCATACGCATACCGTGTAGGTATTATAGTATGTGTGCTAAACATTTTGCACAAGCCCATGTGTGCATAGCATCGTTGGCGCGTGGGAGGAACCGAAGTACCCCACGCATACTCAGAGAATGCAATACCTACAACTGCTGTGAATGTATTTAGTGTTGTGTATAAACATAATGTGTATGTTTACACCATGTATTGCACCAAAGGCACGCATGTCATGTAGCGTGGGCGGAGACCCGGAGGAAACCCACGCAGTGTGCACAGACATACCAGGTAGGTATGTTAGTATGTGGATATCCAATCGCACAAATTTAGACTGTGCATAGCGCCGAAGCGCCCATACCAATGGAGTGTGGGAGGGGACCGGAGTACCCGGAGGAAACCCACACAGGCTGCATACACATACCGTGTAGGTATTATAGCATGCGTGATAAACATTGAACATGTTTAACTGTGCAGAAGGCCAAAGGCGCACACACCGTCAGTTCGTGGGAGGAAACCGGAACACCCGGAAGAACCCCACGCAGACAGCACACAGATACCGTGTAGGAATGATAGCATGTGAATAAACATATTGCACATGTTTATGCTGTGCATTTCCATTGGAGCGTGGGGGGAAACCGGAGTACCCGGAGGAACCCCACGCAAACAGTATACCCATACTGTAAACATGTATAGTATGTGCAATAAACATATTTGAACATGTCTATACTGCAGAGAGCCGAAGCGCACATACCATGAGAGCGCGGGAGGACACCGGAGCCCCCGGCGGAAACCCGCGCCGACCCAGAGAGTATAATACATACATATACTGTGAATGTATCTATGTATCTGGAGTCGTGCATAAACATATTTTGTACGTTTATATCATGTATGGCACTGAAAAACAGCATTGGAACAAGGGGGGACACCCACGCAGACACAGAGACCAATAACACATACATACGCTGTGAATGTATGCAGTGTAGAGGTATAGGATGAGTTTAAATGATGGCGCAGAGGCGCATAATCTTCTCTGTATCATTCCAACCTGCTTGACTGTGCTGCCGAAGCAGCATGCAGGTAACCTCTGATCCTCAGACCGTGTGTCTGTCAGAGCCCAGAGCGTTCCCCAGGAAATGGCGGGAAACCACAGGTGCAGAGACCCTGTTGTTGCATCAGGACATCACACAGAAGGCTCACAGGGACTAGAGACATAAATGAATAAAGTCCCCCCCCCCCACCATGCTGAACCGACCAGGGGGAGGGAAACACTGCTGCTCTTGACGCAGCGTGTGAGGAAAACAGTGAGGAAGCTGTGTAAAAGAAAAGCTTGAAGGAACCAAGGGAAACAGCGTCCACCTGAGGTACCTCAGCCACAGCTCCCAGCTTGAGAGTGTTCCTCACATCATCAATGAGTTCACTTACAAGCGCCCTGTCATTCACTGACACAGAACTGGAGTCTTCCTCTCAAGGGAATGTCCTGTTCATAAACATTAAATATTCAGAGCTAGGTTCCTGAGCACAGTAGCTAAGCCCATATCTGAATCAGAGCACTCCTTCACTAAAGATTTTTGTGGAGAGAGGGGGCTTATAGCTCCTTTCGCTCGCACACCATTTCCATTCTGACAAGGAATGATTCCAGGACTGCCGACAACTGGTCCATAAGGACCGCAGGTGCAGGAAACATATGAACATGTTTAACTGTGCAGCACTGCCAGTTGCCCCAGGCAAGTGTGGAGAGCAGGTGTATCAGACTCCATAACGCCACCCTCTGAGACCTTATACACTATACAGTTACATAGTTACATATATAGTTACATAGTTAGTCAGGTTGAAAAAAGACACAAGTCCATCCAGTTCAACCGTAAAAAAAAAAAAAAAAAAAATAAATAAATAAATAAATAAAAAAACATATATCGTACAATCCCATATACCCAATTCTATACCCACAGTTGATCCAGAGGAAGGCAAAAAAAAAAACAGAAGAGCATGATCCAATTTGCTACAGCAGGGGAAAAAATTCCTTCCTGACCCCCCGAGAGGCAATCGGATATTCCCTGGATCAACTTTACCTATAAATTTCAGTACCCAGTTATATTATGTACATTTAAGAAAGAATCCAGGCCCTTCTTAAAGCAATCTACTGAGCTGGCCAGAACCACCTCTGCAGGGAGTCTGTACCACATTTTCACAGCTCTTACTGTGAAAAAACCTTTCCGTATTTGGAGGTGAAATCTCTTTTCCTCTAGACGCAAAGAGTGCCCCCTTGTCCTTTGTGTTGACCGTAAAGTGAATAACTGAACACCAAGTTCACTATATGGACCCCTTATATATTTGTACATGTTGATCATATCCCCCCTTAATCTCCTCTTCTCAAGAGAGAATACATTCAGTTCCTCTAATCTCTCCTCATAGCTGAGCTCCTCCATGCCTCTTATCAGTTTGGTTGCCCTTCTCTGCACTTTCTCCAGTTCCCCAATATCCTTTTTGAGAACTGGGGCCCAAAACTGAACTGCATATTCCAGATGAGGTCTTACTAATGATTTGAACAGGGGCAAAATGATATATCTCTCTCTGGAGACCATACCTCTCTTAATACAAGAAAGGACTTTGCTCGCTTTGGAAACCGCAGCTTGGCATTGCATGCCATTATTGAGCTTATGATCTACCAAAACCCCCAGATCCTTCTCCACTACGGATCCCCCCAGTTGTACTCCCCCTAGTATGTATGATGCATTCATATTATTAGCCCCCAAGTGCATAACTTTACATTTATCAACATTAAACCTCATCTGCCACATAGTCGCCCAATTAGACAGAGCATTGAGGTCGGCTTGTAAATTGGCGACATCCTGTAAGGACGTTATTCCACTGCATAGCTTGGTGTCATCTGCAAAGACAGAAATGTTACTTTTGATCTCAGACCCAATATCATTTATAAACATATTAAAAAGTAAGGGTCCCAGCACTGAACCTTGGGGTACACCACTGATAACATTGGACCATTCAGAGTAAGAATCATTAACCACTACTCTCTGAATTCTGTCTTTTAGCCAGTTTTCTATCCATTTACAAACTGATATTTCCAATCCTGTAGACTTTACCTTACACATGAGCCGTGTGTGGGGAACTGTATCGAACGCTTTTGCAAAATCCAAGTATACCACGTCCACTGCCACCCCTCTGTCCAAGGTCTTACTTACCTCTTCATAAAAAGAAATCAGGTTTGTTTGACAACTTCTGTCTTTCATGAATCCATGCTGTCTGTTGCTTAAATAGTTTTTTTCCAGCAAGAACTCATCTATGTGGTCTTTTATTAATCTCTCCAGTATTTTCCCAACTATAGAAGTTAAACTAACAGGTCTATAGTTACTTGGTAAAGACTTAATTCCCTTTTTAAATATAGGCACCACATTGGCCCTGCGCCAATCCAGTGGTACTATTCCTGTCATTAATGAGTCCCTAAAAATTAAATACAATGGCTTTGAAATTACAGAGCTCAATTCTTTTAGGATCCGTGGGTGTATGCCATCTGGTCCAGGTGCTTTATCCACCTTTATTCCATCAAAATATTTCTGGACCATATCACTTTTGAGCCATTGTGGATTTGGGGCTGTGTCACTACCACCCCCATTTTGGACATGAGCTCCCCCATGCTCCTTTGTATACACAGAACTGAAGAAAGTATTTAATAAATTAGCCTTCTCTTTGTCCCCAGTCACCCACTCTAGATTATTTTGTAAAGGGCCTACATGCTCAGACTTGACCTTTTTACTATTAATATATTTGAAGAATTTTTTGGGGTTTGTCCTACTATCTTTTGCAATCTGTCGTTCATTTTGAATTTTTGCATCCTTGATTTCCTTTTTACATATCCTGTTATATTCTTTGTAACATTTAAATGACACTAGTGTTCCCTCATTTTTATATTTTTTAAAAGCTCTTTTCTTATAGTTTATAGCTTTTTTAACTTTGGCAGTGAGCCACATAGGTTTTATTTTTAGCCTTTTAAACTTCTTGCCCATGGGAATATACTTTGCAGTGAGTTCACAAACAGTCTTTTTGAAGAATTTCCATTTCTGTTCTGTGCCCATTGATGCCAATATTCCTTCCCAGTCTAAGTCCTGGAGAGCAGCGCTCATCCTTGGAAAATTTGCTCTCTTGAAATTAAGTGTTTTTATCTTTCCTGTATGTGATTTTTGCTTACAACTAACATCAAATGAAATCATGTTATGGTCACTGCTACCCAGATGTTCCTTTATCTGAACATTAGTAATACGCTCTGCATGGTTTGAGATTACCAGGTCCAACAGAGCATCATTCCTAGTTGGGCCTCAATAAACTGGACCATAAAATTGTCCTGCAATAGGTTTATAAATTTTTGCCCTTTAACTGTCCCAGCAGTTCCATTACTCCAGTCAATTTCTGGGTAGTTAAAATCCCCCATTATTATCACCGTCCCAGCCCTTGCAGCCCTTTCCATCTGTGCAAGGAGCTGAGTCTCTAACTCCTCATTAACAGTGAATATACAGTCCACCCACTGGCTACGCTGAGGCTGAGTAAGGGATACCCGGAGGACTCACCAACCCTTAAGGACCGCTCAGTCCTGCTGAAGAAGCCGCGCTGTGAGCCTGAGGAGAGTGAAGAATCTGTGAGGAGATTGTGAGGAGATTCGCGCCGCCGCTAGAGGCCGAAACCGAAAGTAAATGCGCGGCGGCCACAAGAAAATGGCCACTGGCCGCAGCTATAACTGCGACATTGAACCACGCCAAGATGGCGGCTGAGCGTGAAATTCAAAGCTCTAATGCGCGCTAATGGCGCACGCAATAACCACCTCAAACAGCGCTAATGGGCACGCTAATGGCGCACGCAATAATCACCTCACACACCAGAAAAACTGCCCCTCTCTCCAGAACCCACTACAGACATGAGCGCCCAGCCAGGCCAGAGTGACCCCCAAGCACCCCCACAGCACAGCACCAGTACAGGGTGCAGAGAGCAGCATAACAGGGGGGAGACAGGGAGAAACCCCCCCATATAAAGAAACACAGCCATCATGTACTCACCTGCAGTAGGAGAGACTACTTACCCATCCCTTTCAGGGACCCACTGGCTTGTTTCAGACAGACCTATCACAGAGCAGTACTGCGTAGCTGTCGGCCCGGTCCACCGCGAGAGATACAGTCCGTCAGGTACTGTTCAATCTTGAGAGGACCATGGAAGCATGAAAGCAACCCGGCCACCCCTGGAGTCATGGGGCATGTCGTGAACTAAGTCTCACGCACACAAGGCGAGGATCAGCACGCTCGATGGTCAGACAGGGAAGACTACGAGGATACCAGTGTACCCAACCTGTTGCCCAGCCGACAGTTGATTGAAGGTCTCAAAAATAAAATAATAAAATTCCCAAAGGAATAAAATTTAAAAGTAAAATCTTCCAGGAGACTGGCTCCTGAAAGAGCCACTTCTTCTCCTTCTGCTAGGCAGAAAAAAACTGAGGCTGCTAGCTGCAGGTGGGAGAGTAATGTCCGGAGGGACCGCCCCCCCGTTCAGCTCTGGTTTGTTCTAGAATGTATGTTTCTAACAATCTAACATTCTGCCTAGATCTTCTCCTGCGAGCAGGGACATATACCCACACGTTTATAGTATCCAGCTGTGTCAGTCCATGGACGATAAGAGAAAATAGTTTTATAATCAACAATGTGTGGCTTCTTCTTTCAATACTCAATACCAGTTTTTAAAGTAAATTTTGTGTTTACTGTGACAATGGGAGTTATTTACTAAAGGAAAATCCACTTGGCACTACAGGTGCACTAGGAGAACCTGGGAGACAGCTACAATAAACACAAAGCTAGACAGAAAATTCAATATTTTATCAGATAATATTTTGGGTTTATTCACAAAAAACATCAGAGATTGTCTGGCATAGCAATGGCCCCCCTACCCGTAAAATACTGAACATATTTCTCCCGCACTTCATAGGCGCTTTGGAGGGGCAAGCCAGTACGGCCAGTATCCATGCCCATCAGGGGATTCCCCGAAAGTCCAGCCTCAGGCTTAACTGCTGTCATATAATTTGATGAATTTGTCCTTAAAAAGTTGTGTAGTATGCAGCAGCTGAAAACGATATGATTCAGTTTGTAGTCCGTCATATGTATTGGGGTAAGGAACAGGCGGAACCGGCTGGCCATTATCCCAAAGGTATTCTCAACAACCCTTTGGGCTCTGGCCAGCCGGTAATTAAAAACCCTTCTCTCCGGGGTGAGGGTCCCCAGGGGGAATGGCCTCATCAGGTGTGATCCCAGCCCGAAAGCTTCATCAGCGATAAAAACAAACAGAAGGACCTTAACATTATCTTCATCAGGTGGCAGTGCCAGGCCACCACTCTGGAGATGTTGGGCAAACTCTGTCTGTTCGAACACTCCACCAGCCGACATCCAGCCATTCTTTCCCACGTCCACATACAGAAATTCATACTGTGCCGATACCACCGCCATAAACACAATACTATTAAAACCTTTATAATTATAATAGTAAGACCCCGAATGGGGTGGTGGCACGATGCGGACGTGCTTCCCGTCTATTGCCCCTCAGCAGTTGGGGAAGTCCCACCGCTGGGCAAATTGGGAAGCCACAGTCTGCCACAAACCAGAAAAAAAATTGTACTTTTGCACATAACATTGCAAGCAGATTACACAAAAACATTCTTGGCCAACATCAGTATACATTTATTTTAAGGAGTATTTAAAAAACACAAATATAAGGTCCACTTATCAGATTCCTCACCCCCTCTGATGGCCCATTGTAAAATTTTTAGGGGGGGGGGGTTCTAAATGAGTTTGGGCACTCCAAAAAAAAGCCTCTGCCACTCTGCCTGAATTTAATGAGAACAAAAACATTTGTAGACATTTTAGGGGGGAGGGGGTTCTAAATGAGTTTGGGCCCTCCAAAAAAAGCCTCTGCAACTCTGCATGAATTTAATGAGAACAAAAACATTTGTACACATTTTAAGGGAGGGGGAGCACTACAATGGAGCTAACAAAATACATTGGTAAGTGACTAGGTTAGGTGTGTATGGGCCCAGGATAGCATGCTGGAGAGGTTAGTGAAGGCAAATATGCATGTAGGCCAAAAAAGGAGAATTAAAAGCTTACAGCATGCATGGGGACAAAGGGGACATTCACAGCATATTACAATCATGGTAATTAGGGAATGATGAAAGAAATAAAGTACATTAGCAAACATTAAATACATAGAATATGATGTTAAAGGAGAAAACTTACATTAATATAGTCCTTCTGCAGAACTTGGATGATGGCAGAACAGGTTTCTGGGATAATGATCCCCAGAGCCTGGGGGGAATTGCCTGTCGTGAACTTGAGGTCCTGCAGGCTTTTCCCAGTCGCCAGGTATTGCAACGTGGCAACTAGCCTCTGCTCGGCAGTGATGGCTTGGCGCATCACAGTGTCCTGCCTCGTGATATAGGGGGACAGCAAATCCAACAGACGGTGAAAAACGGGGTCCGTCATCCGGAGATAATTCCTCAGGATTATTCTCCTGGATTTCCCGCAGCAGAGGCATATGACAGAATTGGTCCCACTGGAGCAACCAATTCTTGGTCCATGAACTCCTCCTCACCCTGTTCATTGACTGAGCTCGGGTCAAAGCATGAACCCCAACACCAAGCCCATACGCAGCACGAACTCTACGACGAGAACGTACTTCCAACATGGCTAGAAACCGGTCGGCTGGTCAGAACGAACAAAACAGAACGCACTGAGGAACAGAAAGTCCTATGAAGAACGACCTGAAAACCAGAAACGAGCGGACAAGAACGCACTGAAAAACAGATACGACCTGACTACACGCCCTGAAAGACAGATACAAACCCACAAGCACCAACTGAACAGCAGAAAACGATCTGAAAGCAGGAACACTGAAAAACACGATTCGGCTCTCACCAAACTTTTACTAACACGCGGTAACACAAAATCAGCAAAAGCAGCCCAAGGGGTGGCGCCGTTGGATTTGAACTTCCCCTATATAGTGCCGTCGTACGTGTTGTACGTCACTGCGTTTTGGGCGGTCGGAATTTGCCATGACAGTGTGTATGCAAGACAGCTTGAACGGAATTCCATTGGAAAATTCCGTCGGAGTTAAGCCCGTCGGAAATTCCGATCGTGTGTACAAGGCATTAGGCATCTTCCACAAAGAGCAGAGTCCACTCCAATCAGCAGAGGATCTGTGAGCATATCAGAGCAGAATTGGGTGATGTCACATCTGTACCCGCTCAGTTTATGCAGAGCCGATACAGGTAGACCCCGCTGAGTTCTGTGGGTGGCCGCTGTCTGTTTAGGCTACCTCTAATTCGGCTTAACAAAATGGAACAAGGATGCTTTCCTCTTCTGTTTTTTATTTTTTTTGCAGACTGAAACCGACCTGGAGGTAGGGAGGTATAAATGAACACAAGCCAGTTTACACCTGCTTGTCCAAAAGACAGCATGGACCTTGAAAAACTGACTGACAGACCTGATCAGAACACCCGTGTGAAAGGGGCCTTAAAGTGGTAGTAAAGTATTTTTTTTACTTGTACATACAGGTTACATAGTTATGGCCTGAGGAAGGACCACGCAAGCTTTGAACGCGAAGCTGCCTCCTCTCACCCTGCACCCGGAAGTGACGTTGTCTCCGATTTCCTCTGTGTTCACCGCTGTCCCCATAGGCTGTGAATACTGGATTCCACCTGCACGAGCTGTCAGCTGTACTCCGGAGACACGGGCGTTCAGGATTAAACCACCCCCGAATTTTTCTGCAGGATTATTACTACATGCTTGTTATCATGCTCCTTTTGTGAGTAGTTTTACCTTTACTTATCATTAAATGGTTAATCCATACTGCAGAGGCGCTTTTCTTTGTTACATAGTTAGTCTGGTTGAAAGAAGACACAAGTCCATCTAGTTCAGGCAAAAAAGGGCAAAAAAAAATAAAAAATCTTACAATTCCATATACACAATCCTATACCTACAGTTGATCCAGAAGAAGGCAAAACCCCCCAGCAAAGTATGATCCAATTTGCTATAGCAGGGGAAAAAAGTCCTCCCTGATCTCCCGAGAGGCAATCAGATATTCCCTGGATTAACTTTACCTATAAATGTCAGTACCAACCTTCTCTTTATTAATTTACCAAGCTTTATGGATCTGTACAAACTCCATGTGATTTTTAATTCAGATTGTCTTCTTGTTTTTGTACTCATTGATTAAATTTATACTTTTTATATACTCCTATGTGTTTGCAGTCACTTCCAAAGTCCCACCTCCAAGGGGGTTTTCTCTGTTTTGTCTATATCCAATTAGGGATGTGGTGACTGTCAAACATTTACAATTCTGCGAATGTTGTTTTTTTTCTCCCTAATTTAAATATGACCCACACCTTCCGGTCAAGGCCACACCCCTTTCTGTTTAAGACCCGAAATTTTCGAGTGGGGACACTAGTTTTTAGGGCCGGGGGGGGGCATTGGATTCCCTTAACTTGCATAGATTTCCTCTCACTTACTGTTTGGCTATGGGGCAGGAAGTGAAGGGAAATCTCTGCAATGGGACAGGGATGGTAAAAAAGAAACTGACAGGGGCTATAACCCTCCCTTACTCTTTCCAAAATGAAAAAAAAAGTGTTCTACTTTAAGCACAAATTTCTGATAATTTTATGGAGAGGACTAATAAGATAGAACCATGCCAATGGTGCAGCAGAAAACATATAGCACAGCGAGGAAGGTTTGCGGTCCAGGATGATAGGACAGTCAAAATTACAAGAAGCTTGCGTTACACTAATGCCCTGTACACACGATCGGAATTTCGACGGTCTAAAATCAGATGGATTTTTCAGTCGGAATTCCAATGAAGCTGACTTCCATCAGTTTTGCCTACACACCATCAGACAAAATTCTGACCGTTCAAAACGCGGTGACATACAACATGTATGACGGCACTATAAATGGGAAGTTCAAATCCAATGGCGCCACCCTTTTGGCCTGCTTTTGCTGATTTCGTGTTACAGCGTGTTAGTAAAAGTTTGGTGTTAGCCGATTCGCGCTTTTCAGTCTCTGTGCTTTTCAGTCCGTTACAGCATGACAAATGTGCTATCTCCATTACGAACGCTAGTTTTACCAGAACGAGCGCTCCCGTCTTCTAATTTAGTCTGAGCATGCGTGGATTTTTCTCCGATGGGGTTCCACACAGACGGTCGGAATTTCCTATTGTTTTTTTTCCTTTGGAAAAATTTAAAACATGTTCTATTTTTTTACACCGATGGAAAAAAGTCCGATGGGGCCCACATACGATAGTTTTTTCAGAAGAAAAAAGTCCATCTGACCTTTTTCATCGGAAAAAACGTTTGTGTGTACAGGGCATAACAGTGTAGCGCAAGCCGGCGTGAACTCTTTCCGTGCTGCCCCCCTGCAAAGTGCTGCCCTAGGCCTGGGCCTTGTTGGCCTAGGCCAGGATACAGCGTTGGCTAAAGGATCCTTTTAAAAACCTCAGGTCTTCACTGAAAAAAAGTGCACTCCGAAGAGAGCGGTTCCTCAGTGGGACTTTTGAGGGTGACTGTTGAAAACCTCTATATAAAGTAACAAAGTACAAAAGTATTTGTCATAAAGACTTATTTATTAGAAAGAGTTTTTACAAAAAAATATGTATAATATGAAGGGCTGCTACTCTATGCGCATAACGCATATCCAAGTGACCAGTGTGTACATGATGAAAAAGAATAATCACAACGCATATAAACAGATATCATAGATTACACAATAAAGGGAAAAAATAATGTAGTACAGGACCCGGCTCTGTCTCAGGGATGGGACAGATACCCAACGTTTCAAGGCCTTTTCATTGTACAGCCTCTTCTTCAGGGGTGGGGTGCTGCACCTTTTAGTGGTGAATGATATCCTATGTGTTGAGTGCACACGTGTTACTTAGTGATAGCAAAGAATAAAAAAGCACTATAATTCTGATTTGATGGTGCTGTTATTCCCCGGAGGTCAGACTAGCGGGTGACAAAGGTGGACCCTCAGTCCAGATGGTGTGGTCCCGGTGGATGGTTTGGCCCACAAAGGGCGTAAAAAATGTCCAACACTAACTCCACAGCACAGGCGCAGTAAAGCTGCTGTCTGTACAGTGGGGATGACTTCCCAAGGTTCAGAGCGTGCCTGAAATGGTACCTGGTCCAAAAGCTGCGGCGGATATAGAAGTATGTCCACCAGAAGCTGGTTCCTGCTTACCAAGGGTCGACAATAAAAAGTAGTGCCTGACAATGGCTTATGCGAGGCAGTACTACCATTTCAGGCACGCTCTGAACCTTGGGAAGTCATCCCCACTGTACAGACAGCAGCTTTACTGCGCCTGTGCTGTGGAGTTAGTGTTGGACATTTTTTACGCCCTTTGTGGGCCAAACCATCCACCGGGACCACACCATCTGGACTGAGGGTCCACCTTTGTCACCCGCTAGTCTGACCTCCGGGGAATAACAGCACCATCAAATCAGAATTATAGTGCTTTTTTATTCTTTGCTATCACCAAGTAACACGTGTGCACTCAACACATAGGATATCATTCACCACTAAAAGGTGCAGCACCCCACCCCTGAAGAAGAGGCTGTACAATGAAAAGGCCTTGAAACGTTGGGTATCTGTCCCATCCCTGAGACAGAGCCAGGTCCTGTACTACATTATTTTTTCCCTTTATTGTGTAATCTATGATATTTGTTTATATGCGTTGTGATTATTCTTTTTCATCATGTACACACTGGTCACTTGGATATGCGTTGTGCGCATAGAGTAGCAGCCCTTCATATTATACATTTTTTTTGTAAAAACTCTTTCTAATAAATAAGTCTTTATGACAAATACTTTTGTACTTTGTTACTTTATATAGAGATTTTCAACAGTCACCCTCAAAAGTCCCACTGAGGAACCGCTCTCTTCGGAGTGCACTTTTTTCTGTATGTACTTGGGGATGTGGGTAGACTGACCTCCAATATCCGTGCATCGGAGACACTGCTCTTTGTAATCAGGTCTCCACTGTCACCACCTGTTTTTTCAAAGAAACCTATTAGGGCTGTTTCACACCACAATTTCTGTGTTCCAGCTGCGTTATTGCATATGCGTTTAGGTGCGTTATTGATGCATTTTCAATGCCTTCCTTCCAGTGTGCGTTTTTTTAACTTATTTTAACATTTGAAAAATCTCAGGATGATGTGTGTTCTGGTGTGTTTACATGCGTTTTGCTGCATTCCACTTTTGTTGACTGCACTGGAACTGACTGCACTGGTGTGAACTAGGGCCACTGGAATACACTGTGCATGCATTTTTGATGCAGATTAAAAACCCACTGGACTGCATCTGGTATGAACTAGATCTCACAGCCATTCTAAATTGTGTAAATAGCTGCATTAGCCAGTAACCTATAGCTTGTATTCAGATTTTTTTACCTATAGCACGTAATCAGAAATCAGTTTTTATCAAATTACAGCTGTCAGAAGTGACAGGTAATTACTGATTTGGTTACTATGAGCTTCTGCACTTTGCCATTTGATGTGATAGACCAGTAGTGCCAGAATCATAAAATTATTGACCTATTATATTTTGTAGTTGTTCTTCTAGTCCAGTGGTCTCCAAACTGTGGCCCTTTTCTTGCTTTTGTCTGACCATTGGGGCACTACTTCTCTCACTTTCTATAAGAAACTATTCCTCCTACTGGCACCAACAATTGGCCATAATTACAGCCACTGACATCTATGATAAAAGGAATTGTTCCTCTCACTGACACCAATAATGGGGCCTAAGGCTGGATTCACACCTATGCATTTTTAGTGCTTTTTGCATTTTGTAGATTTGCACTACAGAACGTGTTCCATAGGAAACCATGTTAAATGGACTGTAGTGCAAATCTGCAAAATGCAAAAATCACAAAAAATGCATAGGTGTGAATCCAGCCTAAGTCTTGCCACTGACACTAATGATAGGGCACTATTCCTCACACTGAAACCAATGATGAG
The DNA here is from genome assembly GCA_029206835.1 of Rana muscosa. Lineage (NCBI taxonomy): Eukaryota > Metazoa > Chordata > Amphibia > Anura > Ranidae > Rana > Rana muscosa. Next base: position 576,252,911 of record CM055121.1, read on the forward strand.
GTATTGTTTTCTCACACACTAGGAAATAAAATACTCACACTGACCACAGTCCGGCCCCCCTAAAGCCTGAAGAACAGTAAACTGGCCCTTTGTTTAGAAAATTTGGAGACCCCTGTTCTAGTCTGTAGTGGAAGTTTGTGAACTAAATTTGGTGACCATTTATTTCCACACTGTGTATCTATGAAGGAAAGAACAAACCTTAGATCAACCTTAATAAGCAAAACAGCTACCGTATTTTCCGCACCATAAGACGCACTTTTTTCCCCCAGAAATATAGGGGAAAATGTCTCTGCGTCTTATGGTGCGAATATACCACAGGCACCGCCCCCCCCGCTGGCACCGCCCCCCTGCCGCCAGCACTGCCCCCGCCCAGTGCACTTTGCAGGGGGGGGCATCTCCGCACAAAAAAAGCCTCCACTCTGCCGAGTCCCGGCTCCCGCACACAAACCGTCCCCAGCTACAGACCCCCAGGCAGGCCTGTAGAGATAAAACAGCGGCGTGACTTGGCCGGGGAGGGCGTGGACTAGTGCCCCATAAGTGTCCAGTGATTGGCCGCACTCTAGGCAACTGACGGAGGCTCCGCCTACCCTCCTCCGTAACATCTAGGCTCAGCACAGGTGTGCTCACTGCGCTGTCTACTGTTACTAGTAAACACAGAAGCCTCAGTTCTGTGCTTACTAGTGACAGCCCGGAGCTCACTTCTCCTGCTGGCTTCCACAGAATCTCCAATCTGCTGCACAGAAACAACGGAGAGACGGTTGCCCCGCGCTGTGTGATCATGAGCAGGAGGTGGGGGCGGGGCATTACATGCTGAGCTTCAGACGTCCGTATGGCGATCCCCGTGCCTGATGATCCCATGGCTGCCACTGGCTGGAGAAGGGTGGGGGATGCAGAGGTGGGTTGTGTATCGGTGGGAATGAAGAGGTGGGTTATGGATGGGTGGGTGTGCAGATGTGAGTTATGGACAGGGGGTCAATGGTCAGTCTGCATTTCATGGGCTCTTGGAAAATATTTTATTACACCATTTGGTTCAGAATATTTTTTTTTCTTGTTTTCCTCCTCTAAAACCCAGGTGCGTCTTATGGTCAGGTGCGTCTTATGGTGCGAAAAATATGGTATATCCAGTAGCCCATAACAACCAACATTTACATATCTTTCTCTAATCTTTCTTCTCTTTACAAATAAAGGTTAAAAACGTACTGCTTGCAAATGAGGAACTTTCTCTGTACATAACATTTCTCTCTATTAAAAAATCCACAACATATTCAGATGTAAAGCTAAAGTAAATAAACATGGAAAACAATAACTGACAGGCACACTAGTTCCATAGTATCGCAGCAGATATTTATTGTTGAAAATTAATTAATTGCTCCACAACAGCAATTTATTTTATGTTGGACCACAAAAATATTTTACCGCCAAAATGTCAATGAAAATGCAAACACATCAGAATTATTTATGTATTCTGAAATACGTACCGTATATACATAATATACATTAGAAGACACACTTGTTCACTGTATTGGCAATGTGTATTTTGATTTATGTAACAGCAGTGCCTGTCCTATGTTTAACAGCAGTATCTGATGATACAACTTCAATCTTATTTTAAAAAAAGTTAACAATAAGGAACTTTAATACATTCATAAAACAGTAAAGTATGCATAGCTAGCATGCTCAGCAATGCTAAACAGAACTTTGGGGCACAGCAGTACTATTCACAACATAAGTCTATATGTCAAACTCAGATTCCCAGGTTTCCTACACTAATTTCCTATTCAAAGGGTTTCCACATAAAACCTGTATTTCAGTTTTGGCCAGGGTTTGGTGTATTGAATCAACCACGACTTTCTTTTTTCTGTCGGGAACACTGGTGGTGAAATTTCCAGGTCCACCCATGTGCTGTGGCTATTTTTTAATGGAACTTTGGTCTCTCTGTTAGTCTCACCAATTACATTGTGATGTAAAGAACACAGTGTAAACATTTCAAGCCCAGAGCTAGGAAATATGACTGGAGTTCCTGAGAGATAACAGAAACCAGTGGAAGAATCAGATCACCATTGTCAAAAAGGAATTGATTTCTAATTAATTGTAATTTAAACTACAGTTAAAATAAAATATATAAAGTTAGTATTTTAAAGAGCATCAATACTGAAAAGGCCACTTATAGACCACTAATATAGTGGACTAAGAATTCTTCTTGGGTTTTTATAACTCCAGCTGCAATTGCACACATTGTCATCAAAGGCCTGACAAGGTGGTACTACTAAGACTGTGGTCTGTTCAAGGAATGGAAGGTATATCCCAAATCATTGTACTAATGAGCCAGCGCACCCAAGGGGAAACCTGCTCCCAATTAAATGACCATGCTATTCTCTGACAAGCATCTATGCAGCACTACTGTACTGCCACAGAGGTGCTTTAATTAAATGCTCCATCCAGTCAGTCCTGCATAGGGAGGTTAAATAATCAATTGTTTTATTATCCTTAAAGCCAAACTAAAACCATTGATTTAACAGTTTCAAAATACAATTACATTCTGGACACGTGCCGGGAATGTAATGGCCACATTGTTTTTTCTCTCAACCAAACCGTCAAATGATCAAATAGCTGGTGTCATAACTGATCACATGTGCAGCTTCATGGCAGTTGAAGATCAAACAAAGGCCAAGATGGCAGCTTCCTTGGCTGAAAACGATAGGGGAGTTTAGTTCTGCTTTAACTCATAATTTACCACTCAATACCGTCTAACAGGAACATTTGGATTTAATGCTCCACCATCCAACTTTCCAAGTCCATACAAAATCTATTGACTGGTAGGAATAGTGGAATTAGTAAGAAAAAATTCCCCCCGCGAGGGACCGGTGTGTTGGTGTATTCCAAAAGTTGTCCTATAAGCATATCTCCATGTATGCTAAAAAAATAGAAAGGTCAGAGGAGTATATAATTAGAAGTATAACCCAATTTTCTAACACAAAATACATCACAAAAACTTTATTTACAAAAATAGAGATACAGATTTAATTTGGGAAAGGCAAAAGAAGACTACATAATACAAATCTGATACAGCAACATATATGAAAAATACTTTCCTCAACACCAGGTTGCTTACTTTTCTTTACAGTTCAATGCATCAGACTTACTACTTTGCATAGAAGTATAGAAGCACATGACCCTTAGTGGAAAATGTAGTTGGGCAAATGTGACTGGTGACACAGATGTTGCTCAGTTTGATCTTTTAAATCAGATCAGCAAAATTTGCAAATAGTTATGTACTGGTAGTGTAAACCTATGTGACTGATGCAGATTGATTAGGGAGATCTTTATACAATACAGCTGTTTGTTAATCATAAATATATAGGACGATTAAATAATAGTTTCTGTGGCCAGCTTAACCTATCAGGTGCTAATAATTGGTTTTACCATGGTTCAGGGAAAGAGCAAGCGGACTTCACTCTACTATAATTCAGTATCCAAATATCAGAATACTTCCCACAACTTATACAACTTGTTATATTGTATTTATCAACAACTCATATCCTATGGAGGCACAGCTGGTGGTTTCTAACCTATGACTGGTATAGGTGTAGTGGTGAGAATAGGATTTATACCAAATATAAATATAAGATTGTGGGACATAGTTTAAACCTAATCTCCCATGTTATATAAAATAACATTGATTTTACAATATGTGTACCCATTTAAATGTAATGTGCAATTAATGCCAGGGCACATGTACATTCCCCTTAAACTCTGATGAAAAATTCACTACAGCACTAGTGGAGCTTGCCTTATTTAGCTTTAATATCCTAAATTCCCAAAGGAAATATATAAATGTCCTGGTGTAAGCAAATGTTAAATGTTCCTGAGATGCTAATTTCCAATGATCATTAGCAGTCAGCATACTAGAGCTTTTCCAGGAACACACTGATTTGTGAAAGGCAAAAAACAAAGCCCACAATGTAGTAACATACAGCAATCTTTTTCATTGTTCAGAATGCTATAAAGCACATGAAAAAGGGTACAACGTGCGATTGATTGCTGTAAATTATTACACACTATTATTCTTTGCATGGCCTTGTTAAATAAGCCGGACTGCACTATTGGTAAGATTGAGAAAAATGCCAAAAACATTTAATATGAAGCTAGGTTCATAACTTATTCTGCATTTACCTGTGTTTTGCTTGCATTTTTAATATGAGTTTTAATACTTTCTGCTTTTTTTTGTTTGGACAAAGAAAGTCAAACAAAGTAGAGGTTGGCAGGAGTGGGGACTTGTGGTCACGTAGTAGAGCGGACACAAAATGTATGATATATGCATTTTTCATGCATTGCATTGATGTCCTTGGGGCCAAAAGAACGTGTTCATGCACCTGTAGTGTTCTTCTCAAACCATGGCAGCGCAGTGCACAGCAGTGAATAGGCTCCACTGAAAAGAAAACAGGGCCACCGAGACAAAAAAACTGCAGGTAACATGGTGGCTGGTTCATAGGTGGCCACAATATTTTTTCCTGTAGATGTACCACACTGTGGGAGGTGTAAGACTGAGTCTGATTCTATATCCCACCAATGCTAACCACCTGAGAAAATGTCCTAAAGCGATAGAGACTGTTCACTGAACCTAGTAAATAAGGTGATGCAGTGTTTAGTTCAATCAACCAGTCAAAAATCCAGTTTTTTTTTTTTTTGCCTCTCAAACTTGATTGGGTATTTAAGTTGAAGGCTGTCACCTTATTTACTGCCACTGTCTTTGCAAACATTCACTTTGCTAAATGAACAACCACCCAAAATAATCTCCAATATTGAACACAAACTACCATTTAGGGGCACATACAGTGGGGCAAAAAAGTATTTAGTCAGCCACCAATTGTGCAAGTTCTCCCACTTAAAAAGATGAGAGAGGCCTGTAATTGTCATTATAGGTATACCTCAACTATGAGAGACAAAATGTGGAAACAAATCCAGACAATCACATTGTCTGATTTGGAAAGAATTTATTTGCAAATTATGGTGAAAAATAAGTATTTGGTCAATATCAAAAGTTCGTCTCAATACTTTGTTATATATCCTTTGTTGGCAATGACAGTGGTCAAACGTTTTCTGTAAGTCTTCACAAGGTTGTCACACACTGTTGCTGGTATGTTGGCCCTTTCCTCCATGCAGATCTCCTCTAGAGCAGTGATGTTTTGGGGCTGTCGCTGGGCAACACGGACTTTCAACTCCCTCCAAAGGTTTTCTATGGGGTTGAGATCTGGAGACTAGCTAGGCCACTCCAGGACCTTGGAATGATTCTTACAAAGCCACTCCTTCGTTGCCTGGGCGGTGTGTTTGGGATCATTGTCATGCTGAAAGTAGAACTGTTCACATTTCATCTTCAATGCCCTTGCTGATGGGAGGATGTTTGCACTGAAAATCTCACAATACATGGCCCCATTCATTCTTTCATGTACACAGACCAGTCGTCCTGTTCCCTTTGCAGAGAAACAGCCCCAAAGCATGATGTTGCCACCCCCATGCTTCACAGTAGGTATGGTGTGCTTTGGTTGCAACTCAGCATTCTCTCTCCTCCAAACACAACGGGTTGTGCTTCTACCAAACAGTTCTACTTTGGTTTCATCTGACCATATGACATTCTCCCAATCCTCTTCTGGATCATCCAAATGCTCTCTAGCAAACCTCAGACGGGGCCCGGACATGTACTGGCTTAAGCAGGGGGACACGTCTGGCACTGCAGGATCTGAGTCCCTGGCGGCGTAGTGTGTTACTGATGGTAGCCTTTGTTACGTTGGTCCCAGCTCTCTGCAGGTCATTCACTAGGTCCCCCGTGTGGTTCAGGGATTTTTGCTCACCGTTCTTGTGATCATTTTGACCCCACGGGGGGGAGATCTTGCGTGGAGCCCCAGATCGAGGGAGATTATCAGTGGTCTTGTATGTCTTCCATTTTCTAATTATTGCTCCCACAGTTGATTTCTTCACACCAAGCTGCTTGCCTATTGCAGATTCAGTCTTCCCAGCCTGGTGCAGGTCTACAATTTTGTTTCTGGTGTCCTCCGACAGCTCTTTTGTCTTCACCATAGTGGAGTTTGGAGTGTGACTGTTTGAGGTTGTGGACAGGTGTCTTTTATACTGATAACAAGTTCAAACAGGTGCCATTAATTCAGGTAATGAGTGGAGGACAGAGGAGCCTCTTAAAGAAGAAGATACAGGTCTGTGAGAGCCAGAAATCTTGCTTGTTTGTAGGTGACCAAATACTTATTTTCCACCATAATTTGCAAAAAAAATATTTCCAAATCAGACAATGTGATTGTCTGGATTTGTTTCCACATTTTGCCTCTCATAGTTGAGGTATACCTATGATGAGAATTACAGGCCTCTCTCATCTTTTTAAGTGGGAGAACTTGCACAATTGGTGGCTGACTAAATGCTTTTTTGCCCCACTGTATATGTGCTAAGTAGCATTCCTAGGTGTACTTTAATCAAGACGATAAACAATGTTCATCTGCACGATATCCTGAAGGACTTACAAAGCAAGAAAAATTTACTTACAATGGGGAGAACAGATTTCAGTTTCCAGACTACATATTCTCAAGCTGACTAAAGCAGATACAACATCATTAAAGTCAGCAATTTAAAAAATTAGGACTTAGGCTTTCACCATATTACGAGGCACAGTAGACAGAGAAACAAGTGCAGTGGTTTATAAAACCATGCAATACACTTGTGCAGCCTATGCCTCACATTATCTATTTTAGAATCACCACATACTCTCTAACACAAGATTACACAGTCTTACTGAGATGGTTCCATGCATAATAATACTCAAGAGCTGAGGTAAACATAATTATTTCCAAATTACCATTAACCTTTTAGGAAGATGGCATACAGTATGTAAATACATTTGCATAATCAGAATTACACTTGATTAGGAAGCATTGGCGTCAAGACTGTAAACAAACTACCATTCCACGGCCTCTGGTATACATACAATGGTATTTCCCAGACCACCTCCCCCCCCCCCCTTCCAAATGCAGTGCAGCACAGAGGAACACTACCTAAACTGAAAATAGTGAAAGAGTTCAGTGCAATCACTATGCAGAAAACAAATATATATAAGTATGAACGTGCAATTACCTCAAACAAGATATGTATCTGTTTAAACACTCAACACTCAGATATTGCTGCATACGCTCTAATGTTTTCCCACATGTGACAAGCAAACAATATATTAAATAGTGCCATGCAGTATTAAATAAAACAAATAATGAATTAACTTATATAATGCTACAAATCATATATCCAAAAACAAAATCAACTATGCAAGTCCACAATAATTAGGAAATAAAAGTCCTTCAATTATCAATGTGTGTGTCTAATTATCATTTTCTTCCACTTGTGTCATAAATACTGTACTCTTTCTGCAACGTTTTTGTGGGTCACTCCAACTTGTATGGTGCAAAACTCATCACCAACATTCCAGTACTCTCATCTTGTGGTTTGCCCAATAAGAATCAGGTCTATTCTGCTTTCCCTTTAAACAGGGTATGATATGCCAGAAGTGTTGTTTCCCTCTGCTGTATATGTATGTCATTCAATCCATCTCTATCCACAGTAATCCTTCTGGTTGTATATAGGAAGCTCAAAACAAAGAAGGATATATATACCGTATATACTCGAGTATAAGCCGAGTTTTTCAGCACATTTTTTTGTGCTGAAAATGCCCCCCTCGGCTTATACTCGAGTCTGTTTCCGACTTCAAATTTGTGCACCTGATCCCGGACATCCGTAGGTCCCCTGGACCCCAAACTTGGCACACATTTATCCCAACCCCTCCTCTACAAGTGTGCAAAGTTTGGTGTCCGGGGGAACCTGGGACAGGGAGCACCGATTTTTCAAAGCCGGGCACCCCTTTCCATAGACTCCAATGTTAAACGGTAATTTCTCCGGTGATTTTGGGGACCCGGTACTGGCCGGCCGTAGGTCCCCTGGACCCCAAACTTGGCACACATGTAGCCCAACCCCTCCTCTACAAGTGTGCCAGGTTTGGTGTCTGGGGGACCTACAGCCGGGGAGCACCGATTTTTTAAATCCCGGCACCCCCTCCATAGACTCCAATGTTAAACGTCAGTCTAGTCACAGTGAGGCATGGACACAGTGACAGTGAGGCATGGGCACAGTGAGGCATGGACACAGTGACAGTGAGGCATGGGAACAGTGAGGCATGGACACAGTGACAGTGAGGCATGGGCACAGTGAGGCATGGACACAGTGAGGCATGCACATGGACACCCTAGGCTTATACTCGAGTCAATACGTTTTCCCAGTTTTTTGTGGTAAAATTAGGTGCCTCGGCTTATATTCGGGTCGGCTTATACTCGAGTATATACGGTAGTGCTCTATAGAAAGATGATCCACACACCAATAGTTGCTCTTAAAAAAAACGTAATCTTTTTTCAGAAACCACAGTCCACAACCACAGATAAGATCAGTTGATGTGTTTCAGCCTATGAGGCCTTAGTCATTAGTTATGATTAAGGCCTCATAGGCTGAAACGCGTCAACTGATCTTATCTGTGGTTGTTGACTGTGGTTCCTGAATAAAGATGAAGATTTTTTAAGAGCAACTATTGGTGTGCGGATCATCTTTCTATACATGCACTCAGTGAAATGGCTGTGGATCGGGCACCCAGGAGCTCTTTCATCTGTATGTTGTATGGATAGCAGCACTGTTGCTTCTGTTTAAATATATAGTGCTCTCCATATATTTAAGATTATGTTTATTAAAAAGAAAGCCCAAGATTAAAAATGAAACTTAAAAAGTGCACATTTGCTGGTGCACATCACATCACATCAGATTACGTACAGCACAAGTGAAAGAAAATGATAATGGACACACACATTGATAATTAAAGGACTTTTATTTCATAATTATTGTGGACTTGCATAGGTGATTTTTTTTATTTATTTTTCTATATATATATATATATATATATATATATATATATATATATATATATATATATATATATATATATATGATTTGTGGCATTATATAAGTTCATTAATTATTTATTTTATCTAATACTGTGCTATTAAATATATTGACAAACCAAATTGAGCTTCCAAGAATTCCTAGACAAGTCTCCAAACTATGTTAGTTCACAATATACAACCCCAATTCCAAAAAATGTTGGGACGCTGTGTAAAATCGACATAAAAACAGAATGCAATGATTTAGAAATCTCATAAATCCATATTTTATTTACAATAAAAAATAGAAAACATATCAAATGTTTGAACGGAGAAAATGTACAATTTTAAGGGAAAAAAAAGGTCATTTTGAAATTGATGACAGCAACACATCTCAAAAACGTTGGGACAGGGCAACAAAAAGCTGGCAAAGTGGTACCAATAAGGAGGAGCTGGAAGAACATTTTGCAATTAGATTAATTGGCAACAGGTCAGTAACATAATTGGGTATAAAAATGGTGTCTTAAGCCCCATACACACAGTAGGACTTTTTGACAACAAACTTCAAAATGAGCAGGTTTTAAAAAAAATCCTACCGTGTGTACGCTCCATCGGACAAACGTTTTCAGTTTTCATCAGACAAAAGTTCGCCCTGCAAACGGAGAAACTTTCCGGCAACAAAAGTCCTACGGTGCAAAGTCCTATCGTGTGTACAGAAATCCATCAGACTTTTGTCCGAAGTACAAATACGCATGCCCAGAACCAATGTTAAAATCAACCAACAATAGCAGAAGTTGATCAAAGGGTGGCGGTAAAGAGCAGAAAAGAGCAAAAAAAAACACGTGATGTTGGGAAAGTTTTGAGAACGTTTGCAGAAAAGTCCTGCCGTGTGTATGCTATGGGTGTGCCCGGCCAACTCCCTTCGGACAAAAATCCACGGAAAAGTTTGAAGTCCGACCGTGTGTACGAGGCTTAAGAGAGAGTCTCAAAAGTAAAGATCGGCAGAGGTCCACCAATCTGTGAAAAGCTGCATCTAAAAATTGTCAACAATTTCAGAATAATGGTTCTAAATGTAAAATTACAAAGACTTGAAATCTATCATCATTTACAGTACATAATATCATCAAAAGATGCAGAGAAATCTTTGTGCGCAAGGGACAAAGCCGAAATGCAATTATTTGATTGCATTAAAAACCTGGCATGATTGTGTGATGCATGGGCTCAGGAATACTTTCAAAAATCATTGTCTGTGAACACTGTTCGCCATGCCATCTAAAAATGCACGTTAAAGCTCTATCGTACAAAGAAGAAGGCATATCTGAACATGATCCAGAAACGCTGCCATCTTCTCTGGGCCAGAGCTCATATAAAATGGTCTGTTGAAAAGTGGAAAGTGGTCAAGAGAATTGAAATGTTACATTCTTTTTGGGAACTGCCACAAATTGAGGTTGTATATTCATTGAAAATCTGCCAATTTAACTTTAGTAATGTACTCTGACAGCATCATTTCATGGAAACAAAGGTAGTATGGGTTATCTGGGTAGCATACTAAGTTCAGGAAGATAGGTGGAAAGCATATGAAGCAATAGATTTGACATACAACATGTCTCACTATTAATATTAAAACTGCTGTATAACATGAAGAACACAGAATCATTTGACCAGTGACACAAAAACCTCATCTCTTGTGGAGCTACATGTCTGAACAAACATAAACGAAACACCAGTTTAACACATTAGTGAAAGGCAAATTATGATTTTGTATATTTTTTAGTTCCTTTCCTATGTGGATCAGTGGGATATTATTTGATATAGGACTTTACACAACCTATGAGGTCAGTCTTTTATTGAAGATGAAGGTGCTCCAATTGTCCACTTCATAGCATTATATAGTCATGAATAAATGTATTCATGGTATCCAAAGTTACACAACAGTTTATAATTGAGGTTTTGGTAGTACCTTGAAGGGAAAGGGGGGAGGAAGGTGGGACTTTAAATGGATCATGCAGCCAAGGAGAGAACACGTCAAAGTGTGTCCGCTGGGTAGTACATATTAAAAAATTGGTAGTACCTTACTTGCACAATTTCTCACCTTCAACTCCAGGCATTCACTTAAAAGGACTCTTCTCTGCCCAAGCTGCAGGACAAAAGGAAATGGGTTATCTAACTCTCCCCCTCCTCAGCAGTATGCACCCAACTTTCTTTGCCAACTGAGGAAATAAAGCAATGTGTGAGCCCGAAACCAACGTGCTGGAGCTTATATGGGGCTATGGACTCCTTCCCTTTCCGTGTGCAGTCATTAGGCACCCAGCACTGTCACATGGGAGATCAGAAATGAGTCGCATGCTCACCCATACTTGGGTGTGTCAGGTATTTCAGTTTGCTCCTGGTAGCTGAATTCCTGAATTTTAGTAGCACAGGAGCAAGGAAAGGTGAGTATGTGCTGTAGGTGGGGATGGGAAAAAGAAAAGGGTTACTTTAATTTTTTTTTCCATATTTACCAATCCTAATGTGGGTAAAACAGTAACGATATTAGCTCTTTACTTGGAGTTTAAGTTTTAGCAGTTTTATTTTCAGATTGCATTGAATAAATATCTGAACTGATCAAATTTTCTAGAATTATAAACAGGCAAGTCTGATATAAGAAAATACGTATCAGTGGGGCAGATTTACTAAGACTGGTGCACACAGAATCTGTTGCTCTTGTGTACAGTAACCAATCAGCTTCCATGTTTTATTGTCAAAGCTTAATTGAACAAGCTGAAGTTAGAAGCTGATTGTTACTATACACAGCACCAGATTTTGTGTGCACCAGTTTTAGTAAATCATCCCCAGTGTTTACAAAATAAATGCCTTTTTTGTAGAATATGATTGCATACTCTGAAGGCAGTTCAGTTCTCTCCTCCTGGCATGATCTAATAAAGAAACAATGGGGTTGATTTACTAAAACTGGAGAGTACAAAATCTAGTGCAACTCTGCATAGAAACCAATCAGCTTCCAGTTTTTTTTTTGTGAAAGGTTAATTGAAGAAGCTGAAGTTAAAAGTGGATTGGCTTGTATTATCCTGGGAATATATGTCATATGGGAATGTTCAGTTATCTAATATTTCTGCCCCAGTGTCCTCATTAATACTACTGGACGTGTTATATGTAATAGAAAAAATAAAATGTCATTTTATTTTTGTGTTTGTCTTTTAATATAAAATATCTGATTTAAAAAAAAGAAGTGGATTGGCTACCATGCACAGCTACACCAGATTTTGCACTCTCCAGGTTTACTAAATCAACCCCAATGCCTAAAGATGGGACTAGCCACAAAATCTTTCGAACTGAAACAAAGCTTAGACAATTTAATTTACCTCTACTGTTGCATGTTTACTACCATTAGTGAACATGGTACAACATTCTGCTGATATGAAACATTCTGCCTAGAATATTGGCTTTTCTGTACTTTAGTGAGTTCAATTATTGTGAAAATGGTGGTTCTTCTCTGATATTTTTGATATCAAACAAAACATTTGAGCATGGCCATGAAATCTTAAAGATAACGGGCATTAAATTAAAAGTCATAGCACCACTGATGTCATGATGAGCCAAAAAATATGTTCAGTTTATCACTTATATTTACTATAATAGAGAGTAATCACTTAAGGCACTGTTTTAGAAATGTGTCCTAAGCGATCAGCCATTTGTGAAGAAGGTGCAGGATCTGCAATTATTCCTCTCCGAATGAAGAGAGTGAGGGAGTGCATCACTGATGTCCTTAATGCTTCTATCGGTTTGATTTAATTGCAGTCCAAAAGTTGGACACGTCAAAGATGTTGTATACTCTGTGTATAGGGCCTAGTTTCAAGAAGGATGCAAGAGAAAGACAAGATATTGTTAAACACTATTTTCTACCTCAGATCGGTGGAACTGCTTTTCTGAACGCAAAGGTATTACATGCAGTCATATTTTGGTGGTAGTAACAACATTTAAAGGAGGCTTATAGCCACAACATTTACTTTCATTTTGACATTTAATTAAGAAGACGTGGTCACTTTGCCCATGCAGGGTAAAATTAATGTGTCTCTGGAAAAGCAGTCCGAAGCCCCTCCTCCCCCTTTAGTAGCAATCTTGTGATTTCCCCTTCCTCCTTCGCAGCCTGCATTAGAATTAGCTGTGTGGGCAAAGCAGATGAGCGATTATGTCACTCCCCAGGTTATGTGGCAGTGCTTGGCGTATTGATTAGGTGTTGGACCGGAACACTGTAACAGGGAAGGAAATCTCATGCTATTCCTCACCCTATAAGAGACATATATTATGTCAGTATTGGGAAGGCTGCAGAGTGTAAAGGACCATTACTTGCTGCATATTACTCCTCTACTTTAAACCTAAAATATCAACTTCCCCGCATGCTTTTCTTCCAGTAATAATGAGAAGAGACAAGCTGCTAATAACACAGACTGCTAAAGTCAACTCCTGCCATCAGTATTTGCTGGGACAGCGAAAAAAAACAGTCCCACCCACCATGTCCATCCTACCTATATACCTAGGAGTCAGGGTGGCATGAATGTGAGTGAATCTTTCAGCACCTCGAATATATCACTTCTGTGCTTCATTGTTCCCATATACTTAAGATGAGGAGGGAGAGACATGAGGCAGAAAGAAGTGTCAATGACACCCTGTGCACCTCAAAAAAGCTACCTTTTGTGGTTCATTCTACTCACATACACAGAAGAAGAGCAGACATGAGGCAGCAAGTTGTGTCAATGACTCTATGTTCGCATCAAAACTCTACCTTCTGTGGCTCATTCTCCCCATATACTTTGGAAAGAAGAAAGTATGAAGCAGCAAAAAGTATCAGTGACACTGGGCACCTCAATAGATTGCACTCTGTGGCTCATTCTCACCACATCGCATAGACAGAAATATTTAAAACTCAACATATTAAAAAATGTTAAAGGGTATAAAAACCACATAAAAGACCTCAAAGCAATAAAAATCTCCCGTGCAAAAGAAAGAAACCCTCATAAAATGGTCATACATGGTGAGGGTTTCCAGAGAAAGTAAATTAATATAAGATATAAATTTTACCTTGAGGAGAGGAGAAAGTATAGTTAGAATACAATAACATTGCCTGAACCTTGCAGAGAGTGATCTGCTTTTCAGCATAAAATGCTATTTGCACCGGAGAAAGAGCACTTACAAGGGCCCTAAGGATATGCGATGACACATTACATTACTATTCTGCATTAGGTTTACATAATATTTAACAAAGTTATTCCTGCTGACGACCTTCACACCCCTTAAGGATTATTTCATATTATCATTGCATAATACAAGAAACAAGGAAATTATTCCAAAATGACCTTGAATGGTGGATATATTACAAACAATAAATATACAAGGTGAATGCCTGAACTTCCTCTTATAATAAGAGACATAAGGCACAATAATTGAAACTACAGCCCTAATAAAGGGTTCTTGTAACTATCAAAAGGATGGCAATACTTGGTACTACCATATACTGCATTGTAACTCATAGGAGACCTTAATCCCCTACAGATTTTCACTTTTTAATTATAAAATAAAAGTTTACTAATGACTGGCTTTGGCAGCCTCATCATTCAGAAATATTAGATAAACCCTAATGTTAATAAAAAGCATTATGTAATAAAATACAGTTTTTATAAAAGTTTCCCATATGCACAAAAGTACAAAAGGAACATGATAGAAAAAGGCCAGCTTGGAATTTGTTAAGGAACATATATGGGAGTGGGGGTAAACAACATCACATTTCCGCTCGCCGTTTTTTTGCCCCGCCACCTCCATCCTCCTCCTCCTCTTCTTCATAGTTGTCTTCATGATTTTCTTTTGGCTCTTGCATAGTTTCATGCTGCCTTTCTGCTCCAATCCGCTTACCCATAACCTACCAAAAGAAAAAAACTTTTGGTTATCACAAATGTGTATTCTTTTAATATTTTTTTTAGATTAAAATGTACAACCCCAATTCCAAAGCAGTTGGGATGCTGTGTAAAATCAACATAAAAAACAGAATGCATTGATTTGCAAATCTCATAAACCCAAATTGTATTCACAATAGAAAATAGAAAACATATCAAATGTTTAAATTGAGAAAATGTAAAATATTAGAAAAAAATAAGGTAATTTTGAAACTGTTGGCAGCAACACGTCTCAAAAAAAGTTGGGACAAGAAAACAAAAAGCGAGTAAAGTAAGTGATACCAACAAGGAATTGCTGGAAGAACATTTTGCAAATAATTAGGTTAATTGACAACAGGTCAGTAACATGACTTGGTATAAAAAGACCATCTTAGAAAGTCAGAGTGTCTCAGGAGTAAAGATGAGCAGAAGTTCACCAATCTGAAAAGCTCCATCTAAAAATTGTTGAAAAATTTCAGAATAATGTTCCTCAATGTAAAACTGCAAAGACTTTAAATATATAATCTACAGTACATAATACATATTACATGTGTCATCAAAAGTTTCAGAGAATCTGGAAAAATCTCTGTGCGCAAGGGACAAGGCTGAAATGCAAAATTGGATATCCGTGATCTTTAGGCCCTCAGATGGCACTGTATTAAAAACAGGCATGATTGTGTGGTGGACATCACTACATGGGCTTAGGAATACATTAAAAAATCACTGTCTTTGAACACTGTTC